>CM062806.1:493086639-493829139 GCA_031772625.1 Pinus tabuliformis | reverse complement strand
AGGGCTTCTCATCATCTGTTGTTGGTGGTTTGCTAGTTGTATTGGCGCATTCCCCAACTTCCATTTGACATACCCAAGTCCTGCCTGATGGGGTAATTCCTCCACTTTGATGGGGTTGACAATGCCTTGGCCATTAACGCCCAAGCCTTTTCCTTCATACCCCATTCTCTTCAATAGTTTGGAGCCAATTCATGTGGTTTGATTTTAAAGAACAACGAAATCATCATCAGGACGCATACATGAATTCAGAGAATTACCTTTTACCTCACATGGGTCACACTGCAGCTTTTCTAAGGCCTCGTCCTTTGCTTGCAGCTGTCGTAGCAAACTATGTTTCTCCTCTTTCTCTTCATGTAGACGCATCTTCAATTCAACATTATCTATTTGAAGATTCTGGTTGTTGTGCTTTAGTTCTTCCAGGGCCTCTTCCGTGGCTCGCAATTGAAGCTGCAATCGCTCCTTTTCAATTGTCTCTTTCTATAGATTTTCATACGTTATTTCCATTCTTTTGGAAATTTGAGCATGGTCTAGTACATCTATTTTTCATCCCCTGTCGCTGCACGTTCCATTGTTCACACTGCAATTCACATCCACGCAAATATTTCTCCTATACCACTTGATCTAGGTCCGCGTGTCACAAAGGACCCTTCCAAGACATTTTACTTTCGTGATGTGTTAAATTTCATTTTTAAAAGAACATAAATGAATACATCTGCATGCTGTAAAGAAGAGGAACATGACAATCATTAGCACATGAAAACATAAGCCATTGATAATGGAATTCGTCCAGGAGGGACTACATCTCCGGGCCCTGGTGTCAAGATGGTGTAGGTCGTTGCATTAAGTGTTGTCAATAGTGGTGATGTACATAGAGGTGATGTCGCTATCATACAAGGAAAATACCCTCACGCAGGAGTGGCTCCAAGAGATGTTCCTCTATAGGAACTCTCAATCAAAAGGACTCCTATCAGTATGACATAAAACTCATGCATGATGATCATCCCACCCACATGGCATAAAAGTGATCGCAATGCAAACATGCATGGTGACACATGAGTATCCCATCACATACGACAAGGGATCTCAAATAAAACATGATGAATCATGACAACAAGTACATCACACAAATGATTCTGCATCACGTCAAGCAGGAGTCATGAAAACGAGTAACAAACAAGACCCACATCAAGCATCAAACAGGGATCTATGTAGCACAATGCATAGCAAAATAAGTACATGAATGCACTGCATATACCTCACATCCAGGGGCCATCTGAAGAAGCGGATGTCAAACTACTGAAGTTGGCCGTGCCATCAACCTCGCTGCATCAAATCTCATGGAAATGGCTACTTGCACATGAATGCTGACACCTGCACTCCACTTAGAAAAGTGGCCAAAAAATAGAATGAGCAAATGGAAAATCTGAACACACCATCAGATTTGTGGTGTAGAATACTGCAAAATTGTTAGGGTCCCACCCTAACCCCCTTATTTATGTAATAGGATCGAGTCATAGTTATAGTTAAGTAAAGAGTTAATAAAGCCCATATTAATAATTGTAAGTGGTTAACCCACATTTAATGAAGGGACCACAGTTAGTTGCAAATGGGCCATGGTATTAGATAGATGGTATTAATAAGAACCATGGTATTGCCCCATGGTATTGCATGTATGAATCCTATATAAAGGATAGAGACTCCCCTCGAGGAGCATCGTGTCTTATTTTGTAATTGAGATTAGCTCTATTGGAGGTTGCCCCCTCGAAGAGGCAAGTGAACATTGCTTTCTGAATAATAAAATACTTGCTGTTATTTCTCATTGTTCTATGTTTTGGGTATATTTCTTTGCATATTTGGTATTCTGGTATCGTCTTGCAGGTTAAGAGCATAACAAGTGGTATTAGAGCGCTTTCCAGGGCCGGTGGGATCTCCAATTTTTAGCAAATTTATTTTTGGCTAGAGACGTGTTCCGACGTCTTTAAACCACAGGATTTTTCGTTGAGCGCATAAACTTGCGGATTTGGGGAGGCATGCACGTAGGAAATACAAGAGGTGGTCATGCTTGTTGGACTCCCTCGTAACCCCTGTGGGTACCCCTTCGAGTAGTAGTGCATTAGACAGAACCGCGCATGGACTATCTTCCAAGTACCCTCTAGGTATATTGGAAGCCCCCTAGCTCGCTTGAAACCTTGCCATAGATAAATCGTCGGCCGTCTTGCTGCTATAGTACACCGAGAACAACACTCAGAGAGATTACTCGCGTGTACAATATGGTAGTTGGGTTGTACGGCTAAGGGTACGGTTGATCCTCCTTGGTTAGTGCCCTGAAAAATTGAGCCAAGTACTACTATCAGACCCTTATGTATATTGCGATCAGTAGCACCTGACATTCGTGGAGACCATAGTTCCCTTCTCTGTCTCTGGAGCACACATAATCTTTGCTAGATCAGATCTCTCAAGTGGGGTTTTGTCGCAGCAACAACAATCAGTTCCACCATTCAGATCTATTAGATCCACAACAAAAATCAATTCCGCCATTCAGATCCAACAGATCCGCCATCCAGATTTGAGTAGTTGTGTGGGTTCCTATACCTGGGCTTGATTTTCGTAGGACTTTTGGTAGCATTGACATTTCTGGGATTCGGCTACTGCAGTATTCCTGAGCAAGGATTAAAACTCCGTTCGGAGTAAAAAAAAAGTTTGAGACCCCCCCCGGGGCACTTATTGGTGACTTAGCCCATAAGAATCAAGACGATGAGCTGAGCAAGGTTGTACCATTCAATTGTTAGTGCCAAAAAATTTGGGCAATCCCAAATTTCAAGTGCATCGAATCAGTGAATGGTACATACTAGAGCTCAAGCTATGGCCAATGAGAGCATCGACAAACTTGAATCAACATTGAACGAGGTACTGTTGTCGCTGAAGAACATAAAAGAAACACTCTCAAAGGGCAAGATGGAGGAACGCACAAAGGCATATATTGGCAATGAAAATAGTTAGGGTGAGTCTAGCCAGTCTCTTCACCTCTTTGGCACCCACCAACAATCCCATCCGCGACCACCCAAGCTGGACATGTATAAATTTGATGGCTCTCACCCGGTCTCATAGATAGCACAAATGGAGCAATATTTCACTTTGAATTACATCCTGGATAATGCGACTCAGCTTAGTGTGGGTATCATGTACTTGGACAATGAAATATGACAATGGTGGCAATGGCATCAACGTTGCTATGGAAGGCCCTTGACTTGGGAGACATTCAAAAAAGATCTTATGGATCGCTTTGACCATGAATCTAACTTTTTGGGTCGTCTCACCAAGCTCTGACAGACAGGAACAGTGAATGAATATATTGTAGCCTTTGAAGCCTTAGCTTTCCACACTGGAGGTCTACACGATGAGCTCTACGTGGAATGTCTTGTCAGTGGTCTCAAAGAAGCCATACAAGCCCACATTCGACTGAACCACCCTAGCTCATGGCTGCATGTTTGCAGGATAGCTCGTGAAGTCAAACGTGCGTTAGTGGCCCAGTCCAATCGTCCAGATTTCATCGCCAAGGGTTGCCCCCCACAGGCTCAAAGCACTACCCAAACACTCAAGGTTCAAAAGGTGTCACCAGCAGAAATGGCGGAAAGAAGAAAACAAGGATTATGTTACTATTGTGATGAGAAATACTCCCCCGGGCATAAATGCAAGGAGCCCAAATTCTTTCAAATTCATGCTACTGATCACAGTTCATCGGAGGAAGCCCCACCACTTGAGGAACCAGAGGAGGAAGAAGAGGACAACCAGCAGGATAATGTACCTGAAGAACTAATTATCTCGTTGCATGCTTTGGCAGGGATTTCTTCGCCTCAAGCTCTTAAAATCAGAGGTTTTATTAAGCATCGCCCAGTAGTAGTCTTGATTGATAGTGGAAGTACACACAATTTTATCCATTAAAGAGTCGCGGAAGCAGTGCAATGTTTTGTCCGATCAGTTTCTAACTTCCAGGTCCAAATTGGTAATGGGGGAACAATGAAATGTGAATGCCGATGTGAAAATTTAAAACTTCAAATGGGGGATTATCAGTTAAAGACCCACATGTTTGCCATACACATGGGAGGGTGTGACATTGTCCGCGGTGTTGAATGGCTTTGCACACTTGGCCCAATCATAATGGATTTCCAGGAGTTATATATGAGCTTTAAGCAGAAAAACCACACACATACCCTCCGTGGACTCCAGGCGGGAGCTCCCTCTATCATCAGCTCACATCGGATGGAAAAACTGTTAAAAAAAGGCCACCATGGAGTTATAGCTCAATTTAATGCCATCCAAGCCTTCGAAACCAATTCTCTTCATATTCATCTTGAGATGCAACAGATCTTAAACAACCATTTGCCAGTCTTTGACAAGCCTCATGAGCTTCCACCCTCGAGAGGGGAACATGATCACAACATTACTTTGGTCCCAGGGGCCAAACCACCAAATGTGCGCCCATATAGATATCCGTTCGCCCAAAAGAATGAAATAGAAAAAATAATCAAGGAACTCTTGGAAGTAGGCGTCATTCGTCCCAGCATTAGTCCTTATTCATCGCTAGTGGTCATGGTGCTCAAGAAAGATGGGGAATGGCGTATGTGTCCAGACTTCAGGGCCCTTAATAAGTTGACAGTCAAAGATAAATTTCCCACCCCGGTTGTCAATGATTTTCTGGATGAACTAAATGGGGCTCAATTCTTTTCTAGGCTTGACCTTCGCTTAGGCTACCACCAAATTCGCATGAAAGAAGTAGACATTCCAAAGACCACTTTCCGAACTCATGAAGGCCATTATGAGTCACTGGTCATGCAATTCGGTCTTTGTAATGCCCCCTCCACTTTTCAGAGCCTTATGAACCACCTGCTCAACCATATCTTAGAAAATTTGTCCTTGTATTTTTTATGACATCCTCATCTACAGTCGCATCTGGGCCGCACATCTTCAGCATGTAGATCTGCTCTTGCAACTGCTCCGCAAGCATAGATTATTTGTCAAGATGTCAAAGTGTTCTTTTGGCATGGAAGAAGTTGAGTATTTGGGCCACATTGTGGGGTGTGAACGTGTCAGGGTGGACCCCAAAAAGATCCAGGAAATGCAGGATTGGCCTCAACCTAAGACCTTGAAGAGCTTGAGAGGATTTTTGGGTCTCACAGGCTACTATTGCAAATTTGTCCGCAATTATGGTCGCATTGCTAGGCCCCTCACTCAACTCCTCAAGAAAAATTCATTCCTATGGAATGATGAAGCACAACAGGCCTTTACAGCTCTCAAACATGCCATGTTTTCCACTCTGGTCTTAGCACTACCCGACTTCACCAAATCTTTTGTGATTGAATGTGACGCTTTGGGTATGGGTATTGGGGTCGTCTTAATGCAGGAAGGTTAACCCTTGGCCTTCACGAGCCAACAACTAAGTGGGAAGAATCTGGGACAATCTACCTATGAGAAGGAGATGATGGCCATTTTACATGCAGTAGATACCCGATGACCATATTTATTGGGGCGAAGTTTCCAAATATGCACAGACCATCAAAGCCTTAAATATTTTTTGGAGCAACGCCTATCCTCACCACAACAAAATAAATGGCTCGCAAAAATGTTGGGATATGATTATGAGATAATTTAGAAGAAAGGGTGCGAAAATATTGTAGCAGATGCGTTATCCCACCAATTTGAGGAGGAAAGTACCCTACTCGCAATCTCCCTTCCCATTCCAAAATGGATTGAAGAGGCTCGCAAGGAATGGTTTTCACATCCCTGGCTCTTCTAACTCATTAATCAATTATAGGCGGATCCAAATTCCACAGTGGGCCACCCATGGCAGGATGAGATTCTTCGCTACAAGGATATAGTCGTAATATCACCAACATCCATCCTCAAAAGCCACATTTTGGCGGAGTTGCACTCATCTCCCACTGTAGGACATTTAGGCTTTCAGAAGACGTATGCTCGCACTCGAAGATCATTTTTTTGGACATGCATGAAAAAGGACATTCTTACTTTTGTAGCTGAATGCGCCGTCTGTCAGTGCCACAAAGGAGAAACAGTCAAATCCCCAACAGATTACAGCCATTGCCCATCTCGGCCTCAATCTGGACGGAGGTTTCTATGGATTTCATCACAGGTCTTCCAAAGTCAAGAAACAAGTCAGTCATCATGGTGGTTGTGGACGGACTTTCTAAGTATGCTCATTTTTGCACCCTACCCCACCCTTTGACTCCAACTTTGGTCGCTCAATATTTCATGGATCAGATCTTCAAATTGCATGGCATGCCTGCTTCCACTGTGTTTGATCGTGACTCGGTCTTCACCAATAACTTTTGGCATGAACTCTTCCAGTTACAAGGTACCCAACTACAACTTAGTACTTCCCATCATCCACAAACTGATGGTCAAACTGAAGCAGGTAACAAATGTCTAGAAACCTACCTTAGGTGTTTCACTTAAGAAAAGCAACATCTCTGGGTACAGTGGTTACGTCTAGTTGAATGGTTGTGTAACACCAACTATCATGCCACCACAAAAATGACTCCATATGAAGAAGTTTATGGTCAACTCCCTCCTTCCCCTACTTCTTATATCAAGGGATGCTCAAAGGTACAAGCAGTGGATCAACTCCTACAGAACCGCACAACCATGCTGGCCCACCTTAGAGAGAATCTTCGTCAAGTTCAAAACTGCATGAAGAAACATGTAGATCAACATCACTCAGAACACCAATTTCAAGAAGGGGATCAGGTATTTTTGAGGCTGCAACCATATAAGCAAACATCACTCAAAGACAAGGGTTGTCAAAAACTATCTCCAAAATTCTACGGATCGTATCAAGTACTTCAGCGCATTGGAGAAGTTGCCTACAAGCTAGCTTTGCCACCCACTGCAAAAATCCATCCAGTTTTCCATGTCTCATGCCTCAAGAAAGTGATTGGGAACAATTGCAGAATTCAAACCAGTCTACCTGAACTGGATGAAGAAGGGTCAATCTGGCTCCAACCTGAATAGGTTCTTGACACACAAGAACGACACCTGCGTGGCCGCATGATCAAGGAAGTCCTCGTCAAGTGGAAAGACACCTCTTCGAAAGATGCAACTTGGGAACCAAAACTATTCTTCAGCAGTTTCCACAGCTTCAGCCTTGAGGACAAGGCTATTCTTATGGGGGAGGTCATGTTAGGGTCCCACCCTAACCCCCTTATTTATGTAATAGGATCGAGTCATAGTTATAGTTAAGTAAATAGTCAATAAAGCCCATATTAATAATTGTAAGTGGTTAACCCACATTTAATGAAGGGACCACAGTTATTTGCAAATGGGCCATGGTATTAGATAGATGGTATTAATAAGAACCATGGTATTGCCCCATGGTATTGCATGTATGAATCCTATATAAAGGATAGAGACACCCCTCGAGGAGCATCATGTCTTATTTTGTAATTGAGCTCAGCTCTATTGGAGGTTGCCCCCTCGAAGAGGCAAGTAAACATTGCTTTCTGAATAATAAAATACTTGTTGTTATTTCTCATTGTTCTATGTTCTGGGTATATTTCTTCGCATATTTGGTATTTTGGTATTGTCTTGCAGGTTATGAGCATAACAAAAATCGACTGTCAACTTTATGAATTCTGAGAAAATGAAAATCTAGGGCTTAAAGAATCTTTTATATTCCCCCTAGATTCCTCAAAGATTCCCTCCTCCGGGTCCTCTGCAAATCGGTTGCTCAAATCAAGAAACTGACTACGCCATCAGGTTCATGTCACTGAGAGGTGTAATATCGACATAAAATTTGTCCAATTTGGACATTGCAAAAATTTCACCCTCCTAGAAATTTCGCTCAGTCATGGTTTCACCAGCATTAAAATTAATTTAAAAAATTCCGCCTCATTTTCCGTGCGCTCTCCTGGTTCCTCCATCTGCTTTTGGGCGCATTGTGCAAATGAGGCTTATATAAATTTTACTGAGCGGATTAAACAAGGAATTTGTTTGGGCGGATTGGTATAAGGCTCGAGTGACAAGGAGGAGGTCGGGTGGTCAAACCCCAACCCCTCCATATTAACACTCTTTTATTTTTTTAAACTGCATACATAATTTTTTTAGGGGGGTCGGGTCCGCATTAGCTGGCCCGCCCCATCATCCTCTGCATCCTTTAATTAAATTCAGATTGGCGCAAGGGTGGCATATTAATTGCATGTATTGGGGGGTGTGATTTGTTTTAATGTTCGTTGGGTCGTGGGGCCCCCATGTGGGCAATGCTGGCCCTCCTGCCGACTGTGGGTTCAACTCCCACCGGCCTCCCCAAATTGATACATATGGGTTATATGAGGTGTGAGGTGGTGGGGGTGGTGGCCCACCACCTTCTATATATATATATATATATATATATATATAATAATAATAATAAGGCCACTTTGAAACATTCGGATTTTAGGCCAAAGGAGACAAATTAATCAGGCTGCAAATTTGCCTGGAATCTGGCCCAGGTTGCCCAGAATCCGGTGGCAATATTTTGTCCAAATTGCGACCTCCTTAAGCTTGCCCAGTCACCGAAGTCAACTTGAACTTTGACTGCTCCTAACTTTCGCATACGGACTCGGTTTGACGAACCATTCACACCACTACAATCATGATGACGAGATATTTAACATGAACCTGGTTCAAGAATAATTCAAACACTTTTATTTTTGAGCTTTCATAAGCCCTCTTTGTCTTGTGTGTGTCCCTGGAGCCACCTGGATCAAAGAATATTTGGTAGATCTAAGCCCTTTTGGGCCTTCCCAAGAGTTGTCATAACTATCAATATTCAGTATATGGTAGGGAGAAACTACCAAGTGGGCAGCACTTATGGTCTGACCTAGCACAAGAGGAAATAAGATGGAATACCAGAGATAAGGCCTCATCCAAATAAGAGGAAGAGAACTTTGCATTAGTGATCAAGGGAAAGAAGGACAAGGGGAATATGTTCCAAGGTGAGGCTCCTCATCCAAAGAAGAGGAAGAGAACTTTGCATTAGTGATCAAGGGAAAGAAGGACAAGGGGAATATTTCCCAATGTGAGGCTAATTCCAACCAAGAGGGAAAGTAGAAAGACTTGTCCAAATTCAAGTGATTTCACTGTCATGAATTCATCCACTATACCATGAAGTGCCCAAAAACTAAGGAAAGAAAGAAGTAACCTGCATTAGGAGTAGAATGTGAAGCCTTGGATTCATAGTTTGAGCTTGAATTCACTCTCATCACATGAATGGCGAGCATAATGATGGGTGCATGTGGTACTTGGACAATGATGCCTCGTTCCACATGACAGGGAATATATATTTTTTCAGTGATTTGGAGGAGAAATATATCCAGATGCACATTGATATGGGAGATGATGGAAGGTACAACGCTAGTGAGATTGGTACAGTCTCCATTCAAAGGGAGTCAGGCTCCCCTCTCTGGCTCAAGGATGTCATGTTCATGCTGGTTATGAAGAAGAATCTCATATCTATAGAAGTGTTGGAAGATCGTGGTTACGATGTAATCTTCAGCAAAGGAAAGGCATTCCTTAGACACATAACCACGAGACAAGAAGCGGATTGAGGTTTGAGTCAAGAGCCTGTATGCACTTGAGGTAGAAGATGCATGCAAAGCCTTGAGGAGCAAGAAAAAGACTAGATATTTGGTGGTTGAGAGGGAGCATGTTAGACCTCTCAACATGCAGCCTCACAAGAAGCCTCAGGATGTTGTGGAGCAGCCACAAATGTAGAAGCAGAGAGGAGGTATAAGGGAGACATCCAATCCAGTAGAGACCTCCAATAGGGGGAGAGTTTCATCTAAGTGGGTAGAGGGAGCACATGCAACCATACCTCTAGGTGTGAGGTGGGGCAATGTGAATCCCTAGTCCAAGATTTGCAGAAATTTGGGCAAGGTCCATGAGGTGTTCTCCTCATGGATCATTACCTTCTATGGGGGCCCACAATATTCATTAGTAGGAGGATCAATTCTAGTCAGATACTGAGGAGTGTTGACAACAAAGCAGGAGGCTCAATAGCAAAGTCAACCACAACACAATTTTCCTAGTAAACAGTTGCAAACATAGTTAATTCAAGTTTTTTTGGATGATTCTTAGTTGCATATGTTGTAGTGGCAACAATAACAAAGAGAAGTGTTACATGCAGTACATTCCAAAGGTGCTGGATCGAGGTAGTTGATAATCCCTTTCTTGCTGAGAGGGAGTGTTGAAAATGCAGCAAGAAAAGTCTCAATTTTATTTTTTCCTTAATTAAATTGAGGAAATTCGAAATTCTATATCAACTGACAACTTGGAGGAGTTAACTGAGGTGACATGGATTTTGTCACTCAGTTAAGAACACTCAATTTGAGTTAGTGAGTTGAGGTTTAGTTTACTTGTGTTAATTCCTAAAAAATAGGAGTATAGCTCAATTAGTTTGAGTTAGGGGCATGCAGTTCAATTGTGTGTAGTGGGTTCCTAAATTTTAGGAGCCTAGGTTGAGATAATTTTAGTTATAGCAATTTAATTAAGTTAAATTGAGTTATGGTCAATTAAACTAGTTCTAATTATTGGAGGAACTAGTGGAAGGTCAAGTTGTGGAAGTGTAGCTTCAACCACACTTAGTGATCAACCAAATAACTAAGCAATCAACTTAAACTAACTCATGCATGCAAAGAGTTCAAGTTACCCAGTTGAGATGGAGATTCCAAGGCAGTGTACTATTAGTTGTAGCATATTCCAATGTGTACAGGTGGTGCATATAATCAGAGGAAGGGTCTAAAGGAATTGTGCAATCGAGATGAGGGAATTTCCTAATTAATAGGGGTCTAATTCCTAAGGGAACAATGCAAGGAAATAAGAGCTTGAAGGCTTGAAAAATTGGATAAGTGTTGGATAGGTTCAACTACTCAGGCAAAGAGATAGATTATACAGCTGCAAGTTGCACTCAGGCCTGAGAAAGCATATGTATTCATCTCTATTCTTTGAATAATGCAATACAAATAGGAAGGGGTTTTGAGTAGTTGCTTTCCCCTAGATAAATCTTTGTGTATGTGTCATGTTTCCTTTTTCATGTTTATGATTCTTGTTATAGATTGTAAATATACTTTCGTAGATTAAGTAGAGTAACTTCAAGTCTTGTGATTTAGTAAATTTCATAAGCAATATTCAATCTACACATTAATTTCTACATACATGAGAAGAACTTTGATGATTGAAGAAGGCTTTATATGATCACAAGAAACATGTTGGGATTGATATTCTTGGATGGATGAATATCAAATGAGTCTTGGTTGATCTTATTATTATATGTTGTGAATATGACAAAAGTATAAGGACTCATGTGTCAAAGGGAGAAATTGCGACATAAAGAATTGCTTCTATAATAAAGAGAGTAATCAGAAAGCCTTGCTTTATCTTAGGAGGGATTTGACCTCTAAGTTTGTGATGATGGGCTATCATTGACATTGTTTGGTAAGCTAGCTAATATGATGGAAGGAAACAATGGCAGAGGGAGCAACCAAGATTACTAAAGAAGAAGTTGTTTTGGAAAGAACACTCAGTTAGGGTAATTGAAAAGTATCCTAAGTGATGGTTCCAAGTAAAAGAAGTCGATCAATTTATGGTTGAGCCAAGACATCTAACTCAACATGTGTTATAGTACAAGCATGATACATTTATGACATAGTTAGTTATGGTTTGAGATGTGTATCAAACTCTGAAGTACAATTGTATGGATTCACAAATTCAATTTGGCTAGAGAGTGTAGAATAAAAAAAAGAGTTCATTAAGACATGATATAGTTCAAGCTTTGTTATGATTTCTTGGATGAGAAGGAAACAAACATCTATAACGCTCAATATTGCAAAAGCATAGTGTAATTGCTGCTAGATTGGCAAGTTGAGAAGCAGTATGGCTTTAGAGACTACTTGTAAGACTGTCTTGATCAAGTCCAAGTGATGACCATGATAATGGGTTGAAGCATAGTGAGATTTAGCATCAAGACATGGCATAAAAGGAAGTAATGTGGCTTCAGGAAAATTGCAAAAAAAACCTTTGTCCCAGGATGAAGTTCACATACTTCAGGGACAAGCTTGGACTTTTTGAGAATCCCTCTCTTAGTAAGAGGGAGTGTTGATAATATAGCATCATGGACTAATAATTTCCCCGTGTCAAGTATATTGACTTGAATTAAGGAAAATGGTTCAATAGAGGACAATCATTATTCTTGTGTCAAGTATGTTGACCCGAATTAGGAATAATGGTCCCGAAACATCAGTCTCATTTAACATCAGGCCTCAAATTACTGAGATAGAGTGTGGTCTTTGGTAATTCATCACGTGTCAAAGATATTGACCATAATGATGGTTAACCAAGATTAGTATGTATACATGTGTCAGATAGACCAAAATAATGGTGACTAGTTGATGCTAAATGATGTGCCATGTGTCAGGAGTATTGACTGAGATTATGGTGAGAATATACCATAGGTCGGAGGTACTGACTGGAATTATGGTAACTTGTTGACGATATTGACTTACCATGTGTCAAAATTGTTTGACAAGATTATAATAATTGGCTGATACTATTGATTTACCACATGTCACAATTGTTAACCAGATTATGGTAACTTGTTTTACCATGTGTCACAATTGTTGACCAGATTATGGTAATTAGATTTGTTATAACATTTTCTTAGAGAAATTTGTCAACATGAGAGCATCTAGATAGTCATTATGAATAGCTCCCTAGCTAAGAGGGAGTTTTCATTTTTGTAGCTATGTTCGGTCTTCATAATTAATATTTTGCTATTGATGTATTTGAAATAATAAATAAATCATGTTCTTCATGATATTGTCAAAAGAGAAAATATATGACATGTTCTTCATGTCGGTTATTTAAAAAAAATAAAAAATAAATTGATATTTGAATTTTTGGCTCCAAAGAAACCAAGTCAACCCTCCCCCTAGACAAGTCAGCATTAGCATAGAGGCGCCCATTTAGATAACATGATCATTATATATATGTTCCATTTGAATTCCTCGTCAAGGAAGGAAATTAGACATTTTGAGGCTAAATAAGAAGACAAATATGAGGCTAAGAAGGAGATGGATCTGAGGTTAAAAATAAGATTATTTGAGGCACAATTTTTGTTGAAGAAGAATGATGTATCTCAAGTAAAGAAGGATGAGTTGTAGGACCAATTTTTTTAATTATAACCAAGTTGCAGGACTGAGACTTTGGGTGTAGAAGAAGGCCAAAATTCGGCCTGAGCAGACAGACCAAATCGAGTCTCTTAGGCAAATGCTTGACTTGACTAGCAAGTAGTTGGACCGTATTTGACTAAGTCTCTTTGTTGTTCAATTTGACCATATGGTTGACTAGATGATCTAGGTGTGTCTCTTGTTGAACTGAAGAATTTATTTAAGGAAAAGGTTGCTGGGTTTTTCCCCCATGTGGGTTTTCCAAGGGTAAATGTTTATTTCTTTATGTGACTGTCTCTTTATGATCCTAATGACATTTTGTTTAATTGTTTATATACTATGTGTAATTTATTTACGATGACTAATAATTTAGGAAAGAATTAACCTAAGAAGAAATCATAAGAAGTAATTATCAGTTTACATGATACTTGAAAAATCAACAGTTGCAACTGCTTCTTCACCCTTTTTTCCTTTATAATGGACTACCTGTACAACCCAATGTTTTGGAAATGGAGAGTCTAAATGCAATTGTATCTTGTGGTCCACTTACCTATTGGGTGGTATCCATTTAGGCTTATGGAAGACACCGTTGTACACCTGTAGCGACTCATTTTTATTTTTGTTCCTTTGTGTAGCCCTTTAGGGATGAATTAACTCTCATGAACTCTTCTATAAACAAATTTTCCCTTTAAGAAAACATACTTATTGCTAGAATTGATTGAAATTTTGTCCCATTTGACACTTACGAGTGAAATCTTTGAATTTCCCTTGTGCACATTTATGATGAAATATTTTCCATCCTTAATGATGCAATACTAGTTGGATCTCTGCATGAAGATCGTATCCCACATGTACATATTGGGACTCCCAAATACAGTGCCACTTAAATTAAGTGGAACTACATGCAACTCTACTTCATTAATAAAGTCAACCCTGCTAGCAAATTTGATCTCAGACTAATTGTTTACCGTTATTTCTACCTCATTGTTGATCCAACCCAATGGATATGGGCTAGTATGATCATGTATCTCCAATCCTAGTTTCTTGACTAGACATGATGCAATTAGATTTTTTTGTGATCCTAAGTTGAATAGAGCATCCATTTTCATCTTCTTGACTTGTATCTTTATATGGAAGAGTTTGGTCATTTCCTTCTCTTCTTGTTACTGAAGGCTACTCAAGTTCACTACCTTCTACACTGATGTACAAACAATCTTCTCATCCAATTTTGAGTTGCTTTCCACTTAGTTTCTCAAATTAGTGGCCATGTTATTTTTATTCTTAACATATTTCTTTTTGTTCTTAAGGTTGAGCTCTAGATGCAACTTCCAACACTTCTCCTTTGTATGACCATCAATGTTACAATGGTTGTAGTGGTTGTTGGGGTCTTTTCACTGGTGTTGTGTGGCTATTGTGTTTTTGTCTTTTCACCCTTTCTACTTATTTTTCTCCTCATTGGAAGCTTCCTAGAGCTCCTTCTTCTTTGGCCCACTTGATTGCCTTTTCTTCTAACATATGTTCTCTAGGTACTATGCTTGTACATAAGCCTCATCCACCATTCCAGGTTTGAAAAACATCATTTACTTTCACAGATGGCTATGTATACCCCCCAAATACTTGAGGAGTATGTTTGGGTTCTTTGGGGAGATACCCAACATTATTTCCATCTTCCTAAATTTAGTGGTTTACTCCTAGACACTCTGCCCTCTCTTTTCTAGAATTAATTCCATTAGAACCACTGGTCCTGTACATACTTGATAAAGTAGAAATATGTCTTTATGAGAGTTTCAAAATCCTCCACTTAGTCACTGGAGGATCTCCCTCCAATCTCAGGGTTTCCTTGTGGCTTTCCCACCAGGTTAGGGCATGGCCCTCTAATTTTAGTCAACTAAATGAAATTTTATATTCTTCCTCTACATGATGAATACAAAAATAAACCTCTAACTATTGAAGCCAATGATTTGAATTCAAAGAATCAATATCACTTTGATGTGGATTAACATTTACCTTCGCTTCTATCTTGAACATGGACTGTGAATGGTTCATGACACTTGAATTAGGTTGTTCCTCTTTGGGTACATTCTTAGACTCCCTCTTTGGTTCTTCTCGATCCCTTGGTTTCCCCTCTGATCTAACCTTTGAGTTGGAACCTCCAACTTCTCCAATTAACAACTTATTCACTAGAGTTTCCATAAGGATATTCATGTTTTGATTGATATCTATGACATGTTGTTCCAGCCTTGAGAACCTATTCTCTTCAACAGCTCAAGTGCTATTAATAAATTCACTGGCCATCGCTGTTGTTTTACAACTTTCTACTTAAACCGATCCGGATCCCATACAACTTCCCGTAAATACCCAAATACACTTACTTTGATACCAATATGATCCATGAACTACTATGGATACTCAACTGGCCAATTCATCACAACATATTAATTAAAATACATTTGAAAATCTGAAATCTACACTATGATAATTAATTTTTCCATAAATTTTTAGATTCATTAATTACTATGTTATGCTTATGCACTCAATAGATGAAATATGGAAATAGAGAACAATGAAATAAAACTCACAAGCCATAATGAATACAAGATATGATATAGGAAACCCTTACAGGAGAAAACCCAACTAGAAGGTGAGGTTTCTCTAATTTATCTTTCTCTTAATGGAAATGGGTGCAAGTTAAAAGGAGTGAGACCTATGGCCCATGGGGTGTTATAGTACACAAAACCTCTCTTTTTCTCTTTCTCTATCCACTCTCAACTACTCTATTCATTTATGGAACAAAATGCACTCAAATAGAATGGAGTTCCTTCTCGTCCTAGTGGCCCAATTATAACATAACTTGATAGCCAACTAGGAGTTAAATTTAATCCATTCAACCCTAAATATGAGTTGCAACTTGACCCTTTTAGAATTTTCTTCGTAGATCCCACATGTTGAGCCTCTTTTCCATGTGTAACAGGGGTTGATGTGGCATCCTCTTGAAATATGGTGGTTAATTTCATTAGGTCAACTTCTGCAAGGAATTACTTTCTCATACGAGCTCCGATTGAGGCAATTCTTGTGCCATGGTGAGGTTGGGACCACAAAAAGTGGTCATTTAAGGCTCAAAATGGCTCCCATATTTTTTCACCAGAAATATTCAAAACTAGGACTATCGATAAGAATGACCCTACAAGTTGATTCCTCTAAAATTTCTAGTCTAAAAGCATCGAGATGGATGGAAAATAATATATTGATCTAATGTGGATCAAAGAAAGAATACAAAAATTTGAGGTTCAACCTAATTTTTTCCATCTTTTCATTTGACCTAGGTTCATATCAAATATTTTGGAATAATTCCACTATGTTATAGCTTCTAAAGGTATAAAACCTCCAATATAAGCCTAGTACCTAGCAAAAATTTACTTCCACAGATAACCAATTCTAAATATAAGGGTCATCTTCCCTATGAATGTCCCTTGTATCCATTGGGGGAACTATGCCATTCAATTCAAGGACTAATAAATCAACAATACTGAAAAAGTTACTAGTAGATGGAGAGCATTGTTGGTTTTGGGCTAAGGCTTGCCGAATATCCTCAATCTGTTGGTGAAGATTGCTGATTTCCTCTTCAACCCTATGAACTTGCACCCTTTGTTCCACCAAAATTCCATCGTGGAAGTCGGGATGTTACCAACTAATTGTCCCTTAACTAGACCTAAAGAATCTCATTCTACAATGTGTGAATTTCTTTCTCTACTTAGTGCTGAGAAGTTATTCTAACCATTTCCCAATTGACAGTCAAAACACTAAAATTTTCAGTAAGTCAAGAACGCGGAAACTCCTTCAAAACCTAAAGAGAGTAACTTTGAAAATATTGAGGAGAGACAACATAGCCTGCCTCTAAACAACTATCTCCAATGATAACTCAACAAGATTTCCAAATAGAATAGAAGACAACAAATTTCTTACCAAAGGGAAACAATAGACTGACAAAACCTCGAAAGGGGAATTTCCTTCTCGTATTATATTAATTGCCTCTCATAAGAATAAATTATAAAACACATATGTGGTAGCTATAATGAATCCAATCACACAAACAATACTAGCCTTTGATGGTGCGAGTTTAAGTTTAATTTTCATGTCCCTCCCATCCTGCAATCGAAACTTCTTCACATTTATCGATGTCATCCCATCTATCCATATAGACTGGGCTTTGATACTTATTGGGGAAATTATATGTGTTATAATTCCAACATTAAATTATCAATCCGGGGTTGTAAGACTTAGAGGCACAAGCGCATGTATTGCATGATTAGAGAATCTAACCTAAATTAACATCAAATTCCTATTTCTAAATTAAGTACAGAATGAAAATAAACAATTTTAATTTCAATCTTAGTAAAGTAAATCAATCAAACTTAATCTCAATGCAAGTAAAACTTAAGTGCAATGCAAACAATTTTTTATTTATTTAATCTAATGAATAGAAATCTGATATCAAACTTATGCTAATTTCGATCCAAGCGAATTCTATTTTAAAGAAAATGGACAATTCAAACAAGACTGAATCTAATTATTGAATCTAATTCCCGAGACGAAAGCCAACAAGAATTCAACTAATTTCTTTCTCTTTCCTAGCACTCAATTCTGCAAACACTTCAAAGGAAACTCAACATTCTCATGCTGGCTATATTGACACATTCAAGTTTAAAAGGATTCTAAAGATAGAAATTCATTCTAATTTGAAACCACTGCAATCAAACTCAAAAAATATATTTTATGGAAAGCATTAACCTACAACTCTAAATTCAACCACACTTTCACTCTATTGGATCTCAGCATTGAAGTACATCCATCAATACGTCGTCATTTTATCGCTGGTCATTTATATAAACATGATATTACAAGATCTGTTAAGTATGGAATCACTTTGTTTAAGTACATAACGACTTTGTATATGTAGAAATTTCTCATTTCCCACCCCGGTTTTCAGTTTCTCCTTATTTCTCCCATATAGTTAAATTCCCTTTCCCATAACCATACATTTAACAAGCTGAAAAAAATAAATTTGCTGAAAACACAAATTCTGGAAATTTTACAGAATGCTGGAAATTGCAGAAATAAAAATCAGCAGTAATAAACAACCATTAAAACACATTTAAACACTGAGATTTTTGGTCAATTTGACCTTGGAAAAACCCCCTACAACTCTTGGGGAAAACCAGTTCGAGAGCTCTTCTTTATTTATGAAAATTGCCTTTTTATAGCGAGAAATATTCAGCAAAAAATCAGCAAGCAAATTTACAACTTATCTCTTTTCCCGTGCCTCACAACAATCTGGAAATTACAGCAAACAGGACAGCAATAAATGCTGTACAGCCTCCTCGATTTTTGTGCCCACTTTCAACATTAAATGCAGCTGTATGGACATCATTAAATGCACTGTACGGCCTGCAATAAATGCACTGTACGACCCTCGTTTTTCATGCAAAAAAACCAGCAAACTATTCCTCGATTTTTGTGCAAACCACTCCTCGAAAATTGTGCCAAAATCTGCCTTTCACTGTGTGCTGAATCAGCTGTACAAATCTACTCAACTGCTACCTTGGAATGTGTGCCAAGCTGCTGTCTCCTTCTCCTCCCTGCTCAGAAATCTCTCTTGCTCTCTTGCTCTCCTTCTCCCAATCTGCTCATGAAAGAATGAATGACCTTTTCCTCCTTTAATCTAACCCCAAGTGACTTTTGGGTGATCCCTAAATCCAATGGCTGAAATAGATTGAGATCTAAGGCTGAGATTAAATGCTCATTTAAATCTCACTTTTTATTTTTTAATTCACCCCACTTTAATAAAGACCCACTTAGTCATTTATTTCCAAAGTCACTTTTCCTTTCTAATTTTTCATTGACTTTATAAAAGTCACTTTAAAATTAGACTTAATAACTTTATCACTTAAAGTCACTTTTAAATTAGATTTAACTTTATAAAAATTATAAAGTTACTTTAGGAGAAAAATTAAATTCTTTTGGACACTTTTCCCTAGGCCAAAGATCAAAGCCTTAGGGAACCACCTGTCCTCTGGTACCAAATTTCAACACTCCCTCTTATCGAGGAAGGTGTTCCTCACCACACCCATCTTGTCTCTGAAGTAGACATGCTTGCCCCGTGGTAAGGCTTTGGTAAGAATATTTGCAACCTGCTCATCAGTGGAAATATTTCACAGCTCCCTTCTCAACATAATCTCTGATGAAATGATATCTGATCCCGATATGCTTTGACCTATCATGAAATACTGGATTCTCCGTGAGTTTAATGCAACTCTGATTATCACAATAAATCACTGAAGGTCTCAACGGCTGACCAAATAAGCCAAACAACATCTTGTGAAGCCAGATAGCCTCACAACTAGCTAGACTGGCTGCCATATACTCTGCTTCTGCTGAACTCAGTGCTACTGACTGCTGCTTCCGGCTGAACCATGACACTACTGCTAAACCCAATGCAAAACAGCACCCTGAAGTGCTCTTCCTATCAGAAGCACAACCTGCCCAATCAGAATCAGTGTTTCCTGCCAATCTCACTCCATCTCCCTGCCTGTAGTCCAGACCATAATCCACTGTCCCCTGTAAGTACCGCAAAATGTGTTTTGTAGCCACCCAGTGAACCTTCCTAGGCTCACACATAAACTGACTCATCGTGTTGACTGCAAAACGAATATCTGGTCTAGTGTTGACCAAATACATCAAGGAACCAATCAGCTGCCTGTACAATGTGGGATCCACCAACTTGAAATCCGAAGCATGAAGCTTCTTCCAGTTGGTGATCATCGGTGTCGACATGGGTCTACAATCCTCCATGTGGAATCTGCTAAGGATGTCCACAATATACTTCCCCTGCCCCAAGAAGAAATTCCCCTCCTCCTGCCACACCTCCAAGCCCAAAAAGTAATGCATCAAGCCGATGTCCTTCATCTCAAACTCCGTCGCAAGATCTCTCTTGCAGTGATCTATGAGTCTCTCTGCACCTGTAATGACCAAGTCATCCACATACAACACCAGAATGAGAGGCTCCTCACCAATCACAATAAAGTAAAGGTTCGGATCTGCCTCACTCTTTGTGAAACCCATCCCCTGCAAATATGTATCTATCCTGGAGTACCAAGCTCTAGGAGCTTGCTTCAGGCCATAAAGGGCCTTCTTCAGTCTGCACACATGGGACTCCTTCCAATGCACCTCAAAGCCCTATGGCTACTCAATGTACACCTCCTCCTGTATGAAGCCATTGAGAAATGCAGTCTTCACATCCATCTGGTGGAACTTCCAACCCATCTCTGCTGCTATCGATATAATGGAGCGGATCGAAGTATATCGAGCCACGGGAGCGAAGGTCTCCTCATAATCAACTCCCTCTACCTGGGAGAACCCTCTAGCCACAAACCTTGCTTTGAATTTCTCAATGCTGCCATCTGCAGCATGCTTTACCTTGTAAAGCCATCTGGAAGTAACCACGGATTTTCCCTCAGGCCTCGGCACCACCTCCCAAACATCATTCTTCATGATAGAAGAATACTCCTCCTGCATGGCCTCTCTCTCCAGACCTGCTGGCTAGCTGCCTCTCATAGCTAGAAGGCTTAGAGTCAAGGATGCTGGTAACCATCGCCATACAGTTACAAAACCTCTTAGGTGGTCTACTCTCTCTGACCGGCCTCTTCGGCTCAGCAATAAATGTGGCATCTCTCAAGGTGTCATGAAGCCAGTTGGGCTTTCTCTTCCCTGAGCATGCTTCTCCCATAGGAGAATGAAACTCCTCCTCCTCATCACCATCAGTAGCTTGAACTCCTGACTGTCTGTCTGTTGTCCTCCTGCCTGCACCTGAACCTGTAGAAGCTGAGGTACTGTGTGAACTGTCCATCAGTGGACTCCCTACTGAATTGCTCTGTGAACTGCTCTACATGCTGCCCGGAGCAACACCCCTCTGGCTCGACGAGCCACTGCTCACTGACGGACCTGACATCCTCATAGATGTACCTCCGGATCCTGCTATCCCTGCCCACTGGATCCTTGCGACTGACTCAACTGCTGCTGAGGGTCTGGCTGATCCAGGTACTCTAACTCCCGTGACCTCCTAAAGGCCCTGTCCTCCTCGAACTTCACATCTCGTCTGACAACAACTCTCCTTTGTGCAGGAATGTAAATCCGAAAGGCATTTGAGGTCTCACTGTAGCCCACAAAGATACCCTTCTCTGCAGTGGGCTCTAGTTTGGTCCTCTTCTCCTTGGGTATATAGGAGTATGTAATGCATCCAAAGATATGAAGATGACCAATATCAGGTTTCTTCCTAGAGAAAGCCTCCTCCGGAGTCATGTGCCCCAAGGCACGATGCAAACTCCTGTTCTGCAAGTAAACAACTGTGTTACAGGCCTCTGCCCACAAGAACAATGGCAACCCCTGATCATGTAACATGGCTTTGGCAGCCCCTATGATGGATCTGTTCTTCCTCTCCAAAACCCCATTCTGCTGGGGTTTGTAAGGAACAATGAACTCCCTCCTAATGCCTGCCTCCGCACAATAATCAACAAACTCTCCAAGGGTGTACTCTCCTCCATTGTCCGACCTCAGGGACTTGATCTTTCGACTTGTCTGTGTCTCCACAAGAGCTCTGAACTCCTGAAACTGCTTGAAGACCTCACTCTTGGTCTTCAAGAAATAAATCCAGGTCCTCCTGAAGTGATCATCAATGAATAAAACATAGTACTCATATCCACTCAAGGAAACATGAGACATCCGACTGCTCACATCGGAATGAATCAAATCAAGTATCCCAGTCGCTCTGCTGTCACTGATGGGAAAAGGGGATTTGGCAAACTTGCCCATCGCACAACCTTTGCAAGTATCAAAGTGATCAGTACTGAAATCTGGCACACCTGTAATGATCTCCCGCAATGTCCTCAAGGCTCCATGATACATATGTCCCATCCCGCGGTGCCAAATCTCACACAGCTCAGAACTGCTAGCTCTGCTGTCGGTACTACTGCTCAATGCCAAAAGGGGCTGGAATGCAAACTTGTACACCTTTGCATGGCGTACACCTATCACTCTAGCTGAATCAGTTGGAGTGCCCTTGGGATACATCAACACCTGTCCTCCCCTGAATAGTACCTCATATCCTCTTTCCTCCAAAGCTGAGATGGATATGAGGTTCTTCCTCATCCCTGGCACATAAAGAACATCTGACACTTTCAAGGGAGGTTTGGACTCCCTCTGAAATGTCAGTGTCCCCACCCCGACTTCTCTAACAACTCTGTCATCACCGAGTACTACCTCTATATCAGTGCCACTCTCTGAAAGCTCTGAGAAGTACTCAGGACTCCTGTCATGTGACGTGAAGCCCCACTGTCCACATACCAGATACCTGAAGATGCTCTGCTAATCGAGGGAAAAGCATGCTCCCTCTGAACCTGTGTGGCAGGTGATCCCGCACTAGAGGACTCACACGTAGTGAACGCGAACTCTCGGTCATTCCCCTTCTTCTTCTTCTTCTCTGGACACACAACTGCATAGTGTCCCATCTTTTGACAATTCCAACACTTCACCTTGTAATAGTCCTTCTGTGTGTTCCCCTGTTTACCTTTACCTTTGCCTTTGCCCCCACCACTGCTTGTGGAAGCCTGCTTCTTCCCTTTGCCTTTCTTGCCTCCTGCCACCAGTGCTACATCCTCGTCCTGCTCAACTGGCTTGGCTGCCCCAAGCTGACCTTTCCTGATCTCTGTCTAAATGCAATCATCCCAAAACCTCTCCCATGTGGGAAGGGTCTCACGTGCACAAACCCCATCAGCAAAGTTCAACCATGAACGGGGGAGGCCATTCACTACAATCCGCACCAACTCAGTGGGTGGAGTGGCCTCTCCAATCACTGCCAACTCATCTCTCACATTAATAATCTTTGTGAGATATCCAGCCGCACTATCATTATCCATCTTAATGTTCTTCACCTTCTCCTTCAGGACCATCTTCCGGTTCTCATTGGTACTCTGGTAGAGATTGGACAATGCTGTCCACATCTCATGGGCATTGCTTTTTCCTCTCACATGAGGAATGCAATGGTCTTTGATTCCGTCTAGAATCAACCTCTTACTTTTGTTGTTCTTTTTATTATAAGCTGTCAATTGAGTAGCATCAGTAGGTACAACAACAGGGTTCTGTGTGGTATGCACCATGATATCCCAGACTTCTGCCTCCTCAAAGATACTCTGCATTCTCTCCTTCCAAATGTTGTAATTTGTATGCCCATCCAACCTATCCTCCAACCTCAATCCCAATGACATCCTGCTGTCCTAAAACTGAAAAATAGCACTGCTGTAGTAAAGATAAAACTGTTGTTTATGAAAAAATCAGCTTGCTGGAATTTTCTGAGTGAAAAATCAGCAGCTGTAATTTTTCCTTTTGCTGTCCCAAACTGCCCTTCAGCACTCAAGCTCTGATACCATGTAGAAATTTCTCATTTCCCACCCCGGTTTTCAGTTTCTCCTTATTTCTCCCATATAGTTAAATGCCCTTTCCCATAACCATACATTTAACAAGCTGAAAAAAATAAATTTGCTGAAAACACAAATTCTGGAAATTTTACAGAATGCTGGAAATTGCAGAAATAAAAATCAGTAGTAATAAACAGCCATTAAAACACATTTAAACACTGAGATTTTTGGTCAATGTGACCCTGGAAAAACCCCCTACAACTCTTGGGGAAAACTAGTTCGAGAGCTCTTCTTTATTTCTGAAAATTGCCTTTTTACAGTGAGAAATATTCAGCAAAAAATCAGCAAGCAAATTTACAACTTATCTCTTTTCCCGTGCCTCACAGCAATCTGGAAATTACAGCAAACAGGACAACAATAAATGCTGTACGGCCTCCTCAGTTTTCGTGCCCACTTTCAGCATTAAATGCAACTGTACGAACATCATTAAATGCACTGTACGACCTGCAATAAATGCGATGTACGTCCCTCGTTTTGCGTGCAGAAAAACCAGCAAACTGCTCCTCAATTTTTGTGCAAACCACTCCTCGAAAATCGTGTCAAAATCTGCCTTTCACTGTGTGCTGAATCAGCTGTACAAATCTGCTCAACTGCTGCCTTGGAATGTGTGCCAAGCTGCTGTCTCCTTCTCCTCCCTACTCAGAAATCTCTCTTGCTTTTCTTCTCCCAATCTGCTCATGAAAGAATGAATGACCTTTTCCTCCTTTACCCCAAGTGACTTTTGGGTGATCCCTAAATCCAATGGCTGAAATAGATTGAGATATAAGGCTGAGATTAAATGCTCATTTAAATCTCACTTTTTATTTTTTAATTTACCCCACTTTAATAAAGACCCACTTAGTCATTTATTTCCAAAGTCACTTTTCCTTTCTAATTTTTCATTGACTTTATAAAAGTCACTTTAAAATTAGACTTAATAACTTTATCACTTAAAGTCACTTTTAAATTAGATTTAACTTTATAAAAATTATAAAGTTACTTTAAGAAAAAAATTAAATTCTTTTGGACACTTTTCCCTAGGCCAAAGATAAAAGCCTTAGGGAACCACCTGTCCTCTGGTACCAAATTTCAACAGTATAAGTGCAAAATTATAGAATTGATCCAAGCCTAGTCCTGGGATGCATGTAATAAATCGATAGGAACTTCAATCCTGCAAATGTTAAGAAGAAGCTAAGCAATATAATCCATAAATCGATATTCCATACCAACGGTGTCAACACATCCGAAAAGGATTGAGACTTCAATTCTCAATTAAATCATGCTTTTATTATGCCAATGGCTCGAAGCAATGCTACAAGTTTAATTAATAATTAACACTTAACAGTTCTATACTTAACATTGAACAAGGAATCACAGGTTCTATACTTAACAGTGACAATTAAACCTGCAGAAAAATTCTCAATTCAGTCATATACCTTGCTGAGTTACTATGTTAATCATATTGCATCATGTCTAACTCAGAATAACGTGTTAATCTTCTCAACACCTGGTAAGTAATTTCATGATATTCTCTACCGAAATTCAATTGCTTGAAATAAAACTTGGAATCAAATCCTTTGTTTTCAAGAATTACAATTTTAATCTAAATCTAAAATCTCACCACTATTATCATTACTCATTAAACTCAATTCATGTGCTCCTAAATCAATAAACAAAATTAGTTAACAAGATAATCACACTGCTGCTATTTAACTAAAAAATCTATAGGATGCATCCAGAAAATAAGCTTATGAAATGATATAAGGAAATTCTACTTAAAAATATAAAACAACCTTACTACTTGAGGGGGCCCTCCACAAGCAGATGGTCACGAGATCCAATTGAAAAATCAACCACGCATCAAAATAAGAAGGATTCTTTATAACTGAATTGAAAACAAGGTTTTAATTTTCACTATTGCATAATAAAATCATTGTGTTTATGCTTGCTTATGAAGTCTTTTTATAAAGTCCGTACCATTAAATGTTCAGAGCTTCATGCCTAACTTCACTTAACACAATATTAAAAGTAACTATGAAAGATATCATAATGAAATTCACTAACGATTTTATATTAACAAAGCAAATCGTTAGGTGTATATATCATTCCTCGCTCGCCTGTATAGCTAACATAATTGATTTTTTCCTCTGACCATGTAATTGGAAGCTTCGTTGATCGATCTGGTTCATGAGGGTAGGAAGGAATTGTGGAGTGCATTGATCACTATCTTCCCATATATTTCTCGCTCTAGTTGGCACCTTAGAACCTATGAAACAATGGACTTAGCTGCAGAATTAGACATTAGCTGTAGAATCATCCCAATCCAGTAGCTAAAACAAATATTAGACTAATAATAAAGAACATTATTAACTTATGAAATACAAGACTTTTATATACTTGCCATGCCATAGATTTTGTGATTTGTTTCCCATTGAGTGATTATGATGAAAAAAAAGAGTAAAATAGGTGGAAAAAGGGTGTAAAAAAGAAGCAATTATGAGGCTCAACATTCCCCCACACGAAGGTCATTGCATGTCCTCATGCAAAAATTCAAAACTGCTAGTCTTTCTCTGTCACCACACCTTCAAAATCTTGAGCTAAAACATCCAAGTTTGTTTTCTTTACCTTCTTCTTAGCAATTGCCATCTTGGGCTTATCTTGAGAGACTTGTTCTTCTCCTTTAACTTTTTGTTCTTTTCATACCATAAGCCTAGATGCAACAAAATATTATGATTTTTGGTTCTTTGAATTTGATTTTGCACCTTTAATGTCTCATGTTCTTGTTTTAGATGTCTGTTCAATGTCTCTAATTCAAACATTTCTTGCTTTAAATTATTCACAATTATAGGTTCTTGTGGACTGTTAGACTGAATTTATTTTCCTTGAATTGAAGAAGAAGATACCTTTTCTGTAGCCTTTTCCTCTAGAGACTCAATATATTCATATATCTCCTGTTGTATTGGATAAATCTATGGTGTTATTCCCACTAGATTATCAATTGGTGATGACACTGATGGTAAAGCTGGTGATGGAACCTCTAGTTCCTCTTCCTCTTCTAAATTAACAAATTACGTGAACTGTTGAGACGACTCCTTTACCATTTTGTTAAGTCTTGCATTTCTCCTTATGGTAGATGAGGGAGGAGTTCATTTTTGAGTTTTCTTCTATTCTGTAGTGGCCTTCTTTGTTTCCTCTATTTTCTCCTTGGGTGTATTTTCTTCTTTTTCACTAACTTTCTTTCTTCTAACAATTTTCTTCTTTAGATTTTCTAAAACATTTGCAAGAGGAAGTTCATCTTCTGAATGTTGCTCTGGTTGAGGTGGGTTATCAGTAGGGTTTTTAGACAATTTTCTTCTTCTTCTCCTTATCTTATTGCTACTTGGTTCTCCTTGCTCAACTTCTTTAAAATGATTTCTAATTAAGAAATTCTCCCAGTTATCTCCTAGATTCTCAAGATGGGCTTCAATAAGCATCTTTACAAGGCCATGATGATATAGAGTGTTTTCAATGGACTGAATTTTCCTTTGTGTATTTCCAGACATCTTTCTCAAGCTATTAAGTAGAAAATAGGGTAAATTGATTTCATTTCCTTCAAGAAAGTTCATCATTAAATGAACATGGTAGAAAAACATGCTACCAAATCTACCCTCACAAGTAATGAACTTCTGAATTACTAACAGTAAATTCCTCCATTTACCCTTTAGAGCTATGCTTGGAATACCATTTTTAAAAACAGTAGTATCCATAACTGGATTCTTTAGAAATGCCTTCCATTCACTCCCTTCAATACCCATCTTTTTAAACCACCTTTCGCCAATTCTGGGTAGTCTAGTCACTTCGGCCATGAAGGACTATGTCACGACAATTTTGATGTCCCTAATTTATGATTTAGTTCCATCAAAGGCTCGGGCAAAATATTTGGTTACCTCTCTGTGATAGCCATAAGATTTTTATATAAATCCTAGCCACTGTGCTTGCTACAACATTTGCTTGACCTGTGGGAAGCCTTCCATAAATTTCTTTCCATTCGACTCTACTCTAACAATTACTCCCATGTTGGGAAAGTCTCACTTCACAATTGCTTCTTTGACAAGGTTTTGGAATGCCATTAGGTTTAGAAATATGAGTATGGATAGGAGAGTGAAATGACAAATGGAGATGAGTGAGACGACTTAAGGAAATGAGTGAAATAACTCTTGAGAAATAGAGTATAATGGAAATGAGCGAGTGGAATTATCAATGAAGCATGGTTTCAAAAATGAAGTGTTTGCGTGATGATGATGAATAGAAAATGGGATTTTCGGGCTAACTTCATTGATATGACATGATATTTATAACTTAGTCCGAAGTTAGAACAATAATCATTATTTCGAATGGTAGTACAATGTCTATATTATTTCATAATGTAATGTTTTTACCTTTATTATTAAATCCAATATTTGCATACCTTCAAACTTGTGATTCTAATACTTGATTGTTCTTGTGAAATTGTCTTCAGGTGCTTCCACTGTGGACTTGATCATTTCCTTCTGCTAAAATCTTCAATCATTCCAATCGGTGATTCCTATCAATATTAGCTGCATAATTTCATCAAAGTTGCAGATTCTCAACAATTCTGTAGCTACTTATTCTGAAAAGAAAAAGAGGGACATAAAGAAAATGGGAATTAGAATAGGATTGAAAAATAAAATTTAGGGTGCCAAAATTACTTGGTTTTCACCCTAGATTTTCTGTATAAACATGCCAACATAGTTGGTTTTCATGTTTATAAATTTTAATATATATATATATATATATATATATATATATATATATATCTATATATATATATATATCTATATATATATATATCTATCTATCTATATATATATATATATATATATATATATTAAAGAAACAAAAAAACTTTACAAATCAAGTTGGAGAGGAAGGAAAATCCTTCCTAATCATCTTCAAATCAATATTGTCTTGCAGGTTTTTAACAAATTCCTCCTTTGTCAATGGCTTGTGATAAATTCTCAATCGATGACCATTTACAAGGAAGGTCACTCTTTCTTCATCAATGGTTCTGATCCTGATTGCACCATTATCAAAGACAATTTCAATCTCATAAGGCCCAAGCCAATGAGTTTGAAATTTTCCTTGAAAATCTTTAAACTTTGAGTCAAAAAGTAATGCCCAATATCTTGGATAAAATTTTATTTCCTTTATTTACCTGTCATGCCACCTGGATCTTTGTTGTTGAAATATATCGGTTCTTTGAAAAACATCCCGTCTTATCTCATCTAGTTCATTCAGTTGCTCCATTTTTTGTTTCTGTGCTTCATATAGGTCAAGACCGAATTTGTCTATTGTCTTGAAGGTCTTTACCTGAAACTCAATAAGAAATAGGAATTATTTCCCATAAACAAGTTCATAGGGAGTATGTCTTATATTGTTTCTCCATGTGGTACGGTATGCCCATAAAGCTTTTGGAAGATTTTCTGCCCAGTCTTTTCTATGCAGATGCACAGTCTTGGTAAGAATTTTTTCAATTACTTTATTGGTAGATTCCACCTGCCCATTCTCCTGTGGATGATATGGAGTGGACTTACCATGTTTGATTTTATATTCCTCCATTATCTTTTGTACCTAATTGGATGAAAATTGAGTTCCTTGATCTGTCGCAATCTCCCTTGGGACACCAAAGCGAGTAAAAATATCATCGAAAAGAAATGAAACTACAACATTTTCAGTAGCAAAAGAAAGTTCTTTAGCTTCTACCCATTTTGTAACACAATAAATGCAAACAAGAATGTACCTTTTTGTCTGGATGGTGGATTAATTAGACAAACAAAATCTACAACCCATTTCTCAAAAGGTTCAATGAGTACATGAGGTTGCAGAGGCATTTCATCTGAAGGAATATGTTTCCCCATTCTTTGACAACTATCACATCTCTTTACATATTCTTTGGCATCCTTGAAAAGGGAAGGTAAATAATATCCTAAGAGAATGACTTTGTAAGAAGTTCTTTTGTCAGCGAAGTGTCCTCCACATGGCTCATCATGACAAGATTTTAGTATTTCTGGTACTTCATCTTCTTTGACACATCTTCGAATAATTAGATCTGGCCATGTTTTGTACAATTCTCCATTTATCCATGAGTAAGATGCACTAATTTGAATTACCTTTATTTTCTCTCGAGGAGACAAATATAATGGTAACTTCCCTGTAGCCAAATAGTTAGCAATATCTGCAAACCAAGGAGATTTAGTAGATACTGCAAATAAATATTCATCAAGAAAATTATCTTCTACAGGTACATCATTATTATCATTTTGAATCCTAGATAGAAAGTCAACAACTGTATTTTGTTTTCCAGGTCAATCCAAAATAGTAATATTGAATTCTTGTAACAACAATAACCATCTTGTAATTCTGCCATTAGTAATTGGTTTATTCATTAAGTACCTAATTGCAGAATGATCTATATGTACAAAGGTTTCATAGCCAATGATGTAATGTCTGAATTTGTTGATGGCATGGACAACAACTAAAAAATCTTTTTCTGTTATAGTATAGTTTAACTTTGCAAGAGTCAAATTTATATTGGTATAGTAAATAGCATAAGGAGTTAAATATTTTTGTCCTAGTACAACTCCTAATGTTGTATCTGAAGCATCTGTTGAAATGTGAAAAGGTAATTTCTAATTTGGCCCTCTTAGAATGGGTGCTTTAGAAATCTTTTCTTTCAATGTTTCAAAAGTTTTTTGGCAATCAAAACTCCAATTGAATTCACAATCTTTTGTGAACAATTTGAAAGGTGGAGATGCAATTTTTGTAAAGTTTTCTATGAATCTTCTATAGTAACCAGTGAAACCAAGAAAAATTCTAACATCTTGTTGACAATTTGGAATTGAAAATTTAGAAATAACTTCTACTTTAGATGTGTCCACTATGATTCCATTTCCTGGAATATGGTGTCCTAAACCAATACCCTCAGTAAACATCATAAAACATTTTTCATGGCTTAATGAGAGATTTTCTTCCTTACATCTAATGAGAGCTTTTTCCAAATTTTTAAGATATTCTTCAAAGGAATTTCCATAAACCATAAAATCATCCATGTAAACTTCCACACAATCATGAATTAGATAAAAAAAAATTCCTAAAACTGCCATTTGGAATGTTGTAGGTGTTGAGCCCCAAACTTGCATCTTCCCTATACACCTTTCTAGCCTTTTTCCATTTACCTGGACCTCCTAAGATGTCAAATCATTGCATATTAATTTAAAAAGAGCACATAAAGTGGTTTCCTAACTATGTTTTGTGTCTGCTGTTTGAATTAGATTTTTGCTCATTCAACTGCGGAATCTTGTCACTTTCCGCAACCTTTTTGTTAAAGTCTATGTTATAGGTGTCTTCAGGAAAATCCGGCCACATGGGCAAGTTGCAAATGACGTGGACATGGACCGTGTCCTATTGGTTCAGCCGAATTCATCAAAGAAGGTCGTGGTCAAAGATAGTCAAGCGGTGGTCAACCTAAGAGTCCTACGATGACAGAACTCTGTTTTTCACTACGTGAAGACTTACGTGGCCGTTCCTAAATCTCAGGAGACATGTTAACACCTGTGGACTACTCTATGAACCGAATCCAATAGCCACCCTCCTTAGATTTAATCTTCATGGCTGCCATAATGCTAGATTCCTAGACGTGGTTGTTCACGTGTCTTTTATCAACGCAAATTTTAGGAAAGTAGTTATGTCATTCTCTGTTATAAATAAAGCATTCTCATACGCATAGTAGCTAGCTTTTGTAATGTAATTTTGACTGTTAACGAGCCCACTGTGCTGTGACTTTATTTCTGTGTTATGACTGCATTTTAATACATGAGAAGACTCTGTTTATAAGCTCAATTCGTGGTTGATTGCTGATTGCCCGAGGTTGTGCAGAGGGCCCATGTACACATCGAGGTTTTGTTAATTGCTGTATAGTTTCATGCTTTATTTCTTTACGTTCCTTATGCCATAAACATTTACTTGTATATACTGCATTGCTTATGGTATTCACGTTGATTGCTGTCCATAGTTTTTATGCTTTCTAATGCTGTAACTGATCAGTCTCTTTGTTTCAGATTACAATAGGCAGCCTAGGCATTTACACATAGTTTTATAATGACTAATGACATGGAATTATTCTTGTCCTTCTGTTGATCCATTTTTCTTAGTTCTTAGTTCCAGCACTGTTTTATTTATTTCAGTTTTGCTCATTTACTCTTCTGCAAGATAGATATTGAATTGCTCATGTCATTTTCAGTTACCTTCGAAAGCCAGAGCGAGACGAATGGTGAGGGATTGAAGTATGAATGCGTAGTTTGATATTAGTTTATTTTTCTGCAAGTTAGTTATTGAATTGCTCATGTCATTTTCAGTTACCTCCGAAAGCCAGAGTGAGACGAATGGTGAGGGATTGAAGTATGAGTGTGTAGTTTAATATTAGTTTTATTTTCTGCAAATTAGATATCAGATTGCTCAAGTTGTTTATGATTACCTCCGAAAGCCAGAGCGAGTCGAATGGTGAGGGGTCAGAATATGAGTTGATGTAATGTGATTTTAGTTTACTTTGCTTGCAATTTTTGGATTTCTTTGAGTTCAGTCTCTTTTATATTTATACAACAACAAGGATACTGGGTTTCATGGTCACTAGCTCACTATTTATTTAGAATAGTGGCACATTTTCATTCTCTTTTAGGAATTAATTTCATCATTGCATGTTTTAAAACCTTTTTGAAAATTTTGAAGTTTGGAAATCATTTTAAAGGGCACCATATCCTTGAACACTTATATCCATACTTGACTTTTAGAATTGCCATCTCACATTAGGGAATCAACGAAGATAAACCCAAAAACAAACTAAAAATCAAAAACGACAAAAATTAAGGAATCGGTTATCTTGCATATATAGTGCGCCTCACTTCAGCAATTTACGACTTCCAGATTGAAAATTAATATAGCAATTCAGGACACTCTAAATTGACCAAACATTTTGGCGTCGTTGCCGGGGAAGTGAAACTAGGTAGCTAATTTCTTAAAAAAAAGAAAACATGAAAATTTCAAGGAAGGTAAAAATTGATAACTTCTCAAAGTATGCTCTCCTCTTGCACCTAGAGTGATCTGGAAGATCAGAAAGAGAATTATTAGCCCGACTTGAAGAAAAATAAAAAATGACATGCATAAAGCAAGAGATTCTAGGGGAAGGTTTATAGCTAGGGCCAAGAGTTCGATTTTTACAACTCCATCTACTTCAAGGCATAGACAAGATACACCTCCATCATCTCCAACTCACACTCCTAGCCTTAGGATTCCTGGAATTCAAGGGGCAACAGTTGAATTAGGAGACTCTCCCACACTATCCACCGAATTTGAATTAGGAAAAGAACCTTTCTTTACTTCTACAGGAGAACAAATTGTAATCAAGGAAGTAGAATCACCTGAAGAAGAAGAGGGAGAAATTCCTCCTCGTTCACCATTAGTAGAGGAACCAGAGGACTCTGAAATCTCTGAGGAAACTATCATGACAGAGGAAGTAGTAAACGAATTTGGAGGAGGAGGTAGAGGTAGAGGTAGAGGAGGAGGAAACAATGGAGGAGGTAGAGGAAACAATGGGGGAAATAGGGATGGAGATAACTCATTTGGATTTCCTATAGTTGATGAGGAATCTCATACAACAACGAAAAACATCTCACCATCTGTCCTCCCAAAATTTTATGGGTTGCGAAGTGAGGATCCTGAAACATTTCTATTTGAGTTTGAAGTCGTGTGTCGAACTTATGATTATATGGAAGACTCTCAAAAACTCAAATTGTTTCCTTCAACATTGAAGGGAGCTGCTCTGAAATGATTCATGGGATTAGTCACTCAATCTATTAGGACTTGGAATGATATGAAACAAACATTTTTGGATAGATAACTGGACTATTGCATGCCCACCAATCATAAGGATGAGGTATTCAAAATGGTGCAAAAAGAGGATGAAAACTTGGAGGATTTACTTGAAATATTTCAATACAACCTGAAAAGAGCAAAAATGAATAACCTAGATGAGGAGACCTTGAAAGCCCTTCTATTAAAAGCCATTAGAGATGAATGGATAGATATTTTAAACATGATGGGGAATGGAGATATTTCTCAACTTCCACTTCATGATATAGCAGAACTATGTGTCCATCTCTCAAGGGGAAAATCTAAAACTGGAAAAGGGCCTAGAGATCCTTCTCTCATTAGAGCAAACAAATATGCAACTGGATCAGTAAGTAGGGCTGAGATTGGCAATTGCTAGAAAATTATATATTACGGAGCAATGGAACATATAAAATATTGCAGAAATATAAACACAGAAAACGCACAAAACAAGAGAGACACAGATATACGTGGTTCACCCAGTTTGGGCTATGTCCACCCCGAACAGCCAGTCCTTCCTTTCTATTATCCAGAAAAATGAAGAGACACAACCTACAACAAATCTGCTGTAATATCCTCTGTTTTCTCTCACAGTCTCACCTCTCTGTTTCTCGCTCACCGAATACACATCTATTTCACAGCCTCAAATACAATACCCTCATACAAAGAGAGGGGTTGCCTTCTAGGGAAAAAAACCCTAAACTAAAAATAAGTTCTACCATCAGATCATCCGCCTAATGAACGGCCCAGATTGACTAGAAATTACTATACTTTTACAAGGCAATTTTACATTTGTTTTTAGCTTCGGGGGCGCTGCCGGCACTGGCCCCCGGACCCCCCAGCCGGAGGGGATCGGCCCCCCAAGACCCCCGCGGGGGGGACAAGTCCCCCCCGCACCCCCCCGTGTGGAGGGGTGTACAAACTTCCTGGGGTATACATCCGGCTGAAACAAAGACCTCTAAACAATCATGCTCCACACACAACAATCTCCCACTTGGAGAATGATTGTAGAAACTCCACCGCTGCTTCATTTGCTGGACAATGACTCCTCTTTGGACCTGGCTATTCCTCATCTTCATTGTCATCCTTGAAGACCAATTGAAACTGAGCATATTCCCAGTTTCTCCCTCGTTACAACTTTTGTTAGCATATCTGCAAGATTCTGGCTAGTGTGTATCTTTTTTAGCTTCAACTCTCCATCTTCCAACACTGATCGTATGAAATGGTACTTGAGCTATATGTGTTTAGTCCTGGAATGAAATGCTGAGTTCTTTGCAAGATGAATGGCACTTTAGCTATCACTGTATAACGTGCCCATATCATGCTCCTTACCCAATTCACCCATAAACCTTTATAACCAAATCATTTCTTTACTAGCCTCTGTAGCAGCAACATACTCTGCTTCTGTTGTTGAAAGTGCAACAACACTTTGGATTTTTGAAATCCAACTGACAGCTGTTCCACCAACAGTAAATACATATCCTGTAGTGCTCCTCCTGTTATCCCTGTCACCTACCATATCTGCATCAACATATCCCTATAGAGAAATGTTTGCACCACCAAAGCATAATGCTTGATTTGTGGTACCTTTCAAATATCTGAGAATCCATTTCACTGCCATCCAATGTTCCTTTCCTGGATTGTTCATGTACCTACTTACAACTCCCACTGCATGTGCAATATCAGGCCTTGTGCAGACCATTGCATACATTAAGCTTCCAACTGCTGATGCATATGGAACTTTAGACATATAATCCATGTCTTCTTGGGTCTTTGGGCACATTTCCTTACTAAGTTTGAAATGGCTAGCAAAAGGTGTACTAACTGGTTTTGCATTGTGAATATTAAATATTTTCAACACCTTTTGTATGTACTCATTCTGAGACAATGTTAATTTGCGATTTGTCCTGTCTCTAGTGATTCTCATACCAAGGATTTGTTTTGCAGCTCCCAAATCCTTCATTGCAAATGAATTTGCAAATTTTCTTTTGAGTACATTTATTTCCTGCATGTTAGATCCTGCAACAAGCATGTCATCCACATACAATAACAATATAATATAGCTGCCATCATTTTGCTTTTTCAGATAAACACAATGATCAGAGTGACATCTAGTATAACCTTGTTCAGACATAAACTTGTCAAATTTTAGATACCACTACCTTGGAGCCTGTTTTAAGCCATACAAGCTCTTCTTCAACCTGCACACTAGTTTCTCCTTCCCTTTCACCTCATATCCTTGTGGCTGCTGCATATATATCTCTTCCTCCAAATCCCCATGGAGAAAGGCTGTCTTTACATCTAACTGCTCAAGATGCAAATCTTCAGCTACTACAAGACTTAAAATAGTTCTGATTGAAGTCATTTTAACAACAGGAGAAAATATTTCATCAAAATCAATATCTTTCTTCTGTGCAAACCCCTTCACCACAAGTCTAGATTTGTACCTATGTTTTCCTCCATCTTCTTCCTTCAGCCTGTAAACCCATTTATTCTTCAATGTAGTTTTTCATGTTGGCAACCTGACTAAATCCCAAGTCTGGTTATGCATTAAGGAGTCCATCTCTTCTTCCATGGCTACCTCCCACTTCTTCCTGCTTTCAACCTGCATTGCTTCTTCATAGCATTCGGGTTCACTAGAATCAGTCAACAATAAATAATATAATGAATGAGAGTATAGTTCAGGGGGTCTACTTATCCTGGTAGATCTTCTAACACCACTTTCAGGTGTTTGGGGTGCCTGTTGCTGTTGTTGATTATTATTATTTTCAAGCACCTTTACCTTTTCAGTGATTTCATCAAGAACTGCATATTCCTTGTTTTCTTTTTCCTGTTTCTTTTCCTGCAACTGATTCTTATACAAGACCTTTTCATTGAATATTACATCTCTGCTCCTAATGATTTTGTGATTTTCGTAATCATATAAGCGATAACCAAAATCATTAACACCATATTCAATAAAGGTACATTTCTTTGACTTTGCCTCAAGTTTTGTTCTATTTTCTTTATCAATATGGACAAAGGCCTCACAACCAAAAGGCTTTAAAAAAGAGTAGTTTACCTTTTTACCTTTCCATGCTTCCTCCGGAACACCACCATCCAAGGAACTTGAAGGCCCTCTGTTTATTAAATAAACAACAATATCTACAACATCTGCCCAAAATTGTAAAGGCAATCCTGCATGCAATCACATGCACCTTGCACGCTCCATGATTGTTTTGTTCATCCTTTCTGACACACCATTTTCTTGTGGTGTTTTTGGAACTGTCTTCTCTCTGCGAATTCCATGTTCTGAACAGTACCTATCAAAATCTTTGCTGCAATATTCACCTCCATTGCCTGATCTAAGACACTTCAATTTCTTTCCTGTCTCAATCTCAACCAAAGCTTTCCATTCTTTGAAAGTATCAAATACATCAGATTTATTCTTAATACAATAAATATAAGTTTTTCTAGTTGCATCATCAATAAAAGTAACATAATAACGAGAGCCACCGAGAGATGATACTTGAGCAGGTCCCCATACATCTGTATGCACAAGCTCTAATTTTTCATTCTTCTTTTCTTTCCCAATTCTGAGAAATCTGACTCTCTTCTGTTTTCCATAAATGCAATTCTCACAGAAGTCCAAATCAACATTCTTCAAACTTGGCAACAAATTCCTTGAGTGAAGAATCTTCATCCCCTTTTCACTCATGTGTCCGAGCCTATGATGCCATAATGCTGCATCTTCTCCTTTGGAAGTTAAAGCATTAACAGAGTTAGAAATATCATTGCATAAATACAATGTACCAACCTTTTCGCCTTTTGCTATTACCAGGGCTCCTTTGGTGACCTTCCAAGCTTTATCTGTGAAAGTTGTCACACAACCTTCACCACCTAACTGCCCTGTTGAAATCAGATTTTTCTTTAGATCTAGAACATGCCTTACCTCCTTTAATAGCCTTTGGTTTCCATTCTGCTGTTTTACAAGAACCTTACCCATTCCAACGATTTTACAGGGTTTATCATCACCGAGACGAACTTGTCCAAAATCTCCTTGAACATAGTCATTTGAAAGTATTTCTTATCGGGTGTGGCATGGAATGAAGCCCCTGAATCTACCACCCAGGAATCAGTAATATTTTCGAAAGAAAGAATCAAAGCATCTTGTAACACCTCACCTGTCACATTTACTTCATGATTGTTTTCTTGCTGTGCATCTCCTTCTTTTCCCTTCCGAGATCTACAGTCTTTCTTTAGGTGTCCTTTCTTTCCACATTTCCAGCACACTATCCCCAATCTGGACTTGAATCTGCCTTTCCTTGATTTACTGCGGTATCCTGAGCTCTTTCCTCTTTCCATTTTTCTTCCTCTAGACTCTGCACTCAAAGCATTTCCTGATGTCTCACCGGAGCTTTTCCGTCGCATTTCCTCGCTAAGGATAGCACCAACAACATAATCAAACTTTAAAGTAATAGATCCAAAAATGGAGTTACTAATGGCCATTACCAAACCATTCCAACTTTCTGGTAATGAGCACAAGAATAACAGAGCTCTAACTTCATCATCAAAGTTTACCCCTACAGAACTTAACTGACTTGTAACTGTATTAAAATCATTTAAATGGTTTGCAACAGATCCACCTTCCGACATATTCATATTAAATAACCGTTTCATAAGAAATACCTTGTTTGAGGCCGAGGGTTTTTCATATCGTTTCGACAACATCTGCACCAAACCCTCTGTCGTCGTTTCCTTCGAAATGTTGAAGGCGACTGACGCAGCAAGGCACAACTGTATTGTTCTGAGTGCCTTTCTATCGAGAAGGTTCCATTCTTCGTCTTTCATACCCGTCGGCATCTTTGTTTTTCCGCCAAATGGTAGGTATAGATCTTTCTGAAACATATAATCTTCCATCTGCATCTTCCACAGCGAGAAGTTTTGGCCGTTAAATTTCTCGACCCTAAACTTACCATCTTCCGCCATTTCTCCCACTCGAACCAGGAACCCTTCTTTCCTGCGAGTTTATCAGCCAAATAGACCTTTGGCTCTGATACCAGTTGTTAGAAAATTATATATTACGGAGCAATGGAACACATAAAATATTGCAGAAATATAAACACAGAAAACGCACAAAACAAGAGAGACACAAATATACGTGGTTCACCTAGTTTGGGCTACGTCCACCCCGAACAGCCAGTCCTTCCTTTCTATTATCTAGCAAAATGAAGATACACAACCTACAACAAATCTGCTGTAATATCCTCTGTTTTCTCTCACAGTCTCACCTCTCTATTTCTCGCTCACCGAATACACATCTATTTCACAGCCTCAAATACAATACCCTCATACAAAGAGAGGGGTTGCCTTCTAGGGAAAAAAACCCTAAAATAAACATAAGTTCTACCGTCAGATCATCCGCCTAATGAACGGCCCAGATTGACTAGAAATTACTATACTTTTACAAGGAAATTTTACATTTGTTTATAGCTTCGGGGGCGCTGCTGGCGCTGGCCCCCGGACCCCCCAGCCGGGGGGGATCGGCCCCCCCGGACCCCGCAGGGGGGACAAGTCCCCCCCGCACCCCCCCGTGTGGAGGGGTGTACAAACTTCCTGGGGTATACATCCGGCTGAAACAAAGACCTCTGAACAATCATGCTCCACACACAATAGAAATATGCTTGATGAGTTCAAAACTGATATTTTAGGGAGCCTTAGTGAGCAACTAGACACCCTTAAAATACAAAACAAGCAGAAAGCAAAAGCTGAAGCTTTGGCCATCTTTTGTCCAAAATGTAGGAAGAAACATGCTCTAAGGGAATGCCCCTTGGATGCAAAAGTTGTAGAAACATGCCTAATTTGCTCAGAAAGCCATGAGACCAAGGATTGTCCTTCAATTCCTGGGCTCAAAGCTGTCTTTCAAGAAGATCCAAATTCAATTGAGTCTCTCTGCTTTGTTTCAAGGAGACCTTGGCAGGGGCAACAAAATCAAGGGTTTAACAATCCCATGAACTTTCAACCCCCACCAAATTGGAATCCTTGGCAACAACCTTGGTCCCAACCTCAAAATCCATTTCAATCATGGGTACAAGGTATGCAAAATCCTTATGGGAGATTTGCTCAATTTTATCAATATCCTCCATCTTTTCAAAATCAACAAGCTCCACAACTTCCAAATCAAAATCCACAACTTTCATTGCCATTTCCACAACAACAACAACCTTCTCAACAAAATCCAAATTCTCAACTCTTGCTTCCATTCCAATAGAAGACAAATCAACTACCGTCCCAACCATTGCCAAATCCCAATAATAAAAATCCTCAAAATGCTTACATGGTAGAAGGACAATAGTTTCCTACCTATATGATTGTTCCTCTCAATGATGTACAACTCAGATTTGGTAGAGTTTTAGAAAAACATTCTACAGATACTCAAAAGCAAAATATTTCTGAGGAAGATTCTCTTGAAGCCAATAAAGGTTCTGAAGCATCTCTTCAAAACCTAAACACTCAAAAAGAAAAATAAAAAGGGTTATATTACGCAACCCAGGTATGGACGTAACTGTATTCACAAGAGGAATTCCTGTTCATGCTTTAAAAGAGGAGTGGGCCAACTTACTATTAATCATTCAAAAGTTCATTACTTGTGAAGGCTGTTTTGGGGCAATGTACATGTATCATACTCGGTTATTGATGAACTTTTTAGAGAACCAAACCCTCAATCTGCCCTACTTTTTATTGCTGAGCTTGAAAAAAATGTGCACAACAGTCCAAAAGAACATAGAAGACATAGAACCTCATTTGTATCATCATGGGCTTGTGAGAATTCTAATTGAGGACCAATTGAAGAAAAATAGGGATACCTGGGAACAATTTTTAGTGAGAAACTACTTTCAAGAGCCATCCGAGGCACCTGAAAGAAGTACACCAAGAAGGAGTAGGAGAAAAGAGAAAAGTGCAATAATTCAAGACCCTCCTATTAGCAAAACCAAAGAAGTAGATCAAAAAGAGAGAGAGAAAAGAACCAAGGATAGAAAACAGAGAAAATTGAAAGGGAAAAGAAGCATAGAGGATGTCTACCAATCACTAGAACCTTCTGTAGATGAAGACCATCAAGTGTTGTCTGAAAGACTAGTGCATCTTCGAAAACAAGCGGCTATAGCCAAGAAGAAAGAAAAAGGAAAACAGAGTATGGAAGAAGAGAGTACTAGCCCACAACATTTAAGAGGAAGCAACAGGTTTAGAGGAAAGTGGAGGAAAACACAAATAAAAGGACCCCACTTTATTGACTTAGGTGGGGAAACTGTTATGAAACCAGCTCAAGAAAAGGTAGAAAAGATAGATCAACACCTTAGAATTCAGCCTCTTCGAGGGGGCAACCTCCTTTACATTACATAAATGAACAATTCTTGGATGATTCAAATGACAAAACCTCATTTCTATATATATGAGTCTAAGGAGTCACAATATAATCCAGCCGACCTAACAATAATAATATAAAGCCACAAAAATAACAATAGAGGGATTCTATGGGGTACAGTAATAACAATATGGGGGCAATAGGGGCACAACAATATTAATAAGGGGTATAACTACAATAGTAATGGGGTAATCACTAGTATTATAGGGACCCAACATGCCCCTCTCCTTCAAAAAAGTGTTGTCCTCAACGCTTGAGTAGTTCTGGATACTTCTGCATAAAATTCTCATCCTCCCATGTGGAATCTTCAGCGGATAAGTTCTTCCACTTGATAAGATACTCTGAAATTGATCGATTTCGTAGCTGTCGAGTTCTTGTTTCTGTGACTGCTTCCGGTTCCAATATAATTTTTCCTTCCTCGTCAAGTTCTGGCAATATTGTTTGAACTGGGAGCTTGTTGCCTATAACCTTCTTTAAACATGAAACATGGAAAACTGGGTGCAATCGAGAAGCTGCAGGAAGCTCCAATTTGTATGCCATAGTACCAATCTTTTGCAAAACCTTGTACGGACCATAATACTTTGGTGATAATTTATTATCCTTCTTAGCTTGCTTGAGGGACATTTTCTTATATGGTTGTAGCCGTAGGAATACCCAATCACCTACATCAAAACTTCTTTCACTGCGATGTTGATCTGCCTGTTGTTTCATTCTATTCTGTGCCAACACGAGGTTATCCTTTAAGAGTTGGAGGACTTGTTGTTGATGTTCGATGTGATGTTCCACTGCCTGAACCTTAGAATTTTCTCTTAAATATGATGTGATGGATGGTGGTTGATACCCATAAAGTGCCATAAATGGGGTCATTTTTGTTGCTGTATGGAAGGAAGTGTTATACCACCATTCAGCCAGAGGCAACCATTTGACCCATTGTGTCTGTTTATCAGATACAAAGCAACGAAGATATCCTTCCAAACATTTGTTTACTATCTCAGTTTGCCCATCAGATTGAGGATGATAAGATGAGCTATGAGCTAACTGAGTACCAAGACAAGAAAATAATTGTGTCCAAAAATTTCCAGTGAAAATGGGATCTCTGTCACTTACAATAATCTTTGGGTTTCCATGTAGCTTTTGAATTGTTTCCATAAATGCAGTAGAAACTGTACTGGCTTTAAATGGATGTGATAATGCACAAAAGTGTGCATACTTGGTAAGTCTGTCAACTACCACCATGATGACACTCTTTCCCTCAGACTTGGGTAAACCTGTGATAAAATCCATTGAAACCTCCTCCCAACGTTGGCTTGGAATGGATAAAGGTTAATAGACCCGGTGTCTTAATTGTTTCAACTTTATTTTGTTGGCAAACCAAACATTCCGCCACAAACTTTTGAATATCTGATTTAAGGCCATCCCAAAAAAATTCCTTCTTAACCCTGTGGTAAGTTTTTAAAAATCCTGAGTGCCCTCCTAAGGGAGAAGTGTGCAATTCCATAAGAATCTTTTGTTTTAGTTGGGAATTCTTACAGAGGTATAAGCGATCTTTGTACCATAACGAATCATTTTGCCAGCTAAATGTATCAGACGTACTGGAATCTTGTTGTAACTTTCGAATAAGTGCCCACACTTCTTCGTCATTCTTCCATTCCTCCTTTGCTTCGTTTATCCAATCTGGTTGGATAATAGAAATGGCGCACAACAATGCTTCCACATCCTCATCCTTTCTTGAGAGTGCATCTGCCACCACATTTTGCTTCCCTTTTTTGTAGATGATTTCAAAGTCATAACCCAACATCTTTGTGACCCACTTTTGTTGCTCTTCAGAGGATAATCTTTGTTCTAAAAAGTATTTAAGGCTATCATGATCCGTTTTTACCTTGAAGTGTCTTCCCATTAGGTAGGGTCGCCATTTCTTAAGTGCATGGAGTATTGCCAACATTTCCTTCTCATAAATAGCTTTGCTTAAAAACTTTCCCTTGATTGGACGACTTTCAAAAGCAATGGGTCTTTCATCTTGCATTAGAACAGCACCAATTCCATTTCCTGAAGCATCACATTCCACAATAAAGGTTTTTTTGAAGTCTGGTGTAGCTAAGACCGGTGCTTGGCACATTGCCTCTTTAAGATGTTCAAAGGCCTTTGTTGCTTCCAGAGTCCATGAAAATGCATCTTTCTTCAATAATGTTGTTAGAGGTGCTGCTATTCTCCCATAATTCTTAACAAACTTGCGATAATACCCTGTCAACCCGAGAAATCCTCGCAGATGCTTTATGGATGTGGGGATTTTCCATTCCTTAATGGCTTTAATTTTGCTAGGGTCTACCTTAACTCCTTCATGAGATACAATATGACCCAGATATTCCACCTCCTGGACTCCAAAGAAACATTTGGATCTTTTTGCATATAATTGTTTCTCCTCCAATAGTTGTAGCACCCTGTCAACATGTTCAACATGATCCTTCCAAGACTTGCTGTAGATTAGTATATCATCAAAAAATACTAACACAAATTTTCTAAGGAATGGTTTGAAAATTGAATTCATCAAACCTTGAAATGTTGAAGGTGCATTGGTAAGGCCAAAAGGCATGACCAAAAATTCATAATGACCCTCATGAGTTCTAAATGTTGTTTTTGGAATGTCTTCAGTCTTCATTCTGATTTGATGATATCCTGAACGAAGATCCAACTTGGTGAAGTAAATTGATCCATGCAATTCATCTAGTAATTCATCAATGACAGGAATGGGGAACTTATCTTTAATAGTGAGCTTGTTGAGCTCCCTATAATCCAGACACATGCGCCATGATCCATCCTTCTTGTGCACCAATACTACTGGAGTAGAGAAAGAACTTTGACTTGGTTGAATTATACCAGCCTCTAGCATTTCTGCAACCATACGTTCAATTTCACTCTTTTGGACATAGGGATATCTGTACGGCCTGATGTTTGGAGGAACACTTCCTGGAATCAGATGAATAGCATGATCATGATCACGCATAGGTGGGAGACCTTTGGGAGTCTCAAATACCTTGGAATGATTGTCCAATACTTTTTGGAGATCTGGAGAAATAGATGATTCCGATGTGGAAACATCTAGCGAACATAATTGTGCAATTACACCTCTTTTCTCCTTTTTTAGAAGCTTTGTCATACCATTAGAGCTGATTATCTTTCCTGGTTTCCCTGCAATACCCCTTAATTCAACTTCCTTTCCTTCCGTAGAAAATTTGATGAAAAGTTCTTGAAAATTAAAAGCTATTGTACCCAAGGATTGTAGCCATTGGACTCCTAGTACAACATCAACACCTCCCATTGGAATGGAAAGCATTGGGCTAGTCAATACATATTCTCCCATGGATAGCTTGATATTATGGCACTTTCCAGAGCAATTTATTGTTCCTCCATTTGCAATCATCACTTGACACTCTGGTGCTGGATATAGGAAGCAATTCAATTCTTTTGCTACCTTACAATGAATAAAATTGTGGGTGCTTCCTGAATCAATCAACACTATTACCTTTTTCTTCTTGATTTGTCCTTCTATCTTGATGGTTTGAGGAGTGGTAATTCCCACCAATGCATTACAAGATATGGTCAGATTTATTTGTTCTTCATCTAGGCTTTGTTCTTGGAGTATATCCTCTTCTTTTGACCTTTCTTGCTCCTTTTCTTCTTCCTCTTCACAATCTATGTAGAATAATTTCTTCTCAGCACACTTATGACCTTTAGTGTATTTGCTATCACAACTGTAACAAAGCCCTTTTGCTCTTTTTTCTTCCAATTGTTGTGGTGTCAACCTTATAGGTTGTGGAAGACTAGGGGCAACAACACTTCCGTCTTTATAGTTGTGAGTGGTATGCTTCCTGGTTGCCATAATTTTCCTTTCCATTTTTCTTGCTAACCTGAATGCCTTTTCTAATGAATCAGGTTCCCAAAGGTGAACATCATGTTGGATATTATCCTTTAAAGACCCTATGAACACATCAATCCTATGCTCCTCTGGAATATCTTTTACCCTTATGTTCAATTTTTGGAACTCCTCAATGTGCTCCATTATTGAACCCTTTTGTTTGAGACTTATCAATTGACTAAAAAAAGTGTTGCTTTTTGTATCCTCATAATGTGCTATCAATTCTTCCGTAAAAATTGCCCAAGTGATAAATTGTTTACGAGAGCAAAGCCATTGATACCATACAAACTGATTTGGTTCCAAATATAAAGTTGCCATACGTACCTTTTATGTGTTTTTCACATTATTGAGATCGAATAATTGCTCCATCTGTAATATCCATGTGGCGGGATCCTTGCCATCAAACTTCCTCATATCGATTTTTGGAATATGGTGGGTCATAGATCCAACATTAGAGTTTATGGAATCATGATTAACATTTCTTTTGTTGTCATCATGAGTTTCCTTTACTACCCTTTCACCATTAGTGACCATTTCTTGTAGCAACTTATTCATATTTGTCTTCAATTCATCCATGTCTGTCTTCAAATCTATTTTCAAATGTCCATCTTAGCTTTTACGACTTTCTTTAAACCATCCATCTTAGATTCTGTTCCTTTTTATGCAAGTGACAATTGTTTCACTTGGTCTCGTAATTTTGATATATCATGTTGCATTTCTTCCTCTTCTTCATGAGTCATGCTTGAGCTTTCAGGTTGCCTACTAGGTGTTTGCATTTTCTTTCCTCGGGGCATCAATTACCAATAATAATGCTTTACTATGCCCTTTGAATTCCTTCAAACTAATTTTTCAAACCAATCTTATGCAAAAATTTTAAAAAAACTACACACCTTTTTTCACTTTGTAGGAGCCTGATATTGAATATGATGTATCTCTGTAATTTCGGATCATCCAGTTCTGAATTTGTGACCTACAGTAGCCCTCTGTGTCCTCTTTCCAATGCCACAATTCTGACCCAAATTGGATTCTCCAAGGAAGAGTTATGCAAAATCTCCCACAGTGACTTGATTATAGACTAGTTCAGTAGAGCGAACTTGTACGGCGTGCCACGAGTCACTGTTTCGACCTTTGGATCTGAAAATGCATACAAGAAACTGCGGTCCATCCTCTTTCTGTACCTTACGAAATTTCAATCCGATCCCTAGAGAGAAAGTTATGACGCTTTTCCCCAGGTCACCTGTTTGGAATGTAATTCAGGAGTCTGCAAAATGACCAACTTCCTCAGATCATATCTCCGCAAATATAGCGTGAAAAGCTCTCAGATTTGGACCCGAGGTTCAACACAATTTCTTTTCAAATGGGTTTTTTTGCAACTTATGAAACGTCGCAGAAAAAAATTTATAGCGAAAATGCCACGGTGACCTGTTTGGAGCAGCAAAACCCTAGAATCCAAAGCTCTGATACCAAATGTTATGAAACCAGCTCAAGAAAAGATAGAAAAGATAGATCAACGCCTTAGAATTCAGCCTCTTCGAGGGGGCAACCTCCTTTACATTACATAAATGAACAATTCTTGGATGATTCAAATGACAAAACCTCCTTTCTATATATAGGAGTCTAAGGAGTCACAATATAATCCAGCTGACCTAACAGTAATAATATAAAGCCACAAAAATAACAATAGAGGGATTCTATGGGGCACAGTAATAACAATATGGGGGCAATAGGGGCACAACAATATTAATAAGGGGTATAACTACAATAGTAATGGGGTAATCACTAGTAGTATAGGGACCCAACAGAAACACCCGAGAAACCTCCAGCTGGCCGTAGCCCACCTCATCTTCAGCCAAATATTGAAACCAGTTCTCCAGATGTTTATATAAGTCCTTCTCGGCCAGAGTTAGAAATCAGTCCTCCTCAACAAGACTTTGGGGTCAGCCCAAGGAAAACACCTGAAATAGACCCAAATCAACAAGAGGTGTATGATTGTCTAGAATCCTTAGAGAAGACAGTTGCAGGCCCGAGCACGTCATCCACTCTGCCTCACACAGCACAAGAAGCACAAGTCCAATCATTGAAACAAGAAGTGTTTGAATTGGAGGTCTTAAATATACACATTAAAGGAGAAAAGCAAAGTGGACAAGATCATTCATGACAACACTATGTTACATCTGGGACTGTGGCAGAAAAAGAACAGGAAATTAAAGAAAAAGTGCAGGAAGTTGAGTAGGGAATTGATCAGTCTCAAATTTAGATGTTTGATGAGGAAGCCCAGGATGGTAGTAGTACCAAGAAAGAGGAGAAGAGGACTAGATGTACTGGTAGAAGCTTCATAGCACATGGACTAAAGGGAGGATGATCAAAATTTTGGTTGCATGAGGACATGAAACACCTTCACAGTGGGGGTATGTTGAGCCCCAAACTTGCATCTTCCCTATAAAACTTTCTAGCCTTTTTCCATTTACCTGGACCTCCTAAGTTGTAAAATCATTTCATATTAGTTTAAAAAGAGCATATAAAGTGGTTTCTTAACTATGTTTTGTGTCCACTGTTTGAATTAGATTTTTGCTCATTTAGTTGCGGAATCTTGTCACTTTCTGCAGCCTTTTTGTTAAAGTCTATGTTACAGGTGTCATCAGGAAAATCCGGCCACATGGGCAAGTTGCAAATGACGTGGAAATGGACCGTGTCCTATTGGTTCAGCCGAATCCATCAAAGAAGGCCGTGGTCAAAGATAGTCAAGCGGTGGTCAACCTAAGAGTCCTACGATGACATAACTCTGTTTTTCACCACGTGAAGACTTACATGGCCGTTCCTAAATCTCAGGAGACATGTTAACACCTGTGGACTACTCTATGAACCGAATCCAATAGCCACCCTCCTTAGATTTAATCTTCACAACTGCCATAATGGTAGATTCCTGGACGTGGTTGTTCACGTGTCTTTTATCAGCGCAAATTTTAGGAAAGTAGTTATGTCATCCTCTGTTATAAATAAAGCGTTCTCATATGCATAGTAGCTAGCTTTTGTAATGTAATTTTGACTGTTAATGAGTCCACTGTGCCGTGACTTGATTTCTGTGTTATGACTGCATTTTAATACATGAGAAGACTCTGTTTATAAGCTCAATTCGTGGTTGATTGCTGATTGCCCGAGGTTGTGCAGAGGGCCCTTGTACACACCGAGGTTTTGTTAATTGCTGTATAGTTTCATGCTTTATTTCTTTATGTTCCTTATGCCATAATCATTTACTTGTATATATTGCCCTGCTTATGGTATTCACATTGATTGCTGTCCATAGTTTTTATGCTTTCTAATGCTGTAACTGATCAGTTTCTTTGTTTCAGATTACAATAGGCAGCCCGGGCATTTACATATATTTTTATAATGACTGATGACATGGAATTATTCTTGTCCTTCTGATGATTCATTTTTCTTAGTTCTTAGTTCCAGCATTGTTTTATTTATTTCAGTTTTGCTCATTTACTCTTCTGCAAGATAGATATTGAATTGCTCATGTCATTTTCAGTTACCTCCGAAAGCCAGAGCGAGACGAATGGTGAGGGATTGAAGTATGAATGCGTAGTTTGTTGGCATTATGATTCTGGTATGGCTCTATGTTACAGGTGTTGTACTTGATGGCAACTCTCTTAAGTGGCAATGCTCTGTTCAGGATCTCAAAATATGTTGGAAAATAGGAGGTACGCAGGTACACCGTACAAAAGCTGCGGACCCGCAGGAATATCATAGATAAAGTGCGTACATACCTGCAGGTTACCCGTTCATGAGATGCGGACCCCAGTTCACTCACTTCAAGGCAGAGAAGCGCGCTCACGTGGGGTTTCTTATGTTTGGCCCGTGGTATTTAGCCCGCCGTTCTTGATTCTATGGTTTTGGCCCGTGGTATAGGATCTAATTTAGCCCCGCTTTGAATCCCTTGTATTGGTTATTGATGGTTTTGTCCCATGGTGTGGATAAGGGCTTGACTATAAATAGAGAAGGAGATCACTTGGCCAAAGCATCTTTGCAAATTGTATATCTTAAGATCTGAAATATTGGGTTATCAGTTTAAAAGCTTGATCTATATAAAAGGGAAGTTGAAAGTGAATCTATGAAGTGTGATCTCTCGGGCGCATGATCAGATCTGGGCATCTGACTATCTGTGGCACACTGGTGGACTGCCAATTCGGCCCTAATAAGAGGTTCGCAGGTGATTAATGGTGCAAGTGCGGGGCTACGCACAACAGAAGAAGGCGCAGTGCGTGGGTACGCACAGCGGAAGAAGAAACAGTGCGTGGGTACGCAACGCGATAGAGGTTCATGTGCAGAAGAATAGTAAAGGTACGCGGTGTGGCAGAGGTTTAGGTGCGGAGGCACAGTGAAAGTACGCGGCGCTAGAGAAGCCGCAGGTGCGTAGATACGCGGCGCGATAGCATCTGAGGGTGCATGGCCACAATAGTAGTACGCGACGTGATTGAAGAAACAGTGCGTGGGTACGCGGTGCAGTGAAAGGCTCTCTGCGGGGATACGCAGAGACGCAGAAGGTGAAGTGCGAAGCCACGCAGTCCAGATAAAGAAAAATTGCGTATCTGTCCTAAAACATTTGTTGATCATCTTCTATTTATTGCTGCAGAGTTCTGGGTTTATATTTCTGGTACTATCTTTCTGTTTACAACATTCTGAGAAGTTGGGTAATTCTTGGAGTTTGGGTAATTTGCATGTACTTGATGATTATTTGATATTCTTGGATCCAGTTTGAAAATTTATGAAAAGTGGTCCTTGAAAGAAAAGAAGTAGGGGGTTGTAGCTCCCTTCCAGGAGAGACTGGAAAACGAGAGAGAGTTGTAGCTCTCTGCAGGTTGCAGCCTGCATACTGGTAAAGGACTGCACCAGTACAAAATCATTGTAAAAGGAGTTTCTAATTGAAAGAAGATAGAGACATATTGCAGCAGGTGGTTTTGACCCACATTGGGTTTCCACCTTATATTTGGTGTTCCTTGATGTGACTATCTATTTTTCTTGTTCATGCTCATTGTTTTATGGTACTGACATACAAGAATAATTTAAAGTATAAATAAGGAAGATTTATTAAAAAGAACTTGATAATACTGATTCACCCCCCCTCTCAGTATTATTTCCAACAATTGGTATCAGAGCAGGTCCTTCAGAGAAGCTTGATCGCTTGAAGGAAGATCATTCATCATGAGCAACTACGAGAGGGAAGCATCAATCAGGCCACCAATTTTTGATGGGACAAACTTAAATTATTGGAAGGTAAGAGTTACTGCCTATCTTCAATCTCTTGGTACAGAAGTTTGGGATATCATAGATACAGGCTACACTTTTCCTTCAACTACTCCTACAGATCCGGTCGAGAAGAAGAAATATGAAGTAAATGCTAAAGCAGTCAATACTCTGCTGGGATGCTTATCTCAAACAGAATTCATGAAGGTTATGCAATATAAATCCGTAAAGGAAATATGGGACAAGATTGTCTTGAGCTACGAAGGAGATGAACAGGTAAAGCGTGCTAAACTTCAAACCCTCAGGATTCAGTATGAGAATCTCAGAATGTATAATCATGAAAGTGTGGTATCTATTTCCTTCGGGTAGACGAGATTGTTAATTGCATGAAAAACTTGGGTGAAGAAATAAAAGAGGCTATTGTGGTTGAAAAAGTTTTAAGATCATTGTCCCCCAAGTTTGAATTTAAAGTGTCTGCAATAGAAGAAAAGGAAAATCTACGAACTCTTACTATGTCTCAGCTACATGGAATTCTAACTACTTATGAAATGAGAAAAGGAGGTCCATCAGACAGGAGAGAAGCTGCTTTCAAGGCTTCAGGCAAAGGAGACTACTATGAAGCAAGTCACGCGCCAAAAGAAGAAGAAGAATCAAATTTTGTCAGAAATCTTCAACGGGGTACTGGAAGGTTCAGAGGTAAGTTACCTATTAAATATTTTGCTTGTGGAAGAGTAGGTCATTATGCTGCGAAATGTCCTCATAAGGATAAGATTGACAAAGGAAAGGAACCTGCTAGATGGAACAAGAAACAGAATGCAAAAAGCTACTACACTCATGAAGATAGTGATGGTCTATCAAATAGTGATGAAGATGAACGAGGTAATGACTATAAACTTTTAATGGCATTTGAAGATGATGATTATATGGATGCTATAGATGTGGATAGCCTTTATGAAGAAATTTCTAGACTCAAGAGATGTATAGAAGAAAAGAATATGATCATTGATACTCTACAATTTCAAATTGATGAAAAGGAAACATATCTTGAAAAATTAGAAGGTGAAATTGTTGGTCTTAGAAAAGAGATTGAGAAAACAAAGGTTATTAATCTTAAGTTTGTCAAAGGATCTGAAACTCTGGATGAGATCATCAATGTACAGTGTTCTCCACTAAACAAGACAGGTCTGAGGTATAATGGAGAAACTTCTCAAGCATCCACCTCAAAGAGTTATCTTGATGCAGCAAGAAGGAATGAGCAAAAGCACAATGGAGATCACCAGGTAAAGCAGGGACGAATTACATCAAGAACAAACAAAGACTATCAGGTAAACCAGGGGCAATCCATCCTAAGGATGAACAAAAGCTACAACCAGCCACAGGTAAAATCCTCTCAATTTGCTTCAAGAATGGATGACAATAGAAATTACAATCATTTGGCCGGAAGATTTGATAACCGCAGAAGTTTCTTCAATGGACAATGCTTCTCTTGCCATAACTTTGGTCACAAAGCAGCTCAATGTGTTGCATATAAAACAATCATGACTAGAGAAGCTCAAAAACAAAGAAGTATGACCGGGATTACAAAAGGGACCTATAACAACTTTTCGGCTCTTGAAAATGAAGTTGAATGTTCTATTTGCAATAACTTTGGTCATGAAGATTCTGAATGCAGGAGCAGGTTTCAGCAGACAAAGGAACAAGCCTCAAGCACCAAAACATGGAGAATAAAGGAACCACAAATAGAAAGATGTGGGATAGCATTTTATGCAGAGGGAAAGGAAAATCTATGGTACATTGACAGTGGATGCTCGAAGCATATGACAGGTGATAAAGAAAAACTTGAATCATATTCTGCTTTAAAAAAGGGAAAGAAAGTTTCTTTTGGAAATGATACTCCTGCAACTATAAAAGGAAAAGGCACTGCTCAGTTAAAAGAAAAGGTCAAAGCTGGAAATGTTTTGTATGTTGATGGATTGAAGCATAATCTTCTGAGTGTCAGCCAGATGTGTGATCAAGGAACCGAGGTGATATTTAGATCAAATGGATGTCTTGTTCATGATCTTGATACAGGTAAAACAGTGATCAAAGGTGAAAGAACTCCAAATAATCTATACATATTTGAAGAAGGACAACAACAATGCTATATAAGCAAGGATGATGAACACTGGTTATGGCATCGGAGGTTGGGGCATCTAAGCTTTTCACAAATAAGGAAAGCATGCAAATATCAGGCAGTTCGCGGTCTTCCAGATATCAAAATTCCAGACAACACCATATGCAAATCATGTCAGTTTGGAAAGCAAACCAAAACTAACTTTCCGGAGAAGGAAGGATCAGCTAGCATGCTTCTTGAGCTAGTACATACAGATGTATGTGGTCCATTCAGGAAAAGGACACCTCGAGGAGGAGAATACTTGATATTATTCATTGACGATTTCTCCAGGTTTGTCTGGTTAGGACTTATGAAGCACAAAGATGAAGCATTCGAAAAATTCAAATCCTTTAAAGCCTTGGTTGAAAATGAATCAGGATACAAAATTAAGTGCCTCAGATCCGACAGAGGTGGGGAGTTTACCTCAAATGAATTTTTCGATTTCTGTGAAGAACATGGGATAAGAAGAGAATTCTCTACAGCTAGAACTCCTCAGCAAAATGGAGTGGTGGAAAGAATGAACAGAACAGTCCAACAAATGGCTCGTGCTATGCTTGATGAGTCTGGAACTCCCGCAACTTTATGGGGTGAAGCTGCATATGTTGCGGTTGTTATTCTCAACAAAACAAATGTCCGGGTGAACAACACTCAAACCCCTCATGAGCTCTGGTATGGTGAGACTCCTTCGGTAAAGCACTTCAAAATCTTTGGGAGCAAATGCTATATTAAGAATACTGATGAGCAACTTGGAAAACTTGAACCTAGAGCAGATGAAGGCATTCTTCTTGGTTATTCTCCACACAGCAAAGCATACAAGTGCTATAATAAAAGACTTGGAAGAATTGTTGACAACATTGATGTAGTGGTTGATGAGAAGGGATACATTCCTAGGCAAGTAAATCATGAAGATATCGAAGAAGATGAAGACTACCCTCAAAGACAGAATGATGAAGAAGAAGAACCTCAAGAAGAACCAGAGGAGCAGATAAGGATAGAAGAGAAGACTCCATCCAGATATGTTCAGAAGAATCATCCAGAATCTCAGATTTTGGGGCAGAAAGAAGCAGGTGTACAAACAAGAAGAACAATTGCAGAAGCTTCAAGCTATTTGGCATTACTCTCTTCCATTGAACCACAAAATGTGAAAGAGGCATGCAAAGATGAATGTTGGATCAAAGCAATGGATGAAGAACTTGAGCAAATCGAAAAGAACAACACTTGGGAGTTGGTTCCTAGACCAAAGGATAAGAATGTTATAGGGACAAAATGGGTCTTCAAAAATAAATTGAATGAAAATGGAGAAGTAATTAGAAACAAGGCCAGACTTGTTTGTAAAGGGTATGCGCAGCAAGAAGGAATAGATTTTGAAGAAACTTTTGCTCCTGTTGCAAGACTTGAGGCCATCCGAATGTTCCTTGCTCTCTCAAGCTTTCAAAACTTCAAAGTATTTCAAATGGACGTGAAATCAACCTTTCTGAATGGAGACTTGAAAGAAGAAGTATACATTGAGCAACCAAATGGTTTCATTCTTGGAAATGATCCAAATCTTGTATGCAGATTGAAAAAGGCTATCTATGGTCTCAAACAAGCTCCAAGGGCTTGGTACTATCGTTTGGACAAATATCTTCATCAACAAGGTTTTTCAAAAGGATCAGCAGATAGAAATCTTTATATAAAAGTTGAAAACGACAAATTGCTAATACTTGTTGTGTATGTAGATGACATTATCTTTGGCAGCAATGAATAAGCTATGAGTCAAAGCTTTGCCTTGGTAATGCAGAAAGAATTCAAAATGTCCATGCTGGGAGAACTGACATATTTTCTTGGTTTGCAAATCCAACAAAAAGAAGGAGGGATCTTTTTGTCTCAAACCAAGTATCTCAAGTAGATTTTGAAGAAATATGGCATGGAAGATGCAAAACCAGTATGTACACCCATGGTCACAGGATGTAGCCTCAGTGCAAATGATGAATCAGCAACAGTGCATCAACCAACCTACAGATCTATGATTGGAAGTCTACTTTATTTGACAGGTACCCGACCAGACATAATGCATGCAGTAGGAATAGTTGGAAGATTTCAGGCAAATCCAAAGGAAACTCATCTTCAGGCAGTAAAGAGAATCTTCAAATATCTTCAAGGAACTCAAAACTATGGCTTATGGTATTCTAGAGATACAGATCTCACACTTCATGCTTATACAGATGCAGATTGGGCCGGAAGCGTGGATGACAGGAAGAGCACAAGTGGTGGTGCATTCTTTATGGGTTCCAGATTAGTATCTTGGTTCAGCAAGAAACAGAGTTCGATTGCCTTGTCTACAGCTGAAGCGGAATATGTTGCTGCTGCATCTTGCTGCACTCAACTCCTTTGGATGATGCAGACCTTGCAGGATTTTCAAATCACTTGTATACCACCCATCTCCATCTTATGTGATAATACAAGTGCAATCAGCATTTCAAAGAACCCAGTCATGCATTCAAAGACCAAGCAAATACCGATCAAGTATCATTTTCTCCGGGAACAAGTACTTAAACAAAAGGTCAAGTTGGAGTATGTTCCTTCTAAGGAACAAGTTGCTGATATACTCACCAAACCATTGCCCAGGGAGACCTTTGAATACCTCAGGCAAAAGCTGGGGGTTGTTGATGCATCATCTTGTTGTTGGATCTCTTCTGATGGTTGGTTGTACGCAAGGCTCATCTGGGGTATATGCGTACATGTGCTGGGTTGCGGATTGATCGAAGATCAAATGGCATAGGTTCAGGGGGAGCATATAATGCATTGTTGGCATTATGGAGGAAGTACAAAAGGAGATTATGGATGCTGGTCTGAATATTGCTGCAATATGTCTCTATCTCTTTCATGGTCTTTTATGGTGTTTGGTGGATTATGGTTCTTCTTTGCAGATCTGGTTTATAGTCAGGGGGAGCATGTTCTTAGGGGGAGCATAACCCTTTGCCCTTGATGTCAAAGGGGGAGAATGACGTTGAAGATCTTGAAGTTGCCATCAAGTCCAAAGGGGGAGATTGTTGGCATTATGATTCTGGTATGGCTCTATTTTACAGGTGTTGTACTTTATGGCAACTCTCTTAAGTGGCAATGCTCTGTTCAGGCTCTCAAAATATGTTGGAAAATAAGAGGTACGCAGGTACACCGTACAAAAGCTGTGGACCCGCAGGAATATCATAGATAAAGTGCGTACATACCCGCAGGTTACCCGTTCATGAGATGTGGACCCCAGTTCACTCACTTCAAGGCAGAGAAGCGCGCTCACGTGGGGTTTCTTATGTTTGGCCCGTGGTATTTAGCTCGCCGTTCTTGATTCTATGGTTTTGGCCCGTGGTATGGGATCTAATTTAGCCCCGGTTTGAATCCCTTGTATTGGTTATTGATGGTTTTGTCCCATGGTGTGGATAAGGGCTTGACTATAAATAGAGAAGGAGATCACTTGGACAAAGAATCTTTGCAAATTGTATATCTTAAGATCTGAAATATTGGGTTATCGGTTTAAAAGCTTGATCTATATAAAAGGGAAGTTTAAAGTGAATCTATGAAGTGTGATCTCTCGGGTGCATGATTAGATCTGGGTATCTGACTATCTGTGGCACACTGGTGGACTGCCAATTCGGCCCTAATTAGAGGTTCGCAGGTGATTAACGGTGCAAGTGCGGGGCTACGCACAACAGAAGAAGGCGCAGTGCGTGGGTACGCACAGCGGAAGAAGAAACAGTGCGTGGGTACGCAGCGCAATAGAGGTTCAGGTGCGGAAGAATAATAAAGGTACGCTGCGTGGCAGAGGTTCAGGTGCGGAGGCACAGTGAAAGTACGCGACGCTACAGAAGTCGCAGGTGCGTAGATACGCGGCGTGATAGCATTTGAGGGTGCGTGGCCACAGTAGTAGTACGCGACGTGATTGAAGAAACAATGCGTGGGTACGCGGTGCAGTGGAAGGCTCTCTGCGGGGATACGCAGAGACGTAGAAGGTGAAGTGCGAAGCCATGCAGTCTAGATAAAGAAAAATTGCGTATATGTCCTAAAACATTTATTGATCATCTTCTATTTATTGCTGCAGAGTTCTGGGTTTATATTTCTGGTACTATCTTTCTGTTTACAGCATTCTCAGAAGTTGGGTAATTCTTGGAGTTTGGGTAATTTGCATGTACTTGATGATTATTTGATATTCTTGGATCTAGTTTGAAAATTTATGAAAAGTGGTCCTTGAAAGAAAAGAAGTAGGGGGTTGTAGCTCCCTTCTAGGAGAGACTAGAAAACGAGAGAGAGTTGTAGCTCTCCGCAGTTTGCAGCCTGCGTACTGGTAAAGGACTGCACCAATACAAAATCATTGTAAAAGGAGTTTCTAATTGAAAGAATATAGAGACATATTGCAGCAGGTGGTTTTCAACCACATTGGGTTACCACCTTATATCTGGTGTTCCTTGATGTGACTATCTGTTTTTCTTGTTCATGCTCATTGTTTTATGGTACTGACATACAAGAATAATTCAAAGTATAAATAAGGAAGATTTATTAAAAAGAACTTGATAATACTGATTCACCCCCCCTCTCTGTATTATTTCCAGCATAGTTTGATATTAGTTTATTTTTCTGCAAGTTAGTTATTGAATTGCTCATGTCATTCTCAGTTACCTCCGAAAGCCAGAGCGAGACGAATGGTGAGGGATTGAAGTATGAGTGTGTAATTTAATATTAGTTTTATTTTCTGCAACTTAGATATCATATTGCTCAAGTTGTTTATGATTACCTCCGAAAGCCAGAGCGAGTCGAATGGTGAGGGGTCAGAATATGAGTTGATGTAATGTGATTTTAGTTTACTTTGCTTGCAATTTTTGGATTTCTTTGAGTTCAGTCTCTTTTATATTTATACAGCAGCAAGGATACTGGGTTTCATGGTCACTAGCTCACTGTTTATTTAGAATAGTGGCACATTTTCATTCTCTTTTAGGAATTAATTTCATCATTGCATGTTTTAAAACCTTTTTGAAAATTTTGAAGTTTGGAAATCATTTTAAAGGGCACCATTGCCTTCAACACTTATATCCATACTTGACTTTTAGAATTTCCATCTCACATTAGGGAATCAGCGAAGATAAACCCAAAACCAAACTAAAAATAAAAAACGACAAAAATTAAGGAATCGGTTATCTTGCATATATAGTGCGCCTCACTTTAGCAGTTTACGACTCCTAGATTGACAATTAATATAGCAATTTAGGACATTCTAAATTGAACAAACAGTAGGTGCGTTACACAACCCAAAAGGAAGTACTCGTTAGGTATAGGTTCTCCATGGATAGGTAAAAGTGGGTTTATCTTGATCTTCTGGAGCTATCATGATCTGGTTATATCCACTAAAACCATCTAGAAATGAGAAATACAAAAAATTGATCTACGAAAGGAAGTGGAAAATGATCTTTTAAGGTAGCTTTATTCAATTCCCTATATTCAATGCATACTCTCCATTTTCCATTCTTTTTAGGAACAATTACCAATGGTGAAACCCACTGGCTATCCTATATTGGATAAATGAAATTCACATTTAACCATTTTTGTAATTCCTCTTTCACAATTTCTCTCAAATTTGGATTCATTCTTCTCTGAGGCTGTCAGATTGGTTTAGCATTTTATTAAATGTAAATATGATGTATACAAGAATTAGGATCAATTCATTTCATGTCAGGATATTCCCACGCAAAAGCAGAGGAATGTTCTTGTAACATCTTTATTAAATCTTTAGTTTGAAATTATTCCAGATTATTATTGATATTCAAGGTTTTTCTGGGAAGATTTCTATTGAAGAGTTGCCAAAATTTTCCATAGAATGTAAAGATAATTGATGATATGATAAATATTCAATATTGCACTGTTCTTTAAAACTTTGATTAAATTCACAATATGAGGAAGAATCATTATTTTCCATTAAATTCAAAATATGATCTTCTCCATCTGTTTGTGAAGTAACAAAGATTGGTCATATATCAATATCATCATCTATCCATTATTCACTTTATACTTCTATTGTTGTTTTTGCAGGATGATATAATGTGAATTTATTTGTTGAACTTCCATAAAAAATAAACATATCACCATATCTACAAATTATAAAAGCATCAACTGTAGCTAACCATGGTCTTCCTAGAATCAATGGATGTCCTCCTAAATTACTCTTGGGTGTTAGAATCATAAAATCAACAGGATACTCCCAAGAATCTAAGGATACAAATATGTCTTCTAATACACCATCATGTTTAATAACAGATCTATCTGCTAATTGCAACAATGTAGGTGTATATTGAAGATTAGGAAGTTTCAATTGATTCATAGTTTGTTTACTCATGATGTTTATAGCCGCTCCTAAATCAATCAATGTATTTGGAATTTCAATACCATTGATATGTGTTTTCACAATGGGACTTCCTGGATCAAGGTATTTCTGAATTGTTGTTTTTCCCATCATGATATCTACAACTGAATTATTTTGATTTCTTTTCTCTTTCTTCTGGTCTTTTAATACTCAATTCCCTAATTGTCTTTGCAAAAATTGGTATTTCCTTAATGGCTTGTAGCAAAAGAATTTTTATACAAACATTCTTCAGCTCATCTAACATATCATAATCATGCAATAAAATCTATTTTTCTACCCCTTCATCAATTTTTAATCTTTCAGGAAAATGTGGTTTTGAAATATATACTAAAGGTTGTTCCATAATAGGAGTTGGAATGTCATCAAAATGTGTAGGGGTGACTTGTTTTTGAAGTTTTTCTTTTTCATTGAGAGGCTCCTCTTTTTCAGAGGCATTTTCTTTTTCAGATTCCTGAATAACAACTATTGGGGACTTATTTTCCAATATTCTACCAGATCTAAGTTGGACATTGTTTAGATCTAGTGGAGTTATCATGTAAGTTTGGAAATTTTGTCCTTCCATATTGTAAACAGGTTGTGAATTTTTATTATTATTTGGATTTGGAAGTGGTTGTGATCTGAATCGGATCCATAAAAGACTGTCAAAGAACCATGACTGTATCGAGTTGAAACAAATCTATAAGGAATTCAAAACAATGATAAAAAACACATTGAACCAGTGGCAATGGCAGCCGACGTGGAATGACGAGGACCTCAGTCAAAGTACGCCGACCGAGGCCCATGGAGACCGCATAGGAGGTCAAAGTAGCCCCTGGGATCCCTAGAATGGGAAAAAGAGGTGATTTTTGATGCGCGCTTAGTGCTAATCGCGCAACGCTGGGCAAACAGGGCTGTGAAGGAAAAGCCCGAGCACTCGGTCGCGTGGGGGAATCGGAGAATCGCGAGTGGAAAAGGAAAAAGTGCTAACGTACAAAGGCGGGACCCGCGCTCTGGAAAATCGACGGTATTGATTGGGACGCCCTTAAATAGTAAGAGGTTTTGGACGAGAGCAGAGCGATTCCATACACCGATCGACGTGTGGCAGGCGGAGGTGAGAGAAAACCATCGTTGATTGTGCGCTATTGGTTGAGCAAGTCATCTGTGCGAAACGTGCATATGGTGTCGGATCTGGAGGACCCAGATCGGACGGCTGAGATCGCGCCTGATGGAGGAAGTGAAATCGACAGGGAATACACCGTGTTTTAGAAGGGATTTGGAATCCATTTGACCGCCATGGTGGAGGAAGAACGCATCCACAACGTAACTGAAGAAACGAACCGACGAAGTATGCTAGTGCTGTTTAGAGGAGGACATGTGGCCACTTCTTGAGTGTTCATGATGACGCCGAACGGGAAACTCCAGGCGCAGTTGTAGAAGGTGAATCGACAATGGCGGAAGAGGAACTGAACAAGCATAGGAATGAATGGCTAAAAGCCATGAACATAGGAAGAAGACAATCAAGTTGAGTTATCGAGAGGGACAGAGAATCCCGAGAGGTAGAGAAAAGAGACTAAAATCTCGAGAGGAGGGCGGAACACATAGAATAATAAATAAAAAGTAGAAGGAGACAGAGGGCCGAGCTGACCGGCGGCAACATCGAGCACCAGAGAGCTTGAAGATTCAAGCCATCCCATAGAGGAATCTATTTGGACTGAGCACCATATTTGGCTCTTTCCACTGTAGACCAGAAGGTCACAGAGCTGGTAGGAAGAAGAAGAGTCTGTGTACTCCAGTGGCTTGGGGAATCCAAGAACCACCCTGCCAAGCAAACCTGCTTCAAGAGAACTCACATTGAGTCCCTGCACTGTAATTCTCTTCTTAAAGACACAATAAAGCAAGGCCACCACTGAGCGCTAGATCAGAGATGTAGCCCTGGAGTATAGGGTGAACTCCTTATTAAAAATTCTTGTGTCTTTGTGATTGCTTACTGTATTTTCTCTGCTGTCTTTCCATTTAAATGTCTGTGTGTTGGCAATCTGATCGATCCGTTGCTTCAATAACATAGAACACACACTAGCACATGAGTATGTAATACATTTGTTTAATAATTTTTCAACTGATGTCACTCATAGGGTGATTATCAGATCAAGTGGTATCAGAGCTTTAGGCTGCAAGGTTAGACAAGCTTGTGTTGGTTTCCCTGTGAATGCTCACTAGATCAAAGCTCAAATTAGGAGAAGGAGAGTTGGTGGAAACTAATCCTGAAATTGGGAGAGTCTATTCTCGGAAGACAATGTCAGAGGAAGGTTTTGTGGGGCTAGACCCTCAATTCATAGAGAGTTTCCTAGCTATAAAGTCTATGGTAGAAGAAATGTATAGGGACTTCAGAAAGCACAAAGATGAAGATTCATCAAGTTCTAAACGAGATAAAGAATAAGATGAGTCTCATTTCCATAATTATTCCAAATAAAAGGGAAAGAGGAAAGCTTTCTCACACCTCCTAATAGCCCTGTGCATAATAAGAAAGCATCTTTGATTAAGCTAGATGTTAAATTTGATTTGCCTATATATGATGGAGAGTTAAATGCTGAAAAGTTGGACAATTAGATTATACAAATTGATGACATGTATTGCAGGGTACAAAACATAGACTCAGACAAGAGTAAGATTCAGCTGGCGAGCCTACGCTTAGGAGGCACTGCCTTGGTTTGGTGGGAAGGTAAAACCCAAGCTGATATGAAGAAACATGGTAAGGCCACCTCTGTCTGGAGTGAATTTGTTGCTGCGATAAAAAAGAAGTTCTATCCATTGGCCTACATGCAACAAACCATGATGAGCTGGCAAACTCTTCGACAACAAAAAGGGCAAAGTGTGCAAGGGTATACTCAAGAGTTTAGAAAGATAGCATTGATGTTGGGTATCTCATTAGACTCACCAGAGACTCTTTTGAAGTACATTGGTGGTCTACATAGCTACATGAGGCATACCATCCTCATGTTTAATCCCACTAGTATAGATGAGGTATCTGTACAAGCTACTCATCTAGAGGCTAGAGGAAAGAATGGAAATACAGAAGTTGGGGGATCATCCCAACCCACTGTAAGGAAGAGCAAGGAGAAAAGAAAGCAGAAGTGGAAAGCAAGGAAGGCTAACGCTGCACAAAAAGGCAAAGCTTCATGCACTCACTGTAAAAAGGAGGGGCATGATGATGAGCACTGTTGGATTCTGCATCTAGAGCTGAGACCTAAGAAGTTCGAGGGCAAGACGAAGAAGATTGCTACAACTATTGAGAAAGATTTGGGGTCAGACTCGAGAGATGAAACAATCATTGCAGCCACAGGTATAAAAGGTAAGAATTCTGAAGCATCTACTAGTAATTCTGCTCAATCTGTTATTGATGAAGAACATGAGAGAAGAAGACATGAGCTTTTCCATAATCGAGTTATTTCCAAAAATCAAAAGATTGATACTTTGTTTGATAGTGGCTCACAATTAAATCTAATTTCTGAAGCAATTGTGAAGAAATTGGGATTAGCAACTACACCTCATAAGAAACCATACCCATTAGGATGGTTGAATGATAAAGCACAACTACAAGTAAGTAGACAGTGCAAACCCAAGTTTTCTTTTGGGTCAGCACTTGTAGATGAGGTTGAGTTAGACATAATTCCATTGGATATATGTGGAATTGTTTTGGGAAGCCCTTGTATGATAGAAAGACTATTTTCTATAGAGCTGAGAACAAGTATCTACTTGTTAAGGATGGAATCGAATACTTTGTAAAAGCTCATAAGCTCAAGAATAATTATACTCTCATAAACTCAGGACAGATGAAAAGAATGATAAATTCATGCAAATAGTTCTTACTAATGGTTGTAAAGGAAAATAAACCTGATAAAACCAATGTATTTGAGGGCTGTAATGCTGATCAGCAAGCTGATATAGAAAAGATTGTTTCAGAGTATGATGTCTTGTTTCAAGAACCTAAAGGTCTGCCACCCAAAAAGGGAATAATACATGATATTATTTTGTAGAAAGATGTTCCATTACCTAATATTGGGATGTACAGGTTATCTGCTTTAGAGAATGCTGAAATCAAGAAGCAGGTGTAGGAGTTGCTCGAGAAAGGGTTCATCAGGCCTAGCACATCACCATGTGGGTCACCAATCATTTTGGTGAGAAAGAAAGATGGCTCATGGAGAATTTGTATTAACTACCGAGCACTGAATAAGATAACAATAAAAAATCGTTATCCCCTTCCTCGCATAGATGATCTTTTAGATCAATTAAAGGAAGCTATTTATTTCACTAAGCTGGATTTGCACAGTGGATACCATCAGGTTAGAGTTGCAGAGCAAGATGCAAGGAAGACTGCTTTCAAAACAAAGCAGGGATTGTATGAATGGCTGGTATGCCTTTTGTCTTAACTAATGCTCCTGCTACTTTCATGAGATTAATGAATGACGTACTCAGACCTTTTCTTGATGATTTTGTTATTGTGTATCTGGATGACATTCTGATTTTTAGTAAAACGTGGGAAGAACACTTAAAGCATGTTAAGCAGACATTAGATGTTTTGAAAAGAGAAAAACTTTATGTTAAACTCTAAAAATGTGAATTTGGCAAAACATCTCTAAATTATTTGGGGCATATAGTAGGGGGTGGTGAATTGAAAATAGATCCCTCTAAAGTGGTAGTCATTGTAAACTGGCCTAAACCCAAGTCTGCTACAAAAGTGAGAAGCTTCTTAGGAGCAGTAGAATATTGGATGAAGTTCATTTCTAACTTTTCCTCAATTGCAGCTCCATTACATGCTTTGACATGATTGAACAAGGTGTTTCAGTGGGGAGGCAAACATCAGAAAGCCTTCGACACCTTGAAAGAAAAGATTAGTATAGCGCCTGTATTAGCACTGCCAGATCTACAAAGGCCATTTGAGATCCAAACTGATGCTAGTGACTATGCCATGGGAGCAGTGTTGACACAACACGGTAAATCCATATGTTATCATTCTGAGACCTTTAATCCTGTAGTAGTTAACTATCCTACATATCATAAAGAATTGTATGCATTAGTTCAGAGTGTGAAAGAGTGGAAACATTACTTAATGGGCAAAGAGATAGTAATACATACTGATCATCAACCACTTCAATATCTACACTCCCAAACTAAGTTGCAACAATCGAGACATTACAGATGGATGGGTTTTCTACAATAGTTTCACTTAGTCATCAGATATAAAAAGGGCATACATAACAAGGTTGCAGACATGCTATCTCAACCCATTATAAATGCATCTACCATACTTAAGCATAATTCTGTGCTACATGAAAGCTACATAGAAAAATATGCTCAAGATATGGACTTTAAAGATGTATATGCAACTTTGAGTCAAGGGGAGTAGAAGAATTGGACTATCATGTGAAGGACAGAATCTTATACCATTGTGGGAAACTCTGAATTCCACAAACTGAGAGAGTAAAGATAAATTATGGAAGCACACACTTCTCTGATATCAGGTCACTTTGGGGTAAGTAAAACAGTTGCACAGCTGCAAAGGTTCTGCTATTGGCCGAAAATGAATGAGACAATTTCTAGATATGTAAGAGGGTGTGCCATGTGTGCTAAAAGCAAGCCCAGCAATAGAAAACTAGGCTTATACACTCCTTTACCAGTTCCTTCTCGCCCTTGGGAAAGTGTTTCCATGGATTTTGTTGGAGGACTGCCTAAATCTAGGAATGGTCATGATTATCTATATGATAATGTGGATAGGTTCAACAAAATGTGTATTTTGGTACCTTGTAATAAACAGATTAGAGCTGAACAGACTGCAAAATTGTTCTTTGAACATGTATGGGTTCATTTTGGATTACCCAATTCTATTGTATCTGATCGAGACACCCGATTTGTAGGGAAGTTTTGGTCAAGTCTGTGGGAACTAATGGACACCAATTAAAAAAAAGCACAACTTTTCATCCACAAACAGATGGCCAGACAGAAGTAGTTAACAGGACAATGATCTAGTTACTGAGAGGATATTGCAGCAAACATCCTAAGCTTTGGGATGAACACTTTTGTTATGTGCAACATGCTTACAACAGAGCCAAACACTCTTCTACATAGAGATCTCCTTTTGAGACCTGTTTTGGATTCATGCCAAGGTCTCCTTTGGATTTTGTATTTGGTAAAGATACCATGGTTGATGGACACAGTGATGTGGACAAGGCAACTAGGTTCATTGAACAGATCCAGGAGATCCACCAGGCAGTGCAGGAAAAACTGGAAAAGAGTCAGGCCAAGTACAAGGCTAGGCATGACAAGCATCATATGGAGCATAGTTTTCAAGTTGGAGACCAAGTCTGGTTGTATATCAGCAAGGACATGATGCAAGGTGAAGGTAAAAATCTAAAGTCTATTAGGTATGGACCTTTTAGGATACTTGAGAAGATTGGTGAAAATGATTTTCGCCTTGATCTGCCAGCTTACATGCACATTACTCAGTCGTAAATGCAGATTGCTTGAGATTGTTTGAACCTTCAATGATTGAGGACCCTGAAGAGCAAAGTCAATTGCCATCTATCGATGACTTGTTACCTGAATATCTGAATGAATTGCAGGAAGACACAGTCTTGGATAGGAAAGTGAGGACAATGCGCAAAGGGGATGTTGAGTACCTCAAGATTGGTCTCAGAGGTTCAAAGCTGAGCAGTGCGAAGTGGATTGAGATTGGACAAGTGAGAAAGCAATACCCTCACTTAGTCAATGCTTGAAATAAAATCAACTTTTGGTGGTCCAAAAGCTTTTCAGTGGGAAGGTCGTGATCTGAATTGGATCCATAAAAGACTCTCAAAGAACCATGACTGTATCGGGTTGAAACAAATCTCTAAGGAATTCAAAATAACAATCAAAAACACCTTGAACCAGTGGCAATGGTAGCCGACGAGGAATGATGAGGACCTCGGTCAAAGCGCACTGACCAAGGCCCATGGAGACCGCGCAGGAGGTCAAAGTAGCCCCTGGGAGCCTCGGAATGGGAAAAAGAGGTGATTTTTGATGCGCGATTGCGTTGGGTGAACAGGGCCGTGAAGGAAAAGCCCAAGCACTCGGTTGCGTGGGGGAACCGAATAACCACGGGCGGAAAAGGCAAAAGTGCTAATGTACAAAGGTGGGACCCACGCTCTGGAAAACCGGTGGTATTGATTGGGCGCCATTAAACAGTAAGAGGTTTTGGACGAGAGCAAAGCGATTCCATACACTGATCGACGCATGGCAGGTGGAGGTGAGAGAAAACCGCCGTTGATCGCGCGCTATCGGTCGAGCAAGTCAACCGCGCAAAATGTGCATATGGCGTCAGATCTGGAGGACCCAGATTGGATGGCTAAGATCGCACCCGATGGAGGAAGCGGAATCGACAGGGAATACGCCGCATTTTAGAAGGGATTTGGAATCCATTTGACCGCCACGGTGGAGGAAGAACGCATCCACAATGTAACTAAAGAAATGAACTGACGAAGTAGGCTGTTGCTGTTTAGAGGAGGACATGGGTCACTTCCTAAGTGTTCATGATGACGTCGAATGAGAAACTCTAGGCGCAGCTGCAGAAGGTGAATCGACAATGGCGGAAGAGGAACCTAACAAGCATAGGAACGAATGGCTAAAATCCACGAATAGAGGAAGAAGACAGTCAAGTCGAGTTATCGAGAGGGACAAAGAACCCCGAGAGGCAAAGAAAAGAGACCAGAATCCCGAGAGGAGGACGAAACATAGAGAACAGTAAAGCAAAAGCAGAAGGAGATAGAGGGCCGAGCTGACTGGCAGTAGCATCGAGCACCAGAGAGCTTGAAGGTTCAAGCCATCCCATAGAGGAATCTGTTTGGACTGAGCACCATATTTGGCTCTTTCCATTGTAGGCCATAAGGTCATAGAGCTGGTAGGAAGAAGAAGAGTCTGTGTACTCCAGTGGCTTGGGGAATCCAAGAACCACCCTGCCAAGCAAACCTGCTTCAGGAGAACTCACATTGAGTCCCTGCATTGTAATTCTTTGCTTAAAGACACAATAAAACAAGGCCACCACTGAGAGTTGGACCGGAGACGTAGCCCTGGAGTATAGGGTGAACTCCTTATTAAAAATTCTTGTGTCTTTGTGATTGCTTACTGTATTTTCTCTACTGTCTTTCCATTTAAATGTCTTTGTGTTGGCAATTTGATTGATCCGTTGCTTAAATAACACATAATACACACCAGCACATGAGTCTGTAATACCTTTGTTTAATAATTTTTCAACTGATGTCACTCATATGGTGATTATTAGATTAGGTTGAGAAGGAAATTGATTAGGTATTTGTGGAAATGGTAATGAAAGTTGTGGATTATGATTTTGAGGTTGAGTTGGCTGAACATGTTGAGGAAAATATTGTGGTGGAAAAACATGATAAGGTTGTTGATATTGAAGATATTTTCCATAAGGATTTTTCCATCCTTGTGCCCAAGGTTGAGGACAAGATTTACAAGGCATGGGTGCAGTCTAATTGTTTTGTGATGGTTGTGCAAATGCTCGAGTGTTAAATCCCCGAGTCATATTTGGTTGTGAATTTTGCCATGGTATCTTTGTAATAAAACATAGGGGATCTATCTAATTTGGCATCATTTCCTCTTGATAAACTGCTTTAAGACTTGGTATTGAAGGACATTCTTTTGTATCATGATTTTCTGCACATATAACTCATGTTTCTACACTTTTTAAATCAAGAGGGCATTCTCTCAAAGCATGTTTCTTTCTACATTTGGGACAAAAGATTGACAATGCAACATTTTTAGCATTTTTCTTGTTTTGCACTTTAAAGGTATCTATTTTCTCACTAAGACTTCCCAAAATGTATGTTTTAAAGTTGTCAAGCAAATTACCTAATTCATCCCTACTTACAATCCGAGCTATAGATTTATTAATATTAGACATGAGAGGATCTCTTGGATTTTTCCCAGTTCTTACCTTACCTCTTGTATGCACAACTCACAAATGTCTTCAAATGATAACTGAGAAATATCTCCCTTACAGGGTAAATAAAGGTGATCAATCCACTCACCTTTGATGGATTTTAGTAGGAGAGCTTTCAAAGTTTCTTCATATACTTCATGCATTTTAGCCTTTTAACATTATAAGCAAATGTTTCAATGAAATCTTCAATATTTTCATCATCTTTCTGCATCATTTTAAAGATTTCATCCTTAATATTATGGGGCATACAATAATCTTTATATTTCTCTAAGAATGTAGTTTTCATTTCTTCCCATGTTCTTATAGAGTGTGCTCCTAATCCCATGAACCATTTTAATGCGACATCCTTAAGAGTTGCTGGAAATAATTTTGACTTTTGAGGGTCAAGAAAATAATCATAAGATCTACACAAGACTTCAAACTCAAAGAGAAATGTTTCAAGATCCTCACTTCCTAATCCATGAAAATTTGGAATGATGGACGGTGAGATGTTTTTCATTGTAGCTATTGTATCTTCAACAAGGATAGGAAATCCAAAGGGTTATGGATCTCCTCTACCTCCTCCTCTCCCTCTTCCTCCACCTCACCCTCATCCTGCACCTCTATTTCCTCCTCTTCATCCTCCAATCCTAGGTTGTTCACCATTAACATTATGTACCTCCCCTTCCCCTTCTCCAGCCATCGTAGATTCTTTAGAACTAATATAAGGTTCCAAAACTAGGGTTTCTGGTTCTTCTTCTAGCGCTTCTAGCTCTGGTTCTTCTATCAATGGTAATTTAAAATAAGTTTTTTCCTCCTCTTCTTCACTAGAGATCTCTAGCTCTTGTCCTATAAGTCTTTCTCTAGTTGAAGATAAGAAAATGCTCAGGCGCTCAATGTTTAGCTCAAAAATCAAAGTTCTTAGAATGGATCGAAACCTAAACAACCATGTTCATCTCAGTAAAACAATCCTAACGCAACTCGTTTCACTAAAAACCGAGTTCGTATGAGGAAGCTATTGAGTTCTATTCGCTTTCCTAAATAGGAAAAATTTTGGTACAAGCTGACTGGGATGTTGACTGGGCATTCGTACAACCCATTTAGTAAGGATAATAGTACTTGAAATATTCCTTGGAATATTCTCGTATAGGTGGTCCATTTAAAGTTTAATAAGTGGCAGACCAACATTGGACAATCGTGGTCGAGATGGACAAATTAGAAGGCGACATGTGGCAAGCCTGGAGGTCGCCATGTGCCCCTACAATGGTATATTAAAATTTTATGGAGGCATCAGGGTTCAACCCCATGACCTCTCCTCCACGTTTCCCGCAACTTAATTGTCTCCGCTATGTTTGTTGCTTAACCTATGTAGTTGACCACGCCAATTTAAAGTTTAAAGGTTTACAACTTGGGGGTTATGAGGGCCAACCCGCAGGCCAATCCTCCATGTGAACACACCAAACATGTAATTGTTGCGGTTATTGTTACATCCGGCGCCAACCTAAACAACAAAACCACATCGTTTAACGCAACATGTGAACACCTCTATGTAAATCACCAAGTCAACAGTTATTTAACCCCATGCAGGTTACACTAAACATGACATGTGTCCATGTCGCGGAGATTGCCAGGGTTAAGGCTAATTGTTAGCCTAACCATGTGGTTTAAATGCATGCTAATAAAAAATTACTGCTAATTAACCCAGCTTAACATTAATTAAACATGAGTTTAATTCGGTGGGAGTTTTGGCAATATCTGAAAAATTTGGCTCCAACCCCAGATTTGGTGGCCTTAACTGGAATTCCTCCAGTTTTAGAGGAGCTTTTCTAGGGAAAAACTGTTTGAGTCATAACTGGAGAATTTTTCGACCAAATTGAGCTCAGGAAAAGGTGTTCCTAGATAATTTCGACATTCTGAACACATTGGAATAGGTATCAAGAGCAATAGATATTTGTAAACAACATTTTTTTCCATATTGAGCTAATACAAAGGCCCAAACCATGGAAGCTGGACCAAGGAGATGTAGCCCAGGAGGGGTGAAATCCTTCGTCAAAACACCGCGTTAAGTGCTCTTGTTGATGGCTTACTGTACTTTGAATGGTTGCTGTTCAATACTTGTTTTTGATGTTATTTTGTTCATGTATTTCACTTAAAACTTGATAAAAATTTACCTATTTACAATAAAAAACACCATAAGAAAACCATGCATAGGAAGTAATGGACAAGCATTTGATTATAAATCTGTAATTGAAATTAGCGCAACAAAACTAACATTCAATAACAGAGCAAGTTGTTATCAGAGAAAAGGTTTATTTTCTTGATTTCTTGAGTTTTGTGCAAGTAGGGTTTTAATGGTTCCAAAATTGTGATGCTTACAAGGTTAAAGTTAGAGAGAGGAGAAGGGAAAATGTTGGTTGCAACTCTTGAGGTAATTCCCAGAAGAAGGAGAGCCACAAGGCCACAATCTCCACCACCCAAAGTTCCAATTCCAATTACACTTGAAACATCTCAAGTTTTTCCTTCAATTTAGATTGAAGAGGTACAAGCAGTACCATAAAATGAGCCTAAATCCACAAAGATCATGTTAGGAGCAAGAAAGAATGAAGGTATTTCATAAGAGGAAGCATTCAAGAAATATTTCTATGACTTGACTGATATGGTTAGAGTCCTCTATGAAGAGAGGAACACTAGAATGGCTGGAGAGAGTTCTAAGCCTCCACATGGAGAAGGAAGCTCAGGAGACAAAAAAGATGATAAGAAGGATTCCAAGGGTAATGGAGGAAAGCCACCTCCATCTCCACCATATTCATCATCTTCTTCATCATCTTCATCATCCTCAACATCTCAAACATCTTCCACTTCCACCACCAAAACTGTCCATACTCATTCCCAAACCCCAAAAGGAAAAACTCCCTTACTCAAATTGGACATTAAGTTTGAACTTCCCATGTACAATGGTGAAGTGAATGCAGAAAAGTTAGACAATTGGAGGTATAATGCAGAATTCAGAACCTTCAAGAAGATGACATAAAGATCCAGTTGGCTTCATTGAGGCTAGAAGGAGCAGCATTAGTCTGGTGGGAAGCAAAGACTCAAGAGGAAATGTGAATTCATGGTAAGATATCCATTTCTTGGGTTGAATTTGTTTCTGCAATTAAAAGACAGTTTTACCCTTTAGCCTATATGCAAAAAGCCATTATGAGTTGGTAGAATTTTAGGCAGCTTAAAGGCCAAACAATCCAAGACTATACCCAAGAGTTTAGAAAGAGGGCTTTGTTGTTAGGAGTAAATTTGAATTCCCAAGATACACTGTTGAAATATATTGGGGCTTTACATTCATATTTGAAACATACTATCCTTATGTTCAATCCAAGCAATTTGAATGAGGTATGTGTGCAAGCCACACACCTTGAAGCAAGGGGAAAGAACATTCAGGAAGAGGGTAGTAAGAAGAAGCCTTTCAAGGGTAAGGAGAATAAGAAAGGGGGGGAATGGAAGGGAAAGAAGAATGCAAGTGTGAAGAAAGAAGGGGAGAAAACCATATGCCAACATTGTTCAAAAGCTCGACATGATGAAACCCATTATTGGAAATTTCGTCCCGAACTAAGGCCTAAGAAACAAAACAATAAGGGAAAACAAAAGACGACCACCACCGCACAACATGACCTTGGATCAGATTCTGGTGATGAGAACAAGATTTCAGCCATGGTCACAAAAGGAAAAGAAGCTATTGCAAGCACTAGTTCCTCACACAGTAAAAAAAACACTCCAAATGAAGAATCAAGATTAGAGTTGTTTCATGTAAGGGTAATTTCAAATCATACAAAGGTTGATGCATTATTCGATAATGGGTCACAATCAAACTTAATTTCAGAAGACTTGGAAAAAAATCTTAACCTTGAAACTGTACCTCATAATAAGTCATATCCATTGGGTTCGATAGTCAATAATGAAAATTTATAGGTTACAAGGAAGTGTTTATTCAAGCTCACCATTATTGAAAAGTTCATTGATGAAGTTGAGTTAGATGTAGTTCCACTTGACATCTAAGGAATCATTTTGGGCATTCCATATTTGTACGATAGGAAAGTAGTATTTTATCGTCATGAGAAAAAATACTTATTGCAGACAGATCAATCATTAAACCTGATGGTGTATTGGAAGACATTCCAGTCTCACTAGACTCTTGGGAGTATCTAGTTGATTTTATGATTTTAACTCCCAAGAACAATCTAGGAGGACATCCTCTTATTCTAGGAAGACCTTGGCTGGCCACAGCTGATGCTTTCATAAGTTGTAGGTCGGGAGACATGTATATATCAGATGGTAATTCTACCAAGAAATTCAACTTGTATCCTCCCACAAAGGCAATAATAGAAATAGGAGAAGATTAGTGGATTGATGATGAGGAAACTCTTCAACCTGTTCTAACCATCTCTGAAATCAGTGAGGACAATCAAATTCTAAATACATTAGAAAATTTTGAGGCACCTTTAGAATATGACTCTTCACAATTCCAGTTAGATGCAGATATTGAATATCTCTCCTCTAGACAAATGTCTCTCTTCTCAATGGAAGAGTTTGGTAGTTCTACAGTTGAAATCTTTCCAGGAAAAACATTAAACATTAACAAAAACTTGGAAAGACTACAACAAGAAGAATTAACTAAACTGTTGCAAAAACATTCCACTGCCTTTGCATGGGAATATACCGACATGAAAGGAATCGACCCTAAGACTTGTATTCATCATATTTACATTGAAGAAAACAGCAGACCTATTAGGCAGCCACAAAGACGGATGAATCCAAATCTTAGGGAAATTGTGAAAGAAGAACTTCAGAAATTGCTCAAGGTAAACTTCATTTACCCCATTTCAGATAGCCAATGGGTTTCTCCCTTGGTTATAGTGCCCAAAAAGAATGGTAAATGGAGAGTTTGCATTGACTATCGAGAATTGAACAAGGCAACCTTAAAGGATCATTTTCCTCTACCTTTTATTGATCAGGTATTAGACACTTTAGCAGGTAAAAAGTATTTCTCATTCTTGGATGGTTTTAGTGGTTACAATCAGATTCAGGTAGCACCTGAAGATCAAGACAAAACCACCTTTACTTGTCCTTGGGGGACTTTTGCCTATCGAGTACTCCCTTTTGGTTTATGCAATGCACCAGCCACATTTCAAAGGGTTGTACTAGGAATTTTCTCAGATTTGATTCATGATTGTGTAGAGGTATACATGGACGATTTCACAGTCTATGGTAATACATTTGAAGAAGCTTTGGCAAATTTGGAAAAAGTACTGGTAAGATGTAAGGAAACAAATCTTTCTTTAAGTCATGAAAAGTGTTTTATGATGTTTACTGAAGGGATTTTTTTAGGACATCATATTTCAGGAGATGGAATCAAAGTTGATAGATCTAAAGTAGAAGTCATCTCTAAGTTACCTGTTCCAAATTGCCAAAGAGATGTTAGAAGTTTTCTTGGGTTTACTGGTTATTACAGAAGATTTATTGAAAACTTCACAAAGATAGCATCCCCTCTTTTCAAATTACTTACCAAAGATTGTGAATTTAAGTGGGATCCTGAATGTCAATCCGCCTTTGAAGCTTTAAATTCTAGAATATCTGAAGCACCCATTTTAAGGGGTCCAAATTGGAAACTCCCTTTCCACATTTCTACTGATGCTTCAGATACAGCTTTAGGAGCTGTTTTGGGACAAAAGGATTTGATCCCTTATGCCATTTATTATACGAGTAAGAATTTGACTCCTACTGAGTTAAATTATACTGTTACTGAAAAGGAGTTTCTAGCCGTTGTTCATGCTATAAACAAGTTTAGACACTATATAACCGGCTATGAAACCTTTGTCCACACTGATCACTCTGCCATTAGATACCTCATGAACAAACCAGTCACTAATGGTAGAGTTACAAGATGGCTTTTGCTTTTACAAGAATTCAACATAACTGTGTTAGATCGACCAGGTAAACAGAACACAGTAGCTGACTTCTTGTCCAGAATCCAAAACACTAATGAGGACTCTCCGGTAGAGGACAAATTTCCAGATGAGTATTTGTTTGCAGTAACTACCAAGACTCCTTGGTATGCTGATATTGCTAATTATTTAGTTACTGGAAAATTACCTTTACATTTATTTCCTAATGAGAAAAGGAAAATCGTTCAGGATAGTTCACTTTATTCTTGGATTTCTGATGAATTGTTCAGAACAGGGCCAGATTTGATGATCAGAAGATGTGTACGAGAGGATGAGATGCCTGACATCCTTAAAGCATGTCATGACGAACCTTGTGGCGGACATTTTTCTGATAAGAGGACTGCCTATAAAATCCTTTCATCAGGATATTATTGGCCTTCTCTCTTTAAGGATGCAAAGCAATATGTTAAAAGGTGTGACAGTTGTCAGAGAACTGGGAGACCAACTCTTTCAAATGAAATGCCACTACAGCCACAGGTATGCATCGAACCTTTCGAGAAATGGGCTCTAGATTTTGTTGGACCAATTAATCCGCCATCCAAGCAAAATAGATATATACTGGTTTGTACTGATTATGTTACCAAGTGGGTAGAAGCTATAGCATTAACTTCTGCTACTGAAAATTCAGTTGTTCAATTTCTTTTCAAGGATATTTTCACTCGTTTTGGTGTCCCAAGAGAAATTGTAACAGATCAGGGAAGCCAGTTTACATCAAGGATGGTGGAAAAGCTGATGGAGGAATATAAGATTAAGCATAGAACATCTACTCCATACCATCCGCAAGCGAATGGTCAAGTAGAATCTACAAATAAAGTTCTTGAAAGCATCATCACAAAGACTGTTCATCTTCATAGAAGAGATTGGGCAGAAAGGCTTCCTGAAGCCTTATGGGCCTATAGAACTACATGGAGGAACACTACAGGACATTCTCCCTATGAACTTGTTTATGGGAAGAAAGTCCTGTTTCCCATTGAGTTCCAAATCAAGACCTTCAAGACAGCAGTTCAATTGGGGATGAGCTTAACAGAAGCCCAGAAGCACAAAATGGACCAGTTAAATGAACTAGATGAAATGAGACAAGATGCAATTCTAAGAACCGATCTAGTTCAGCACCAAAGAAGCAAATGGCATGATCGACATATCAAAGAAAAGAAGTTTCAAAAGGGTGATTGGGCACTCTTGTTTGATTCAAAATTTAAAGACTTCAAAGGAAAATTTCAAACTCATTGGCTTGGGCCATATGAGATTGATGAAGTCTTTAACAATGGAGCAGTTAGAGTGAAGACTATTGATGAACTTCAAACTCCCTTTATTGTGAATGGCCACCGGTTAAAAGTCTATCACAAGCCACTCTCAAGAGAGGAGTTTGTTAAGTTATTCCAAGGCGATTCTGAAATGAGGCTGGTGGAGAAGAATTCTTCTCCTCCATCAGCCTAATCTCTGTTTCTTTCAATTTCAATTTCAATAAAAAAAAAAAAGAAAAAAAAAAGAGAAAAAAAAAAGAAAAAAAAAAAGAGAAAAAAAAAAAGAAAAAAAAATGAATAAATGTATGAACCTGAAAACCAATCTCTGATTGGCAGTCTCATGCAGAAAACATAAGGTGAAAATCAGGGTCACCTGACACCTCATGTTTTCCAAAAAAAAATCTCTCGCTTTCTTTCATTTCCATTTCATTTATTTCATCTCACCATTTTCTTTCATCTTACCATCTTCACTTCACCTCACTGCTTTTCACTCATTCATTCATTCATTCATTCCATTTCACTTCATTAATAAAGTTTTTTTAGGCAACTAAAGTATTTTATGCAGCTAGAAGACTTCATTACAGTTTCTGCAGCCATTTGACAATCCTGCAGCCGATTAGCTTTCCTGCAGCCTTCTGTACCTGCACAAGAAACACAGTTTGTCTGAAGAAAATATTTACAGTTCAAAATCATCAAAGACAAGGAGAAAAGATCATGTGCTAGCAATAAAGTTAACAAAAGGTTAGTAAATCATCAGAAGCCAAATCAAATGTGATCCGAGGTATGTTCAAAACTCTAAACCTATGGTTGTTTCATTATGCGAACTTTCTGGGTTATGTTTTGTTGGCCACTAAATGTAATGATTACCCATTTTCTTTTTCCCATGCGACTACAAATCTCCGAATCCTCCACGTCTACCAGCTCATAATAACCACGATTTTTGAAATTACATATGGCTGTTTCGGTCATTAAGGTCCTGTACCCTAATGACGTAACCTACCGCATTACGTCTCTCAGCTCTCGTCCCGCAGCCATGTGTCACTCCACATCCGAAATTGGAGAATGTAGCCGTTCCGTTCGTCATTTCAAAACCCTCTATGTTCATAACACCCTATTCCTCGCCATTATCTCCCTTGTTTCGTTTTCACTCACTACGATTACCTCCATAAACCATCCTCTGTTTTCCCTCTGCCGTATAGCCGTAAACCTGTAATACAGTCGTATTACCACTGTTAGTCACTGTTTTTACCGTGTCCACGCTAATTCCACCGCTTAACTCTAAATTCAAGCCGTGAATTCCCGGTGTCTGAGACTGTTTATGCACCGTATACCCTCTGTTCCACAGAGTCCGAACAGAGACCGAGAAGTTACTGTGTGAAGTTACGGAGTTACTGTGTAAGGTCACCATCAAATTTGTGTTTAAACAAAGCTGAAGAGTCGATGGGAAAGCTTTTGAGGGCTGAACCGGAAGGTTCGAAATTCTTGGAGGCATATCCACAGGTTGAGGAGGCACTACAAAAAGCCAATTGGTTACAATGTATCAGAAAGTTTAAGGGCTACCATAAGGAAGTAACCAAAGCCTTTGCAAGATCGTTTACGGATAAGGACAGCCAGGCAAAGGTGGGAGATTTAACAGTTACAGTCAGCGAAGGAAGCATAGCAAGGGCTACCTCTCTTCCACAAACCGGTGAACGTTGGTTCAAAAACCGGGCAGTCCAGGATCAACAATGGAAGCGGATTTTTAAAAACCCAGGTATGGACACAAGTGTTTTTACCAAAGGCATCCCAATTTCCCATGTTAAAGAAGAATGGAAAATTCTATTGTTATTAGTACAAAAGTTTTTCACCTGTGAAGGGAGATTTGGAGTGTTGTATGTCTATCATGGTAAAATTATGCTGCAGTTTCAAGGAGAACATGATATAAACCTTCCTTATTTCCTATTTCAAAGCCTTAGGAAAATGTGTTCCATGGCTCAACGAAATCCACGAAATGTAGAAGCTTACCTCTGTCACCATGGTCTTGTAAAGTTATTGATAGAAGAACAGTTAAAAGAAAAACAAGACACATGGGAAAAATTCCTTGTAAGGAATCATTTTGCAGAGCCTGGAGAGTCTTCTATACCTAGAAAGAGCAGAAGGAAGAGAAGGGAAAGTATCTCTGAGACTGATGTCTTAGAAGGACAAACTGTAGAAGAAATAGAAGTCCATCATCCTGAACCTGAGATTGAACCCACTGAAGACAGTGCTCAAGAGGTCATCTCGGAAACCCTCGCTGAACTTGCTAAGGAAGCTGCCAAAAAGAAAAGAGAGGACAAAAAGAAACAAAAACAAGATAAGGGGAAATCCATAATCCGAGAAACTGACCAGACCCCAGAGCATTCTAGTGGTGAAGAAAGAGATAACCAGCCTTTAGCACAGAGGATAACTAAACTCCATGAGAAAACTGCCCTCTCTGAGAAAGTAAAAGCTCAAAAACCAAAGGAAAAGGCACAAAAAGAAACATATAGTGCTGCCACTGTAAGAAGGAGTAGTAGATTGCAGAATAAAAGGAAAGCCACGAGGACACTCTTCGTTGATCTTAGCACACCTGAGAAGGGTGCTACACAAGCAGACCTTGAGGATAGTCCATCATCACGTGAGGCAGCTACTCCTCCAAGAGAAGACAGTCCATTTCAGCCGGAGTTTGAAACTGAAATTGAACATGAATATAGTCCAAGGAAGTCACCAATTGTTGACCCAATTCAACAAGAGGTGTACAACTATTATGAGACATTAGAGCAAAACACTGCTGGCCCAAGTAATGTCATACCTCATGAGCAGCAAATAGATTTACTTAGACAAGAAATCTATGAACTGGAAGTGCTGAACCGTCACATTAAACAGAGAAATGAAGAAATGAAGCAGCAAGCTGATATTGCCAAGGCAATCCAAGATAATACCTATCTTCACATGAGCATGTGGCAGAAGAAACATAGCAGACTCAAGAAGAGATGCAGAAGGCTGAACAGAGCCTTAATTAATTTGAAATTCAAATGCATGTTCAAGAGGCCAAAGGTTAATGTTTCTACACAAAGGAAGAGAAGGAGGTTGGATGTCCTAGCTGAGGCATCCCAGCAGATGGACTGAATTGTGTTTTCATTGCATGAGGACATGCAATACCCTCGGAGTGGGGGTATGTAGAACCTCTATTTTACACCTATTTGTCTACCATTTTCCTCCACTTTTCCTTATCTTTCCTTCACTTTTGCCTCATTTTCACCATAAAACCTCTCAGATCATTACATTCAGTGTCAATAAGCATGATCAAGCAAGTTTTGCTAATGGATGACTATTTGTTTAGTTTTTGACTTACTTGCAGGAATCCCGCAGCTATCTGATGATCCCGCAGCTATCTGAAGATCCTGCAGCCTTTTTGTTAAATACTATGATCCACGTGTCGGTTTGCTAGATGGGCCACATGGGCACTCAGGTATCAGTGTGCTCGAGGTTCCTGTCCCTTTGTTCCAGCCATCCACGTCACTTTCACCCATGGTCAAAGCTGGTTTAGCCACGGTCAACTCAAGGTGGTTTAAACGGTGTTTGAGAGCTGTTTGGTCACGGCACCTTAAATGGTGATCTGTCTATGATCTACGGGTGGCAGAGGACACAATCCAACAGGGGATTTATTATCCATGTCGACAAGAACCACTGAACTCGTCCACGCAGCCGTGATGTGTCCAAGGACCATTAATACGCATACTGTTTTATTGTTTTTCTGTTAACTAGTTGTACGCGTAGGATAACTTAGAAGCTCCTATAAATTGATGCATCTGCGTACGCTCAAAGAACTTTTGATTAGTTGTATTTTGCTGCACTCGTGTTGAATTTAGAAGCGTTTGTGAACTCTGTTTTCTAGTGCTATTCCAACACTCTGTTTTGTAAACTTTTTGCAAATGGAGAAATCAATATAGCACTGTTTTGAAGTTTCCAGATCTTTGAGTTCTCTTGTGGCTGAATGAACAGAGGGCCCCTGCTCATCTCAGCCTTTGTAAAGTATTTCATGTGCAGCATTTCATTATTTTCTCATTTGTTTCCTTAAGCATGTATAGTTTTATTTACTTGTTTTCCTTTATTTTCAGCTGATCAGTGTTATTTCTTTGCAGGTTTCTTTTAGCCCGGGATTTATTTTTATATGTGTTGTGTTTGCTTTACAGCTAATGGTATTTGAAGTTGACAATTCAAGTGCTGCCTTTGTCTTTATAGTTAGTTTTTAATCTTATTTCTCAAAGAGCTGTTAACATACATGAATGATCTTCATCATAAACTAATATCTTTTAAGATCAAAATATCACTAACTTGCAGCTTGTTTGGGTGCTTTTTGGACTGTTCTTAAGCTACTTTCTTTCCGTACTTTACACAGTACATGTGCTTTGAAGTATTGAGTTAGAAAGAGTAAATCATTACCACTAGTCTTTAAAGTAGAAGTTTTTGATTTTAAAGTGCTTCCTAGACTATTTCCTCACTACTTTCTAATCATGCTTTCCATAGTACATATGGCTGAAGTAGAGAATTAGAAATAGCAAATTATTATCATTAGTCTTTCAAGCATATTTTTCTCACTTTTATAATTCCACTTAAGCTACTTTCTTTCCGTGCTTTACACAGTACATGTGCTTTGAGGCATCGAGTTAGAGAGAGATAATCTTTATTCTTGGGTTTTAAAAGTGATTCTCTTTTTCTTTTATTAGCAGCAACTTGAACGGTGTCTAGTGCCATTGGTAGTGGTCATTTGCTTTCAAGTTTATTTCAAGTCATTTCAATTTCATTTATTCATTCCAAGCATTTCCTTTCAAGCAAATAGTTAGAGATCACTCAACACACACTTCCACTCATTTAGAATTCACTCTACACACACACCATCACTCACTTGTTTATAAATTCTCATTCCATCTAGGAACATAATTAAACCGCAACAACACCCCCAACGATAAGAAAAACTCTAAGAGGATACTTAAGTACATATAGTACACCTTCACTTCATCAGCTTACGAGCCCCGGGTTGACAATAAATACTAGCAATTTAGATAACACTAAATTGACTAAACATTTTGGCGCCGTTGCCGGGGAAGTGAAATTAAGTAGCCATATTCTTAGAAGAAAAAAAATATAAAAAAAAAACAACAACTTCAAGAAAAGAAGTTAATAACCTATCTAAGTATGCTCTCCTCTTGCACTTTGAAGTGATCTGGAGGATCAGAAAGGAGAAAGTTATTAATCTAATAGTTTCTTAAGTATGCTCTCTTCTTGCACCTAGAGTGAACTGGAAGATCAGAAAAAGAACTATTTAACTTGACTTGAGGATAAAATAAAAATGACATGCATAGAGCTAGAGATTCTAGGGGAAGGTTTTTAGCTAGAGCTCGAAGTTCAATTTTTACAAGTCCATCTGCTTCAAGAGATAGACAAGAGATACCTCCCTTATCTCCAACCGAAACTCCTAGTCCTGAAATTCAAGAACCAAGAGTTGACTCTCCTATACCTTCTATTGAGTTTGAACTAGGAAGAGACTCTTCTCTTTCTCCTACCAGACAACCAATTGTAATTGAGGAAATAGACTCACCTGAAGAGGAAGGAGAAATCTCTTCTCATTCACCCTTTGTAGAAGAACCAGAAGATTTTGAAATCCCTAGGAGAATCATCATGGCAGAAGAAGAAGGAGGAGGTAGAGGTAGAGGAGGAGGAGGAAATAACAATAACAATGGAGGAGGTAGAGGTCCCATTGGAGGAAATAGAGATGGGGATAACACATTTGGGTTTCCCATTGTTGATGAGGACTCCCGAGCCACCATGAAAAACATATCACCATTTGTTCTCCCAAATTTTCATGGATTAAGAACTGAGGACCCTGAAACATTCTTGTTTGAATTTGAAGTTGTGTGTCGAACTTATGACTATCTGGATGATACTCAGAAACTCAAACTGTTCCCATCAACGTTAAAAGATCAAGCTTTGAAATGGTTCATGGGGTTACTTACTCAGTCCATTAGGACCTGGGATGAAATGAAACAAACCTTTTTGGATAGGTATTTGGACTATTGTATGCCTACTAATCATAAGGATGAGGTTTTTAAAATGATGCAAAAAGAAGATGAGAGCTTAGAAGATTTACTTGAGAGATTTCAATATAATTTAAAAAGAGCAAAAATGAGCACCTTGGATGAAGAGACCTTAAAAGCCCTCTTATTAAAAGCCATTAGGGATGAGTGGATAGATATCTTAAACATGATGGGGAAAGGGGATATTTCTCAACTTCCTCTCAGTGATATAGCAGAACTATGTACCCATCTCTCAAGAGGCAAATCAAAAACTCAAAAAGGGCCTAGAGATCCTTCTCTCCTTAGGGCAAATAAATCTGCAACAGGATCAGTGAGTAGGGCTGAAATCGGTAATATGCTAGATGAATTTAAAACTGACATCTTAGGGAGTCTTAGTGAACAAATTGATACCCTTAAGATTCAGAATAAACAAAAGGCAGAAGCCGAGGCTATGACCATTTTTTGCCCGAAGTGTAGAAAGAAGCATGCTTTAAGGGAATGTCCCTTGGAAGCACAAGTTGTGGAAACCTGTGTAATTTGCTCAGAAACTCATGAGACCAAGGAATGTCCTTCAATCCCTGGCCTCAAAGCAGTCTTTCAAGAAGATCCAAGTACGCTTGAATCTCTTTGTTTTGTTGCAAGGAGACCTTGGCAGGGGCAGCAAAATCAAGGGTTTAACAACTCTATGAATTTCCAGCCCCCACCAAATTGGAATCCTTGGCAACAACCTTGGTCACAACCACAAAATCCTTTCCAAGCATGGTTGCAAAGCATGCAAATGCAAAATCCTTATGGGAGATTTGCCCAATTCTATCAATATCCTCAATCCTTTCAGAATCAGCAAGCTCCCCAACTTCCAAATCAAGGTCAACAATTGTCATTACCATTCCCTCAACAACAACCTCCTCCACAAAATCAAAATTCTCAACTCTTGTTACAATCTCAGCAGAGGCCAAATCAACTTCCCTCTCAACCTCAACCAAACCCCAATAATAGGAATCCTCAAAATGCTTATGTGATGGAAGGTCAACCACTTATGGAAGGTCAACCATTCCCTACCTATATGGTTGTCCCTCTCAATGAGGTCCAACTCAGATCAGGTAGAATCTTAGACCAACCTTCTACAAGTACTCAACAACCAAGCATTTCTGAGGAAGAATCTCTCAAAGCCAATAAAGGTTCTGAAGTATCCCTTCAAAACCCAAGCATTAAAGAAAAAGAAAAAGAATCAACTCCCTTAGTAGAGCAACCTACATCTTCAGCTATTCCTCCTTTTCCTGAAAGATTGCAAATTGATAAAGGAGTGGAGAAGCAGATTTGGTTGCCTGACTATAGCTTTCTAGATGAATTGAAAAATGTCTGTATCAAGATCCCCTTGTTAACAGCCATTAAGGAGATTCCCATTCTAGCAAAGACAATAAAGGAGATGAGTTTGAAAAAAACAATAAAAAGAACCAGAGACACAAAAAGGATACATCTAGTTGGAAAAATTGCAGACATTATGATGGGTAAAATTACCATGCAAAAATATGTAGATCCCGGTAGCCCTATTGTTAAAACTCATATTAATGGGGTTGAAATCCCAAATACTTTGATTGACTTAGGAGCCGCTATCAACATTATGAGTAGACAGACCATGGATCAGTTAAAACTTCCTAATCTTCTCTTTACACCTACTTTGCTGCAACTTGCAGACAGATCAATCATTAAACCTGATGGTGTATTGGAAGACATTCCAGTCTCACTAGACTCTTGGGAGTATCCAGTTGATTTTATGATTTTAACTCCCAAGAACAATCTAGGAGGACATCCTCTTATTCTAGGAAGACCTTGGCTGGCCACAGCTGATGCTTTCATAAGTTGTAGGTCGGGAGACATGTATATATCAGATGGTAATTCTACCAAGAAATTCAACTTGTATCCTCCCGCAAAGGCAATAACAGAAATAGGAGAAGATGAGTGGATTGATGATGAGGAAACTCTTCAACCTGTTCTAACCATCTCTGAAATCAGTGAGGACAGTCAAATTCTAAATACATTAGAAAATTTTGAGGCACCTTTAGAATATGACTCTTCACAATTCCAGTTAGATGCAGATATTGAATATCTCTCCTCTAGACAAATGTCTCTCTTCTCAATGGAAGAGTTTGGTAGTTCTACAGTTGAAATCTTTCCAGGAAAAACATTAAACATTAACAAAAACTTGGAAAGACTACAACAAGAAGAATTAACTAAACTGTTGCAAAAACATTCCACTGCCTTTGCATGGGAATATACCGACATGAAAGGAATCGACCCTAAGACTTGTATTCATCATATTTACATTGAAGAAAACAGCAGACCTATTAGGCAGCCACAAAGACGGATGAATCCAAATCTTAGGGAAATTGTGAAAGAAGAACTTCAGAAATTGCTCAAGGTAAACTTCATTTACCCCATTTCAGATAGCCAATGGGTTTCTCCCTTGGTTATAGTGCCCAAAAAGAATGGTAAATGGAGAGTTTGCATTGACTATCGAGAATTGAACAAGGCAACCTTAAAGGATCATTTTCCTCTACCTTTTATTGATCAGGTATTAGACACTTTAGCAGGTAAAAAGTATTTCTCATTCTTGGATGGTTTTAGTGGTTACAATCAGATTCAGGTAGCACCTGAAGATCAAGACAAAACCACCTTTACTTGTCCTTGGGGGACTTTTGCCTATCGAGTACTCCCTTTTGGTTTATGCAATGCACCAGCCACATTTCAAAGGGCTGTACTAGGAATTTTCTCAGATCTGATTCATGATTGTGTAGAGGTATACATGGACGATTTCACAGTCTATGGTAATACATTTGAAGAAGCTTTGGCAAATTTGGAAAAAGTACTGGTAAGATGTAAGGAAACAAATCTTTCTTTAAGTCATGAAAAGTGTTTTATGATGTTTACTGAAGGGATTGTTTTAGGACATCATATTTCAGGAGATGGAATCAAAGTTGATAGATCTAAAGTAGAAGTCATCTCTAAGTTACCTGTTCCAAATTGCCAAAGAGATGTTAGAAGTTTTCTTGGGTTTACTGGTTATTACAGAAGATTTATTGAAAACTTCACAAAGATAGCATCCCCTCTTTTCAAATTACTTACCAAAGATTGTGAATTTAAGTGGGATCCTGAATGTCAATCTGCCTTTGAAGCTTTAAAGTCTAGAATATCTGAAGCACCCATTTTAAGGGGTCCAAATTGGAAACTCCCTTTCCACATTTCTACTGATGCTTCAGATACAGCTTTAGGAGCTGTTTTGGGACAAAAGGATTTGATCCCTTATGCCATTTATTACACGAGTAAGAATTTGACTCCTACTGAGTTAAATTATACTGTTACTGAAAAGGAGTTTCTAGCCGTTGTTCATGCTATAAACAAGTTTAGACACTATATAACCGGCTATGAAACCTTTGTCCACACTGATCACTCTGCCATTAGATACCTCATGAACAAACCAGTCACTAATGGTAGAGTTACAAGATGGCTTTTGCTTTTACAAGAATTCAACATAACTGTGTTAGATCGACCAGGTAAACAGAACACAGTAGCTGACTTCTTGTCCAGAATCCAAAACACTAATGAGGACTCTCCGGTAGAGGACAAATTTCCAGATGAGTATTTGTTTGCAGTAACTACCAAGACTCCTTGGTATGCTGATATTGCTAATTATTTAGTTACTGGAAAATTACCTTTACATTTATTTCCTAATGAGAAAAGGAAAATCATTCAGGATAGTTCACTTTATTCTTGGATTTCTAATGAATTGTTCAGAACAGGGCCAGATTTGATGATCAGAAGATGTGTACGAGAGGATGAGATGCCTGACATCCTTAAAGCATGTCATGACGAACCTTGTGGCGGACATTTTTCTGATAAGAGGACTGCCTATAAAATCCTTTCATCAGGATATTATTGGCCTTCTCTCTTTAAGGATGCAAAGCAATATGTTAAAAGGTGTGACAGTTGTCAGAGAACTGGGAGACCAACTCTTTCAAATGAAATGCCACTACAGCCACAGGTATGCATCGAACCTTTCGAGAAATGGGCTCTAGATTTTGTTGGACCAATTAATCCGCCATCCAAGCAAAATAGATATATACTGGTTTGTACTGATTATGTTACCAAGTGGGTAGAAGCTATAGCATTAACTTCTGCTACTGAAAATTCAGTTGTTCAATTTCTTTTCAAGGATATTTTCACTCGTTTTGGTGTCCCAAGAGAAATTGTAACAGATCAGGGAAGCCAGTTTACATCAAGGATGGTGGAAAAGCTGATGGAGGAATATAAGATTAAGCATAGAACATCTACTCCATACCATCCGCAAGCGAATGGTCAAGTAGAATCTACAAATAAAGTTCTTGAAAGCATCATCACAAAGACTGTTCATCTTCATAGAAGAGATTGGGCAGAAAGGCTTCCTGAAGCCTTATGGGCCTATAGAACTACATGGAGGAACACTACAGGACATTCTCCCTATGAACTTGTTTATGGGAAGGAAGTCCTGTTTCCCATTGAGTTCCAAATCAAGACCTTCAAGACAGCAGTTCAATTGGGGATGAGCTTAATAGAAGCCCAGAAGCACAAAATGGACCAGTTAAATGAACTAGATGAAATGAGACAAGATGCAATTCTAAGAACCGATCTAGTTCAGCACCAAAGAAGCAAATGGCATGATCGACATATCAAAGAAAAGAAGTTTCAAAAGGGTGATTGGGCACTCTTGTTTGATTCAAAATTTAAAGACTTCAAAGGAAAATTTCAAACTCATTGGCTTGGGCCATATGAGATTGATGAAGTCTTTAACAATGGAGCAGTTAGAGTGAAGACTATTGATGAACTTCAAACTCCCTTTATTGTGAATACCGGTTAAAAGTCTATCACAAGCCACTCTCAAGAGAGGAGTTTGTTAAGTTATTCCAAGGCGATTCTGAAATGAGGCTGGTGGAGAAGAATTCTTCTCCTCCATCAGCCTAATCTCTGTTTCTTTCAATTTCAATTTCAATAAAAAAAAAAAAAAAAAAAAAAAGAAAAAAAAAAAAAAAAAAAAAAAGAGAAAAAAAAAAGAAAAAAGAAATGAATAAATGTATGAACCTGAAAACCAATCTCTGATTGGCAGTCTCATGCAGAAAACATAAGGTGAAAATCAGGGTCACCTGACACCTCATGTTTTCCAAAAAAAAATCTCTCTCTTTCTTTCATTTCCATTTCATTTATTTCATCTCACCATTTTCTTTCATCTTACCATCTTCACTTCACCTCACTGCTTTTCACTCATTCATTCATTCATTCATTCATTCATTCCATTTCACTTCATTAATAAAGTTTTTTTAGGCAACTAAAGTATTTTATGCAGCTAGAAGACTTCATTACAGTTTCTGCAGCCATTTGACAATCCTGCAGCCGATTAGCTTTCCTGCAGCCTTCTGTACCTGCACAAGAAACACAGTTTGTCTGAAGAAAATATTTACAGTTCAAAATCATCAAAGACAAGGAGAAAAGATCATGTGCTAGCAATAAAGTTAACAAAAGGTTAGTAAATCATCAGAAGCCAAATCAAATGTGATCCGAGGTATGTTCAAAACTCTAAACCTATGGTTGTTTCATTATGCGAACTTTCTGGGTTATGTTTTGTTGGCCACTAAATGTAATGATTACCCATTTTCTTTTTCCCATGCGACTACAAATCTCCGAATCCTCCACGTCTACCAGCTCATAATAACCACGATTTTTGAAATTACATATGGCTGTTTCGGTCATTAAGGTCCTGTACCCTAATGACGTAACCTACCGCATTACGTCTCTCAGCTCTCGTCCCGCAGCCATGTGTCACTCCACATCCGAAATTGGAGAATGTAGCCGTTCCGTTCGTCATTTCAAAACCCTCTATGTTCATAACACCCTATTCCTCGCCATTATCTCCCTTGTTTCGTTTTCACTCACTACGATTACCTCCATAAACCATCCTCTGTTTTCCCTCTGCCGTATAGCCGTAAACCTGTAATACAGTCGTATTACCACTGTTAGTCACTGTTTTTACCGTGTCCACGCTAATTCCACCGCTTAACTCTAAATTCAAGCCGTGAATTCCCGGTGTCTGAGACTGTTTATGCACCGTATACCCTCTGTTCCACAGAGTCCGAACAGAGACCGAGAAGTTACTGTGTGAAGTTACGGAGTTACTGTGTAAGGTCACCATCAAATTTGTGTTTAAACAAAGCTGAAGAGTCGATGGGAAAGCTTTTGAGGGCTGAACCGGAAGGTTCGAAATTCTTGGAGGCATATCCACAGGTTGAGGAGGCACTACAAAAAGCCAATTGGTTACAATGTATCAGAAAGTTTAAGGGCTACCATAAGGAAGTAACCAAAGCCTTTGCAAGATCGTTTACGGATAAGGACAGCCAGGCAAAGGTGGGAGATTTAACAGTTACAGTCAGCGAAGGAAGCATAGCAAGGGCTACCTCTCTTCCACAAACCGGTGAACGTTGGTTCAAAAACCGGGCAGTCCAGGATCAACAATGGAAGCGGATTTTTAAAAACCCAGGTATGGACACAAGTGTTTTTACCAAAGGCATCCCAATTTCCCATGTTAAAGAAGAATGGAAAATTCTATTGTTATTAGTACAAAAGTTTTTCACCTGTGAAGGGAGATTTGGAGTGTTGTATGTCTATCATGGTAAAATTATGCTGCAGTTTCAAGGAGAACATGATATAAACCTTCCTTATTTCCTATTTCAAAGCCTTAGGAAAATGTGTTCCATGGCTCAACGAAATCCACGAAATGTAGAAGCTTACCTCTGTCACCATGGTCTTGTAAAGTTATTGATAGAAGAACAGTTAAAAGAAAAACAAGACACATGGGAAAAATTCCTTGTAAGGAATCATTTTGCAGAGCCTGGAGAGTCTTCTATACCTAGAAAGAGCAGAAGGAAGAGAAGGGAAAGTATCTCTGAGACTGATGTCTTAGAAGGACAAACTGTAGAAGAAATAGAAGTCCATCATCCTGAACCTGAGATTGAACCCACTGAAGACAGTGCTCAAGAGGTCATCTCGGAAACCCTCGCTGAACTTGCTAAGGAAGCTGCCAAAAAGAAAAGAGAGGACAAAAAGAAACAAAAACAAGATAAGGGGAAATCCATAATCCGAGAAACTGACCAGACCCCAGAGCATTCTAGTGGTGAAGAAAGAGATAACCAGCCTTTAGCACAGAGGATAACTAAACTCCATGAGAAAACTGCCCTCTCTGAGAAAGTAAAAGCTCAAAAACCAAAGGAAAAGGCACAAAAAGAAACATATAGTGCTGCCACTGTAAGAAGGAGTAGTAGATTGCAGAATAAAAGGAAAGCCACGAGGACACTCTTCGTTGATCTTAGCACACCTGAGAAGGGTGCTACACAAGCAGACCTTGAGGATAGTCCATCATCACGTGAGGCAGCTACTCCTCCAAGAGAAGACAGTCCATTTCAGCCGGAGTTTGAAACTGAAATTGAACATGAATATAGTCCAAGGAAGTCACCAATTGTTGACCCAATTCAACAAGAGGTGTACAACTATTATGAGACATTAGAGCAAAACACTGCTGGCCCAAGTAATGTCATACCTCATGAGCAGCAAATAGATTTACTTAGACAAGAAATCTATGAACTGGAAGTGCTGAACCGTCACATTAAACAGAGAAATGAAGAAATGAAGCAGCAAGCTGATATTGCCAAGGCAATCCAAGATAATACCTATCTTCACATGAGCATGTGGCAGAAGAAACATAGCAGACTCAAGAAGAGATGCAGAAGGCTGAACAGAGCCTTAATTAATTTGAAATTCAAATGCATGTTCAAGAGGCCAAAGGTTAATGTTTCTACACAAAGGAAGAGAAGGAGGTTGGATGTCCTAGCTGAGGCATCCCAGCAGATGGACTGAATTGTGTTTTCATTGCATGAGGACATGCAATACCCTCGGAGTGGGGGTATGTAGAACCTCTATTTTACACCTATTTGTCTACCATTTTCCTCCACTTTTCCTTATCTTTCCTTCACTTTTGCCTCATTTTCACCATAAAACCTCTCAGATCATTACATTCAGTGTCAATAAGCATGATCAAGCAAGTTTTGCTAATGGATGACTATTTGTTTAGTTTTTGACTTACTTGCAGGAATCCCGCAGCTATCTGATGATCCCGCAGCTATCTGAAGATCCTGCAGCCTTTTTGTTAAATACTATGATCCACGTGTCGGTTTGCTAGATGGGCCACATGGGCACTCAGGTATCAGTGTGCTCGAGGTTCCTGTCCCTTTGTTCCAGCCATCCACGTCACTTTCACCCATGGTCAAAGCTGGTTTAGCCACGGTCAACTCAAGGTGGTTTAAACGGTGTTTGAGAGCTGTTTGGTCACGGCACCTTAAATGGTGATCTGTCTATGATCTACGGGTGGCAGAGGACGCAATCCAACAGGGGATTTATTATCCATGTCGACAAGAACCACTGAACTCGTCCACGCAGCCGTGATGTGTCCAAGGACCATTAATACGCATACTGTTTTATTGATTTTCTGTTAACTAGTTGTACGCGTAGGATAACTTAGAAGCTCCTATAAATTGATGCGTCTGCGTACGCTCAAAGAACTTTTGATTAGTTGTATTTTGCTGCACTCGTGTTGAATTTAGAAGCGTTTGTGAACTCTGTTTTCTAGTGCTATTCCAGCACTCTGTTTTGTAAACTTTTTGCAAATGGAGAAATCAATATAGCACTGTTTTGAAGTTTCCAGATCTTTGAGTTCTCTTGTGGCTGAATGAACAGAGGGCCCCTGCTCATCTCAGCCTTTGTAAAGTATCTCATGTGCAGCATTTCATTATTTTCTCATTTGTTTCCTTAAGCATGTATAGTTTTATTTACTTGTTTTCCTTTATTTTCAGCTGATCAGTGTTATTTCTTTGCAGGTTTCTTTTAGCCCGGGATTTATTTTTATATGTGTTGTGTTTGCTTTACAGCTAATGGTATTTGAAGTTGACAATTCAAGTGCTGAGGAGGGAGTTGAGAAAGAAAATTGTGTTGTGGTCTTACTCCTTTAACCATATAAATATTAATTTATAATTCTATAAGGCTTCTTTTTGGAGGTCCTTTTCATGTAGTTTTTGCCTTAGTTGTTCTTTGAGTAGAAGATTTTCACACGTGCTTTGTAGGATTATATATTTTTGAAGGTTCACCATCCCTTGTTCCAATTTGATTTTTGATTCAAAGATATTACCAAAAACATTCACTGTTCCAATTCTTGATGTAATGCTTCATGTACTTTGGGCATTGTAACTTGCATCTGATACATTTTCATTCTAGACACAATGCTACTTTCTTTCCACCCTTGCGCTATACTAGTCATGAAATATGGGTGCTCCAACTATAACTTTTCAAATTCCAAAGGACATGATCTATAATGGAGGCCATCCTGCCATGTTAACAATATTGACTAGTGATTTGAACTAGCAAAGGGTAGGATATCAGCCATTGTTGCTACTCACACTTGGAACAAAGACTTAGAAACTAAGAAGTGATCCAGTTTGACTGCACTCCAGTGGATTCCTCCCCTCTGATTATTCCAAAAAAAGAAGCTATTGCTAGTGGGAATGACTTCGAAATGAATATGATCTAAGCATTCTTTGAAGAATTGTATGTCAATGTCTAATTCAAGAATACCTCCTTTATTTTATTACAGGGAGGAGATCAAGTTAGAATCCCTTACTGCTGCTAATGGCTAGTTTTGATAAGAGAGACCAAATCTTTTGAATTGATCTAGAAACCTTCTTCTCTCTAATGGGATAGAGAAGCCATACATATAAGACATGAACGAATGCTCACATAAATCTAGAACCTCAAATTTTTGTCAATAGAATATATCGGGAGGATGCTAAGGGGGAGACAAATACCTTATTGGGATTCTACAGAATAGAAAGTCCTCCTAGTCCTTTGGTTTTTCTTTGAATATGACGCTTGATCCTTTCCAAATTCTTATTGTTATTCTTTTCATACAAGAAGAGCCACATTTTGTTTCTTGGAGTATTATCTTTGGATTTCCCTAAGTAGATACACTTTTTCAATACCTTGTGTTTTGAGGGGGGATTGAAGCTTTTAATATTTCATGTGATGATATTAATTAATTAATGCTTGGTTTAAGTAGTAAAATACTTCTTCAAAAGACCAAGGATTTTTCTTGATTTGACAATGAGAGCTCCAACTTACTCCATACTTTTCTGAGATGTGTGTTGATCCAGTTTCTTTTTGTCTCTCCTTCCCTTTATGACTAGTTTGAGAGGGATTCTTTTGATGCCTAGGCTCCCTATGGAATTTTATGTAGACAATTCTAAACCTTAGATTTTCCTTCGAAAGTTATCTGGAAACAAATGATTGGAGTTTTCGTCTAAGATTTTTTGGACTTGGAGCTCGTCTTATTTCACCATTAAATCTTGAATCTCAATGTCTAAGTTGTCTAATCTCATGCTCGCTTGCTTTTAATACTCTCTATATTTTGTTAGTGAGTTGTGTGCTATATATGAAGAACAACTAAGTGGTGAGGATGGCAATGGTGTACTTGTTGAATCTAGCTCAATTCAGCGCAAATTAAATGTGCAACGCACCCTTAGTGAATATGAGAGGCCATTTTAAAATGCGCTCAAAAGCAACAACACGTCAGCAGAAATCGCGGAAGGCAATTATATTAGATCACGGAAATCCTGTAGCATTTCCATCTGAGCATCAAATAACTATAGCTCCACCTCCAACTGGGCAGACAAGTGGTACACAGTTGTCCAAGGGGCATGCCATCACAGACGAAGCTGCCACTTCTCACCCTAAGCCAGATGTTGGAAAGCAAAAAGAAAGGACCTCAACTTGGCCGTATATTGAATAGTGTGTTAAGTACAAGACCTGGTCAGTTGGAAGTGCTTCTTTCTCAGCGGATTCACCATGAGCAGAGGGGTACACTGAATGGAGCAATGGCTGTCCTTGGCAAGCATGCCGATGAGATGGTTCATAGGAATGAATCGCTAGATAAAATGCTTCTACCTTTGCTTCAACATGTAGTGAAGTTCAAGGGTATGCAAAACTGCAAAGAAGTTGTGCTTCTTCTTCAGTGGCTCTCTCAAAATGAAGATACTTTGACAGTACTTGCAGATGGTCTGGAAAAAATACGAGTAGAAAATGATGATCATCACATTGTACTTGGTTGGTGTGTTGTGGTTCATGAGCTCATAGAAAAAAGGGCTACAACCGGTGAATTATTTGATGCAGGGTTACAACATAGATATGCTGAAAATTTATTCAAGATCTGTTGTCGTTGCATCCATTAGCTTTTGAGCATAGTTCATGGGGGAAGTGTTGAGCGGGATGGATTTATACTACCAACACGTGTTTCAATAACTACAACTGATATGCACTCAAGCATTAATAGAAGAGGAGAGATTTCTAAAATCTAGTACATCAGGAAGAGGACCATTAAGCATCGAGAACTTGGCTCTGATACCAATTGAAGAAATTTTACACACTAATAATACAATCAATAAATAAATAACAAAAATATATCCAAACTAGACATGGTGGAAAAGGCCTCAGCCTCATTGTATTCCTCTCGTAATGTAATCCAATGTACAAAGAATGATAATAGTACAAATAAATACATGAGGAAGTTTGTCTCAAGATAGTGCGTCTATCTTGGACACTATGGGTGAGAAAATATCTCAACAACACACTAATCTAGGAGCCTAACTAGTTGGAGAGAAGCTCTCAACCAACTAAGCCTAAACTGAATCCCAACCATGAGGAACAAACTCAATCTAGAAAGGTAGGATTAACTCCTAACTTTCATGATTTTAATTAATTTAATTATTTGGACTTAGAATTGTTTTTAATGTGAGAGTAAGGCTAACATTAGTATGTATTATTCACCATCCATTGGAGGGTTAAACACATCCATGTCCTCCTCCATTCTTATATTTTCCTCTACAAAACTAGGTTTGCTTTCCTCCTTTCTAGTTATATGCTTCTTTTGCTTATCATTTTCCTTTATGATATGTTGGCTAGGTTGAGTCAGGTTCCCTTTAGAAGATTCTCCTAGAGATGGCTCTCCACCTAATTATAAAAATGTTGCAAATCTCTTATTAGGAGTCTTCATTTCTTTACCTTATTGCTTGATATTTTTTTGTTTGGTTTTGTGTTTTGTTGGGACCTTGTTGAACCCTTCCCCATCATGAGTTTCTTTTGGCTCCTCTGGGACTTTTGTGGGCATTAAGAGGGAAAGCCACAAATAGATGGCCATGTTCATGGAATTTTTTACAACATAAAGGGATATGTTCACAGGCAATAGTTTGAATCCAATCCATCTCTTGATAGGATATGACAACAAATTATGGATATGCTTCCTTAACATCCATACACACAAAGATGGGAATGTGAATATTACCTAGCAATTTTACTAATATGAGAGATCTTCAAAAACCTTCCCAAAGCATTGTCGATCCCTTCTAGCATCTCTAAGTCCCAAAATTCTTATAGGAGTGAATTAATCTTGATCCAGGCTAGAGTAGAGGTAAAAGAAAGAAGTATGGCCCTTCCTCAAATACCTTTTCTTTGTCCTTTTTGTGGTGAAAAATAAATGTAAAGAAGCCTTTTAAACCCAACATTAGTTCCATTTGGCCTTTGATTTTGTCCCTTGATTTGATGTATTGGAAAAGAGTCTCTAAGATGGCTAAAGGCCTAGGAACTTTCCTATTAGGGAATGGTCCTTCATATATTGGAATTTCTCGCCCACTCTCAATGAGGTGGCTCCATACTTGGGGATTTTAGGCACCTTATCTAGGCACTCATTTGCTAGGCATCCAATATGTGCCTGAGCTAGTTCGTTCACTCTATGTGTGGTTTATTTCTTATGTTGGAGCTTCCTTGGAACCCCCCATCTCCGACTCTGTTGGACACTCCTGAGAGGCCCTTGTCAATAATTCCTTGAAAGATCTGGATCGTGTCTCCTCCATTGTTCGCCCAAGTTTCCTTTCTGCTTAATCTTTTGTTTCATCGATTTGATTTGTTTCCAATTCCATGGATGTAGACTATTACATCATTCTTGTCTTTCTTTGCCATTGATAAATGTAAGGTAAATACCCTAAATCATGGATCTCTAGGTTGAAACCCCAATGGCAGCATCCACCTCAATCATCACTCCAGTTGTCCAAAAAAAAATGTTAAAGATAATTATTTACTATTTTTTTTTCTCAGTAAAACTATTCTAATCTATTATATTATGTACATAAAAACATTACAGACAGAAAAGCAGGAAGCCCAAGGCCTACTGTGGCACTGTGGGTTGGCGTCTTGCAACTCCATAACAGCCCTTACAGGGGCGACATTTCCATCCGGAGTTGTGACCAGTACAACAAAACACATCATAGTTTTCATTCCAGACCATAATCACCCACGCAGGGGCTTTTAAGCAAAAACTGCCCGCGCAGAGGCGACCAACTAGCTGAACCATAGCATATAAAAAACTGGACATAAACTTTAAAGACCCAGACATAAACATATAGCTTATCCCATACCCAGACACAGGTGGCAACCGTGACAGAAAACTTAAACAGAACCTGAACAAAAAGACGGTCGACGGAGCCTGCCGCTGAGTGCTACTCTTCAGGCTTCTCCTCAACAATCGGAACCCATCCATAGTACTCAGGGAGGCCATCCCCTTCTTCCCCTGCAGCGTTCTTCGAGGACGACGCCTCCTGCTTCTGAGATTGGGTGGGAGCCAGCTCCGTAGTTCCCTCTGCCTTTTCCTCAGCAATTGTCGGTTGTTCAGCGTATAGCATCGCCCTGCTGCCCTCACCGTCTTCATTTTCCTTGGAATCCTTGATGAATAAGACGGAGAGGTGTGCACTAATGCTTCCAATAGTAAAAACTGCTGTGCCAAATGCTGGAAGGGAGGGTGGTTCTGCTGTGGGGCTGCCCGCGTCCATGAATTGGGCAGCCTGCATGTGGGTAGCCCCGGCTCTTCTGTGACAGTAGCAACAGCAGCAATGGTGGTGGGCATCCGCTGCTGGATGGCGTGAGGAGCTCCCTCGACCAGAGCCGCGTCTACATGGCATTCTTTCCCTTGGCTTGACCATTTCGACAATGGAGCTGGTGGTGCAGAACAGAGCTTCAATTGCTGGCAGCCCCTGCTCGAGTCTCTTCCCAACGAAGCTAAGGACTCTCTCCTCGGCTCTTGGCAGTAGCACAGTGATGCCCGCAATTCTTTCAACAGGGAGAAACATCACGAGATATTCCGTGGCCTCTTGTTCACTGTCTGAACCAGCCGCAGCGTCTGCCAGAAGGAAGAAATTGCCCACACCAGCCTGCGCAGCGTGCCTCTCACTCTGAATATGGTTCTTCCCCATACAAACCTCCGCTTTAACCCTCTCAACATTCTCTTGAACCTTGGGCGCCATAAATGCGCTCTGCAACTTCCCCAATTCGTCTCAGATCTCATTAAAGGCCCTGAGTTAATGCCTCAGAGTTTAATTCCTCGGCGGCGATCAGAGTGTCCTCCCATATATCCACGCGAGGCGTCACATGTTGGCCATGTGGCCTCACACTTTCTGCCGTGCGAACACCCGCATCCGGGAAATAATTATTTACTATTATGTGCCACTATTATTTTGAATTTGGAATCTATTATTTTGAATTTGGAATGCTTAAATTATTGAAATGACTGTAAATATTTAGTGGATATTATGTTATGTATATCCCTACCATCCACTTATTAATTATTGGTAATTAAATTAACATATTGGTAATTAAATTAACATTTTGGAAGCCTTATTCCAAAATAGACACACTTATTGTAAATGCAATAAATATTGATTGACACTATGAAATGATTTTTTCCTTTTTAATCATTTTTAAATATAAAAATGAAACTATAAAGAAAGTTATATATATATATATATATATATATATATATATACACACACACACACACACATAAATGCTTGGAGTATGCACACACACACACACACACATAAATGCTTGGAGTATGCACTAAAACTATTTATGTTTAGCTAAGAGCTCCTCTTTTCCTAGGATGTAAGGAAACACTTAACTTAATGACCCAAGACCTATAGTGGTGTTATTTTCCTTGAATAAATATGATGAGTCATTGTACATTGTTTGTCCTCACTTTTTCAAAATTAAGTTATGATAAATTTTCCCATTATTAAAAAAAATATACACACATGGTAAATGATAATCTTCATGTTAAAATTATTTCTATAATATTTTTAAAAATATATTATTTACCAATAATAATAATAAATAATAAATAATATTATAATTTAAATAACAATTAATTATTTAAAATAATATTATATTGATAATAAAATGATACATAATGCACTTTATATATTTTTATTTAAAATTTAATAGGTTAGATTTAATAATAGAAAACCAGTTTCAATTCCAAGAAGCCCATTAAAACAGAGGTATCTTTATAAAGTATAAATGTTTGAGAAATTAAAATAGTGATTTCTTAATCTACAAATTAACAATTCTCACAATAAAATGATTTTTTTTAATTACTTGATTTACAACCTAACAAATCTCACAATAAAATGATTTTTTTTAATTACTTAATTTACAACCTAACGCAAAAATAATAGTTCATTTTTGGGTATATTATAATTAGATTAGAATTTTTGCTTCCATAGTTTCAACTATTTATGCCTTTATTCTAATTCTACTATAACTTTGGAATTAAAATTCACTTTAACTATTGTCTAGAAAACTCTTTTTAAACCGTATTAGTAATAATATAATTACCTAATGACAGAGTTAACTTTAATAATTTTATTAAAAATTAAAATTAATAATTTTAGATTTTTCTTTTAGGGCCATTGTAATTAAATAATTAATAAAAATAATATATTAGAGTTTACCTTTGGACCATTAGATTTAAATAATTATTATTAAACAAATATACAATTTACCTGATGTAACAACATTCTTAGAATGATAGTGATTTGATACTATAATATTGGAATGATAATATATATATAGATTATTTAATAAAAAATATGAACGATTATACATAACTATTATGTCTAAATAATAAAAAATGATTATTAATTTTTTTTTATATTTTAGATATACTCAATTAGTTTTAAAATTTTTACCTTTGAAACATTAGATTTAAATAATTATTATTAAATAAATACACAATTTACCTAATGTAACAAAATTTGTACAATAATAGTGATTTAATACTATTATTTAAATTTAAATAATATTGGAATGATAATATATATATATATATATATATATATATATATATATATTATTTAATAAAAAATATGAACGATTATACATGACTATTATGTCTAAATAATAAAAAATGGATTATTTAATTTTTATATTTTAGGGTATTGAACTTTAGATTTAAATAATTATTATTAAATAAATACACAAATTACCTAATCTTAGAATAATAGTGATTTAATACTATTATTTAAATTTAAATAATATTGAATGATAATATTTATATAGATTATTATTAATAAAAAATAGATTATATAAAATTTATATTTTAGATATACTCAAATTAACTAATGAACTCTCTTAATATATGAACTAATAATAATGAATTATAAGTTTTAGCTATTTCTAAGAATATTAATAATAAAATTAGTGGTTTGACTAGGACCTCTGGTCAAAATTAGTCTCTGCACACTCTATTTAATCAAGCTAAGCCGGATTGGTTCTTCAACACGCGTCGACAAAAAATTGGTTATGTGATTTTGCAGAAGTTTTCTAAACAATGTTATGGATCACAGAAGTCTTAATTCCTTAACTATACCTTTTAATTTATTACTTAAAAATTTAAAAAACATTATTAATTTTAGTGGTTCATGAATTACTATATTTTTGTAATTGTTTTTATTTTATTAATATACCTTTTTTATAAATGAAAATAAATTAAATATTTAATCGTTTACATACTATACCATTCACAATTTCATTTAATACGTTGCAAAGCATCCAAAATATTACAGAATATAAAGTACATGTTAAGGCATTTAACAAGATGGTAATATGTGAGGTGAGGTGGATGACTGGGGAGCGATGGAAGGAATTGAGAGAGCGGGAGGCTGGTGGCTGAACCCTAGTCGCTTTCGCCACCTGTTTCGAGCTGCCCTTTCTCTTTTGTCTCCTTCGAGCTCCGCCTTGGTCATACCCATTTTGCTCCGTTGCAGGTGCCGTTCTCGGCTGCTCTCTGCGTTTCGAACGTTAGAGTGATGTTTGGGTTTCCTGGGCGGTCTGTGCGGATGTTTGCGTTTCCCGGCGGCTACTGCCATTTTTGCTGGCGTTTCCCGGCGGCTACTGCCATTTTTGCTGCTCGCTGCTGCTGTGTTTCGGGTCGCTTCACTATAGCTGCTGTTGTTTGGTGTTTTTTCGCCCCAGTGTATTTCTGCACCCTTTGTGCCTCGTTCTTGTTTTTTGTTTTCTCAGTTATGTGGTCTATGGTTTACTTGACCTGTCTCTGGAAAATTAAAAAACAAAAGAAAAAGTTTAGTTTGATTTTTTGGATTTTCTAGTGTTGGTATAGGAATATGGCAGAAAATTTTGATTTGAATATTTAAACTGGTTTTTTGACTGTATATATGGACTTAGCACCCTAAAAAACCCTTAGAACATTTCAATCGTGCAAGCTTGCCCATCAAGCTTGTGATTTCAATAAATTGCTGACAGATTTTAGAGAAATTAGACCATAAACACTTTCAAAAAATCTCACTAAAAACAACTAAAAAACTGAAGGATAATATGTATTTTGTTTTTCTTTAAAAATCTCCTCATTTCAATAAATTGCTGACCAATTTTAGGGAAATTAAACAGAAACACTGAATCCAAAAATTCTCACTAAAAACAACTAGAAAACTGAAAAATAATATATATTTTGTTTTTCTTTAAATACTTTATAATTTGTTTAAACATATATAAAATATAATTTTACCTAATGAATAAAATTATTAAAATAAAAATAAAATACCAAAATTGATAATATGTACCTTGTGTTTCCTTAAATACCTCATAATTTTAAAAGGATTAACCAAGTATTCAGTGATAATAATTTTTCTAAAATATATTTTCACTTAAATCAAATATACTACTCAATAATATACATAGATTACTAAGTTTACAAGTCAAAACTAAAATTTCATAAAAATAATTTATATTGTTGAATTAAGGTTTCTGATCCATAACAAGTTTATGAGAAAAGTAGTCAGTTAAAATTATATCAAAATTTATATTTCCCATGTGTTTCGAATTACACTAATTAGTTAGTTCTAAACACGAAAATATGAATTTTAATATGATAAATACGGAAATATAAATTTTGATATAATTTTCACTGAAAACTCTTCTCATAACTTAGTAAATACGATTTACATTTTCAAATCTATAACTTCATGAATACAATTTACGTATGAATCTTGAACAAATTCGTCTTCACCATTACTGATACCCACCTTTGACTATTGAATGGTATATAACAAGATGCTCTCGTAAAGAACTGGACTTAATACACTTTGCTGCAATAACACTTTGCTGCAAGAACTGGACTTAATACACTTTGCTGCCATAACAATTTATTTTCAAAATATTTCACCTTCTCTTCCAAAAATGTCGCACATTTCTTTTAATTGTTTCAACACACGTGGAGCGTTTTTTTATACAACACCGTCCCCTCGTCGCTGGTGAATCCCTCTTAGCTTTTATAGATTTGGGATTCACATCAATGAAATTGATAAAAAAATTATTTGGTTTTTAACTAAAATGAAAATAATAGTGAAATGATTTGTCATATAATATTTTATTTTTAGAAATTATTATACAAAATACATATATAATTTTCTATAAAAATAAATTTACACATTATATTTCATAAATTTTTAGGAAACAAAATAAGATGAAAATAAAATAAGATAAAAATATTTTTATCTTTGTTTGCTGAATTTAAAATATGATTTAAATTTATTTTTAATTAACTATTATAATATATTTTTAATATCCAAATCTATTGAAATTTAGCAAGAATAAAAGCTTTAATCTTTAATGGAATAGTAAAAAGCTAAAAATATACTATTGTAGGTGGAATTTTCATGACATGTCAACTACATTTTCCTCTCACATTCATATGGATGTTCAACTATTAAGTTTACTAACTCATAATTTGAGTAACTCATATGTTTTCCCACTTCCCATAGCTTAATTAAAAAAAAAACACAAATAAATGTGTGTTCATTTAGTAAATTGATATTTGGATGTAAAGAGGAACTTTTGTAGTGTTGTTGAATGTGTGGAATAGAGTACATAATGCTTATTTATAATTATGATATATGGTGCCTCCCAATCTCCAAAAAAATCCTTCTAGATTTCGAAATGGGTATGTCCACAGAGTTTATGGGAAGGTGGTTTTCATTTGCATTTAGAAAGAAGGAACCGAATTGGCATGAACCTACTTAGAGAGGTCAAAATATTGTTAAACGTGGGATCAAGTCTCTGCCCAACATATACATAAAACTAGAAGTTGAGAGCCCTCATGTTGAAATTTGGTACCAGAGGACATGTGGTTCCCAAAAGAATTTAATTTTTCTCCTAAAGTGACTTTATAATTTTATAAAGTTAAATCTAATTTAAAAGTGACTTTAAGTGATAAAGTTACTAAGTCTAATTTTAAAGTGACTTTTATAAAGTCAATGAAAAATTAGAAAGGAAAAGTGACTTTGGAAATAAGTGACTAAGTGGGTCTTTATTAAAGTGGGGTGAATTAAAAAATAAAAAGTGAGATTTAAATGAGAATTTAATCTCAACCTTAGATCTTAATTTATTTCAGCCATTGGATTTAGGGATCACCCAAAAGTCATTTGGATCACCCAAAAGTCACTTGGGGTTAGATTAAAGGAGGAAAAGGAGGAAAAGGTCATTCATTATTTCATGAGCAGATTGGGAGAAGGAGAGCAAGAGAGCAAGGGAGATTTCTGGAAAGGGAGGAGAAGGAGACAACAGCTTGGCACACATTCCAAGGTAGCAGTTGAGCAGATTTGTACAGTTGATTCAGCACACAGTGAAAGGTAGATTTTGACACGATTTTCTAGAAATCCGTACAACTGGTTTGCACAGATATTGAGGAGCAGTTTGCTGTTTTTTTCTGCACTCAAATCAAGGTCCGTACAATTCATTTAATGCAGGCCATACAACAGTATTTAATGCTGAAAGTGGGCATGAAAATCGAGGAGGCCGTACAACATTTATTACTGTCCTGTTTGCTGTAATTTCCAGTTTGCTGTGAGGCATGGGAAAAGAGATAAGTTGTAAATTTGCTTGCTGATTATTTGCTGAATATTTCTCACTGTAAAAAGATAATTTTCAAAAATAAAGAAGAGTTCTCAAACTGGTTTTCCCCAAGAGTTGTAGGGGGTTTTCCAGGGTCACATTGACAAAAAATCTCAGTGTTTAAATGTGTTTTAATGGCTGTTTATTACTGCTGATTTTTTATTTATGCAATTTCAACATTCTGTAAAATTTCCAGAATTTGTGTTTTCAGCAAATTTATTTTTTCCAGCTTGTTAAATGTATGGTTATGGGAAAGGGCATTTAACTATATGGGAGAAATAAGGAGAAACTGAAAACCGGGGTGGGAAAACAGAAATTTCTACACCTCAAACAATTCATAAAGTTCAAAGTATTACTGAAAGTGAGATCAAGTCTCTACCCAACATCTACATAAAAATAGAAGTTGAGAGGCCCTAATCTAGGCATACTTTATTTGATGAAGAGATTCTGATTATTGATGTATCTAGGTTTAACGATGAGTGTTGTTGCAAAACAATGATGGAAGAGTGGGGATTCTTCCAAGTGATTAAATGTAATAGCCCAGGTGAAAATTCCATGTAGCAAAAGTAAACAAAGGCAAAATAATAACCATGGATGATGGGAAACTTATTCCAAGCTGAATGTTGGGCATAATCCTAGTGATGGGGATCACTTGTAATTGTTTATGGCTAAGGAAATTCACAAAGGCAACAACTAAGGTTTTGGAAAGGCAAAATGACATTTTTGGTACAATTTATTTACTAAAATAGTGGAAATTAGGAGAAACGGGAGGTGAAAGGTCACAGGTTGCATGTGAGGAGGAAAATGTAGGAAAATAATGCAAAATGAAGAAAATAGAGGCCTCATTCATAGAAAGGCTTCTGAGGATCACTTGGTAACCTTTTGTCAGTTCAGTCTTGGAGCTCTCTTCTATGCTCTCTCTCTCATACACTTGGAGACTTAGAGTGTTCTTGGAGCACTCTTGGTGCATGTGGCATACTTGAATTTTTGGAGCAAGAAGGTAAAGGAAGAGCAGGAAAGCATAAGAAGGCATCACGATCAATAACTACATCAGATTTGCTTGCAGGTATTGAGTTGCATGTATGTTTCATTCACTATTTTTGGCATGCATGGCACATGCATGTGGTTTCTTGGTTGTGGTCTGCCATTGGCATGGAGGATTGCCTGGATAGACAGTGGATTGCCTAGCCTTGTCATTTCCTAGATAATGCTGGTGATTGTGCATTTACTTTCATTGTTTGTTTTTGGTTGGTTCTCATGTTTCCATAGCTTGGGTTGAGTTATTAGTTCCTGGAAGCCCTAATTGGACAAACACTCTAGAAGCCCTGTAATACCTTGGGTTGAGTTACTAGTCCTGGAAACCTTGGTTGGATAAATGCTTCAGAAGTCCTTGGTGGGTTGTGTTACTAGTCCTGGAAGCCATGGTTGGACAAACACTCTGGAAGCCCGACGACCACTATGGGTTGAGTTACTAGTCCTAGAATCCTTGGTTGGAACAAATGCTCTGGAAGCTCTGGAAGGCTTGTATGGTGACCAATCTAATGCGATGTATGACTCTGAGGTGCAATCACTATTTGATGGGTTTAGGTGGATGGCCTCTGTAAGCCCTCGATGAGTTTTGATTGATGTGTTCTATGAGATCCCACGTTCATGCTTGGAATATGGCATGGGGGTGAATGGATGAAGAGAGATTTGGTTGAGCCATTCTATGGTCAGGTGGAATGTGGAAGTCTCATCCTAGGTTTGGATTTTACATCATTAATGAAAGGTTATTTCTCCTTGTATTTCGATGAGAATTTTGATGGATTATATGTGGTCTATATGACTGTATTTTCATGAGTATTTTTGCTGCTATTATGCTGGTTATGTATGAGTTTTATGATAATAGCCATGTGTAGATCTCATCATGTTTTTACTTATAATTGAATGATCAATGTATCTATCACCTAATGTATGGAATGGCAATTGATGTGTTAAGGCATCAAAAGTTCTTAGCGATTCTCAGCTAAGTATGAGACTACTATGCTTAAAAATATTAATTACACCTGTAGGTTACACATTTGCAATATGTTTGACGAAATGCCTGTCATGTTTAGTAGGTTTCCAATTAAGGTCTCGAATAAGTGATTTATGTAGTATTGTCATTTCCATGTTATTTTGCTGATTTGAAGAGATGGTTCAATTCTAGGCAGTGACCTGGGCTCTCGGCATGAAAAAGTGGCTCAAATCTTGGAGTCGTTGGTATATCACTTAGATCTTTGGTCTCTGGTCGCTGGCAGGCAAGCCTGTGAGAGCGACTTTGAGTTTCTGGTCGCCCTCATGCATATAGCATGAGAGTGATTGAGGCTTAAGTTGTCCAGAAGATGAGTGGGACCCCAAGTCAAGCTGTCTAAAGTCTTGGACTAGTTCCTAAAGGTCCTGTAGTTGATAATTAATCTCTTTACGGTGTGTTTCCTTCGGTTCCACTTCCTTAATGTGACTTAGGAGATTGAATCATATCATAGTGGCCTCTCATCGCATATTTATCTCGGCTAGCCGGTTGCTTGGGTAGATGTGTGGGGAGGGTGTTACAAAGTGGTATCAGAGCATGGTTCACCCCTTGGATTGGGTGGGCTATATGTTGGTCATGCATGCATGTTAGTTGCATTTGTGTCTCTCACACTTTCATTCCATGTGCTTGGTGCCTTTGCATGATGTTGTTCATGGTTGTAGTGATGTTGTCATGTGAAACTTGAGGTTGTTGAAGTGGAATGTAGTGTTGTGAGTGTATGAATGGTTACATGTCGATTTATGTTGCTTACATGTATCATTGGAGTATCTCGATTTCAATCTTTCTTGTTGGTTACCTTTTTGTATGCTTGGTTGCATGTATCATTCTAGTAGGTTTGATTCCAAGTATCGTTCATTCACGCCTGATTATACATGTTTATGCATATGTGTGGATGGTTATGCATCACTTATGCATGTTCATGGTTGCATGTGGTCAAGTGTATAGGGACATAATGATGGTGGTTGTCATGCATGAGGTCATAGCATGTATTGTTGTTGAGGTCATGCATTGATGACTGGGCCCTAGCTAGAATGACGGTTGCATGGTCATATGTTTATGTTTTATGTTTCTATATACTGTCATGATTATGTTATACATGTATCGTGTTGATTTGTTGATCTTGTAGACAAGGTATCCTCACCAAGATATACTAAGGTGTGTTGGTTTATTATGATTTTGTTTAGCTGACATGATACACCTTGCAGGAAGAAATATCAAATTGCTAGCAACATGGTTGACTACAAAGACTCTCCCTATGAATTTGAAGAGAATAATGGTGTTGGGAACCCTTTCAATTTGGCAGTTACACTAAGAATCTTAAAGGAAGACATAAGGAGTTGTAAGGCAGATAATGACAAAATTATACTGGCAGAGGAAAAACAAGCAAAGGTAAATGCAAATACTTCAGAGTTTGTTAGATTTGCAATGATAGGGACCACGTTAGATCATCTATGGAGGATAGAACTAATGGGGCATATGGTAGTCGGTCACAGGTCAGATAGAGATGACACAATTAGAGACGGAAAATTGTTGGACACTCTGGATAGGAGAGGGCATAGACACATGTATTATTCTAGTTTTGATTCAGATAGGCATCATGATCGTCATTGTTATCGTCCTTATAGGAGGAGTGATAGGGGATATTTGTTGGATGAGTTTAAGAAAGCAAAGCCACCAACATTTGATGGAGAGATGAAGAAACCACATGATGCAGAGGCATAGTTTCCTGACATGCGGAAATTCTTCAGGTTGCATGACTATTTAGAGAACATGAAAGCTAGAGTGGCTAAATTCGGTCTCAAAGGTAAAGCATACATTTGGTGGGAAGATGTGAATAATTTCAGATGCATTCATGAGGAGGATTTGACTTGGAGTGAGTTTGAGCAACTATTTAAGAAGAAGTACTTGTTAGAGAGATACTTTGATGACAGGGAAAAAGAATTTTATGAGCTAAAAATGGGATCTATGATAGATAATGAGTACACTAACAGGTTCTTGGAGTTAATGAGGTATGTGCCTTGTCTCACAGAGGAAAATGCCAAGATTTAGAGGTTCATTAGTGGGTTACTAGTTGTATTTAAAGATAGAATTGAGTTCAATGAGCCTAGAATTGGAGGAGGTAATTTGGAAGCTAATAAATTACTATGAACAATCAAAGCGCAAAACTGAGACTAAGCCAGACTGGAGAGGTAATGCAAAGAACAAAATCAAATGGGACAGAAAGAGAGCAAGACCTCAGGATACAGGTAACAAGGCGAATGTCGCACCACCTAAGAAGTTCAATGCATCAGATAGAGGATAGGGATTTCGATTAGGAGAATAGAACAAGGAGATAGGCTATAAGCCTATAAATTGTTTGATTTGTGGCAAGGACCATTGCAGGAGAGATTCCTTGCAGAATCAGGGTGGTAGACCTTAGATATGCAGTGTGCAGAAGGTGCATACTCTTAGGGATGTTAGTAAGAGTATTCTATGTATCTATGCAACATTGGATAACAAACATGAAGAGCATCAGACATATATCATTAAGATGGACGGTAAGATTTGTGATCAAGTTATTTCTATTTTTATTGACCCTGGATCTAATTATAACTATGTTAGTCCTAACTTGGTGGATAAGTGTGGTTTGAGTAAGGAATTGCATGGAGAGTCATGGTTAGTGCAGTTGGCTATAGGTACAAAGAAGCGAGTTCATCATTGGGTAAGAGGTTGCACATTTGACTTGAATGGTATGTCTACTGCACCACATCTAAATGTATTATTGTTGGGATCATATATTATGTTGTTGGGCATGGATTGGTTGTAGCTTTATAGAACCAAGGTAGATTGCGATGATAAATCTATTGAGTGTGTGGATGACAATGGCGAACCAAGATTCTTATAGGGTAAGAAGAAAGCTACATTAGTTAGGATGGTGACAATTATGCAAGAAAAGTCTAGTCGCAAGAAAGGGTCTAAGTTATTCGCAGTGCACATTTCTAGTGATAAGGGTAAGGAAGTTGACGATATAGATGTGTTGAGCAGGTAGCCAGTTTGTTAACAGTTCAAGGATGTATTTCCTGAGGACATTACTGAGTTTCCACCTCAGAGGGAGGTAGAATTCTCTATTGATTTAATGCCAGGGGAAACTACAGCATCAAAAGAACCTTACAGGATGAGCACACTCGAGTTGGTTAAGTTAAAGTTGCAGTTGAAGGAAATGTTGGACAAGGGATACATTAGGCCAAGTGTATAATCTTGGCGGACACTGGTATTGTTCATGAAGAAGAAATATGGTACTCTCAGACTATGCATTGATTACAAGCAGTTGAACAAAGTGACCATCAAGAATAGGTACCATTTGCCAAGGATTGATGACTTGTTCGATCAGCTGAAGGGAGCAACAGTGTTCTCAAAGATTGATCTGAGATCTAGATACCATCAGGTATGCATAAAAGAGGAGGACATTTACAAGACTGTGTTCTAGACTAGGTATGGGCATTATGAGTTCATTGTTGTTCCATTCAGCTTGACTAATTCTCTAGCTACATTTATGTGTTTGATGAATAGTGTGTTGCATCCATATTTGGATAAGTTTGTTATTGTGTTCATTGATGATATATTGGTATATTCTAAAAATGAGGAAGAACATGCCAAGCATTTAGTAGCAGTGTTGAGGTTGTTGAGAGAGCATCGATTGTATGTTAAGCTCAACAAGTGCAACTTCTTTCAAGCTGAGGTACATTATTTGGGGCATGTTGTCTCCAAGGATGGCATAACAGTGGATCCAGAAAAGATAAGGGCCATCATGGAGTGGACAACTTCTAAGAATGTGGATGAGGTGAGATAATTTATGGGATTGGAAGGTTACTACAAGAGGTTCATCAGGAAATTCTCATGCATTTCATATCCTATCACATCATTGTAGCGGAAAGGTAAGAAGTTAAAATGGACAAAAGAATGTGAGGCTAGTTTTGAGCAACTTAAGCCGTTGTTGAGACATGCACTAGTGCTACAGATTGCAAATTCAGACAAAGAGTTTGTGGTATGCAATGATGCTTGCAAGAGAGGACTTGGTGGATTCCTTATACATGATGGGCATGTGGTATGTTATGAGTCCCAAAAACTAAATGAGCACGAGCAGAACTACCCGACACATGATTTGGAGTTAGCAATGATCATACATGCATTGAAGATGTGGAGACACTATCTTCTTAGTAGAAGGCCAACCGAATCTGAATGCTAGGCAGGCTAGATGGTTGGCCACAATCAATGAGTTTGATTTCGAGATCAGGTACATCAATGGTAAAGAGAACAGGGTGGCATATGCTCTCAACAGACAGGTACAGGTAAATCACTTAGAAACTATGACCTCTTATGGGTCATACTCATAGGATAGGATCTTATAGGTAGGTCAGCAGGTACAGGTAGTGGTATAGGTACAGGCGATAGCAGAGGTATAGGTGCAGGTGCATAGGGTATGGATTATTTTCTTACAATAGACAGGTTGGTCAGGTTCCCAGACAAGATATATGTACTGGATAACAATGAGCTTAAGAAGGTGATCTTGAGGGAGTTTCATGCGAAACATTATTTAGGTCACCCAGGTTATCAAAAACATTAACTGTAGTGAATATATTTTACTATTGGCCGAATATGAAGAGAGATGTAGTAGAGTTCGTGGCTAGATGTTTTGATTCTCAGCGAGTGAAAGCAAAATGTAAGTATCTAGGTGGACTGCTATAATTGATTGCGATTCCAGAGTGGAAATGGGAAGTTATTTCCATGGACTTCATCATAGGGTTGCCGAAGATAGTGAGACAACATGATTATATTATGGTTATTGTGGATAGCTTGACGAAGGTTGCACATTTCGTTTCGGTGAAGTCTACATTCTCAACTAGCAATGTAGCACAGGTATTCATCCAAGATTTGGTCAGATTGCATGGTGTTCTGAAGAATATTGTGTCAGACAGGGATGCGAAGTTCACTTCCATGTTTTGGAAGGAGTTATTTGCAGGTTTGGGCACAGAGTTGGCCTTCGGTATGGCTTATCATTCACGGACAGATGGAAAGATAGAGAGGTTCAACAAGATATTGGATGAAATGTTGAGGGTGTATGTGATGCATCAACAACGAAAGTGGGAAGATTATATTCCATTGGTGGAGTTTGCTTACAAAATTGGTTATCAAGAATAATTTAGGATGAGTCCTTTTAAGGCATTGTATGGGAAAATTTGCAACACTCCCATCAGTTGGAGTGATCCGGTTAACAGAGTGTTGATTGGGCAGACGTGTTGGCAGACATGGAACAAAAAATGCAGGTTATAAAGAAGAATCTAAAGGCGGCACAAGATAGGCATAAGAGTTATGAAGATAGGAATTGGTTGTTCAAGGAGTTCTAAGTTGGGGAACAGGTGTACGTGCGCACAAACCAAAGAATAACTCCTTATAGATTGGATCATGTGCCAAGCTGACACTACAATTTTTTGGACCCTTCAGTATCATTGAGAGGATTGGGCCAGTAGGATATCAAATTGCACTGCCTTTGACAGTGAAAGTCCATGATGTTTTCCATGTATCTTTTCTTAATAAGTATGTTAAGGATGTTGATCATGTGATTGACTGGTCTGTATTGCAGGTGGAACTAGATGGAGAATTCTAGCTGGAGCCTCAGTGTATATTATAGAAAAAGGTGCTTATGCTCCGGAACTAAGAAATTGAGTAAGTTAAGGTGTAGTGGAAGCACTTTGGGCCCGATGAAGCTACATGGGATATGGCAGATTAGATGCGAGCTATGTATCCTTCCATGTTTTCTGGTTGGGGTAAAGCAGTTTTGGCTTGGTGTTTGGGTGTGATTTTGATATATGTGTGGTATATGCTTTGGTATACGTTTTGATGATGTTGGTTTATATATGTATGTATATGGATGTAAATGTCGCCAAGAGATGTGTTATAAAGCTTCACTGTGCAGTATGTTGTTATGATGTCATGTTATTATGTTGGTTTTTTTTTGTTTTTGTTTTTAATTAATTAATTTTTATTTTATTTATTTATTTATTTTTCAGCAGGGTGATCATTGTAAATATTGCATCGAACTAAGTTGTAAAGCTCCATCAATAGTATATATTTTTCTTACAATAGTTTTGTGTTTATAGGTGTTGTTTAACACCGAGGACGGTGTTCCCCTAAGGGGGAGGGTTCTATCACATCCCTAGTGAAAATTCCATGTAATAAAAGTAAATAAAGGAAAAATAATAACCACAAATGATGGGACACTTATTCCAAGCTGAATGTTGGGCAGAACCTTAGTGATGGGGACCACTTGATTGTTTATGGCTAAGGAAATTGGAAAAGGCAATGGTTAAGGCTTTGGAAAGGCAAAAGGGAATTTTTGACACATTTATTTATGAAAATAATGAAAATGAGGAGAAAAGGGAGGTGAAAGGTCACACGTTGCATGTGAGGGGGAAAATGAAGGAAAATAATGGAAAATGAAGAAAATAGAGGCCTCATTCATAAAAACGCTTCTAAGGATCAGTTGGTAACCTTTTGTCATTTCAGTGTTGGAGCTCTCTTCTATTCTCTCTCTCTCTCATACTCTTGGAGACTTAGAGTTTTCTTGGAGCACTCTTCGTGGGTGTGGCATACTTGAATTTTTGGAACAAGAAGGCAAAGGAAGAGAAGGAAAGCATAAGAAGGCGTCAGGATCAACAACTACATCATATTTTCTTGCATGTACCGAGTTGCATGTATGTTCTCTTCACTAGTTTTGGAATGCATGGCACACGCATGTGGTTTCTTGGTTGTGGTATGTCATTGGCATGGAGGATTGCTTGGATTGATAGTGGATTTCCTAACCTTGCCATTTCCTAGATAGCCATGGTGATTGTGGTTTTACTTTCATTGTTTGTTTTTGGTTGGTTCTCATGCTTACTTAGCTTGGGTTGAGTTATTAGTTCCTGGAAGCCCTAGTTGGACAAACGCTTTGGAAGCCCTGTAACAACTTGGGTTGAATTACTAGTCTTGAAAGCCTTGGTTGGACAAACGCTTTGGAAGCCCTTGCTGGGTTGAGTTACTAGTCCTGGAAGCCTGGGTTGGACAAATATTATGGAAGCCCGAATTTACCTGTGGGTTGAGTTACTAGTCCTGGAAGCGTTGGTTGGAACAAACGGTCTGGAAGCCCTAGAAGGCTTGGATGGAGACCAATCTAATGATGGTTTTGTGATGTCCAACCATGAGGTGGAATCACTATTTGATGGGTTGAGGTGGATGGCCTTTGCAAGCCTTAGATGAGTTTTGATTGATGTGTTCTATGATATCCCACATTCATGCTTGGAATATGGCATGGGGGTGAATGGCTGAAGAGAGATTTGTCTCAACCATTCTAAAGTTAGGTGGGATGTGGTTGTCCCATCCTGGGTTTGGATTTTGCATCATTAATTAAAGGTTATTTCTCCTTGTATTTTGATGAGCATTTTGATGGATTATATGTTGTCTATATGACTATACTTTCATCAGTATTTCTGCTTCTATTATGCTGGTTATGTATGCGTTTTATTAGGATAGCCATGTGCGACTCTCACCATGTTTTTACTTGTAATTGAATGATCAATGTATATATGAACTAATAGATGGAATGGTAGTTGATGTGTTAAGTCATCAATGGTTCTTAGTGATTCTCTGCTAAGTATGAGACCCCTATGCTCATCACTATTAATTACACCTATAGATTACACATTTGCAATATGTTGGACGAAATTTTTTTCATGTTTAGTAGGGGTCCAGTCAAGGTATTGAACAAATGATTTCTTTAGTACTATCATTTCCATGTTATTTTTCTAATTTGAAGAGATGGTTCAATTCTAGGTAGTGACTTGGGCTCTGGGCCTGAAAAAGTGGCTTAAGTCCTAGAGTCACTGGGATAACACTTACAGTTTTGGTCTCTGGTTACTGGCATGAAAGCTTGCGAGAGAAACTTTGGGTTTTTGGTCTCCCTCATGCCTATAACATGAGAGAAAATGAGGCTTAAGTTGTCCAAAATATTAGTGGGACCCCAAGGCAAGCTATCTAAATTATTGGACTGGTTCTTGAAGGTCTTGTAGCTGATAATTAATGTTTGTATGATGTGTTTCCGCCGGTTCCACTTCCTTAACATTACTTAGGATTCAAATTGAATCATAACATAGTGGCCTTTCATCACATATTTATCTCGATTGGCCGATTGCTTGGGTAGATGTGGGAGGAGGGTGTTGCATTAACCATGGAATAATTCTTATATTCTCAAGAATTTTTAATTTGTTGTTTAAAGTATAAATTTCTTTTTAATATTTAATATCAATTGGTCAAATATTTGAAAGCTATAAATTAACTTCAGAAATGAAACGGATATATGAAACTATGTACCTTTGTTTCAATATTCCTTCCGATTATTTTCCGATGGCTGAAGTTGGCAGTCGCTGCAACCATGTCCTCTTGCAAAGGCCAAATTTCCAAAAACGCCACCATAAATGTTAACAACAATAGTCTTACTCTCGCCATTTCTCCCTGAACTTCAATGCTTCTGATTAGATCATTGAAAAGGGGAATAAAGAGAATTCATTGTGCATGTTCCATGAACAATGCTCGCCATGGTTGAGGTTTCTTGAGACAAGCTTCTGGAGAGCTATGACATTGCCATTGTTAACCTTGAGTCTCTTGAAATAGGTTAGTTTGAGGAGTATACAATGATTCTTTGCCTATAAGGACTAATAATTCTCCATCTTCAATATCATCCCCTGCATGGTTAGAAAAGTCATATTGATTAGTACAACAAAGATTGTAAGTGCAATGAATGTTGTGAGAAGTCATGAGCGACAATGTTACCTCCGTATCAACCTCATGAATGCGGAGTTTGACTTGACTCCTCAACCACACTCAAGCTTTCTCTCAGCCTGGGAAACCTCAGATAGGTTAAAAATCCTCATAACTTGTTAAACTTTTTTGTACGGAGCATGGACAACGCACAACTTGAATTGACAGAAAAAAGTGTTGAAAATAGCAACAAGAAATTCTAAAAATAGAAATGCTATAAATAGCATTACTATAGATAGCATTTCAGGTATCAGTGTTGAAAATAGCAACAAGGAATGCTAAAACTAAAAATGCTAAAAATAGCATTTCAGGATATATTCCAATTTTGATTTGTCCTTGAATCAAAATTGAGAATTAAAATTCATATTTAGTCTCAGTAGATGTTTCAAAAATAATTAATTAATTCATCTTGAGTTAATTAGTTGGAGAAAATCAAACATGAATTTTTTGTGAAGACATGCAACAATTATCCCTTTGATTGAGGAAGTTATCCCTTAATTAAGGGGATAAGGATGAGTTGTATTTGAGTTGTAATTAGTTAGCTTAGTTAACTAAGTTAAGTCCAGTTAAATTAGTTCCAAACAATTGGAGGAACTAATTGTGAGTTCAGTCAGTTAATGCATGCATGCATGCAACTAGTGTTCTCCAGATAACTGAATATTCTCTCATAAATAACTCATGCATGTCAGTTTAGAGAAAGACCCAGTTGAGATTAAAGGAAGGGATAGTGTACTATCAGTTGGAGGAATTTTCCTATAAACGAAACTCATCCATGCAGAAGGAATTATCTTCTTCAGGATTGCGTAGTTATTTTAGAGGTCAATGTTGTGTGTGAGGTGAGAATCACATAGGTTGCAATTGGAGGACCCAGGAGAAACTGCGCAAGGAAATAGGAGGCTTGGAGGAATAAAGGAAGGCATATGTCGTGTCTATTCAGTTTATGAGCAACATTGAGGGATTGTACTGAGAGCTAGATAGCTTGTGAGCTAAAGCTTTGTGTAATCTAGAGATATTTCCACTTGTATGATAATACAGATAGCGGGGTTTTTAGTTGAGGCTTTCCCCAGAGTATTCTTCTGTGTTCATGTGTGATTGATTTCTCATTCTCTGTTATATGTGTTCTAATTGATCTTGCTCAAAATTGATTAAGCTTCCGCAAGTTTGTTTGTAGAAGTAGATCTAGTATTTTGCTTTAGTATATTGCATTATCAGGTGATCTACAGTGAGAAATTCTACAAAAAGTACTGACATTTGTTTCCTGTGAGCCATGATATTCTCTATGACGAAGCATGAACAACGTGCAACTCGAATGACATAAAAAAAGTAATGAGATTTGTTTCTTATGAGCTATGATATTTGCAGAGTTGTGTAGGGCCCAGTGCAACAAGGATTCTAGCCAGTATCAACATACCACATAGACAGACAAATGAAATTGGTGTACATTGGGAGATATTTCACCCAATAGAAAAAGAGGTAAACAACATTCGGCAGGTGAATTGTTCCAAAAGGAACACCTTCAGTGTAAAATATTTTATGTAGAATGGAAAACATAATTAAAGACTTCCCAATGAATGTGACTCATGAACCAAGACAGGTATGTGCACATACCATTCGAAGAGAAAAACCGCCGAGATGCAATATTAGCCATGAAGGTTCCAAGTTTATGGCTTACCAAAAGTTCATAAAGAAGGTGCATCTGTTAAACCCATTGTTCATACGATAGCATCATTTGGCAAAATTTCTCGCGAAGAAACTTAAGGATTTAACAAGACATAGCCAATCATTGGTTAAAGATTCTACCACATGGTATATTGAAGAAGGAAACGTTTTGGTGAGCTTTGATGTGCTACAATTGTTTGCAATTTTTTTTCAAAAATAAGCAATTTTGATCATCAAGAATATAGATGATGAAATTGCAAAATTGGTGGAGACCTATTTAGAATTAACATTTTTCAACTTCAAAGAATAATTGTGTTAACAAATTGAAGGAATTTCAATGGGATCACCTCTCTCTCCAGTAGTGGCTAATATACCCATGGAACATTTTGAAATCATTCCTATCGAACCCTTTCCACTTAAACCTAAATGGTGGAAAAGGTTTGTTGATTACATCAACATCAATTGACCACATGGAAATAAGGCCTATAAGAATTCAACCATCTAAACAACAAATCCAATCACATAAGTTTTATAATGGAAATAGAAGAAAAAAATCAAATATTGTTCTTGGATATTCTTATCACAAGGAACAATGATGGATCCTTATCCCACCATGTCTATAGAAAAAAACACATATACCTTTTTTTTTTTAATGTTGATTTAGATTACTATCTGACATAGAAACTTGGCATAATAAACACCTTGGTAACAAGGATCATCAGGGTCTTGAACCATGAACACCTAGAACAAGAATTATAGCATTTCTCCAATGTCTTCAAAGTGAATAGATACATGATGCTAACCAATCCTCATAAATAATTATACATTTCAATATTTCAATTTTGTATTCCCTTTCAATTCACAACAATAATATAATATAAATAATGTGGAATTACTTGAACCACGAAAGAATGTCTGATATCCTCCATTCCTAGAAAATATAAAAACTAATCCCTTGAATATTTCCACTATCCTAAAGGTATTCAACTCCTTCAACTATATGAATATTTGTTACATTACATGATATATGAATGAAGCCAACTCATCATACTTCAATTATTCTATAGAAATCTAGACCTTATCACACTTGAGGAAATAAAGATTTAAAAGATGCTCAAACATCAGATTTCCAAGGAACAAAAAATTTCATGGAGTCATGTCTCTAAAGTATTCATTGTTGTTGCTTTCACTAAAAAATATGAAATAAATTTAGGTGAATTTGTAAAATAAAATTCTTTTTGCAAATATTTTCCTCCTGGATCCCAAGGTCTATTCACCTGATGTAGTCATGTTTTGCTTCTCAATTGTGCTTTATCTTTTTCACTTGAAAACTAAATTTCTTCTTGAAATTGATTGTTCCAAAATCATAATAATTTATTTTTCATAACTGAAGTATTCTCATGATTCATTTCTTTAGTGTTCATATTCAATCTGTTTTTGTCTTCTTTAATTGCACTTGGACATGATACAAACATGTTAAAGAAAACAATTCGTTCATTAGGCTTCTGAAGCCTATCATTAGCCATAAAAATTATTTCCAAGGCAACTTGAATGAAATTTGTCTTCTTATTCTTTTTCCTTTCCTTCCTTTCATCCACATATGTATAGTGCACTATCTCATTTTAGGATTTTGAAGTCAAAAATGACTGTCAGGACAACTTGAAAGAATTTTTCATCTTATTCTTCCTTCCCTTCCCTTCATCCACATATGTATGGTCCACTATCTCATTTTTTGCCTTATATACATGAAATTGTACCTTTGTTGCTTATTTCTACTTCTCCTTTCTTAGATTCACAAATTCTTTTTCTTTAACATCCTTCTCACAACAATCTTTATTCATACCATTTTCAACATTAATTTGAGATTTCTCTTTAACATCCTTCTCACAACAATATTTATTCATACCATTTTCAACATTAATTTGAAATTTCTCACACAAAAAATACTCGTTCAAAACAATCTCTTTCTCTTCATTTTCCAATGATTAACTTGTTACGATTTATTCACTATTGCTTTCCATCACATTTTCTTTCTAAAAATTTCCTTTTGCAGTAGATATCATTAGATGATCTATTCCTATTCTCGTGATGACTAGATGACCAAACCTGCAGTAGATATCACTAGATGACCAAACCTATTGCAATTATATTTTTTTGTGATTCAAAGTTAAATAGAGCATCAATTTTCATCTTCTTGACTTATATCTTTATATGGAAGAGTCCAGTCATTTCCTTCTCTTATTTTTCAAGTTCACTCCCTTCTACACTATTGTACAAATATTATTCTCATCCAATTTTGAGATGTTTTCCACTTGGTTGGTGGAATTAATGACCATGCTATTTTTCTTCCTAGCATCTTTCTTTTTGTTCTTTGGGTTGAGCTCTAGATTTAACTTGCAACATTCTCCTTTGTATGACCAGCACTTTTATAGTGGCTGCAATGGTTTTTATGATCTTTTCACCAGTGTTGTGTGGCTATTGTCTTTTTGTCTTTTCATCAGTTTCGCTTCTTTTTCCCCTTCTTGGAAGCTTCCTGGTTCTCCTTTTGCTTTCGCCCACTTGATTTGCCTTTTTTTCTAGCCTATATTCTCTAGGTACTATGCCTATGTATAAGCCTCATTCATTGTTATGGGTTTGAAAAACATCACTTACTTGCATAGAGGGCTACGTAGACCCCCCAAATACTTGAGGAGTACATTTGAACTCTCTGGGGAGATACCCAACATTATTTCCATCTTCCTAAATTCGGTGGTGTACTCTTATACACTCTTCCCCTGTCTTTGCCAAGAGCAATGCCATCAAATCCGCTAGTCCCGTACATACCCGATAACGTAGAACTATGAATTTATGAGAGTTTTAAAATCCTCCCACTTAGTCACTGGAGGATCTCCCTCTAGTCTCAGGGTTTCCATGTGGCTTTCCCACCAAGTCAACGCATGACCCTCTAATTTTAGATAATTATATGAAATTTTATATTCTTCCTCTACATGGTAAATGTTAAAATAAACCTCTAACAATTGCAACTAGTGATTTGACTTCAAAGCATCGGTCTCACCATGATCAGGCTTGATATTGACCTCTTCTTCAATATTGAACATAGGCTCTGAATGGTTCATAGAACTCAAACAAGGTTGTTCCTCTTTGGGTTATTTCTTATACTCCCTCTCTAGTTCTTTTCGATCCCTCAAATTCCCCTCTAATCCAAACTTTGAGCTAGAACCTCCAACTTCTCAAGTCAAAAACTTATTCACCAGAGTTTCCATAAAATATTTATGTTATGCCTAATATCTATGACATGTTCTTCCAGCCTTGATAACCTCTCCTTTGCCACATCTCGATGCTTATTAATAGATTTATTAGCCATCTTTGGGGTTTTACAACTTTCTTCTTAAACTGATTTGGATCCCCTATAACTTCCCACAAAATACCCAAATACACTTTCTTTGATACTGATATGATCCATAAATTGTCATGGATATTCCATTGGACAATTTGTCACAACAAATTTACTAAAATACATTTGAAAATATGATATCTGCACTATGAGGGTTAATTTTTCATTATATTTTTAGATTAATTAATTACTGTATTATGCTTATGCATTCAATAGATGAAATATGGAAAATTAGGAATAATGAAATAAAACTCACAAACCATAATGAACACAATATAATCTAGGAAATCCTTATGGGAGAAAACCCAACTAGGTGAGGCTACTCTACTCTATTTTTCTCTATATGGAAAATGGATGCAAGTAGAAAGGAGCAAAACCTATGGCCCATGGGGTGCAACACTACACAAAGCCTCTTTGTTTCCTCTCTCATTATCTACTCTCAAATACTCTACTCATGGATGGAAAAAATGCACTCAAACATATGGAACCCATTTTCCTCCTAGTGTCTTGATTATAACGTAGTGTGATAGGATACTAGCGTTAAATTTGATCCATTCAAACCTAAATATGAGTTACAACTTGAGTCTTCTATATTATTCTTCATACACCCCACATGGATATCCCCTTTTCCATGAGTAATAGGGGATGTTGTGGCATCCCCTTGAATTATGGTGGTCAATTTCAATAGGTCATCTTCTGCAAGAAATAACTTTCTCGTATGAGCTCTGATTGATGTGAATCTTGTGCCATAGTGAGGTTGGGACCACAAAAAATGGTCATTTAAGTCTTAAAATGACTCCTAAATCTTTTCACCTAAAATTTTCCAAACTAGGACCACCGATAAGAATGACTATACATGTTACTCCTCCAAATTTTCCACTTTAAATGCATCAAGAGGGATGAAAAATAATATATTGATCCAATGTGGATCAAAGCAAGAATACAAATTTTTGAAGTTTATCCTAAGTCTTTCCAAATTTTCATTTAACCTAGGTTCATAACAAATCTTTTAAAATAGTTTCATTGTGCTATAACTTCTAATGGTACAAAGTTTCCAATATAAACCCACTATCTAGCAAAATTTTACTTACGTAGATAACTACTTCTAAATATGAGGGTCATCTTCCCTATGAAAATCCCATGGATCCATTAGGGGAAGTGCAACATTCAAGTCAGGGACCATATATATATATATATATATATATATATATATATATATATATATATATATATATATATATATATCTATTAATTTTAATTTTTTAATTTTTTATATGTTATTATTAATGGATAGAGAAAATGTATAATACATACCAATATCATCAATATTTATTATATTATTAATGATAATATTTATCATAATTTTAAGAATAAAATTAATTGATTAAATATTATTTTATTAATATTATTCTAGTTGATTTAATAATGCATCACATTTTAGATGCATAATTTATATATATGACTCAAGGGTATTCAAGTTATCAAAATCATATTCTAAGTAAGGGTCCCTCGGTCCCTCTTCCCATTGCGTGATATAATGGCAATTAAATTGAAAAAATACTATTGCTCTTGAGATACTTAACACTCTCCATGTGCTCTGGTCAAATCATATGCTATGGTTTACGCTTTGCATTAGTAAAAATATCAATAATATTATAATAATCTTAAAATACTTATAAATAAAAATAAAATTTTAAAAATCTTTATCATCAAAACACACACATAAGTTTTTAAAAATAATAATACACAAATTCATGATTCTATGCAGAACCCTCTTACCCCAATTAAAATTTACCATTCTATACCAGGAGAACTTACGTGAATTAATGAACCAATTTAACTAATTAAACACAAAGTGGAGATATATATTGAATTACGAAAATTAAACTCGCTTGACACAGTTAATCACAATGAATACATTGATTTAATTGTAAAATCGTTGTACACAATTATTAATTGTGTAGGCAGGTCTCCATGTGTTACTCGCTGAGTGAAATTTATGTTGTTACACTAACAAGACATGATCTTTTAAGTTAATTTAAAATTGTCACATATACTTTGTAACTAAAAATATACTCACTGTTATAGGTTTATTTGGGCACATCAACACCAACTTACATGTCGATGTTATTAGGGTTCATCAACCCCTAATATAGTTGTTACATACCCTAAAAAAGTTAATCATCAGGATGTCTCACTCCCAAAGAAGTTCCATCAAAGAATACATCCAATAAGTGTCTCTAAAGAGATCATTACAGGAAGCCCTTTATCAGGCTGCAATGCATTGCAGGTACCACACTGACTAAGTGCTATGCATCGCACTTAGTCCTTCTTTAGCTTGTGATGAGCGAACTTGGGAAAAGTTCCGGGAGGGTTTGAAGATTCCCTATCCATGGGAAACCTCTAGAAGCTTCTCAAGTGCCACCTGCCCCTCTGAGTTCGCCCAAGGATGACAAAAGGAATTAGGAAACATCAACCTCCTATCTCCCTTTTTCATGGAACCAATTGCTAAAAATAGAAAGACATTCATCATCATCATTGATGATCCAACCTCCTTCAATCATCTATAAATGGATCACTCATCCAAGAGATCTGGAGGCTGAATAGTTCTGAGTTGTAAAGAAATGCTTATGGTTTTAGTATTGAGTCTGAGTATTGTGGTAATGTTGGAATTTCTTGCTGTTCATGAGGTGGAGAAGGTTTGAAGTTGGAAGGATGACACTGGATCGAACTCATGGGTTGTAATCCTCCTTTCTATCAATAAAGATTTTCAAGATTTTTCCCTTATGTTTGTGTAATCTGTCAATGCATTCATATGTTTATCATACTTTCGATTCTATGTTATTTATGAATAATAGATCATTATGCTTTGACGGGTCTTCATTTCTGTAATTGCACAGGTACTTTCCAAGTGAGTTAAGTACGGAAAGGAGCAGTGAGATTGGTCAAGGGAGAGAGGGATCAAGCGAGGAATCAAGCAGAAGTTGCAGGTTGGTTCCTTATAGTCTTTCTCTTATTTGTTGTTTATAGGAAAAGTAATGAATTGTTTTAACTGTTGCTTCTAGGTTAGCTACCAAACCTATAGGGTTAGCGTTTTTTAGAAACACTAATTAGTCTTGAAACACTCACGAAATGCCATTTTTTAGGTTGGTTTTAACTATTTAACGGTTACAAGCTTTCCCCTACCCGAATGGTGGTTTAATAGTTAGTTTACTTTTATCTTCTTTCCCTTGATTCATTATTCCTTCCTAGCCCCATAAGTAAAATGGGGCCACAACAACATCCTAACCACTCCTCATGCAGTGAAACATAAATGTAAAAATCCCTTTCGAACTCAATTTCCTTTCCATTTGGCCTTTGATTTTCTCCTTGGATTTGATGCATTGGAAAAGAGTATTTAAGATAGCCCAAGGCTTAGGAACTTTCCTATTAGGAAATGGTCTTTCATATATTGGATTTTCTCACTCACTCTCAATGAGGTAGTTCCATACTTGGGGTTTTTAGGCATTTTATCTAAGCACTCATTTGCTAGGCATCCAACATGTGCTTGAGCTAATTAGTTCACTCTATTGGACACTCCTAAGAGACCTTTGTCAATAATTTCTTAAAAGACCTGGACCGTGTCTCCTCCATTATTCACCCAAGATTCCCTTCTGCCTAATCTTTCAATCCATCAATTTGATTAGGTTTCAATTCCATGGATGTAGACTATTACATCATTCTCGTTTTTCCTTGCCATTGATAAATGTAAGTTAAATACCCTGAATCATGGATCTTTATGTTGAAACCCTAATGGGGGCCATGCACCTCAATCATCACTCCAATTGTATAAAAAAATGTTAAAACAATTATTTACTCATGTGCCACTATTATTTTGAATTTGGAGTGCTTACATTATTGAAATAAGTGTGAACATTATATCCCTACCACCCAGCTATTAATTATTGGTAATTAGATTAACATTTTGTAAGCCCTATTTCAAAATAGACACACTTATCTAGGTAAATGTAATTAATATTGATTCACACTGTGAATTTTTTTTTTTTGTTAAATCTAAAAATAAAATTATAAAGAAAATTATGTATATGTATACACACACATAAGGGCTTGGAGTATGCCTTTAAATTACTTCTACTTGGCTAAGACTTGTCTTCCTGCGAAATAAGGAAACACATTAACATCGAAAGACCTACATGCATTTAGCAAGAGTGAAAATTGGGTGCTCTCTTAAGGATCACTAGTGGATCATTTGTGATTTTCCTTGAATAATGATGATGAGTCAACCTGCATTTGTTGATAGCATCTAAAGATGGTAACCCTCACTCTTTGACAACTAAGTTATAATAATTTTTCCTAATATTAAGAAAAATATATGCACAAATAAATAAATAATAATCTTCGGATTAAACTCAATTTTATAATTTTTATTTAAAATAATACAATATTAATAATAAAATGATACATTGTGCATTTTATAACCAATTTTAATAATATTTTTATAAAGTATAAATAAATGAATCATTCATATAGTGATTTCTTAATCCACAAGCTAATTAATCTCACAATTCACAATTCACGCGGTTGGGGAAGTCCGTTTTCATACACCTCGCCCGTGATCAATTCTGTTTGTATATCGATATTAAACTAATCTCACAAGATAATGATTTTCTAATTATTTAACTTATAACATAATGTAAAAATAACTTATAACGTTTCGTGCCCGGGCTTTGTTGCGATGGTGGTGGTCGCTCGCCTGGTTTCTTCCGCCGCTGGTCTCAGTCCGTCCTCCGCCCCCGCTGTTTTGGGGCGTCAGGTTCTTTGATGATGCGGCGTGGGTTCTGGGTTTCGTGGTCCCAGTCGCCGCTTGGGCGGCATTTGTGGCAATATTATCTGTGTTTCGACCCTTAGCTTGATGTTTGGGCTTCCTAGGCCATAGCTGTTGTTCTTTTTCCTTGTTTGGGCCCTAGTGAATTTCTGCACCCTTTCGAGTTTACTGGGCAGGCCCTGTTTTTTGTTTTCTTTTTTTCTTGTTTGGGCCATAGCGAATTTCTGCACCCTTTGGGGTTTACTTGGTAGACATGTGTGCGCTGTTCTTTGTTTTCTCAATTCTGAATGTATAGCATTCTCCCATGGTTTTTTTTGTGTGATTCCTTTAATAATAAATGCTTTTATGTAGGTCTTTATTTTAAAATATAAGTGTTTTGTCTGATAAAAAAACCAAAAATGGTAATATGTAACTTGCCTTTTCTTTGAAATATATTTTAAGAGAAATAAAATATACTATTTAATAATAATAAGATTCAAAACGAAATCTTCATAAAAATAATTTACATTATCAAATCTATTAACTTTATGAATACAATTTACAGAGTATATGCATCATGCATCCATATACTTTTTATCTTTAACAAATCCATCATCACCACTTCTGATACCCACTTTTGGCCTATTGAATGGTAAATAACAAGTTGCCAAGAAGTTTAAGCATTTAACAATATTGCTAATAATTGGTTAAAGATTCTACCACATGGTTTCTCAATTGAAAGATCTTAACACTCACTAAAGAAGGAAGCTGATGTGATATCATTGTTTACATGGTTTATAAAAGTATTTAAAAATAGGTAATTTTGATTATCAAGGATATAATAGATATAATTGAAATTGCAATATTAGTGGAGGCTTATTTAGAATTGATTTTTTTCAACTTCAAAGAATAATTGTATACATAAATTGAAAGAATTGCAATGGGATCACCTCTCTCTCCATTAATGGCTAATATACCCATGGAACATTTTGAAAGCACTATTATGGAATCTTTTTCACTTAAATCTAAATGGTGGAAAAGGTTTGTTGATGACAACAACATCAATTGGCCACATGGAAAATAAGGTCTAGAAGAATTCAACCATCTAAACAACATATCCAATCACATAAAGTTTATAATGGAAATAGAAGAAAACAATCATATATTGTTCTTGGATGTTCTTGTCACAAGGAATAATGATGGATCCTTATCCCAAATTGTCTATAGAAAGAAACCACATATAGAAAAATATTTACATGTTGATTCAAATCACAACCTCACATAGAAAATTGGCATAATAAACATTTTAGTAATAAGGGTCATCAAAGTCTCGAACCATGAACACCCAGAACAAAAATTAGAACATTTTCCAATGTCTTCAAAGTGAATGGCTACATGATGCTAACCACTTCTCATAAATAATTATACAATTCGATCTTTCAATTTTGTACGCCCATTCAATTCACAACAATAATATAATATAAATAATGTGGAATTACTTGAACCACAAAAGAATGGTTTGTATCCTCCATTCCTAAAAAATATAAAACCTAATACCTTGAATATTTCCACTATCCTATAAGTATCCAATTCCTTCAATTATATGCATATTTGTTATATTACGTTATATATGAATGAAGCCAACTCATCATACTTAAATTATTCTAGAGAGCTCTAGACCTTATTATAATCACTCTAGAAGACCGAAAATTATAGTCACTCTAGAAGACCGAAAATTACAGTCACTCTAGAAGACTGAACTTGGATATCAAAGGGATCATATTGTAGGCTGAAGTGTTAAGGAAAAAGTATCTTGCCAAGCGAAGAATACATAAGGATGATTTCTCCATATTCTCTCTCACACGTGTGGACTAGGGGTTATGCAGTAAAGTCGAGTTATAGTCAAGTTGTTGCAGGTATGAAAAAGAGTTCAAAAGAGAAGTTGTTGCTACTGGAAAGTAAGTTTGACTAAATTTGACCTTGTGAAAAGGAAGCTCATCAAGGTGAGGCATTGAATTGGTCTTGAAGGGGTTTGTGTCAAGCGTCTAGGTATTGGTATTCATCAATTAAAGATTTTATAAGAAGAATAATTCTCGTGGGTTTTCCTCTCAAGTTTGGAGAGGTTTTGGCCCTGGATGATCGCCTATATCTTGTGTCCTTTGTATCATTGTTATTTATGTTTTGGTATCTATTTGATGATGAGAACACCAATTATAATAAAGGAAAGTATAAGTAAATAAAAAAAAGTAAAAATACATCATAGGAAATTATCAATAAGAAGAGAAATCAATTACACCTATTGCCCTAAGATTTCTCAACATGGTATCAGAGCTAAGGTGACAAGTCAAGGAAGAGAAAATCAATAAAGGACATTCAAGGGCCGAAGCATTAGAATAGCATCAAAATTTTTTATCATCTAGGACACCTCACCTCAAAAGCACTACAACAACAAGGAGTAACTCATCATTTTGAAGGAAGTCACTAAAGAAAATCTTAAAAACCCTAGTTCATTCAAAGAAGGCTTCTACACTTGAAGCATTCTTGGGAACCTCACTCAATCATCACCTTGAAGAAGAAGACCTCAAAAGACCCTACCTCCACTCAAATTAAAGAGATATACAAATCGAAGCACCTTGAAGTCTACTCATCCCAGGGAAGCAAGAAGAAAGGAGCTATTTCCATCATCAAGAATTCAAGGATATCTCCCTCTCTTTAAGTCAAGGATCACTATTTGAAGGAATACATATTCTTCAAGAAGGAATCTTTTATTTTCAATCTCATCACCAAAATCAAGAAAGAAACAAGTTGAATATATTATCATCAAGGAGTATCTTCAAATTATCTTTATGTCCACATCTGAACCTATCAAAATATCTTTTTACAAGGAGAGAACCAAGTTGGGTGGGTCATCAAACATTCTTGCATGGAAGAAGGGGATTGATTTGATCCTCATAGAAAATGAAAGTGTGGAACATGTTAAGGGTTCAATCAGTAAACCTCAAAAGGATGAAGCTCAAGCACTTACAAAGTACATGAAAGGGGAAGTAAGGGCTCAAAGGATCCTCATTAAATCCATCAAATATACCTGCATACCCTATGTATCAAAGTTGGAGACATCAAAATAGGTATAAGACAAAGTGGTAGAATTATTCTCTATAAGTACTCTTGGAGTAGTGATATCATTAAGACAAGAAACCTACAAGATGAAGATATCAAGAGAAGCAGCAATTGCCTCATACTTTATGAGGGTGTCAGAAATAAGAGACAAACTCCAAGAGTTGGGAGAAATAATGCCTGACATAGAAATGACTACCATAGTGCTCAATGCACTACCAGAGGAATGTGACAACTTCACATCAAGCATCTATGGAAAGAAGGAAGCTACTAGGTTCAATGAATTGTTGTAATTATGCAAAATCAAAGAAACTAGGCTGAAAGAAAAAAATGATGTGGGATGAAACAAGCAAGCTCAAGCATTTGCTTCCATGGCTAAGAGAAAAGGGAATTTTAGTCCTTAGAAAATGAAGAGTATGCAGAAAATATAATGGGATGGCTATCATGATATGGGAACTACAAGAGGGATTGTCCATAGTTCAATAAGGACAAAAGAAAAAGAGTAAGGGAAGAAGCTCATATCACTAAAGAAGTGGAAGAATCTAAAAATAATAAATCCAAGAAGGAAGAAGTAAAATATCTCTATTCTGATTGAGATAATCTTCTTCACCTAGTTCTTTTCAAGTTTTTGTTTCTAAGCTTTGTAAAGTATAGCTATCATGGTAGAAAAACATTAGAAACATGATAGGATGCATCATGATACGAGATGACATCATAAAAGCATATGATTTAAGCAAGAGCTCGTGACATCGTCATAAGAAGCTTGAAATATAGCTGAAGTATAAGTCCATGGAAATCACCAATAGAAAGAAGTAACTCTTGGTAACCTCAATAAAAGCATAAGTAGAACTTATGGATACAAGAAAATCCTCTAGTATAAATCTCATCATAGATTATTCAAAAGGAGCATTTTTAAGATGAAGATGATCAAGATCCTTAGTTGGAATTTTCATTGGAAGATTCATTTATTGGAAGAAGAAAGTGTCTCTATGAGAATTTCACCTTGTATGGGATTCATGGGATGATGGTATGATGACAAAGAAGTGAAGCAAGTCAAGATGATTGAATAAATTTCAATCAAGGAAGTTGATGAAGGAAGTCTAGATGACCAAAAGGAAGAAATGAGGTATGTAAGCAAAAAATAAGTCATATAGTTGCAAATAACAGGGATAAATTCTCTACCTCTTGAGCATGATCAATGGATCTCCTCCTTTGTAAGGATGCATGAAGGCATGGTTCACATTTTGACTAGATGAAATCAACCTAATAAGTCCTCTTATAGAATATGAGGTGGTTGACAAAAATCAAGGAACTATGGATAGATGTTCTAGGGGAGAAATATGTGAAGGAAGTAAGGAGAGATCATGAAAGATGTAACTATGGTCACATTGAAAAGGAAATCAAAATATGATGACTAAAAGGATTGATTGTGACATCTCCATGGAAAAGGTATGAAGACTCTAATGTAGTCTGGAAAAGGGGGAGGCCCTTGACATTATATATCTTGGATATGTGTCAATATGTATGCAGGATGTTGATGTGGCAAGATGCATATGTTGTGATATAAGGCCATCACAAAGGTAATGTTAATTTTATTTTCAATTTTTATTTTTGAACAATATCTTGATGGGATAATATAGGGCTACCAAAGGAAGGGTTGTGGATGTAACCTAGAACTGGTACTCATGTGCTGGGATGAAAGATCCTGAAGAAACTTAATGTGGAGAAGGTAGATATATGAAGGAAAGCCATATATGGACTAATGGATCACCATCCAATGAAATAAAGGATTACATGACTGACATGATTCATGAATGAAAGTGATGGATGGTCAGTTCCCTACAAAAATTCCCCAAAAAGATGAAGGCTCCATAAAAAAGAAGATGAAATTCATGACATCGAAAGAGGGAGCCCTTCAAGCATCTCATTGTCCCATGATATCCACCTAGAAGATCTCTTGGAAGAAAGTCCCTGGTTAAGGGGGAGCTTGGTTACATTCCTTTTATATGAATGGGCAGATTCCTTCATAGGAATGAGTATATCCTCCCTAGATGAGAGGGAGAGATAGACACATCACTATTTATTCACTTTGGGAAGAAAGAATGGAGGATTGGGTAAGCATCTGGAATATGATACTATTTGAGGATGTGGTAGGGCATCCAAGATAAGTGTAGTAGAAGACTGATATTCTTTGACGATTGGTAATCCAAGATAAGAATAGTATTGGAAGAACATACCCTAAGAGAACGCATGTGGGGTATATTCCTTGAGAGACAATGATGGTGTCTATAAATCATTGGTGTAGCCAACATTATACTCTCATATTGTGGAGAGATAGAGTTGTTAGTCAAGGCCTTGTGATGTGACAATTATGTATGATATGGTGCTAAGCAGATGGGTTACCATTCCAACTCTTCTTATGAGAATTCTTAATAGAATCATGTTGCCTAAGTGTCCTCGACAAACCTGTAATGAAATCTATGGAAATGACCTCCCATTTCCACTCTGGAATTATAATCAATTGTAGTAAACCACCTGGATGCTTACACTCTAATTTTACATGTTGAAAATCCAAACATCTCACAACAAGCTTTGCCACCTCTTTTTCAAGTTCGGCCAATAGTAGAAATTCTTCACCGCTGTCAATGTCTTTTGATATCCCGAATGACCTGAAAATGGAGTAACATGAAAATCCCTCAAGATAAGCTTCTTGAGCTCACTATTTTCCAACACATAGATCTTATCCCTAAATCTGACCAAACCATGCACTGTGAGATGATAGTCCACATCCTGATCACCTATACCTTGCTTTTGTAACCTCTGCCTAAGCTCCCTGTACCTACATCCTATTGTTATGCCTGCAAGATATGATCCTGTAAATTTGTCCCATATGAGCTCATAGTTGTTATATGATTTACCTGTACTCTTATGCTAAGAGCATGTGAAACCCTATTCTACTTACCTTTGATGTACTTGATCTCGAAGTCAAACTTATTGATCTTGGCCAACCATCTAGCTTGCTTGGAATTCAAATTAGGTTGGTCAAATAAATATCTCAATCCACTGGGATCACTCATCAATACAAACCTCCTCCCAAGAAGATAGTGCCTCCACATAGTCAATGCATGGATGATTGTTGCCAAATCAGGATCATGTATCACATAGTTCTTCTCATTCTTATTCAATTTCCTTGACTCATAGCATAATACATGCCCCTCCTGCTTCAGGATTCCACCAAATTCTCTCTTGTAAGCCTTTGTACAGACCACAAATTCTTGATCTAGATATGCAATCTTTAGAACTGGAGCATTTGTAAGCAACTATTTCAATTGCTCAAACATGGCCACGCATTACTCTGTCCATTTAAATTTCTTTCCCTTTCTTTGAAAAGATGTGATATGATAGGAAAATTGAGAGAAGTTCCTGATGAACCTATTATAATAACCTGCTAGCCCCATGAATGATCTGACCTAATCCACATTCCTAGGAGCTTCCCATTCCATGATAGCTCTTATCTTTTCTGGATCCACTGGTATTCCTTCCTAGGAGACAACATGCCCCAAGTAATGTACCTCTATCTAAAAGAAAGTGCACTTAATAATCTTGGAATATAACTAATGCTCTCTTAGCAATATCAATATTGCTGCTAAGTGTTCGACATGTTATTCCACATTCTTAGAATATATCAATATGTCATCAATTAATACAATCAAAAACTTGTCCAGATAAGGATGCAACACACAATTCATCAAAAACATGAAATTAGCTAGAGAATTAGTCAAACCGAAAGGAAATACAACAAACTTGGAATGCCTATACCTGGTCCGGAAAGCAGTCTTGTAGATGTCCTCTTCTTTAATACATACTTGATGATATCCTGATCTCAAGTCAACCTTCGAGAACCCCGTTTCTCCCTTCAACTGGTCAAACAAGTCATCAATCCTTGACAACAGATACATGTTCTTGATTGTCACCTTGTTTAGCTGCCTATAATCAATGCAAAATCTAAGAGTACAATCCTTCTTCTTCACAAACAACACCGATGCACCCCATGGTGATACATTTTCCTAATGTATCGCTTGTCAAGAGTTTCCTTCAACTTAAGCTTCAATTCGACTAACTGTAGGGTGCTCATCATGTATGGTACCTTTGATGCTGGTGCTGCTCCTGGTACTAACTCAATAGAAAAGCACACTTCCATGTGAGGCGACAAATCTGAAATATCTACTGGGAATACATCCTGAAATTACTGCAATATTGGATACCTCTTTAATACTTTTGCATCCTCAACATCCTTACATTTATCACTAGAAATATGCACCTGAAATAACACACACCCTTTTTTGTGTCTATGCTTTGCCTGCATAGTTGTAACCATTCTAACTAATGTTTCCTTCTTCTTACCCAAATATTTATTTTATCCCTTGTCATCCAAGAACTCAATGACCTTGTCATAATAATCTACTTTAGTCCAATGAAGATACAACCAATCCATACTTAGAAGCATATTGTACGATCCCAACGAAAGTTAATTTAGATGAGCTAATGTAGGCATACCATTCGACTCAAATTCACAGGCTCTTACCCAATGATGATCTCTATTTTTAATACATTTAGTCGACTGCACTAACCAAGAATTTGCATGCACTTATCTTCTCAAACCACACTTATCCACCAGGTCAGGGTTAACATAAATATATTTAGATCCAATGTTAACCAAAATAGAAACAACTTGATTACAAAGCTTACCATCCATCTCAATAATAGATGCCTGGTGATGCTCCTGCTTGTTATCCAGTGTTGCGTAAATCCGAGGAATGCTCTGTCCAACATCCCCAACTATATGCACCTCTTGATCACTATATATTTGAGGCCCACCATCCTAATACGATGGATAATCCCTCTTGAGATGCTCCTTTCCACATATCCAATGCTGCAACTGTCCCTTACCCTAACTTTTATTCTGCCGCACTCTAGGCTATGGCCCATGTCTCTTTCCAACTACATTCAACTTCTTGTAGGGAACACCATTCTATTTCTCACCTACATCCTAAGGTCTTGTTCACTTAGGTGGCCATTTACCTTTAGTCTTGTCTTTCCTTTTCCAACCTTGCTGAGACTCTGTCTTACACTTCAATTGATCATAGCAATGTTTTAATTTCCCGATGACTTCTTCCAGTGATCGAGGCTCAACATACTCAATCTGATCTTTAAATGCTAATGGAAATCCACTGAAAAATCTCTAAACTTTGGCCTTGTCATCCTTAAGATACAATACATACCTTAATAACTGTAGGAACTTAGTAGTGTACTCCTCATATTTCATCGATCCCATATTTAGCTCATAGAACTCCTTGGCTTTACTGTCATAGTACCTCTTTGATAAATACTTCTTCCTAAAAATCCTTTTGAATTCATTCCAAATCAAATCCTTTGTCCATATGTATTTTACTTGCTTCACATCTTCCCACTAGATGTGCCCTTTCCCTTTAAGTTTGAAAATAACTATCGTAGCCTTCATGTTCTATGTGTAATTACGCAAATCAAAGAATTTATTCATTCCAAGAAACCATGCCTTTGCATCCTCCAACTTCTTCAACTCTCCATCAAATGTAGGTGTCTTGGATTTATTGAACTCATCCAACAAATATCCCCTGCCACTCCTCCTATAAGGATGATAACGATAATGGCCATGGTACCTATCCGAACTAGAACTAATCTAAAGCTCATGTCCACTGATTCTCCTATCACGTGTATCTAAGAATATACCATCCTTGATGGTATCTTCCCTGTCCAACCTGTACCCATCATGAGATATGCTACCATATGCTTCATTAGTCTTGTCCTCCTGCCCATGGCTGATCCTAAGCGGTCCCTGTCTCTGCAAGTCTGAAGGATAACTACATTGACTTCTGCTTGTTTCTCCTATGCCCTGGCAAGTCTCTCTTGCACTTGAATGATCCTGTCATTGTCCTCCTTGGAAATTCTTATTTCCGCCTTCAAACTCCTCAAAGTATCTGCTATGTGAGGGGAGTACTCATCACCATGTTTCTCATATGATCTGTAGGGAGAGTGTTGTGAACTATAATCCACCATTTTTCTAGTCATCTTTGATCTTCTTCTCCTTGCAAGTTTACCATGTCATCTAAAGCAAAATATAAACACAACCAACATACATCAATATAGTTTAGGGGAGGATATCTCATTTGCAAGATCAACTAGATAAGCACGATACATGTATAATCTTTTTTCCCCAATGATACATCTATAATCATAATCATAACAATATATTGACATCTTGCATGAAAATATAAACTTCATACCATAACCATAAAAATGCTTTCATAACAACATATAAAGGCTGACATGCATGACAAATACAGATATATAACCGACATGCATTCATGACAACCACATCCCAATAACGACATCAACAACTTCTACATATCAACAAAACTATAACAATGACCACCACCATGTATACATAGGCACACATACAACCTACATACATGCATGAAAAACACATTCCTCCCATCCAATCCAAGTGTTGAACCATGCTCTGATACCAATGTGTGGTATCAGATAACACCCAAAGAGAGCGCAACCTGCTCTGATACCACTCTGTAATTCCCTCCTCCCACACTTACCCAATTTCACTGGTTCACCGTGGTAAATATGTGAGGAAGAGTTACTATCATATGATTCAATCTCCTATATCACCTTAAGGAAGTGGAATCAACAACCAAAACCTTGTTGTCCTCCTTCAGGTGCTACATGACCCCCAAGGGCTAAACCACCCTTCCAGGTGCCCAAACCTTGAGTTAAGTCTCTTCTTCAATGTCCTGGACTCCTAGACGCTGACACAACACTATAGAAATTTGACTATGACCCTCTCGTTGCATGCATAAGCTGGTAAGGGAGTGACTACCTTTTTTTCACCAATTCTATGCTTGTGACCACAAGATATGAGGCACTTTTTCAGGGCTAGTCTCCAGACCACTACCTAAAACTTAGTGAAACTATAAAAAATGATAAATGACACAGGGAAAAAACCTTCCATATGAACTTAGATCAGATATTGCATTAACCAAGCCTAACCATGACAAACATTCTGTCAAACACATCATGAACATGTGATCTATAGGCCATAATTGCATGTCTGAACATAGGGATCTCAAACTTATTTGAGAATCATCAAGAAGGTCTAATGCCCTATCACAATAGCTTAAATATCATATATTAGGTCATGGACTCATTAATTATTCATTTACTAACCAAAACATGATACTAAAGTTTGTCATAAAACCATGCTTATAACCAACATATAACCATACTATTAACAATGATAGAACAACCATCAAAGCCACATCATAACAAGTGTAAATACTCATGAAATACAAGAGGGAAAAAAGGTCTTATTATAATATGTAAATCCAACCAAGTTAGGGACTTCCATGTACCATCCAATCATAGATTGTGCTGAACCAAATCTCTCTTTTAGCTAATCACCTCCATGTCATATTCCAAGCGTGAATGTGGGAATCACAACAAAATAACCAAGGATTCCTCAAGATTTATCATGTATCCTACCATTTCTGGTTAAGGGGTTCCTAGGCCAAAAACCCTCACATATACAACCAGGATTTACCGTATATCACACTCATGCCTCCACCCTCGAGATTTACCCTTTATCTCGCCATTATTGGTCAAGGGATTCCTAGGCCCTTGGGAATTTTCCTGAGACTACCTCACCCTATTCCAAAACCATTCGACAATCTAACTCAACCAAATGAAAGAAACCCATCACACCATGGCTATTTGGAAATGGCAAGTCAAGGATGAAAACTGTTGTCATGCCTGGAAAAAGCCATGCCAATGATAGCAAGAGAACCAAATACACACATGCATGTACCATGCATGCCAAAAATAGCAAGGAAATCATACATGTAACTCGATACCTCCAAGTAATCACGTTGTAGCCACTTGATCCAACTCTTCCTTGATTGATATTTTCTTCGCTTAGCTTCCTTGTCCTTCATTTTCTTTCCTTTATCCAATGCTAGAGTGCTCCAAGAATGCTCTAAGTGTGCAAGAGTATGAGAGTATCTCCAAAATTGAATTGAAAAAGGCTGTGAACTGATCCTCAGGAGCCTTTTTATGATTGAGGCCTCTATTTTCTTCAATTTCCTCCTCACATGCAACCTGTGACCTTTCACCTTCCTTTTCTCCTATTTTCCTTTATCTTCATAAATAAAATGCCAATTAATGCTTGCTTGCCTTTTCAAAGCATTTTCCATTGCCTTTGTCAATTTCCCCTTAGCCATAATAAATCAAATGAACACCCACTAAGATGTTTTTCCCAAAATTTAGCTTGGAATACACGTCCCATGAATTTGGTATTATTTTTGCCAACATTTAAGTTTATTACATGGATTTTTAACTAGGGCTATTACAGGCCTAGTAAAAAAATTAAAACATAATATAAAGTAGAGGGGATATGTGTAGGTGTAAATGCTTGTAAACATTTAATATTTAACATCTACATATCAACTCACAATGATCAAACTATTAAAATTCATGAATTTATTATATTGTAATTTTGTTTTTATAAATAAAATTATGATTTTTTTAATAAAACAAAATCATAATATACACATCATATTAAAATATATCACATATAAATAGTAGTTATAAATTAATATTCATTTTACCATATACACTAAAACAAGTGGTGCAGAACAACTTAGTCCCTCCTACTCAAGTTAGAAATTATAATCTGTGAAAAACTTCAGAAAACATTATAACCTATATTCCTCCTACTCAAGTTAGAAATTATAATGTGTGAGAAACTTCATAAAATATTATAATCTATATTGGTGAATTCTAACCACCAGTAAGCCTACATATTTACAATTTTACTCTTACAAAAGTGACCCCTATAAGTATATTTATTCAATTCTTATTTCCATCCATTTTTTATGCAAAGACTAGCTTAAATTTTGGTGGGAAGTAATTGATGGTAAATATGATATTTACGTGAGTATGAGTGAATATTAGAGTTAAGATTAAGATGCAATATTATAGTTATGATGTAAATTTTAATTATTTTGGATTTTTGTTTTTGTTTTTGTTTTGTTTTGTTTTATAATGAAGGGTTTGGTTTTAATTCTTTTATTAAAATTGGTTGAGTTAAGAGATGTTTTACAATTTAGTATAGGGAGATGTTCACATAAATCATTAAATTTAAAAGTAAACTAGCATAATTATATAAATTAAATGAACTAATAAACATCAAAACACCTATCTAATAATATATCTAATATTGTCAGGATTTTAAAAAATCATAAAAATTAAGTAGTCTAGTCTAGATCCATCATAACTCAGTATTTACCAAGCATATAGAGAGAGGTAGTGACAAGGGAAAGATGAAGAGAGAGTGGGGGAGAGATTAGAGGAGAGAGAGAGAGAGAGAGAGAGAGAGAGAGAGATGGGGGGAGAGAGGAAGGGAGAGAGAGAGGGAGTGGAAAGGGGGAGATGAAGAGAGAGCGAGGAAGAAAGTAGAGTGAGAGGATAGAGAGAGGGAGAGAAGGGGAAGATAGGGAGAGGGGGGAAGAGATATATAGGGAGAGGAAGATGGAAAGAAAGAGAGATAGATATATATAGAGAGATAATGTGTATGTTTGGGAGTAAGATAGAAATATAAAGAAGGACAAATAGAGGTAGGTAGAGATATAGATGGAAGAGGGAGAAAGAGAATAAGAGAGAGACAAAGAGTCGGAAGGAGGGAGAGATAAATAGATATAGAAAGAGAGAGCATGTGTGTTTGGGGGGTGAAATAGAGAGAGAAGGAGATATGGAAGGAGACATAAATATAGATGACGGAGAGAGAGAGAGAGAGAGAGAGAGAGAGAGATGGGGAGATAGAGTCAGATGGATGAGACTGAGAGGGTGAGATACAATGTTATTCACTGAAATAGATGCATTGATTTCATTGTAGATTTTTATTTCTAATCCTATTTGATTGATTGCACTAGATGCATTGATTTCAGCGTAGTTGTTGGTTTCTAATTCTATTTGATTGCTTGCACTAGATGCATTGATTTCTAATCCTATTAATCTCAATGTAGATGTTGATTTATAATCCTATTTGATTGCTTGCACTAGACACATTGATTTTAGTGTAGGCGTTGATTTTTAATCCTATTTGATTTCTTGCACTAGATGCATTGATTTTAGTGTGGTTGTTAATTTCTAATGCTATTTGATTACTTTCATTAGATGCATTTATTTCAATGTGGATGTCAATTTCTAATCCTATTTGATTTCTTGCTCTAGATGCATTGATTTTAGCATAATCACATAAAATTAATTGATGATGTGCATTGATTTCTGTGTTACAATATTTCAACCATAAATAAAATACTTGAATTTTAATCTTAAATAAAATCTTCATTTACATGAAATATTTTCTTCTTGAAACTACAAACTATTTGTAATTGACTACATTCTCATTATTCAACATTGTTAGCCAGTTTGCATTCAAACGAGGTAATATAAAACAACTACTATTGAAACTTATATGGGGTTTAACATTTCATAATCCATATTTATTGACATTGGAGAAAGCTACTATTAATATTGGAGAGCAAGTGAGACAAGGCATGACATTTACTACAATAGCTCAAGTTAAAGATTTTGAGGGCCTACAATTTCAACTATCATTTTTATATGCTCCATATGAAAAGACAAAAAAATTGAGAGGTGTGACAACAAGTACATTAGAAAAAAATAGTTTGAGATTGATCACAATGGAGACTATTTGTAATTGAGTACATTCTTTTCATTCAACACTATTACATTGTCACTTTGCATTCAAAATTTTTATTTCATCATTTTTCATCATTCAAGTTATCAACAATCTATATCATCTCAACGAACTGAGGTAATTGAGTAAATTTAAGATTAAAATGACCAGATTAGCCTTAGAGATATTTAACATGATTAAAATGATCAAAATAATTAGATATTCAACAAGTTTTTTTTGGTCCAACATGACTTAAACCAACCTAGATCCATCTTAAGCACATATCTATCAAACGTAGAGAAGGATCAAATCTCTCGAGGTGCAAACCTTTACTCAAAATTTGGACTCAAAAAATAGGTTTACAACTTGAGATATGTAATCCCTCTCGACACTTAATAGATCCAAGGTTAAGATGGATATAAGTTGATTTAGTTTTTCTTTCAACAATTCATAAAATTTGATCCGAAAACACATATTAAAACAATAATCTTTTTATAAAACATAAATGTTTAAATAATTTAGATAAAGATTTCTTAATCCATAATTTAATTAATCTCAAAATTTATATAATAATTTTTTTAAATTAATTAAATTATAACATAATATAAAAATAATATATATATATATATATTTACATTAAAAAAAAATTATTATTAATTTTAGTGCTCCCTTTATAATTATTATAAATTTTGTAATTACTTTTTCTTTTTATTAATATATATTTAAAATAAATAAATTGAATATTTAATTGCTTAATATCTTTTCTATTTTCATAAAAAGAAGTTGCAAAGCATCCAATATATTATATAATATAAAGTATATGCTAAGGCATATTATTATTATTATTATTATTATTTTTTTTTTTTTTCTATTTTCATAAAAAGAAGTTGCCAAGCATCCAATATATTATATAACATAAAGTATATGCTAAGGCATTTAATAGGATGGTAATATGTACCTTGCTTTTTCGTTGAATAATTCATAATTAAAAACAAAATACATGTAATAACTATTTTTTAAAATATATTTTAAAATAAATTAAATATAATATTAATAATATTTAGTGCTAAGTGAACTATTCAAAAATCATGAAAAATTAGTGAGTTATGACTATCTCTTATGAAAATAGTCATCGATGAATGACTTACTTAACGCAGTTGAATCCAAAAACAAAAAAAAATGATATCTAATATAATGCACTGTGAAAATCCCTCAATACTTAAATTCAAAAGAGTGAAGGGAACTCTACTTGAATGGTTCACAAGGCACAATACTTGCTAAGGTTTTGCAAATGGGGTAGCAAGCTAAGTGGGCTTGATTATGGGGAAAACTCCATAGTTAAGTGCGCTTGAGCCAGAGGCGATCTGGGATGGGTGACCTCTTGGGAAGTCCTGATTGCCCTGAAAGTGATGATTGATGCTATGTGATTCATTTCACTAGTTTCGATCCCATTTCTTCACCCTTTTGAGCATCACCTTCATGCATTTAAACACCCAAAACCTTGAAGTTTGACAGTTGTAACCTATATTTACAAAAATCCATCCTAGATTTTATCAAAATCTTACCGGAATTTCCATGATTTTCAAAGAAAAAATGTAGTCTAGTTAGACTACAACCTTATTTATACCCAACAACAATTTGGTGAGCCTGATGCCTGGGCCAAGTAGCCAATGACCCACATTTGTGCATATCGATAAATTATTTGACTATTTTGTTATTTTATATATATTAAATGGAACACCACTGATACAAACATGTGCATTTCAAATATTTTAATTTTATTTTCTAGTCATTTAATTATATATTACATAAACCAACACTTATGCTTCCCTGGGCTAAGGCTCCCACATGGAAAGCATTGTATTTGAATTTATTGTGTTACTTAATTATATATTAAATAAATCACCTTAAAAAAAACACATAGAGGTAGTTACATTTTCATATAATTATCTCATTTCCAAACTACAATGTCTATTATTGTCTCATATACAACCCGGGATGTCCTTTTATATGAAAAACTCTCCATTATGTAATTGTTGGCTATCAGGCATATATCTTCTATGAAAATTAGTTTGGTTTTCATATTTAGCCTTCTATCATATACAAAAAGTTAACTAAAAGAAAATTTATGAACGAGAAAAATTGTATGACCACAAACAACATGGATAATAAAATATATCAAAATTCAATGTTCTTTAAGAACATAGTGACTCATACTGCAAGAACCATGTAAGTGATCAAACTAGGGACACCATTGCAACCATCTTTAGAAAAAACATCTCTTGTATGATTTTGTTCATAAAAAATATGAGAAAAGGAGATCCTTGTGAATGTTTTGATCAATTGTCTTATACACAACATCTAATAAGTGAGAGAGGGCACCTCAAAATTTAATCTACTCATAACCTAATCGATAATCAATTTTGAGTCCCCAAAGACCCCGATCTCTTGCAACTCTAGCCACTTTTCTCAATGTAAAACTTCTCATAGTGCTAATAATTTCGGTCTATTGTTTGTGCCTTCACCAATGTACCAAATGAAATGAAAATAATGACCAGGCTTTAAAACAATTACAACACCACTGCCACAAACCCTAAAGGATAAGGCACCATTTGAAGGATCCCACTGCAATTTCGCCCCAAATATCTTTGACTCGACATGGTTGGTGTGCGTGCTTTTTCTACCAAGGTCCAATATCTATAAAATATGTCGATATCTGGGTGCATATGCCTCTAATTTCTGGCTCGGTCCGATAAAAAATCAATACATTCCTAAACTGCTACATTCCCCATATAATATAGAACGGAAAACCTTGTTTTCCTCAAACCACATTATGAGATAGTCCACCAAAAAAAATTTGTTCCATCCTAAGTAATTGCATAACCCTATCCATATAGATATTTCAAAAGAACGTTTGATAAGAGGGTGATCCATGTATTATGTATTTTATGTACAAAGAGCACATCTCCCCAGGGCATATAACCCCTATTATGTAGATTTTCTCAAGTCACAATAAATAAAACACCATTCATGCTTGCATTTGCGTGTGAAATATTTATTCGCGAAGGGCTAATGCCAACCACGTAGAACATTTCTGCTTATTATATTATTGATCATCTATTAAAGGTAAAACTCTTGAAATGTTTAAGAAATTAAGTAAAACCCTTAAAATGTTTAAGAAATTATTTGCTATGGTTGGATGTTAAAATAACTCTTAATTTAAATCAGGTGCATTTTTCCACTTGCAGGCTTAGTTGTTAAATATTCGTTTTCATCGTGGAAGGATTCCTGTGGTAAAATATTTACATTGTTTATATTGTGAATATAGCTAACACTAGAAAATCCACATCAATGGTGTGTGGTGTACTAGGATTGACATCGCCATAAATTAACTATTTAAAATAAATAAACTAATATGAGTATAAGAAATTTAAAATAAATCATATTGATAAAATCTTGTATGTAGAATTGAAGACACAATTAAATATCTCCCAATTAGTGTGGTTGATGAACCAAGATAGGTATGTGCACATACCATTCGAAGAACAAAACTATCAAGGTGTAATATTCGCTGTGATGTTGCTGAGTTTATGGCTTACCCAAAATTCATCAAGAAGGTGCACTCATTAGACCCATTGTTAATGCGATAACATCATTTGGCAAAATTTATTGCGAAGATGATTAAGCATTTACCAAGGTATAGCCAATTATTTGTTAAAGGTTCTACCCACATGGTTTCTCAATTGAATGATCTTAAGATCAAAGGAGGATGCTTTTTGGTGAGATTTGATGTGGTATCACTATTTAAAAAAGAAATTCAAAAATATGCATTTTTCATCATTAAGGATATAATAGATGATGAAACTACAAAATTTAGTAGAGACTTGTTTAGAATTAATTGTTTTCAACTTCAAAAAACAATTCAGTGAATAAATTGAAGGAATTGCAATGTGATGAACCCTCTCTCTAGTAGTGGCTAATATACACATGGAACATTTTGAAAGCACTGTTATGGAATCCTTTCCACTTAAACCCAAATGGTGGAAAATGTTTGTTGATGACACCAACATCAATTGGCCACATGGAAAACAAGGCATAGAAAAATTCAACCATCTAAATAATAGATCCAATCACATACAATTTACAATGGAAATAGAAAAAAACATTGAGATACTGTTCTTGAATGTTCTTATCACAAGAAATAGTGATGGATCCTTATCGCACTTTGTACATAGAAAGAAAAGACATATAGATAAATATTTACATGTTGATTTAGATCACTATTTGGCATTAAAAATTGGCATAATAAACACCTTGGTAACAAGGGTCATGAGGGTCTCAGACCATGAACACATAGAACAACAGTTAGATCATTTTTCCAATGTCTTTAGAGTGAATGACTACATGATGCTAACCACTCATAAATAATTATACAATTCAATCTTTCAATTTTGTATTCTCATTCAATTCACAACAATAGTATTCTACAAATAATGTGGAATTACTTGAACCGCGAAAGAATGGTTTGTATCCTCCACTCCTAGAAAATATAAAACCTAATCACTTGAATATTTCCCTATCCCTAAGGTATTCAACTCCTTCATAGTATATGCACATTTGTTACATTACATGATCTATGAATGAAACCAACTCATCCTACTTAAATTATCATAGAGAACTCTACACCTTATTACACTTAGGGAAATAAAGATTTAAATGATGCTCTAACATCATATTCCTAAGGGAAAAAAAATAATTCATGGACTCTTGCCCATAAAATCTTCATTGTTGTTGCCTTCAATCAAAATTCTGAAATAAATTTAGGTGCATTTGCAAAATAAAATTATTTCTTCAAATATTTTCCTCCTGGTCCCAAGGTCTTTCACCAGATGTAGTCATGTTTTGATTTTTAATTATGCTTTAACTTTTTCATCTAATAACTCAATTTTTTTTATTGAAGTTGATCATTACAAAAACATAATAATTTCTTCTGCATAACTGAATTCTTCTCATGATTCATTTATTTAGTGTTCATCTTCAATCTGTGTTTGTCTTCTTTAATTATACTTGCACATGAAACAAACATGTTAAATAAAATGATTTTTCATTAGGTTTTAAAATTCTATCCTTATCCATAAAAATGATTGCCAAGGTAACTTGAAAGAAATTTGTCTTCTTATTCTTCTGCTTTTCCTTCCTTTCATGCACATATGTATAGTAAACTATCTCATTTTAGGCTTTTGAAACCCATCCTTAGCCACGAAAATGACTGTCAGAACAACTTGAAAGAAATTTTTCATCATCTTCTTCTTCCTTTCCTTCCTTTCATCCACATATGTATTGTCCAATATCTCATTTTGTGCCTCATATGCATGAAATTATACCTTTGTTGCTTATTTCTTCTTCTCCTTTTTTAGATTCACAAATTATTTCTCTTCCACATCCTACTCACAAAAATATTTATTCATACCATTTTCAACATCGATTTGAATTTTCTCACACAAAAAACCCTTCTGATTTCCCTAAACAAATTCTTGCTCTTCATTCTCCTATGGTTCACTTTTTACATTTTCTTCACTATTTATTTCCATCACAATCTCTTTCTAAAAATATATATCAATAGATAATATATTTCCATTCTAGTGATGATTAGATGACCATTGTAGTAGATCACTAGATGACCATACATGTTGCAATTAGATTGTTTCGTGATGCTTAGTTGAATAGAGCATCAATTTTCATCTTTATATGGAAGAGTCTGGTCATTTCCTTCTATTCTTGTTCAAATTCATTCCCTTTTACAATGATGTACAAACAATTTTCTCACTCGCTTTCAATTTTCTTTACACCTGGTTGCTTGATTTAGTGACCATGATATTTTTCTTCTTAGCATCTTTGTTTTTGTTCTTTGGGTTGAGCTCTAGATGCAACTTTTGACATTCTCCTTTTTATGACCATCAATGTTACAGTGGTTGCAATGGTTTTTGGAATATTTTCATTGGTGTTTAGTGGTTATTGTCTTTTTGTCTTTTCAAACTTTCCACTCTTTTTCCTCTCCTTAGAAGCTTCCTAGTGCTCCTTCTGCTCTGGCCCACTTTATTGTCCTTTCTTCTAGCTTATGTTCTCTAAGTCTTATGCTTGTACATAAGCCTCATTCAACATTATGGGTTTGAAAAACATCACTTAATTTCACAAATGGTTATGTGGACCCCAAAACTAATTGAGAAGTACATTTTGGATCTTTGGGGAGATACCCTACATTATTTCCATATTCTTAAATTTGGTGGTATACTACTATAGACATTGCCATTGTCTTTGCCAAAAATAATTCCATCATATCAAAAAATTATTCCCCAAAGTTGGCATAAGGATATTCATGTTATGACTGATACTTGTGACATGTTCTTCCATCCTTAAGAATCTCTCCTTTACCGTATCTTGAGGGTTATTGACAGATTCATTGGCCACAGATAGGGTTTTACAACTTTATGCTTAAACCGATCTAGATCCCCTACAAATTCCCACAAAAATATGCAAAGGAACTTCTTTTGATACCAATATGATCCATAAACCATCATGTATATTCCATTGGACAATTCGTCACAACATATTTACTAAAATACTTTTGAAAACCTAAAATGTGCACTATCAGGGTTTATTTTTCCTTATATTTCTAGATTCATTAGTTACTATATTATACTTATGCATTCAATAGATGATATATGGAAAATAAAGACCAATGAAACAAAACTCATAAACCATATTGAATGCAAAATATGATCTAGGAAACCCTTATGGGAGAAAACCGAGATGGAAGGTGATGTTGCTCTACTTTGTCTTTATATAAATGGAAATGGATGCAAGTAAAAAGCAGTGAGACCTATGAACCATGGGGTGCTACAATATAAAAAACCCTTTCTATTTTCTCTCTCTCTATCCACTCTCAACTTCTCTACTCATCTTTGGAACAAAATGCACTCAAATAGAATGAAGTAAATTTTCCTCCTAGTAGGTTGATTATAAGCCAACCTGCAGTACAACAAAAAAGGTCATTGGTGAGGGTCATGTTTGTGATGGACCTTTAAGGTCCATCACCAATGTTGAATATGGTGATGGTCCTTAAAAAAACATTTTTGTAAGTGCATATAGTGATGGTTCTGTTGGGTCCCTATAATACTAGTGATTAACCCATTACTATTGTAGTTATACTCCTTATTAATATTGTTGTGCCCCTATTGCCCCCATATTGTTATTACTGTGCCCCATAGAATCCCTCTATTGTTATTTTTGTGGCTTTATATTATTATTGTTAGGTCAGTTGGATTATATTGTGACTCCTTAGACTCCTATATATAGAAAGGAGGTTTTGTCATTTGAATCATCAAAGAATTGTTTACTATGTAATGTAAAGGAGGTTTCCCCCTCAAAGAGGCTGAATTATAAGGCGTTGATCTATCTTTTCTATCTTTTCTTGAGCTGGTCCAAATTTCAGATCTTTTCGCGCTATATTTGTGGAGATATGATCTGAGGAAGTTGGTCTTTTTGTAGACTCCTGAATTACATTCCAAACAGGTGATCTAGGGAAAATCGTCATAACTTTCTCTCTGGGGATCGGATTGAAATTTCGTAAGAAGGTACAAAAAGAGGATGGACTGTAGTCTCTTGTATGAATTTTTCAGATCCAAAGGTTGAAACAGTGACTCGTGGCACATCATACAAGTTTGCTCTATTGAACTAGTCTATAATCAAGTCATTGTGGGAGATTTCGCATAACTCTTCCTTGGAGAATCCAATTTGGGTCAGACTTGTGGCATTGGAAAGAGGACACTGAGGGCTACTGCAGGTCACAAATTCAGAACTAGAAGATTGAAAAGTACAGAGGTACATCAGAGGCAATATCGAGCTCCTACAAAGTGAAAAAAGGTGTGTAGATTTTCTTAAATTTTTGCTTAAGCTTGGTTTGAAAATTTATTTTGAAGGAATTCAAAGGGCATAATAGAGCATTATTATCGGTAACTGATGCCCCAAGGAAAGAAAATGCAAACACCTAGTAAGGAACCTGAAATCTCTAGCATGAATCATGAAGAAGAAGAATAAATGCTATATGATATATCAAAATTACAAGAACAAGTGCAACAAGTGTCACTTGCACAAAAAGCAACAGAATCTAAGATGGATGGTTTACGGAAAGATGTAGAAGCTAAGATGGATGGTTTAAAGAAAGGCATGGAAGCTAAGGTGAATGGCATGGACACTAAAATTGATGGCATGGATGATAAGATGGAAGAATTGAAGATAAATATGAATAAGTTGCTACAAGAAATGGTCACTAAGGGTGAAAGGGTACTAAAGGAAACTCATGATGAGAACAAAAGAAATGTTAATCATGATTCCATAGACTCTAATGTTGGATCGAAGACTCACCATGTTCCAAAAATCGATATGAGGAAGTTTAATGGCAAGGATCCCGCCACATGGATGGATCATGGCACATGTGTCCGATTATAGGGAGCTCAACAAGCTCACTATTAAAGATAAGTTCCCCATTCCTGTCATTAATGAATTACTGGATGAATTGCATGGATCAATTTACTTCACCAAGCTGGATCTTCGTTCAGGATATCATCAAATCAGAATGAAGACTGAAGGCATTCCGAAAACAACATTTAGAACTCATGAGGGTCATTATGAATTTTTGGTCATGCCTTTTGGCCTTACTAATGCACCTTCAACATTTCAAGGTTTGATGAATTCAATTTTCAAACCATTCCTTAGAAAATTTGTGTTAGTATTTTTTGATGATATACTAATCTACAGCAAGTCTTGGAAGGATCATGTTGAACATGTTGACTGGGTGCTACAACTATTGGAGGAGAAACAATTATATGCAAAAAGATCCAAATTTTTCTTTGGAGTCCAGGAGATGGAATATATGGGTCATATTGTATCTCATGAAGGAGTTAAGGTAGACCCTAGCAAAATTAAAGCCATTAAGGAATGGAAAATCCCCACATCCATAAAGCATCTGCGAGGATTTCTCGGGTTGACAGGGTATTATCGCAAGTTTGTTAAGAATTATGGGAGAATAACAACACCTCTAACAACATTATTGAAGAAAGATGCATTTTCATGGACTCCGGAAGCAACAAAGGCCTTTGAACATCTTAAAGAGGCAATGTGCCAAGCACCGGTCTTAGCTACACCAGAATTCATAAAAACCTTTATTGTGGAATGTGATGCTTCAGGAAATGGAATTGGTGCTGTTCTAATGCAAAATGAAAGACCCATTACTTTTGAAAGTTGTCCAATCAAGGGAAAGTTTTTAAGCAAAGCTATTTATGAGAAGGAAATGTTGGCAATATTCCATGCACTTAAGAAATGGCGACCCTACCTAATGGGAAGACACTTCAAGGTAAAAACGGATCATGATAGTCTTAAATACTTTTTAGAACAAAGATTATCCTTTGAAGAGCAACAAAAGTGGGTCACAAAGATGTTGGGTTATGACTTTGAAATCATCTACAAAAAAGGGAAGCAAAATGTGGTGGCAGATGCACTCTCAAGAAAGGATGAGGATGTGGAAGCATTGTTGTGCGCCATTTCTATTATCCAACCAGATTGGATAAACGAAGCAAGGGAGGAATGGAAGAATGATGAAGAAGTGTGGGCACTTATTCGAAAGTTACAACAAGATTCCAATACGTCTGATACATTTAGCTGGCAAAATGATTCGTTATGGTAAAATGATCGCTTATACCTGTGTAATAATTCCCAGCTAAAACAAAAGATTCTTATGGAATTGCACACTTCTCCCTTAGGAGGGCACTCATGATTTTTAAAAACTTACCACAGGGTTAAGAAGGAATTTTTTTGGGATGGCCTTAAATCAGATATTCAAAAGTTTGTGGCGGAATGTTTGGTTTGCCAACAAAATAAAGTTGAAACAATCAAGACACCGGGTCTATTACAAACTTTATCCATTCCAAGCCAACGTTGGGAGGAGGTTTCAATGAGTTTTATCATAGGTTTACCCAAGTCTGAGGGAAAGAGTGTCATCATGGTGGTAGTTGACAGACTTACCAAGTATGCACACTTTTGTGCATTATCACATCCATTTAAAGCCAGTACAGTTTCTACTGCATTTATGGAAACAATTCAAAAGCTACATGGAAACCCAAAGATTATTGTAAGTGACAGAGATCCCATTTTCACAGGAAATTTTTGGACATAATTATTTTCTTGTCTTGGTACTCAGTTAGCTCATAGCTCATCTTATCATCCTCAATCTGATGGGCAAACTGAGATAGTAAACAAATGTTTGGAAGGATATCTTCGTTGCTTTGTATCTGATAAACAGACACAATGGGTCAAATGGTTGCCTCTGGCTGAATGGTGGTATAACACTTCCACACAAAAACAAAAATGACCCCATTTATGGCACTTTATGGGTATCAACCACCATCCATCACATCATATTTAAGAGAAAATTCTAAGGTTCAGGCAGTGGAACATCACATCGAACATCAACAACAAGTCCTCCAACTCTTAAAGGATAACCTTGTGTTGTCACAAAATAGAATGAAACAACAGGCAGATCAACATCGCAGTGAAAGAAGTTTTGATGTAGGTGATTGGGTATTCCTACGGCTACAACCATATAAGCAAATGTCCCTCAAGCAAGCTAAGAAGGATAATAAATTATCACCAAAGTATTATGGTCCGTACAAGGTGTTGCAAAAGATTGGTACTATGGCATACAAATTGGAGCTTCCTGCAGCTTATCGATTGCACTCGGTTTTCCATGTTTCATGTTTAAAGAAGGTTATAGGCGACAAGCTCCCAGTTCAAACAATATTGCCAGAACTTGACGAGGAAGGAAAAATTATATTGGAACCGGAAGCAGTCACAGAAACAAGAACTCGACAGCTATGAAATCGATCAATTTCAGAGTATCTTATCAAGTGGAAGAACTTATCTGCTGAATATTCCACATGGGAGGATGAGAATTTTTTGCAGAAGTATCCAGAACTACTCAAGCGTTGAGCAAAACACTTTTTTGAAGGAGAGGGGCATGTTGGGTCCCTATAATAACAGTGATTACCCCATTACTATTGTAGTTATACCCCTTATTAATATTGTTGTGCCCCTATTGCCCCCATATTGTTATTACTGTGCCCCATAGAATCCCTCTATTGTTAATTTTGTGGTTTTATATTATTATTGTTAGGTCGGTTGTATTATATTGTGACTCCTTCGACTCCTATATATAGAAAGGAGGTTTTGTCATTTGAATCATCAAAGAATTTTTTATTTATGTAATGTAAAGGAGGTTGCCCCCTCGAAGAGGCTGAATTCTAAGGCGTTAATCTATCTTTTCTATCTTTTCTTGAGCTGGTTTCATAACAGGTCCTTTAAAGTTTGTCACCAAAGCCATTTTCAGTGACACTTTTGGTTAGGGTTGTTAAAGGCCCATCACTAATTCTCTCTTTGGTGACACTTCTAGAGAAGATATTTTATTGACCCTCACCAATGATCTTTTTGGTTACTTTTGGTTATGGTAAAAAAATGTTTGTCATCATTGATCATTCCAATGAGTTTTTGATGACGTTATGTGCAAGTTACTATATTTTTTGTCAAAATATAAGGATTTAAGACCATTGTTGTGGAGTCTTTTTCATTATGTGTCTGATTCTGTAGTGGTTAGAGTTAAGAATTAATTAGTGTGTATCATTTCCCTCAAGTAATGAGAATAAAATTTTCCTATGAGTCAATACATGATTCATCTTTATTAGGTTTATTATCTATAAAATTCCCTTTAGATAAAGTCCACTAGCATGTGTAGGAACTATATTATTTAATACATAATAAATCTCTATCAATTATATTAATGGGAGATACCTAGAATTCCTCTACACTCTTGGCACACCTTAACATGATTTGGCACACACTAAAATTCCTTGGCACCTCGCATGCCTTGGAATATATTTATACCTAGAACATCTTGTCATGACTAGGACACCCAATCACATGTTGGCAGGACCTAGCATAACATAACACTCTCGTAACATGTGTTGGCATTCCCTGCAAAACATTGGCATACATTAACATACATTAGCACTTGGCACACATTGGCGCTTGGCATGTACTGGAACCTATTATTAGTGTGACTAGCATGCCCCTTTTGAAAAAGATAAAGTCTTGGCTTATTAACCCTCTTATGCGTTCATTTCTTTTCATTTTAGCTTGGTTCTTCCTTTTGTTGTCTTGAAACTCCTTGATGCGTATTGGCATACCCTGACACCCTGCACATCCTAGCATGCCTTAGAATATGACATGTCTTGGCATGCCTTAGCACTATTTGGCACATGTTAACACACACTGGAACTCCCTAGCACACTCTGGCATCTTGACATGCCATGATATTCCCTAACATGCCTTACGAATGCTTAACATAACTTATCACTCCCTCATTGGCATGATAGCTATCACTCGTTGACACTCCATGGAACACCCTCATATTCATTCACTTCCATGCATATTGACCTAGTGCTCCCTTGTGTTTCCCTAGTACTCCCTAACACTCCTCAACATGCATTAGCACTCTCTGGCACACCTTAACACTCTTTGACATGCCCTGCCACTTCATAACATGTGTATCACTCCCTAACACACATTGGCACTTGGCATGTGTTGGCGCTTGACAAGTATTAGCATGTCTAACATTCATTGAGATGCCTTGGTATGATTTGGCATGGTTTAATATTAAATTTATTTGAGATCAATTATTGGAAAGTAGATGAGAAGTAACAAAGGAAGATTTAGCACTTAGAATGCATGAACATTTGGCACCTAGTGTTGGTGTTTGATGAGCCCCAATTTTTGGTACAATTTGGGCTCATTTGGCCTACTTATCTTGCTCAACCATTCATCTTTTATCACTTATGCATTCATTTCTTAGTATATTCGTGTTATTTGTAGGAAGAAGGGCAAGCATTATATCTATGTGGCTAATACATGATGATTTCATGTTTTTGGCATTAAAGAGAGAAAAAGACCACGCAAATGGAGACAAGGAGACAGCAAAGGTGACATTGCGGGTTCATAGGGAGGTTGTCCACAGTCTTGATGACCTTCCTCGTGATTTTCACCTTAACTCCGAGCTCCAACAACTCTCCCCACCGAGCTTAAAGGCAGCCAACACGTTCTACAGGATCAGCAGTTTACAGCAGTTTGACTTTCAGTTGGATAGCCAAGCTCCACGAATGGAGGAAGCCAGCTTGATCTTCATTGTGTATAAATATGAAGGCCGTAGCCTTTGTTAGGAGCTTTTTGAACTTTGGAACTGATATTGTAATTTCTAAGCACAGCTCGGTGTTTGTTTTTGTAAGCCAGTTTTGGCATGACATTAGACTCTTGATTATGAATAAAGGCAAGCAGATTTGGATCTAATTCTGAGATTTTAAGGGAGCTATAGCTCTCAAGTTAGGGCCCAACCTGAGAGCAATAGAACTGCTCTTCTTGTAGTGTTATTTGCTTTTCTTTCCAACACTTTGTTTCTTTGTTTTGATATGCATTTCAAGAACACAGTCTGCTGATTTGATTTCTTTGATGAGATTGAGTAGGATTAGCTTATGGTTAAATCACTTTCAGTTGCTTAGATTAGAATAGGAGGATTGTAATTCACTGGAGCTCCAAGAAAAGGTTGTTAGTACTTCACTGCCATCTCTGTTTAGAGATTGGGGTGCAGTCTATACCAACCACAAAAAAAAAATGCAATCTTTTTCTACTTTTATGCAAGCTGCAACACAGTCGTTTTAATCGTGGATCCTTCCATGCATTTTGCTCTAGAGCCATACTTCTTCATTCTACCTCCATGCACGACTTTTCTTCACGATTTACATTGCTGTTCATTGGTTAAATAGCACAGGTAGCACAGGTCAACGAATTCTCGTTTTTGGTGCAAGACATAAGCAATTTGTTTTATTTACACTGCTCAGTATCATTCCATTTCCTTCTTCTTCTTCTTAACCACGCCTAAAGCCACCTCCTCGACCTCTGTTCAGCTCGTTTACCTTCCAACTCCTCCATTGCCCACGTAGCTCCATCTTTTTGACCTTTCGTTGCTGCCATCCTTCTATCCACCAACCAACTTCGTGCACTCTCTCTCCATCTTATTTCTCTGCCCCTGAGCCATCACAAGCTCCATCTCCACCTTACCTATCCACCCATACCGCTCCATCACCTCACCATCACCCAAAACTCCAACCATAGCACATCCTGTAGAAGTTAGCAGACTTCCTATAGAATTCCTTAGTTTCCTGTAGGATCCCCTGCAGACATCCTGTAGAAGCCTGCAAACTTGGTTGCCGAGCACCTGAATGTTGTAGACTTCTGTGGACTGATGCTAGGGACCCTCTGGGACCTCTCCTAGCCCTCCTGACCTTTCCCAAGCTTTCTCTCCCTTCGCACCACCTCTGCACAGCCAAACCCTAATAAGAAACAAAACCATAATCACTCCAACCACTTAAGCAAAACTCCAAAAACAATGTTCTTTTTAATGGAAGTAGTTTGAGTTCATGCATTTCACATCACTAGAAGTAATGGAATCATTTTTAGACATTTGCACTCTCACTATTGCATCATAGAGGTTAAACTATTCAGATTAGGGTTTACTAGGGTTTCATGTTCTGGTTGGCTTTCAGTTCATTTTTGCAAAGTAGATCAATTTCCTTTGAGATAGCCTTCGTCCATCATTTAGAAAGCTTCTTCTGAGAACATATAGAAGTTGGCTTGAGCCCTAGCGGACTTGTGCCAGCTGACCAAGTGACAGCTGCGACAAGAGCTAGTACTTGTGCATACAACACCGTCGCTTCCAAGTTTGTACGGACTACCGGGTTGATAAAATTAGAGATAGGAAGCTCCAGGAGTTGTAGCATTATTGCTACAATACTGGAGCCCACCATATTTTTGGCGCCGTTGCCGGGGAAGCGTCAGAGTATTAGTAATTGTTGCTTTTCTTCTATTTTCTTACTCTTGCCTTCTGCTGTGTAGTTATTTTCATTTCCATTCTGCAAAAGTAGCATAGACATTTCCTACTTTCATAGATTAGCATTTCCTGCTTTCATAGATTAGCATTTCATTTCTGCAAGCATAGACTAGTGTTTCAATTCTACAAGCGTAGACTAGCATTTCCATTCCTGCAATTTCATTTGAGCAAAGTAGACTAGTTCTTTCCTGCTTTCAGTTTAATTCTGCATCTTTTTTAGTTAGTTGTAGATCAATCTGTTTCAGTTTTGCAGGTACCACAGAGAAAAAAACAAAAGCAATAAAAAAAAACAAGTCTTTTCCATTTCATGCCTCGTAGAAACCGGGATAAATCAGGAAAATTCCTACCCAACACCCCCACCACATCACTGAGTCACCCTTCTCTCTTCTTTGGTGACAGTGATCCAGAAGAACCTATAGGTGCACATCCCGAGATATGCGAAGATCCTATAGTAGAAGAAGAGTTAGAGACCACTCCATCTAAAGCTATGGCTGACAATAGAAGAAAAGATGAGAGAATAGAAGGTGCCTTCCCCATCCGAGAGACCAATGGAGAGATGAAAATGAAGAACATTAGCCCCTCCGCCTTACCTCACTTCCATGGACTGACTACTGAAGATCTTGATACCTTCCTGTTTGATTTTTCTGTCCTTTGTAGAACCTATGACTATACTGAAGATGAGCAAAAGCTGAAACTCTTCCCTTCAACTCTTAAGGATGCAACATTACGCTGGTTCATGGGCTTACCTGGGAATAGTATCACCACTTGGGCTCAGATGCAGCAAGCTTTCAATACCAAGTACAGAGATTACTGTAGGTCCAAGGAAACCAAGGGAGAAATCTTTCGGATGACCATGGGAAATGATGAGTCCTTAGAGGATTATGAGGAGAGGTTCCAACTTAGCTATAAGCAGGCCAGGTGCACACTTGACCCTGAATCCCTCAAGTTGGTCCTGCTCCGAGGAGTCCCTGAAGACCTCTTAGACACCCTTCACATGTTAGCTGGGGGGGACATTTACCAACTGCCTTATGAGGACATCAAGACTATGTTTAGAAACCACTCCAGGGCAGCTAGGAAACGAGGTAGAGGAAACCTCCTCTCAACTAGTGTCCCTTTCTCCAAACATGAGCTTGCAAATCAATTAGAAGATCTCAAGAGTGAGGTGAGACAGACCATTGCCATGCAGCTGGACACATTCAGGATCCAGCAGAAGAAAGAAGAAGCTGAGAGAGCCTTGTCTTCTGCCCTAGGTGCACAAGGAGACACCCTAAGAACGAATGCCCATTGCATTCGGTTGAAGTATGTTTCGTTTGTGAGGAGGACCATCCCACAAATCAGTGTCCAACCTTACCTGGGTTTAAAGCCATGTACCAAGGGACAGAAGCTCCCACTGAACCTCTCTATTACCTCAACCAAAGGAGGCCACAAGGATCTAGACCTTTCAGCAGGGAATGCAAGGGGCACCTCAAGCTTATTACAACCCCAACCAATCGACTCCTATGCCTTCCTGGGGTCCCCCTGCTCATCCTTCCTGGTCCATGCCTCCTCCATGGTCTTATCCACCTCAGTACCCTACTCAACCTACTTCTCATTCATATCATTCACATGCCCAGCCACAGCCTCAGTGGAATGCACCTCAGTCGGGGTGGAGGCCCCAGTACAATACTCCTCCCGCCATTTTGCCTCCACCACCAGTTCAACCTCAGCCATTACCTCCTGCTCCTCCAAGGCAACCTCAAGTGCCTGCTCAACCGAACCCAAACCCCAACAATAGACAGGCCCAGCAGGTATACACTAGATTTAACTTGCAACATTTTCCTTTGTATGACCAACACTTTTATAGTGGTTGCAATGGTTTTTATGATCTTTTCACTACTGTTGTGTGGCTATTGTCTTTTTGTCTTTTCACCGGTTTCACTTCTTTTTCCCCTCCTTGGAAGCTTCCTGGTTCTCCTTTTGCTTTCGCCCACTTGATTTGCCTTTTTTTCTAGCCTATATTCTCTAGGTACTATGCTTGTGTATAAGCCTCATTCATCGTTATGGGTTTGAACAACATCATTTACTTGCATAGAGGGCTATGTAGACCCCCCAAATACTTGAGGAGTACATTTGAGCTCTCTGGGGAGATACCCAACATTATTTCCATCTTCCTAAATTCAGTGGTGTACTCTTATACACTCTTCCCCTGTCTTTGCCAAGAGCAATGCCATTAAATCCATTAGTCCTGTACATACCCGATAACGCAGAACTATGAATTTATGAGAGTTTTAAAATCCTCCCACTTAGTCACTGGAGGATCTCCCTCTAGTCTCAGGGTTTCCATGTGGATTTCCCACCATGTCAACACATGACCCTCTAATTTTATATGATTAGATGAAATTTTATATTCTTCCTCTATGTGGTGAATGTTAAAATAAACTCTAACAATTGCAACTAGTGATTTGACTTCAAAGCATCGATCTCACCATGATCAAGCTTGATATTGACCTCTTCTTCCATATTGAATAGAGGCTCTAAATGGTTCATGGAACTCAAACAAGGTTGTTCCTCTTTGGGTTATTTCTTAGACTCCCTCTCTAGTTCTTTTCGATCCCTCAAATTCCCCTCTAATCCAACCTTTGAGCTAGAACCTCCAACTTCTCAAATCAAAAACTTATTCACCAGAGTTTCCATAAAATATTCATGTTATGCCTAACATCTCTGACATGTTCTTTCGGCCTTGATAACCTCTCCTTTGCCACATCTCGATGGTTATTAATAGATTTATTAGCCATCTTTGGGGTTTCACAACTTTCTTCTTAAATTGATTTGGATCCCCTATAACTTCCCACAAAATACCCAAATACACTTTTTTTGATACCAATATGATCCATAAATTGTCATGGATATTCCATTGGACAATTTGTCACAACAAATTTACTAAAATACATTTGAAAATATGATATTTGCACTATGAGGGTTAATTTTTCATTATATTTTTAGATTAATTAATTACTGTATTATGCTTATGCATTCAATAGATGAAATATGGAAAATTAAGAATAATGAAATAAAACTCACAAACCATAATGAACACAATATAATCTAGGAAATCCTTATGGGAGAAAACCCAACTAGAAGGTGAGGCTACTATACTCTATCTTTCTCTATATGGAAATGGATGCAAGTAGAAAGGAGCAAAACCTATGGCCCATGGGGTGCAACACTACACAATACCTCTTTGTTTTCTCTCTCATTATCTACTCTCTTATACTCTACTCATGGATGGAAAAAAATGCACTCAAATATAGTGGAACTCCTTTTCCTCCTAGTGTCCTGATTATAACGTAATGTGATAGGAAACTAGGGTTAAATTTGATCCATTCATCCCTAAATATGAGTTACAACTTGAGTCTTCTATAATATTCTTCATACACCCCACATGGATATCCCCTTTTCCATGAGTAATAGGGTATGTTGTGGCATCCCCTTTAATTATGGTGGTCAATTTCAATAGGTCAACTTTTGCAAGAAATAACTTTCTCGTATGAGCTCTGATCGAGGTGAATCTTGTGCCATAGTGAGGTTGGGACCACAAAAATGGTCATTTAAGTCTCAAAATGACTCCTAAATCTTTTCAGCTAAAATTTTCCAAACTGAGACCATCGATAAGAATGACTATACATGTAACTCCTCCAAATTTTCCACTTTAAATGCATCAAGAGGGATGAAAAATAATATATTGATCCAATGTGGATCAAAGCAAGAATACAATTTTTTTAAGTTTATCCTAAGTCTTTCCAACTTTTCATTTAACCTAGGTTTATGACAAATCTTTTAAAAGAGTTTCATTGTGCTATAACTTTTAATGGTACAAAGGCTCCAATATAAGCCTAGCATCTAGCAAAATTTTACTTACATAGATAACTACTTTTGAATATGAGGGTCATCTTCCCTATGAAAGTCCAATGGATCCATTAGGGGAAGTACAACATTCAAGTCAGGGACCATATATATTTATATATATATTTTAATTTAAATTGAAGTTTTTTATTTTTTTATATGTTATTATTAATGGATAGAGAAAATGTATAATACATACCAACATCATCATTTATCATAATTTTAAGAATAAAATTAATTGATTAAATGTTATTTTTTTAATATTATTCTAGTTGATTTAATAATGCATCACATTTTAGATGCATAATTTATATATATGACTCAAGGTTATTTAAGTTATCAAAATCATATTCTAAGTAAGGGTCCCTCGGTCCCTCTTCCCATTGCGTGATATAATGGCAATTAAATTGAAAAAAAACTACTACTCTTGAGATACTTAACACTCTCCATGTATCTGGTCAAATCATATTCTATGGTTTACACTTTGCATTAGTAAAAATATCAATAATATTATAATAATCTTAAAATACTCATAAATAAATAAAAATTTAAAAAATCTTTATCATCAAAACACACACATAAGTTTTTAAAAATAATAATACACAAATTCATGACTCTATGTAGAACCCTCTTACCCCAATTAAAATTAACCATTCTATACGAGGAGAATTTACCTGAATTAATGAACCAATTTAACTAATTAAACAAAGTCGAGATATATATTGAATTACGAAAATTAAACTGGCTTGACACAGTTAATCACAATGAATATATTGATTTAATTGTAAAATTGTTGTACACAATTATTAACTGTGTAGGCAGGTCTCCATGTGTTACTCACCAAGTGAAATTTACGTTGTTACACTAACAAGACATGATCTTTTAAGTTAATTTAAAATTGTCACATATACTTTGTAACTAAAAATATGCTCATTGTTACAGGTTTATTTGGGCACATCAACACCAACTTACATGTTGATGTTATTAGGGTTCATCAACCCCTAATATAGTTGTTACATGCCCTAAAGAAGTTAATCATCAGGATGCCTCACTCCCAAAGAAGTTCCATCAAAGAATACATCCAAAAAGTGTCTCTAAAGAGATCATTACAGGAAGCCCTTTATCAGGCTGCAATGCATTGCAGGTACCACACTGACTAAGTGCTATGCATCGCACTTAGTCCTTCTTTAGCCTGTAATGAGCGAACTTGGGCAAAGTTCTGGGAGGGTTTGAAGATTCCCTATCCATGGGAAACCTCTAGAAGCTTCTCAAGTGCCACCTGCCCCTCTGAGTTCGCCCAAGGATGACAAAAGGAATTAAGAAACATCAACCTCCTATCTCCCTCTTTCATGGAACCAATTTCTAAAAATAGAAAGGAATTCATCATCATCATTGATGATCCAACCTCCTTCACTCATCTATAAATGGATCACTCATCTAAGAGATCTGGAGGCTGAATAGTTCTGAGTTGTAAAGAGATGCTGATGGTTTTAGTATTGAGTCTGAGTATTGTGGTAATGTTGGAATGTCTTGCTATTCATGAGGTGAAGAAGGTTTGAAGCTCGAAGGATGACACTGAATCGAATTCATGGGTTGTAATCCTCCTTTCTATCAATAAATCTTTTCAAGATTTTTCCCTTATGTTTGTGTAATCTGTCAATGCATTCATATGTTTATCATACTTTCGATTCTATGTTATTTATGAATAATAGATCATTATGCTTTGACAGGTCTTTGTTTCTGTAATTGCACAGTTACTTTCCAAGCGAGTTAAGTACGGAAATGAGCAACGAGATCGGTCATGGGAGAGAGGGATCAAGCGAGGAATCAAGCAGAAGTTGCAGGTTGGTTCCTTATAGTCTTTCTCTTATCTATTGTTTATAGGAAAAGTAGTGAATTGTTTTAACTGTTGTTTCTAGGTTAGCTACCAAACCTAGAGGGTTAGCGTTTTTTCAAAACACTAATTATTCTCGAAACACTCACGAAATGCCATTTTTCCAGGTTGGTTTTAACTATTTAATGGTTACAAGCTTTCCCCTACCCGAATGGTGGTTTAATAGTTAGTTTACTTTTATCTTCTTTCCCTTGATTCATTATTCCTTCCTAGCCCCATAAGTAAAATGGGGCCACAACAACATCCTAACCACTCCTCATGTAGTGAAACATAAATGTAAAAAATCCTTTCGAACTCAATTTCCTTGCCATTTTCCCTTTGATTTTCTCCTTGGATTTGATGCATTGGAAAAGAGTCTTTAAAATAGCCCAAGGCTTAGGAACTTTCCTATTAGGAAATGGTCTTTCATATATTGGATTTTCTCACTCACTCTCAATGATGTAGTTCCATACTTGGGGTTTTTAGGCATTTTATCTAAGTACTCATTTGCTAGGCATCCAACATGTGCTTGAGCTAATTAGTTCACTCTATTGGACACTCCTAAGAGACCTTTGTCAATAATTTCTTAAATGACCTGGACCGTGTCTCCTCCATTATTCACCCAAGATTCCTTTCTGCCTAATCTTTCAATCCATCAATTTGATTAGGTTTAAATTCCATGGATGTAGAGTATTACATCATTCTCGTTTTTCCTTGCCATTGATAAATGTAAGTTAAATACCCTGAATCATGGATCTTTATGTTGAAACCCTAATGGGGGCCATGCACCTCAATCATCACTCCAATTGTATAAAAAAATGTTAAAATAATTATTTACTCATGTGCCACTATTATTTTGAATTTGGAGTGCTTACATTATTGAAATAAGTGTAAACATTTCGTGGATATTATGTAGAGGTATATCCCTACCACCCACCTATTAATTATTGGTAATTAGATTAACATTTTGGAAGCCCTATTTCAAAATAGACACACTTATCTAGGTAAATGTAATTAATATTGATTGACACTGTGAAATGTTTTTTTTTTATTAATTATTTTTAAATCTAAAAAAAAAATTATTTATATGTATACACACAAATAAGGGCTTGGAGTATGCCTTTAAATTACTTCTACTTGGCTAAGACTTGTCTTCCTGCGAAATAAGGAAACACATTAACATCAAAAGACCTACATGCATTTAGCAAGAGTAAAAGTTGGGTGCTCTCTTAAGGATCACTAGCGGATCATTTGTGATCATTTTATTGAAGTTGATCATCAGAAAAACATAATAATTTGTTCTGCATGCCTCATGTCTGGTTTAATTTTTATTGATCAAAGTCCATGGGCACTTAGATGGAGATAATTTTATTTGTTATTTATTAATTATATATTAAATAAAACACCACTCATGGTCATTGCATTTGCGTGTGAAATATTTATTTGCGAAGGACCACTGAATTTATGCTTATTATATTATTGACAAAGGGCCACTTCATTTCTGCTTATTATATTATTTGATGATCTATTAAAAATAAAACTCTTGAAATATTTAAGAAATATTGGCTAAGGGCCACTGCATTTGTGCGTATTATATTATTTGATGATCTATTAAAAGTAAAACTCTTGAAATGTTCAAGAAATTATTTGGGTTGACCGGCGGTTCAAATCTTAATTTATATGAAATTCATTTCTTTCCTTGCACGGTTAGTTGTTAAATATATTTTTTCCCTTTGTGGATGGATTTACGAGGTAAATGGTTCACTTCCATCAGTGGTGTGTGGTGTATTAGGATAAACATCGCTATAAATTAGCACAGTGATATATACCAAGATAAATATGGTTGATATACATCGATAAGATTATATCAAACATATATATCAACCACATTTTCCAATGTGGTTGATATACACCAATAGGCCAACTAATTATTAATAACTATATAAATATTAACAACCATATTATTTATATATATTATTATATAAATATTATAATAATAATACAAAATCTTAATTTATATGAGATTCATTTCTTCCCTTGCACGCTTAGTTGTTAAATATTTTTTTTTCCTCATGGATTGATTCACAAGCTAAATGGTTTACTTCCCTATAATATTCCTTGGAATATTCCCTAGAATATTCCTTGGAATATCCTTGTACAAGTGGGCAAATTAAAGGTTGACAATTGGTAGCGCAACATTGGACAATCATGGTCAAGGTGGACCAATTAGAAGGTGACACGTGGCAAACCCGGAGGTTGCCACGTGCCCCTACAATGGTATGTTAAAATTTTATGGAGGTGCTGGGGTTCAACCCCATGACCTCCCCTCCATGGGGCTTGCAGCTTAACCATCTCTGCTACGTTTGTTACCTAACCTATACAACAGACTGCGTCTATTTAAAGTTTAAAGGTTTGCAACTTGGGGTTAAGAGGGACAACCTGCATGCGAGCTCTCCATGTGAACACACCAAACATGTAACTTTTGCGGTTAATGTTACATCTGGTACCAACCTAAACACCGAAACCACAACGGTTAATGAAACATGTGAACACCTCTATGTAAGTCGTCAGGTCCACGTCGCAGAGACCACCAGGGTTAAGGCTAACGATTAGCCTAACCGTGTGGTTTAAATGCGCGCTAATCCTGGATTACTATTAATTAACCCAGCTTAACATTAGCTAAACAAGAGTTTAATTAGGTGGGAGTTTTGGCGGTATCCGACAAATTTGGCGCCAACTCCATATTTGGTGGTCTTAACTGGAGTTCCTAGAGTTTTAGAGGAGCTTTTATAGGGAAAAACTGTTTGAGTCATAACTGGAGTATTTTTCGACCAAATTGAGCTCAGGAAAAGGTGTTCCTAGCTAATTTCGACATTCTGAACACATTGGAACATGTATCAGGAGAATTAGAGCTTTGTAAACATTTTTTTTCCATATTGAGCTAATACAGAGGCCCAAGACATGGAAGCTGGACCAAGGAGATGTAGCCCATGAGGGGTGAAGTCCTTCATCAAAACACTGTGTTAAGTGCTCTTGTTGATGGTTTGCTATACTTTGAATGGCTACTATTCAGTACTTGTTTTTGATGCTATTTTGTTCATGTATTTCACTTAAAACTTGATAAATATTTACCTTTTTACAATCACAAACACCATAAGAAAACCATGCAAAGGAAGCAATGGACAAGCATTTGATTATAAATATGTAATTAAAATTAGCACAATAAAACTAACATTCAATAACAGATGAGAAAACTACTCCTTGTGTTGGGGATGTAGGATATTCTTCTTCTATTACTGCTTCGGTTGATGAGGTTGGTGAATCTCTAGGTTGGATTTCAGATATAAGTACCTCAGGAAGTTTATGTTTGCCTGCAAATGTTGGAATATGAGTTTGAGTGGATGGTGTGGCACTACGAGGTCATGGTGGGGTGAGTGATGTTGTTGGAGTTAAAATTTTACCTCTACCTACAAATCTACCTCTAGAATCTCTTTCCCTATGCATATCATTTTTATTTTTTGTTTTGTTTTGTTTTTTATCAAAAATAAGAGACTCCTATTTACACTTCCCTGGCAATGAAGCCAAAATATTTGGTAATTTATTTAACTTTAAATAACTTGCATAAATTATCGAACATAACTACTAAGCTGACAAAGTGTAAGTGCATTGTATGTGCTAGAAGTCCTTGATTATTCACACCTCTAAATTAAACTGAGTTATTGAAATATATATTCTAAATTAAGTTATTGGAATGCACATGAGTAGAGAAATTTCTCCTAGAAAATAAAATGATCACACTCTTTTATCAACTGCTTCAAAAGAAACTTTCACAACTCTGCATAAAAGTAAATCAATCCCACACTTATGAAAATTAATTGCACTCTTATAAAGGTTATATCTAATTATGAAATCCACACAACTTATGAAAATATCAGAATTATAAATCAATCTCACACTTGTAAAATGAAATTTAACTCAGAAAAACACACACTCTCTCTATGTTATATGTTTGAATTATGATTTGAAAGAAACTCAATTCTCTAAAGGAATCAAATCATCTATCATAATAACACACTCTTGCATGAAAATCCAAAATGAATTGAAAATATATTCTCACTTTCTCAAAATCATAAATCACTCTTGCTTGAAATAAAACCTGTAATCAAATCCTCTATTTTTAAGAATTACAATTTTAATCTAAATCTAAAATCTCATTGTTGTTATCGTTACTCATTAAACTCAATTCATGTGCTCCTAAATCAATAAAGAAAATTAGTTAACAAGACAATCACACTGCTGCTATTTAACTCAAAAATCAACAAAGGAAAACGATAAGGAAATTCTACAGGATGCATCCAGAAAATAAACTTACGAAATGATATAAGGAAATTCTACTTAAAAACATAAAAGAACCTTACTACTTGAGGGGGCCCTCCACAAGCAGATGGTCACGAGATCCAATTGAACAATCAACCACGCATTGAAATAAGAAGGATTCTTTATAACTGAATTGAAAACAAAGTTTTAATTCTCACTGTCGCATAATAAAATCACTGTGTTTATGCTTGCTTACGAAGTCTTTTTATAAATCCTGTATCATTAAATGTTTAGAGATTCATGCCTAGATTCGCTTAACAAAATACTAAAATTAACTATGAAAGATATCATAATGAAATTCATTAATGATTTGCTATTATCAAAGTAAATCGTTAAGCGTATATATAGTTCCTCGCTCCCCTGTATGGCTAACATAATTGAATTTTTCCTTTTACCATGTAACTGGAAGCTTCCTCGACTGATCTGGTTCATGAAGGTAGGAAGGAATCATGGAGTGCATTGATCTGTATCTTCCCATATATTTCTCGCTCAAGTTGACACCTTAGAATCTATGAAACAATGGACTTAGCTGCAGAATCATCCCAATCCGGTAGCTAAAACATCAGACGAATAATAAAGAGCATTATTAACTTATGAAATACAAGACTTTTATATACCTGCCATGCCATAGATTCTGTGATTTGTTTCCCATTGAGTGATTATGATGATAAAAGATGATTAAAATAGGTGGAAAAAGCATGTAAAAAAGAAGCAATTATGAGGCTCAATACAACACATTACCAGATCTTCTAATGTTCTCTAGATAATGCAAGGGGGCATATTTATTAAGAGGGCGACCTTAGAACATCCTACTAAAAGGCACTAATTTGATGAGTTTTTTAACATATTAGCCCCATCTTTGATCTTGCAGACAAATTGGATTATCATGCATGAATCACCTTTGACTATATGATAAGTGAATTCCCTGTTAGTGACCAATCTCAATCCCCATATGAGTCTTTCTAATTTTGCACCATTATTTCAATTGTACCACAACCATTCATATAACATATAGAACCTTTCCTTCAAAGTTCTTGAAGACTCCTCCTAATCTTGATGGTCTTAGGTTTTCTTTAGATGTACCATCAAAATTTAGTTTTATATGGCTTGGAGGGGGAATTCAAATTATTAGGTGTGAGTGTGCCATTGGGTTAAGATCGATGCAAGGACATTGAATAAAATCCAGCACATGGAATTATTGTATAATTACATATTCCAAGCCAGCTAATTATTTGTTTTCTAGATCCCACTTTTAGCACCAATTTTTTCTATAATGTTTTTAATTACAAGATTCTAAAATCACTCTTCCTTAAGCACCTTGGATTTGAATATCTTCCATTCCTTTCCTTTAAAAAATTCCACAGTAAGAAGCTTGGGAAAAAATTCCATGCAAGCTTGAGGATGTTATTCTTAAATATATCTATCCTCCATTGATCTTTGGTAGTTATGATCTTGAAGGGTATCTATCTGATTTCCATAAAAACATTGCCTCTCTTTCCCAAAGGGAACTTGGTATCTGGCAATATATAAATAGGTGGGTCCTAGGTTTCCTCCATAACCACCTGGGATATCTCGAAGGCCCTAAAAAACCCCAACGAGTAAGCTTGTGCATCGTCAAATTTCTTTTGTAGCCTGAGAAACCATATAAAGTTTAATATTTTTGGCCATAATTTAGGATTCCAAACATTTTCCAACTATCCCAGTTGGTTCACTTAATGCCATCTTGCTATAATATAAAGTCTTCGTTAGCTTTGAATTTTCCATCTCCTTTCCACCCCCATCCTAAGACATATTCATCTAAGTTGGTTTTGATAAGGAAAAATTAAAGAAGGCTATCCATTTTCCAATGATCACCAATTTCCCATTGTTTGGGCCATTGGTTACTACGGAGCCATTTCTATATTCTAGGATCGTATGAAATTCCTATTTGATCCCATAATTGATAAATTTTTGTCCACCCTATTACTGTGGTCACTTTTAGGTTATGATATAAATCCTTTTGTTGGGTTAGGATAAGTTATTGTTGCCAATCGTATTCATAGAATAAGACTATATTTCCATTGCAAACCTCCCAAGAACAATGGTTTAGCCTAATTTTTATTTTTTTCGATGCATCATTCCAGATGAGGGATCCAAGATAATCTCTTTCTAGGTAAACTAGGGGGTTGTATAAGATATTGTGGTTGTGCTTTGATATCCATGAGTTTTCCCATAATTCCCTTTTACTCTTTAGCCACCACCACTAGAGCTTAGATGCTAAATATTATGCTCATTGGGAGAGTATATTTGATGTTCATGCATCCTTCTCGCTTTGGGTGGAATACCTTATCCCATGAGGGAAGCACCTAGATATTTAGAATGGAAAAAAGAATGTTGGAAACATAGAAGACAATAAATATTGCTTTGAATGGTCGCATGGTTATTGAAAAAATAAGAATTGGAACTTGAATTCATTGATTATAGCTCCTAATGCCAAAATAAAAGTATCTAATTAGGAGGATTTAAATGCTTTGAATTCCTTTTTAGTGGGAATTCCCAGAAGAAGGTTTTCATTTACAAATTGGAGGTGCAAAAGAGGGGATGAATTATGGTTAGGCGATGGGACTTAAATGCATTTGAGCCAAACTTCCTATTTTTTAAGTCACCCTAGGCCTTCAATAGTAATGATATAAATAAAGGGAGAGAGGGGATCCCCTTGACAAATACCACATGATGGGTTAAAAGGGATGGATGGGGAGCCACTAAATAATTCTTAGAAAAAGGTTGAGGAGATTATGCTTATTATCTAAGAAGTCTAGGTCCCACAAAATCCAAAGGCTAGCCATTTGAGAAGGAAATTACTAGCTTAATCCATCGTAGGATTTTGACATGTTTGACTTAATGAGAATTCTAGGTTTCTTATTTCTTCACAACGAATGGGTCTATTTAAGGGAAATAATAATACCATCAAGGATTTGAAAATTTTCATTGAAGCCTTGTTGAGTATGGGTTTTAAGAAATTAGCAATAATATTTCTTGTGATTTTATAAAAACTGTTACAAAGAGATATATGATGGAACTTATCTTTAGTATTAGCTTCTTGGTCCTTTGGAATGAAAACTAGGTAGGTTGAATTGAAATATCAAAGCATTATGCTTGATTGCTAAGATTCTCCATTTCTTCCTAGATATATTTCCTTATCACGTGCCAACAATACTAGAAGAAATTTGTAGTAAAACCATCTAGCCTTGGAGATTTATCCAAATCCATATCCTTAAGTCCTTGCACAACCTCTTCAAAGGATATTGGCTTCTTAATATTCCTATTTTGTTCCTCAGTATTTAATGGAGGGATATCTTCCAAGAATTGTTGAGTATCTCTGGAGTGATCCACTGTTATTTCCTGAAGAAGGGATTCAAAGTGTTTAACAAACTCCTTTTCTAAATACTCATGCTTCTCAATATTAATACCCTACTCTATTTTAAGGGAGGAAATATGATTGACACTTCTATACTAGAGGAGGGAGTTGAGAAAGAAAATTGTGTTGTGGTCTCACTCCTTTAACCATAGAATTATCAATTTATAATTCTATAAGGCTTCTTCTTGGAGGTCCTTTTCATGTAGTTTTTGCCTTAGTTGTTCTCTGAGTAGAAGAATTTCACACGTGCTTTGTAGGATTATATATTTTTGAAGGTTCACCATCTCTTGTTCCAATTTGATTTTTGATTCAAAGATATTACCAAAAACATTCACTATTCCAATTCTTGATGTAATGCTTCAAGTACTTTAGGCATTGTTACATCTGATACATTTTTATTCCAGACACAATGTTACTTTCTTTCAACCCTTGCGCCATACTAGTCATGAAATATGGGTGCTCCAACTATAAATTTTCAAATTCCTAAGGACGTGATCTATAATGGAGGTCATCATGCCATGTTAACAATATTGGCTAATGATTTTAACTAGCAAAGAGTAGGATATCGACCATTGTTGCTACTCACACTTGGAGCCAAGACTTAGAAACTAAGAAGTGATCCAGTTTGACTGCACTCCAGTGGATTCCTCCTCTCTGATTATTCCAAAAGAAGAAGCTATTGCTAGTGGCAATGACTTCGAAATGAATATGATCTAAGCATTCTTTGAAGAATTGTATGTCAATGTCTAATTCAAGAATACCTCCTTTATTTTATTACAGGGAGGAGAATCCCTTACTGCTGTTAATGGCTAGTTTTGATAAGAGAGGCCAAATATTTTGAATTGATCTAGAAACCTTCTTCTCTCTAATGGGATAGAGGAGCCATACATATAAGGAATGAAGGAATGCTCACATAAATCTAGAACCTCAAATTTTTGTCGATAGAATATATCGGGAGGATGCTAAGGGGGAGACACATACCTTATTGGGATTCTATAGAACAGAAAGTCCTCCTAGTCCTTTGGGTTTTCTTGAATACGACCCTTGATGCTCTCCAAATTCTTATTGTTATTCTTTTCATACAAGAAGAGCTACATTTTTTTTCTTGGAGTATTATCTTTAGATTTCCCTAAGTAGATACACTTTTTCAATACCTTCTGTTTCGAGGGGGCATTGAAGCTCTTAATATTTCATGTGATGATCTTCATTAATTAATGCTTGGTTTAAGTAGTAAAATACTTCTTCAAAAGACCAAGGATTTTTCTTGATCTGACAATGAGAGCTCCAACTTACTCCATACTTTTCTTAGATATTTGTTGATCCAGTTTCTTTTTTTCTCTCCTTCCCTTTATGACTAGTTTGAGAGGGACTCTTTTGATGCCTAGGCTCCCTATGGAACTTTATGTAGACAATTCTAAAAGAACCTTAGATTTTCCTTCAGAAGTTATCTGGAAACAAATGATTGGAGTTTTGTCTAAGATTTTTTGGACTTGGAGCTCCTCTTATTTCACCATTAAATCTTGAACCTCAATGTCTAAGTTGTCTAATCTCACGCTCGCTTGCTTTCAATACTCTCTATATTTTGTCAGTGAGTTGTGTGCTATATATGAAGAACAACTAAGTGGTGAGGATGGCAATGGTGTACTTGTTGAATCTGGCTCAATTTGGTGCAAATTAAATGTGCAACACACCCTTAGTGAATTTGAGAGAGGCCATTTGAAAATGCACTTAGAAGCAGCAACATGTCAACAGAAATCGTGGAAGACAATTATATTAGATCACGAAAATCCTGTAGAATTTCCATCTGAGCATCAAATAACTATAGCTCCACCTTCGACTGGGCAGAAAAGTGGTACGTAGCTGTCCAAGGGGCATGCCATCATAGACGAAGCTATCACTTCTCACCTTAATCTAGATGTTGGAAAGCAAAAAGAAAGGACCTCAACTTGGCCTATATTGAATAGTGTGTTAAGTGCAAGACTTGGTTAGTTGGAAGTGCTTCTTTCTCAGCGGATTCACCATGAGCAGAGGGGTATACTAAATGGAGCAGTGGCTGCCCTTGGCAAGCATGCCGATGAGATGGTTCATAGGAACGAATCACTGGATCAAATGCTTCTACCTTTGCTTCAACATGTAGTGAAGTTCAAGGGTATGCAAAACCGCAAAAAAGTTGTGCTTCTTCAGTGGCTTTCTCAAAATGAAGATACTTTGATAGTACTTGCAGATGGTCTGGAAAAATACGAGTAGAAAATGATGATCATCACATTGTACTTGGTTGGTGCATTATGGTTCATGAGCTCATAGAAAAAAGGGCTACAACTGGTGAATTATTTGATGCAGGGTTACAACATAGATATGCTGAAAAATTATTCAAGATTTGCTGTCGTTGCATCCATCGGCTTTTGAGCATAGTTCATGGAGGAAGTGTTGAGCAGGATGGATTTATACTACCAACACGTGTTTCAATAATTGCAACAGATATGAACTCAAGCATTAACAGAAGAGGAGAGATTTCCAAAATCTAGTACATGAGGAAGAGGACCATTAAGAATCGAGAACTTGGCTTTGATACCAATTGAAGAAATTTAACACACTAATAATACATTCAATAAATAAATAACAGAAATATATCCAAACCAGACATGGAGGAAAAGGCCTCAGCCTCACTGTATTCCTCTCTCATAATGTAATCCAATGTACAAAGAATGATAATAGTACAAATAAATACATGAGGAAGTTTGTCTCAAGATAGTGTGTTTATCTTGGACACTATGGTTGAGAAAATATCTCAACAACACACTAATATAGGAGCCTAACTAGTTGGAGAGAAGCTCTCAACCAACTAAGCCTAAACTAACTCCTAACCATGAGGAAAAAACTCAATCTAGAAAGGTAGGATTAAATCCTAACTTTCATGATTTTAATTAATTTAATTATTTGGACTTAGAACTGGTTTTAATGTGAGAGTAAGGCTAACATTAGCATGTATTATTCACCATCCATTGGAGGGTTAAGCACGTCCATGTCCTCCTCCATTCTTATATTGTCCTCTACAAAACTAGGTTTACTTTCCTCCTTTCTAGTTCTATGCTTCTTTTGTTTATCATCTTCCTTTATGATATGTTGAATAGGTTGAGTCAGGTTCCCTTTAGAAGATTCTCCTAGAGATGGCTCTCCACCTAATTGTTGGAATTATGACAGAGATTTGGCACTATGACACAGGTGTTGTCCTTGATGGCAACTCTCTTAGATGACAGATCACAGTTCAGACTCTCAGAATGAAGAAATAGAGGTATAAACAGGTTCCTATTATGAAACCAGCTCACAAAAGATAGAAAAGATAGATCAACGCCTTATAATTCAGCCTTTTTGAGGGGGCAACCTCCTTTACATTACATAAATGAACAATTCTTGGATGATTCAAATGACAAAACCTCATTTCTATATATAGGAGTCTAAGGAGTCACAATATAACCTGGCCGACCTAACAATAATAATATAAAGTCACAAAAATAACAATAGAGGGATTCCATGGAGCATAGTAATAAAAATATGGCGACAATATGGGCACAACAATATTAATAATGGATACAACTACAATAGTAATGGGGTAATCAGTAGTATTATAGGGACCTAACATGCCCCTCTCCTTCAAAAAAGTGTTGTCCTCAACGCTTGAGTAGTTCTAGATGCTTCTGTATAAAATTCTCATCCTCCCATGTGGAATCTTCAGCGGATAAATTCTTCCACTTGATGAGATACTCTGAAATTGATCGATTTCGTAGATGTCGAGTTCTTGTTTCTGTGACTGCTTTCGGTTCCAATATAATTTTTCCTTCCTCGTCAAGTTCTAGCAATATTGTTTGAACTCGGAGCTTGTCGCCTATAACCTTCTTTAAACATGAAACATGGAAAACTGGGTGCACTCGAGAAGCTGCAGGAAGCTCCAATTTGTATGCCATAGTACCAATATTTTGCAACACCTTGTACGGACCATAAAAATTTGGTGATAATTTATTATCCTTCTTAGCTTGCTTGAGGGACATTTGTTTCTATGGTTGTAGCTGTAGGAATACCCAATCACCTACATCAAAACTTCTTTCGTTGTGATGTTGATCTGCTTGTTGTTTCATTCTATTCTGTGCCAACACGAGGTTATCCTTTAATAGTTGGAGGACTTGTTGTTGATGTTCGATGTGATGTTCCACTACTTGAACCTTAGAATTTTCTCTTAAATATGATGTGATGGATGGTGGCTGATATCCATAAAGTTCCATAAATGGGGTCATTTTTGTTGCTGTATGGAAGGAAGTGTTATACCACCATTCAGCCAGAGGCAACCATTTGACCCATTGTGTCTGTTTATCATATACAAAACAACAAATATATCCTTCCAAACATTTGTTTACTATCTCAGTTTTCCCATCAGATTGAGGATGATAAGATGAGCTATGAGCTAATTGAGTACCAAGACAAGAAAATAGTTCTGTCCAAAAATTTCTAGTGAAAATGGGATCTCTGTCACTTACAATAATCTTTGGGTTTCCATGTAGCTTTTGAATTGTTTCCATAAATGCAGTAGAAACTATACTGGCTTTAAATGGATGTGATAATGCACAAAAGTGTGCATACTTGGTAAGTCTGTCAACTACCACCATGATGAAACTTTTTCCCTCAGACTTGGGTAAACCCATGATAAAATCCATTGGAACCTCATCCCAACTTTGGCTTGGAATGGATAAAGGTTGTAATAGATCCGGGGTCTTAATTGTTTCAACTTTATTTTGTTGGCAAACCAAACATTCCGCCACAAACTTTTGAATATCCGATTTAAGGCCATCCCAAAAAAATTCCTTCTTAACCCTGTGGTAAGTTTTTAAAAATCTTGAGTGCCCTACTAAGGGAGAAGTGTGCAATTCCATAAGAATATTTTGTTTGAGTTGGGAATTCTTACAGAGGTATAAGTGATCTTTGTACCATAATGAATCATTTTTCCAGCTAAATGTATCAGATGTACTGGAATCTTGTTTTAACTTTCGAATAAGTGCCCACACTTCTTCATCATTCTTCCATTCCTCCCTTGCTTCGTTTATCCAATCTGGTTGGATAATAGAAATGGCACACAATAATGCTTCCACATCCTCATCCTTTCTTGAGAGTGCATATGCCACCACATTTTGCTTCCCTTTTTTGTAGATGATTTCAAAGTCATGACCCAACATCTTTGTGACCCACTTTTATTGCTCTTCAGATGATAATCTTTGTTCTAAAAAGTATTTAAGGATATCATGATCCATTTTTACCTTGAAGTATCTTCCCATTAGGTAGGGTCGCCATTTCTTAAGTGCATGTAGTATTTCCAACATTTCCTTCTCATAAATAGCTTTGTGTAAAACCTTTCCCTTGATTGGACGACTTTCAAAAGCAATGGGTCTTTCATCTTGCATTAAACAACACCAATTCCATTTCTTGAAGCATCACATTCCACAATAAAGGTTTTTGTGAAGTCCGGTGTAGCTAAGACCGGTGCTTGGCACATTGCCTCTTTAAGATGTTCGAAGGCCTTTGTTGCTTCTAGAGTCCATGAAAATGCATCTTTCTTCAATAATGTTGTTAGAGGTGCTACTATTCTCCCATAATTCTTAACAAACTTGCGATAATACCCTGTCAACCCGAGAAATCCTCACAGATGCTTTATGGATGTGGGGATTTTCCATTCCTTAATGGCTTTAATTTTGCTAGGGTCTACCTTAACTCCTTCATGAGATACAATATGACCCAGATATTCCACCTCTTGTACTCCAAAGAAACATTTGGATCTTTTTGCATATAATTGTTTCTCCTCCAATAGTTGTAGCACCCTGTCAACATGTTCAACATGATCCTTCCAAGACTTGCTGTAGATTAGTATATCATCAAAAAATACTAACACAAATTTTCTAAGGAAGGGGTTGAAAATGGAATTCATCAAACCTTGAAATGTAGAAGGTGCATTGGTAAGGCCAAAAGGCATGAACAAAAATTCATAATGACCCTCATGAGTTCTAAATGCTGTTTTTGGAATGTTTTCAGTCTTCATTCTAATTTGATGATATTCTGAACGAAGATCCAGCTTGGTGAAGTAAATTGATCCATGCAATTCATCCAGTGATTCATCAATGACAAGAATGAGAAACTTATCTTTAATAGTGGGCTTGTTGAGCTCCCTATAATCCGGACACATGCGCCATGATCCATCCTTCTTGTGGACCAATACTACTGCAGCAGAGAAAAAACTTTGACTAGGTTGAATTATACCAGCCTCTAGCATTTTTGCAACCATACGTTCAATTTCACTCCTTTGGGCATAGGGATATCTATACGGCCTGATGTTTGGAGGAAGACTTCCTGGAATCAAATGAATAGCATGATCATGATCACGAATAGGTGGGAGACCTTTGGGAGTCTCAAATACCTTGGAATGATTGTCCAAGACTTTTTAGAGATCTAGAGAAATAGATGATTCCGATGTGGAAACATCTAGTAAACATAATTGTGCAATTACACCTATTTGTTCATTTTTAGAAGCTTTGTCATACCGTTAGAGATAATTATCTTTCCCGATTTCCCTGCAATACCCCTTCATTCAACTTCCTTTCCTTCTGCAAAAAATTTCATGAAAATTTCTTGAAAATTAAAAGCTATTGTACCTAAGGATTGTAGCCATTGGACTCCTCGTACAACATCAACACCTCCCATTGGAATGGAAAGCATTGGGCTAGTCAATACATATTCTCCCATGGATAGCTTGATATTATGGCACTTTCCAGAGCAATTTATCGTTCCTCCATTTGCAACCATCACTTGACACTCTTATGTTGGATATAGGAAGCAATTCAATTCTTTTGCTATCTTACAATGAATAAAATTGTGGGTACTTACTGAATCAATCAACACGATTACCCTTTTCTTCTTGATTTGTCCTTCTATCTTGATGGTTTGAGGAGTGGTAATTCTAGCCAATACATTACAAGATATGGTCGGATTCATTTCTTCTTGATCTAGGCTTTGTTCCTGGAGTATATCCTCTTATTTTGACCTTTCTTGCTCCTTTTCTTCTTCCTCTTCACAATCTATGTAGATTAATTTCTTCTCAGCACACTTATGACCTTTAGTGTATTTGCTATCATAACCATAACAAAGCCCTTTTGCTCTCTTTTCTTCCAATTGTTGTGGTGTCAACCTTATAGGTTGTGGAAGACTAGGGGCAACAACACTTCCATCTTTATAGTTGTGAGTGGTATGCTTCCTGGTTACCATAATTTTGTTTTCCATTTTTTTGGCTAACCTGAATGCCTTCTCTAATGAATCAGGTTCCCAAAGGCGAGCATCATGTAGGATATTATCCTTTAAAGTCCGTATGAACACATCAATCCTATGCTCCTCTGGAATATTTTTTACCCTTATGTTCAATTTTTGGAACTCCTCAATGTGCTCCATTATTGAACCCTTTTGTTTGAGACTTATCAATTGGCTAAAAAAAGTGTTGCTTTTTATATCCTCATAATGTGCTGTCAATTCTTCTGTAAAATTGCCCAAGTGATAATTTGTTTATGAGAGAAAAGCCATTGATACCATACAAACTGATTTGGTTCCAAATATAAATTTGCAATACGTACCTTTTGTGTGTTTTGCACATTATTGAGATCGCAAAATTGCTCCATCTGTAATATCCATGTTGCGGGATCCTTCCAATCAAACTTCATCATATCGATTTTTGGAATATGGTGGGTCTTTGATCCAACATTAGAGTCTATGAAATCATGATTAACAATTCTTTTGTTCTCATCATGAGTTTCCTTTACTACCCTTTCACCATTAGTAAGCATTTCTTGTAGAAACTTTGTCAAATATGTCTTCAAATCTATCTTCAAATCGTCCATCTTAGCTTCCACGTCATTCATCTTAGCTTCTACGCCTTTCTTTAAACAATCCATCTGAGCTTCTACGCCTTTCTTTAAACCATCCATCTTAGCTTCTACATGCTTCTTTAAACCATCCATCTTAGATTCTGTTACTTTTTGTGCAAGTGACACTTGTTGCACTTGGTCTCGTAATTTTGATATATCATGTTGCATTTCTTCCTCGTCTTCATGAGTCATGCTAGAGCTTTCAGGTTGCTTACTAGGTGTTTGCATTTTCTTTCCTCGGGGCATCAATTACCGATAATAACGCTTTACTATGCCCTTCGAATTCCTTCAAACTAATTTTTCAAACCAAGCTTATGCAAAAATTAAAAAAAAACTACACACATTTTTTCACTTTGTAGGAGCTTGATATTGAATCTGATGTATCTCTGTAATTTCAGATCATCTAGTTCTAAAATTGCGACCTGTGGTAGCCCTCTGCATCCTCTTTCCAATGCCACTAGTCTGATCCAAATTGGATTCTCCAGGGAAGAGTTATGCCAAATCTCCCACAGTGACATGATTATAGATTAGTTCAGTATAGCGCACTTGTACGACGTGCCACGAGTCACTGTTTCAACCTTTGGCTCTAAAAGATATATACAAGAAACTACAGTCCATCCTCTTTCTGTACCTTCTTTCGAAATTTCAATTTGATTCTCAGAGAGAAAGTTATGACGACTTTCCCCAGGTCACTTGTTTGGAATGTAATTCAGGAGTCTGCAAAAAGACCAACTTCCTTAGATCATATCTGGTGTATATCTAATCCAAAAGATATATGAGAATACAAATATACCCAGAACAAGATAGAAATAGATAGAATGCTTCTTTATTGATCTCAAAACCCTTAAGGTAGGGCAACACCATACATTCACTCCTTAAGGAAGGAGAACACTCCACAAGCCATATGCCTGTTCATACAATAATACTTCTCTTCATATCCATATGTGGAGTCTCTAGCCTTTATATAGGCCTCATACATACAATCCCATGTACCATTACCATGGTTTCCTTATACCATCTACTAATACCATGAGCCCATTACATTATTATTAACTACTTGTGGTCCCTTACATGACATGGGTTAACCACCTTATTTCTTACTATGGCCCATCCCATTATTACATTATTACCTTGGGTACCACCCTTGGTACCCCATATTATCCCCCTAGGTACATAACATTCCACCCCCCTTAAACATGTTTCGTCCCCGAAACATGGGAAGAACATAAATAATAAGATCTACTCAAAAGAGTAGTCCACTGATACCATGCACGTGCATCTAGCCATCCAAGAGAAAGGTGAACCTTCGATCTCGCTGGTGCCTCGCTCGCTTGAGATGGAATTTGACCGTGGCAGTTGTGGGTGGATCTTCTCTCCTTTATATCCATCATGTGACTACTTGGTTTCCATGATGGTTGTCTTGCGGGGTGATGTGGGTGATGATATGTTGAAGTTTTAACCCACGATGGCTTTTGCTTGACTTCACCCTGTTGTGGTGCCTGTTGTGGTGTCTTCTTTTTCAATATGACTTCAACCACTGAGCCCTCCTCTGATGTATCATCACCTGTAACCTTTTCTTCTGCAGCCTCTGTTTGTGTTTGATTGTCGATCATCAAAGGCTCATCATCTGATATGTCAGTCCCTTGAACATCTTCTGCTTCAGCCTCCATGTGCTCTACCTGTTTATGGATGGAAATATCCTGTAATGTAATTTTCTTCTTTTTATACCATAGCTTTAGGAATTTCTTCTGCACATTAAGATTGATAGTACCCATGGATTCCATCCAAGGATATCCCAAAACAACATCCATATTATCCATATCTGAAGCATAAAAATCACCATGAAACACATACTTATCCATAGAAAGCTTCAAATTCTTATAGATTTGAACATCCTTATCATCAACCTGTGTATGTTCAATTTGTTTTGCTAGAATTTGCAATCTTTTTGCCAAATTAACACTAATAAGATTTTGCTTGCAACTAGGATTTATAGACACAATGATCTTCTCCTTTTGAATCAATCCATGAACCTGCAATAAGGAGACACCAATAGAAGATAACCCCTTACGTGGCTCATTCTCATTTTTTCTAGCACGAGACCATTTGTCTAAAAGGACTTTTTCAAATTCTGCATCTGAGAGTTTGGTCAACTGTTTGTCATAAAGTGAGAAATACCATTTGTAAGCCTCATCTTTGAGACCCAACCACACTGAATCCCTCCAACATTTTGCCCATGCTGACTTTTTGTATTTTATGTATTCTTCAATAGTAGGACCATCATCTTTCCCTGTAAAATATAGCGTCTCCATGAAGAGGGTTTTAAAAAAACTTGGCGAAAATTTGAAATGGCCACAAATCTGTCAATATTTCTCAGAATCTCTATTATAACCTGTTTTAGGAAATGGAACAACCATTCTGAATCTGCCCAGGTGATAGAAATCTTGATCCAAGCACTTGAAATTCCAGATCTGCGCTGCTACTCTCCCGCCGTCACCTAAAATTTCTGCAAAAAGAGCTGATTTTAATTCAGCGATATCTCTCTCATCCGGACTCCGATTCGACTGATTTTTTTTTTGAAATCATGTGTTTTTTCACAAAGATTCCAGATCTAAAATTAGATCTTGTAGATCTGACACCAAGGCCTCTAGATCTGCGCCGCAAACTCGCTGTCCTGAAAATTGTCTGAAACCCCCACTGATTTTTAAATCAGTGATATCTCCTTCATCCGGACTCCGATTCAACTGATTTTTTTTTTGAATTTGGATATTTTTTCCCAAAGAATCCAGATCTGCAATTAGATTTTGCAAATCTTATTCCAGGACGTCTCAACAATACCACCGTTGATGATACCAACCGAATGATGATATCATTCGCCACCCAAAAAAAATCCCTGCAAAAATGAAAAAAAATCTCCACTTTTGTGCCCAAGAAAGTGCTATGATACCAATTGTTGTAGCTCTTATACCACTTGTTGTAGATCTAACCCAAGAATATTATAGATCAGATATGAAATAGCTCTGATACCACTTGTTGTAGATCTAACCCGAGAATATTATAGATCAGATATGAAATAGCTCTGATACCACTTGTTGTAGATCTAATAAATGTCAACTTGGCAAAGAAATAACCCAATAATAACACTCATTTGACCACCATTCGGTTTGCCCAAGAAAGAGCTCTGATACCACTTGTTGTAGCTCTGATACCACTTGTTGTAGATCTAACCCAAGAATATTATAGATCAGATATGAAATAGCTCTGATACCACTTGTTGTAGATCTAACCCGGAAATACTATAGATCTGATATGAAATATAAGACAATGCAAATAAACCCAGAAATAATATGAAATGATACTTTATTGATCAAACCCTTAAGGTAGGGCCACACCATACATTCACTCCTTAAGGAAGGAGAACACTCCACAAGCCATATGCCTGTTCATACAAGAATACTTCTCTTCCTCTTCATATGTGAAGTCTCTAGCCTTTATATAGGCCTCATACATACAATACCATGTACCATTACCATGGTTTCCTTATACCATCAACTAATACCATGGGCCCCTTACATTATTATTAACTACTTGTGGTCCCTTACATGACATGGGTTAACCACCTTATTTATTACTATGGCCCATCCCATTATTACATTATTACCTTGGGTACCTCCCTTGGTACCCCATATTACCCCCCCTAGGTACATAACAATATCTCTGCAAATATAGTGCGAAAAGCTCTGAAATTTGGACCCGAGGTTCAGTGCGATTTCTTCTCAAATGAGTTTTTTTAGCTTCTGAAACATCGTAGAAAAAAGGTTATAGCAAAAATGCCACAGTGACCTATTTGGAGCAGCGAAACCTTAGAATCCAAAGCTCTGATACCAAATGTTATGAAACCAGCTCACAAAAGATAGAAAAGATAGATCAACACCTTAGAATTCAGCGTCTTTGAGGGGGAAACCTCCTTTACATTACATAAATGAACAATTCTTGGATGATTCAAATGACAAAACCTCCTTTCTATATATAGGAGTCTAAGGAGTCACAATATAACCGAGTCGACCTAACAATATTAATATAAAGCCACAAAAATAACAATAGAGGGGTTCTATGGGGCACAGTAATAACAATATGGGGACAATAGTGGCACAATAATATTAGTAGGGGATACAACTACAATAGTAATGGGGTAATCACTAGTATTATAGGGACCTAATAGTTTCTCATTGACCAAGGCGCGTGTACACGTGGGTTAGCAGACCAAAAGGCACGTATGGCGTACACATGCACTTTCATGGAAGGAAAGGCGCGTAAATGTTGGAAAACTTAGTTTTGGTCTGTGGTATTTGGTCCATGGTATTCTGATCCATGGTATTGGTCCAAGGTATCCTGTCTGAAGTGTTGACCCCAGGTATTTGGTCCAAGGTATTGGTTCTAAGTGGTTTTGGTCCATGGTATTGAGTAAGGCCTAAGACTATAAAAGGAGGATAAGATCATTAACTAAAGGCACTCATGTATTGAATATCTAATGAAGAGCAAGATCTAGAATACAGGTTATTGGGTTATGTTGCACAGCTGGATCTAAATCAAGGATGAACCTTAGTGCTTGAGGAAGGATAAGATCTAATGATGGGTCAAGATCTTAAAGCTCGAAGTGGAGTATATTTGTGTGTTTTGATCTTTTATCTGAATAATTGGCGCATGTTGTAGACTATAAATATGATGATTTAGGTATAACTGAAAATATTAAATCATCATTTATAGATCTGTATGCAAGTTCACCTTAGCAAAGGCGCGTATACACGCTGGTTCTGCATATCAAAACAACATATATATCTTAAAGTTGATTTGCAGATCTGTATGCAAGTTCGCCTTGAGAAAAGTGCATATGCACGCAATTTCGACACATTGAAGTAGTGTATACCTCATAAAATATTCTTTAGCTACTTCTGGTTGTCGTTATAATGTTCTTGGTTCTGGTTACTATTTCTGGTTACTGTATTCTGGTTATAGCATTTTGAAAAGTGATTGATTGATTCAGTTGTGGTTGGTGCAAAGGAGATTGATTGATGCAGATGTATTTGATGTTTGAATGATGTTATTGATGGATCCAGTGTGAAAATTTATGAAACATGGTCCCTGGAAGAAAAGAGAAGGTTGTAGCCTTCTGTAGGTCGGCAACTATGTACTAGTAAACATATCAGCTAGTACAAGAGCTAGGGGGTTGTAGCTCCCTTCCAGGAGAAGCTAGAGAACGAGAGAAGGTTGTAGCCTTTTGTAGGTAGAAGCCTGCGTACTGGTATAAGATTGCACTAGTACAAAAATTGTAAAAAGAAGTTTCTTATTAAAAGAAGTTAGAGACGATTACAGCACGTGGTTTTCACCCACATTGGGTTTCCACCTTATATCTTGTGTTCATGTGTGTGTGATACTCTGTTTTGTTTTACTGCACATGGTTACTGTTTATATGGTTCTAATGCACTGAGTAAAGATCAACATATGATAAATTAACTGAATCATAAGTTTGCAGGATATATGCTAGTTGCCTTAAATACAACTTCGTATACACGCAAGTTCCATTAACTGAAGTAGCGTATATGAATCTGATTATGGAAATGAAATATTATTGACTTGTTAACATTGATTCACCCTCCCCCCCTGCCCAGTACTATTTCCAACAATTGGTATCAGAGCAGGTCCTTCAGAAGAAGCTTGATTGCTTGAAGGAAGATCTATCATCATGTGTAACAACGAAAGAGAGGGATCCATTAGACCACCAATCTTTGATGGGAGCAACTTCGTTTATTGGAAGGTAAGGACTACAACCTATCTTCAATCTCTTGGAACAGATGTCTGGGAAATCGTGGAAGGAGGATATACTTTTCCATCAGCAATTCCTAGAGATACGGCAGGTAGGAAGCAATATGAAACCAATGCCAAGGCTGTCAATACATTATTAGGGAGTCTGTCACAATCATAATTTGTCAAAGTTATGAAGCTCAAAACCGCTAAAGAAATATGGGACAATATCGTTCTAAGCTATGAAGGAGACAACCAGGTAAAACGTGCAAAACTGCAATATCTCAAAATTCAATATGAAACTCTCAAAATGCACAATGATGAAAGTATCGCTAATAACTTCTTATGCATAGTTGAGATTATTAATTGCATGAAGAACTTGGGTGAAGAGATAAAAGAAGTTACTTTTGTTGAAAAGGTTTTAAGATCCTTGTCTATTAAGTTTGAATCAAAAGTGTCTGCCATAGAAGAAAAGCAGGATCTCTAGACTATTACTATGACACAACTACACGGAATCTTAACTGCTTTCGAAATGAGAAAAGGAGGTCCATCAGATATGAGAGAAGCCGCATTCAAAGCTTTAGGAAGAGAAGAATTCCATGAATCAGGACATATTTCAGAAGGAGTAGAAGAAGCAAACTTTGTCAAGAACCTTCAACGGGGTTTTGGGAGATTCATAGGTAAATTACCTTTCAAATGTCTTGCTTGTGGAAGAGTCGGTCATTATGCTGCTAGATGTTCTCATAAAGATAAGCTTGATAAAGGTAAGGAATCAACAAAATGGAATATAAAACAAAGTGTAAGTAAGAAGAGCTACTATACGCATGAAGATAGTGATGGTTTATCAAATAGTGATGAAGATGAAAATAGTAATGACTATAGACTTCTAATGGCTTTTGAAGATGATGATTTCTTGGATGCTTTAGATGAAGATGACCTTTATGAAGAAATATCTAAACTCAAAGTCTGTTTAGAAGAAAATAATATGATTATAGATACTCTGACATTACAACTAGCTGAAAGAGAAAAACACAATGAAAAACTAGAATGTGAAATTGTGGGTCTAAGAAAGGGTATTGAGAAAACAAAAGATCTCAATCTTAGATTTACTAAAGGATCAGAAACCTTGAATGAAATTATCAAAGTGCAACGTTCTCCTCTGATAAAGACAGGTCTTGGATATACTGAAGAAGCATCACAAGCATAGAAGCCGTTAACCTCCACTAAAAGCTATCTTGATGCAGCAAAGAGCAGTGAACAATTTGAAAATCGACAACAAAGGCATAAAGTAGATCACCAGGTAAATCAGGCTCAATTTACTTCAAGGATGAATAGAAGCTACAAACCTCAGGTAAATCATACTCAATCTACTTCAAGAATGAATATCAATCGCAACTTTAATCACCAGGTCAGTAGATTCGATGATCGCAGGAACTTCTTTAATGGTCAATGTTTTTCATGTCATAACTTTGGACACAAAGCTGCTCAATGTGTTGCTTACAAGACCATCATGACTAGAGAAGCATGAAATCAAAGGAATGTGACGGGGATCATGAAACAAACCTATAATAACTTTTCTCTTCATGAAAATGAAATAGAATGCCCTATTTGCAACAAATTTGGTCACGAAGAATCTGAATGCAGGAGTAAATTTCAGCAAACATCTCAGAAGAAGCAAACTGCATTAAATCCCAAAATATGGAGAAAGAAAGAACCACAAACATAAAGATGTGGTATAGCCCTATATGCAGAAGGACAAGAAAATCAGTGGTACATCGACAGTGGATGCTCGAAACACATGAAAAGTGATAAAGAAAAACTTTAGCCGTATAATGCCTTAGAAAAGGAAAATAAGGTCTCATTTGGAAATGACACTCTTGCTATCATAAAAGGTAAAGGCTCTGTTCTTCTAAAAGAAAAAGTTAAAGTTGGGAATGTTATGTATGTTGATGGTCTAAAGCATAACCTATTGAGTGTCAGTCAAATGTGTGATCAAAGAAATGAAGTAGTATTTCGATCAAATGGATGTGTTGTTCGTGAGTTTGATACAGGGGAAACCGTGATCAAAGGTATAAGAACTCCAAACAACTTATATATACTCAAGGGGGGACAAAAACAATGCTATCTAAGAAAAAATGATGAACACTGGCTATGGCATAGAAGATTGGGGCATCTAAGCTTCTCTCAAATAAGAAAAGCAAGGAAATTCCAGGTTGTTCGAGATCTTCCTGATATTAGCATTCCAGAAAATACAATATGCAAATCATGTCAATTTGGTACGCAAACTAGGTTGTAATTCCCTAAAAAGGAAGGATTAGCTAGTAAGCCTCTTGAACTTGTTCATACTGATTTATGTGGTCCATCAAGGAAAAAGTCACCTCGTGGAGAGGAATACTTTATATTTTTCATTGATGATTTTTCCAGAATGTGTTGGATAGGGCTTCTAAAGCATAAAGATGAAGCATTTGAAAAATTCAAAGCCTTCAAAGCCCTGGTTGAAAATGAAACAGATCACAAAATCAAATATCTCAGATTTGATCGAGGAGGGGAATTTACCTTGGATGAATTCTTTGATTTTTGTGAAGAACATGGAATAAAAAGGCAATTCTCAACTGCAAGGACTCCTCAGAAAAATGGAGTGGTAGAAAGGATGAACAAAACTGTTCAACAAATGGCTCGTGCTATGCTAGATGAGTCTAGTACTCTTGCAACCTTCTGAGGTGAAGCTACATTCACTGCCTTCACTATTCTCAACAAAGAAAATGTTTAGGTAAACAACACTCAAACTCCACATGAACTTTGGAATGGTAAGACTCCTGCTGTAAAATACTTCAAAGTTTTTGGAAGCAAATGTTACATCAAAAGGAATGATGAAAAACTTGGAAAGTTTGAACCCAGAGCAGATGAAGGCATTCTCCTTGGTTACTCTTCTCGAAGTAAAGGATATAAGAGTTATAATAAAAGACTTGGGAAAATTATTGAAAGTATTGATGTTGTGGTTGATGAAGCATGCAAAAATCCAAAGCAGGTAAAAACCGAAGATTGTGGAGAAGATGAGGATTATCCTTCCACATCAAATCAAAATAATTCTGAATAAGAAACCAATGAAGCACTAGAAGAAAAAATAACGGCAGAAGAAAAGACTCCATCCAAGTATGTTCAGAAAAATCATCCAGAGAGAAATTTTGGGACAGCAAGAGGCAGGTGTGTAGACAAGAAAAACTATTATAGAAGCTTCAAGCTATCTAGCATTGCTTTCCTTCATCAAACCTCAAAATGTAAATGAAGCATGCAAAGATGAATGTTGGGTCAAGGCCATGAATGAAGAGCTTGAGCAGATTGAAAAGAATAATACTTGGGAATTAGTTCCTAGACCTCATGATAAGAATATAATAGGAACCAAATGGATATTCAAAAACAAGCTGAATGAAAATGAAGAAGTTATTAGAAACAAGGCCAAACTTGTTTGTAAATGGTATGCTCAACAAGAAGGTATAGATTTTGAAGAAAATTTTGCACCTGTTGCAATACTTGAAGCCATAAGAATGTTCCTTGCTCTTTCTAGTTTTCAGAAATTCAAAGTATACCAAATGGATGTAAAATCTGCTTTTCTTAATGGGGACTTAGAAGAAGAAGTATATATTGAGCAACCAGATAGATTCATTCTTAGAGATGATCCAAAACTTGTATGCAGACTCAGAAAAACTCTCTATGGTCTAAAACAACCTCCAAGGGCCTGGTATTACCGTCTTGACAAATATCTCCATCAACAAGGTTTTTCAAAAGGATCAGCTCATAGCAATCTATATACAAAGATTGACAATAATAAATTGCTAATACTTGTTGTGTATGTGGATGATATCATTTTTGGTAGCAATGAAGAAGCCATGAGTAAAAACTTTATTTTGGTAATGCAGCAAGAATTTGAAATGTCACTGCTTGGTGAACTCACATATTTTCTTGGTCTACAAGTTCAACAAAAGAAAGATGGTATTTTTCTATCACAAACCAAGTATGTTAAACAGATCTTGAAAAAATATGGCATGGAAGATTCTAAACCAGTATGTACCCCTATGGTAATAAGATGCAATCTCAACTCAAATGATAAATCAGCAGTAGTACATCAACCAACCTACAGATCAATGATTGGCAGTCTGCTTTATCTAACAGGTACCCAACCATACATCATGCATGCAGTGGGAATAATTGAAAGATTCCAAGCCAATCCAAAGGAATCACACCTTCGGGCAGTCAAAAGGATTTTCAAATATCTTCAACGAACACAGAATTTTGGTTTATGGTATCCTAGAGATACAGATCTTACACTTCATGCATATACAGATGCAGATTGGGCAGGAAGCGTTGATGACAAAAAAGCACTAGTGGTGGTACATTCTATATGGGTTCCAGATTAGTATCTTGATTTAGTAAGAAGCAAAGTTAAATTGCAATATCTACAACTGAAGCAGAATATGTGGCTGCTGCATCTTGTTGCGCACAACTCCTTTGGATGATGCAAACATTGCAAGACATTCAGATCACATGTACTCCACCCATCGCCATTCTATGTGATAATACAAGTGCAATCAGTATTTCAAAGAATCCAGTCATGCATTCCAAGACCAAGCACATACCCATCAAATATCATTTTCTACATGAACAAGTGCTTGAACAAAAGGTCAAATTGGAGTATGCTCCCTCCAAAGAATATGTTGCTGATATATTCACCAAACCATTGCCCAGAGAGACATTTGAATATCTCAGACAGAAGCTGGGAATAGTTGATGCATCATCTTACGGTTAAAATTTATCTGTTTCAGAGGAAAGTGGTTATACGCGAGTTCCATGAAGCGTATTCGCGTACATATGCCGATTTTTGTGGATACAGTCGCGTATATGTTGGTTTGAAGAAAAACAGTGGGCCAGACTCAGGATGAAAGGAGTTTGATATGGGTCTGATAGTGATCATATAGTATAGGAGGAGCATATACTTCTAATAGTGCATTGTTGGCATTATCTTAGAAGACCTTGGTACAAATTCACAGTTGTTTTTGATGTAGGTGGAACATGTTCAAGGGGAGATCATGGTTGCTAGTCTGAATGGTGATTGACAGATGTTGCTGATGATAGTTGTTGATAACTATCATGGTCTTGTTTCATATATTTGGTCTCTGTGTCATGTATATATTTTAATGTTAAGGTCATGAAACAACCTATTTTGGTTCCCCGCTATGCTTGGGATGGATGATGTAATGTTCTTGTTTTGACATGTATAAACATTTGGTGTATCCCCACTTGGTTGGGTGGATGAGTAAAAAATTGGTATATCCCCACTTGGATGGGAGATGGATGTATGTATGAGTCATTGGTGACAGGAAGGTCATTTATGATGTATAGAGTCATGTTCTTCTTTTAGAACATCTTTTTGCAGACCTTGCTTATTTTCAGGGGGAGCATGGACTCGAGCATGGAGCTCAATCAACACTCTTCAGCATATCAGAGCATTCAGCATGTACTCAGGGGGAGCATAACCCTTTGCCCTTGATGACAAAGGGGGAGAGTGACTTGGGGTTGCCATCAAGTCCAAAGGGGGAGATTGTTGGCATTATGACACAAATTTGGCACTATGACACAGGTGTTGTCCTTGATGGCAACTCACTCAGATGATAGATCACAGTTCAGACTCTCAGAATGAAGAAAGAGAGGTATACACAGGTTCCTCATTGACCAAGGCACGTGTACACACGGGTTAGCAGACCAAAAGGCGCGTATAGCGTACACACGCACTTTCACGGAAGGAAAGGCACGTACATGTTGGAAAACTTAGTTTTGGTCCGTGGTATTTGGTCCATGGTATTCTGATCCATGGTATTGGTCCAAAGTATCCTGTTCGAAGTGTTGACCCCAGGTATTTGGTCCAAGGTATTGGTTTTAAGTGGTTTTGGTCCATGGTATTGACTAAGGCCTAAGACTATAAGAGGAGGAGAAGAACATTAGGCAAAGCACTCATGTATTGAATATCTAATGAAGAGAAAGATCTAGAATACAAGTTATTGGGTTATGTTGCACAACAGGATCTGAATCAAGGATGAACCTTAGCGCTTGAGGAAGGATAAGATCTAATGATGGGTCAAGATATTAAAGCTTGAAGTGAAGTATCTTTGTGTGTTTTTATCTTTTATCTGAATAACTGGCGCATGTTGTGGACTATAAATATGATGATCTGGGTATAACTAAAAATATTAAATCATCATTTATAGATCTATATGCATGTTCATCTTAGCAAAGGTGCGTATACACGCTGGTTCTGCATATCAAAACAACGTATACATCTTAAAGTTGATTTGAAGATCTGTACGCAGGTTCGCCTTGAGAAAAGTGCATATGCATGCAGGTTAGACACATTGAAGTAGCGTATACCTCATAGAATATGCTTTAGCTACTTCTGGTTGCTGTTACAGTGTTCTGGGTTCTGGTTATTGTTTCTGGTTACTATATTTTGGTTATAGCATTCTGAAAAGCGATTGATTGATTCAGTTGTGTTTGGTGCAAAGTAGATTGATTGATGCAGATGTATTTGATGTTTGAATGATGTTATTGATGGATCCAGTCTGAAAATTTATGAAACATGGTCCCTGGAATAAAAGAGAAGGTTGTAGCTTTTTGTAGGCTGGCACCTACGTACTAGTAAACATATCAACTAGTACAAGAGGTACGAGGTTGTAACTCCCTTCTAGGAGAAGTTGGAGAATGAGAGAAGGTTGTAGCCTTCTGTAGGTAGAAGCCTGCGTACTGGTATAAGACTGCACCAGTACAAAAATTGTAAAAAGAAGTTTCTTATGAAAAGAAGATAGAGACGATTACAGCAGGTGGTTTTCACCCACATTGGGTTTCCACCTTATATCTTGTGTTCATGTGTGTGTGATTGTCTATTCTGTTTTACTGCACCTGGTTACTGTTTATATGGTTCTAATGCACTGAGTAATGATCAACATATGATAAATTAATTGAATCATAAGTTTGCAGGATATATGCTAGTTGCCTTAAATACAGTTGCATATACACACAAGTTCCATTAACTGAAGTAGCGTATATGAATCTGATTATGGAAATGAAATATTATTGACTTGCTAATACTGATTCCCCCCCCTCCCTCTCAGTATTATTTCCAACACTAACTATAAAAATGTTGCAAATCTCTTATTAGGAGTCTTCATTTCTTTACCTTACTGCTTGATATTTTTTTATTTGGTTTTATGTTTGGTTGGGACCTTGTTGAACCCTTCCCCATCATGAGTTTCTTTTGGCTCCTCTGGGACTTTTGTGGGCATTAAGAGGGAAAGGCACAAATAGATGGCCATGTTCATGGCATTTTCTACAACATAAAGGGATATGTTCATAGTCAATAGTTTGAATCCAATCCATCTCTTGATAGGATATGAAAACGAATTATGGATATGCTTCTTTAACATCCATATACATAAAGATGGGAATGTGAATATTACCTAGCAATTTTACTAATATTAGAGATCTTCAAAAACCTTCCCAAAGCATTGTCGATCCCTTCTAGCATCTCTAAGTCCAAAAATTCTTATAAGAGTGAATTAATCTTGATCCAGGCTAGAGTAGAGGTAAAAGAAAGAAGTATGGCCCTTCCTCAAATACCCTTTCTTTGTCCTTTTTGTGGTGAAAAATAAATGTAAAGAAGCCTTTTAAACCCAACATTAGTTCCATTTGGCCTTTGATTTTGTCCCTTGATTTGATGTATTGGAAAAGAGTCTCTAAGATGGCTAAAGGCCTAGGAACTTTCCTATTAGGGAATGGTCCTTCATATATTGGAATTTCTCGCCCACTCTCAATGAGGTGGCTCCATACTTGGGGATTTTAGGCACCTTATCTAGGCACTCATTTGCTAGGCATCCAATATGTGCCTGAGCTAGTTCGTTCACTCTATGTGTGGTTTATTTCTTATGTTGGAGCTTCCTTGGAACCCCCCATCTCCGACTCTGTTGGACACTCCTGAGAGGCCCTTGTCAATAATTCCTTGAAAGATCTGGATCGTGTCTCCTCCATTGTTCGCCCAAGTTTCCTTTCTGCTTAATCTTTTGTTCCATCGATTTGATTTGTTTCCAATTCCATGGATGTAGACTATTACATCATTCTTGTCTTTCTTTGCCATTGATAAATGTAAGTTAAATACCCTAAATCATGGATCTCTATGTTGAAACCCCAATGGGGGCATGCACCTCAATCATCACTCCAATTGTCCAAAAAAAATTGTTAAAAATAATTATTTACTATTATGTGCCACTATTATTTTGAATTTGGAATGCTTACATTATTGAAATAACTGTAAATATTTAGTGGATATTATGTTATGTATATCCCTACCATCCACTTATTAATTATTGGTAATTAAATTAACATATTGGTAATTAAATTAACATTTTGGAAGCCTTATTCCAAAATAGACACACTTGTTGTAAATGCAATAAATATTGATTGACACTATGAAATGCTTTTTTGCTTTTTAATTATTTTTAAATATAAAAATGAAATTATAAAGAAAGTTATGTATATATATATACACACATAAATGCCTGGAGTATGCACTAAAACTATTTATTTTTAGCTAAGAGGTCCTCTTCCTCTGTAAGGAAACACTTAACTACGCTTAATGACCCAAGACCTATAGTGATGTTGTTTTCCTTGAATAAATATGATGAGTCAACGTACATTGTTTGTCCTCACTCTTTCACAATTAAGTTATGATAAATTTTCCCATTATTAAAAGAATATACACACATGATAAATGATAATTTTCATGTTAAAATTATTTCTATAATCTTTTTAAAAATATATTATTTACAAATAATAATAATAAATAATAAATAATATTATAATTTAAATAACAATTAATTATTTAAAATAATATTATATTGATAATAAAATGATGCATTATGCACTTTATATATTTTTATTTAAAATTTAATAGGTTAGATTTAATAATAGAAAACTAGTTTCAATTCCAAGAAGCCCATTAAAACAGAGGTATCTTTATAAAGTATAAATGTTTAACAAATTAAAATAGTGATTTCTTAATCTACAAGTTAACAAATCTCACAATAAAATGATTTTTTTTAATTACTTAATTTACAACCTAACGCAAAATTAATAGTTCATTAACGCAAAAATAATAGTTCATTTTTTAAAACCCTAGTCGTTTTCGCCACCTGTTTCGAGCTGCCCTTTCTCTTTTGGTCATACCCATTTTGCTCCGTTGCAGGTGCCGTTCTCGGCTGCTCTCTACGTTTCGAACGTTAGAGTGATGTTTGGGCTTTCCTGGGCTGTCTCTGCGGATGTTTGCGTTTCCTGGCGGCTACTGCCATCTTTATTTGATTCTTTAATAAAAAAAAATTACAATAAATTAACATTTGACATATAATATTTTATTTTTAGAAACCCTACTATAAAATACACACAATTATCTCAAAAAATAAATTTACAAACTCATATTTTTCATGTTAAGACAAAAATAAAATAAAAATATTTTTAATAATAATATTGTATATCACGATAGTGAATCCCTCCTAGCTTTTATAGATTTGGGATTAACATCAATGAAATTGATAAAAAAGTTATTTGGCTTTTAACTAAAATGAAAATAATAGTGAAATGATTTGTCATATAATATTTTATTTTTAGAAATTATTATACAAAATACATATATAATTCTCTATAAAAATAAATTTACACATTATATTTCATGAATTTTTAGGAAACAAAATAAGATGAAAATAAAACAAGATAAAAATATTTTTATCTTTGTTTGCTGAATTTAAAATATGATTTAAAATTATTTTTAATTAACTATTATAATATATTTTTAATATCCAAATCTATTGAAATTTAGCAAGAGTAAAAGCTTTATTTTTTAATGGAATAGTAAAAAGCTAAAAAGATATTATTCTAAGTGGCATAATTTTCATGACAGGTCAACCTGCATTTCCCTCTCACATTCAGATGGATGTCCCACTACTAATTTTACTAACTCATAATTTGAGTAACTCATATGTTTTCCCACTTCCCATCGCTTAATTAAAAAAAAAAAACAAATAAATGTGTGTTCATTTAGTAAATTGATATCTGGAAGTAAAGAGGAACTTTTGTAGTGTTGTTGAATGTGTGGAATAGAGTACATAATGCTTATTTATAATTATGATATATGGTGCCTCCCCATCTCTAAAAAAATCCTTCTAGATTTCGAAATGGGTATGTCCACAGAGTTTATGGGAAGGTGGTTTTCATTTGCATTTAGAAAGAAGGAACCGAATTGGCATGAACCTACTTAGAGAGGTCAAAATATTGTTAAACGTGGGATCAAGTCTCTGCCCAACATATACATAAAACTAGAAGTTGAGAGCCCTCATGTTGAAATTTGGTACCAGAGGACAGGTGGTTCCCTCAGGCTTTGATCTTTGGCCTAGGGAAAAGTGTCCAAAAGAATTTAATTTTTCTCCTAAAGTGACTTTATAATTTTATAAAGTTAAATATAATTTAAAAGTGACTTTAAGTGATAAAGTTACTAAGTCTAATTTTAAAGTGACTTTTATAAAGTCAACGAAAAATTAGAAAGGAAAAGTGACTTTGGAAATAAGTGACTAAGTGGGTCTTTATTAAAGTGGGGTGAATTAAAAAATAAAAAGTGAGATTTAAATGAGCATTTAATCTCAGCCTTAGATCTTAATCTATTTCAGCCATTGGATTTAGGGATCACCCAAAAGTCATTTGGATCACCCAAAAGTCACTTGGGGTTAGATTAAAGGAGGAAAATGAGGAAAAGGTCATTCATTCTTTCATGAGTAGATTGGGAGAAGGAGAGCAAGAGAGCAAGAGAGATTTCTGGACAGGGAGGAGAAGGAGACAACAGCTTGGCACACATTCCAAGGTAGTAGTTGAGCAGATTTGTACAGCTGATTCAGCACACAGTGAAAGGTAGATTTTGGCACGATTTTCTAGAAATCCATACAACTGGTTTGCACAGAAATCGAGGAGTGGTTTGCACAGAAATTGAGGAGCAGTTTGTTGTTTTTTTTCTGCACTCAAATCAAGGTCTGTACAATGCATTTAATGCAGGCCATACAACAACATTTAATGCTGAAAGTGGGCACGAAAATCGAGGAGGCCGTACAACATTTATTACTGTCCTGTTTGCTATAATTTCCAGTTTGCTGTGAGGCATGGGAAAAGAGATAAGTTGTAAATTTGCTTGCTGATTATTTGCTGAATATTTCTCACTGTAAAAAGACAATTTTCAAAAATAAAGAAGAGCTCTCAAACTGGTTTTCCCCAAGAGTTGTAGGGGATTTTTCCAGGGTCACAGTGACAAAAAATCTCAGTGTTTAAATGTGTTTTAATTGCTGTTTATTACTGCTGATTTTTTATTTCTGCAATTTCAGCATTCTGTAAAATTTCCAGAATTTGTGTTTTCAGCAAATTTATTTTTTCCAGCTTGTTAAATGTATGGTTATGGGAAATGACATTTAACTATATGGGAGAAATAAGGAGAAAATGAAAACCGGGGTGGGAAAACAGAAATTTCTACATAGTATGAGAGCTTGAGTGTTGAAGGGCAGTTTGGGACATCAAAAGGAAAAATTACAGCTGTTGATTTTTCACTCAGAAAATTCCAGCACGCTGATTTTTTCATAAACAACAGTTTTACCTTTACTACATCAGTGCTATTTTTCAGTTTTAAGACAGCAGGATGTCATTGGGATTGAGGGTGGAGGATAGGCTGGATGGGCATATAAATTACAACGTTTGGAAGGAGAGAATGCAGAGTATCTTTGAGGAGGCAGAAGTCTGGGATATCATGGTGCATACCACACAGAACCTTGTTGTTGTGCCTACTGATGTTACTCAGTTGGTTGAGTATAATAAAAAGAACAACAAGGGTAAGAGGCTGATTCTAGACGGAATCAAAGACCATTGCATTCCTCATGTGAGAGGAAAGAGCAATGCCCATGAGATGTGGACAACATTGTCCAATCTCTACCAGAGTGCCAATGAGAACCAGAAAATGGTTCTGAAGGAGAAACTGAAAAACATTAAGATGGGTCATGATAGTGCAGCTGGATATCTCACAAAGATTACTAATGTGAGAGATGAGTTGGCAACGATTGGAGAGGCCATTCCACCCACTGAGTTGGTGCGGATTGCAGCGAATGGCCTCCCCCGTTCATGGTTGAACTTTGCTAATGGGGTTTGTGCACGTGAGACCCTTCCCACATGGGAGAGGTTTTGGGATGATTGCATTCAGACAGAGATCAGGAAAGGTCAGCTTGGGGTAGCCAAGCCAATTGAGCAGGATGAGGATGTAGCACTGGTGCAGGAGGCAAGAAAGTCAAAGGGAAGAAGCAGGCTTCCACAAGCAGTGGTGGGGGCAAAGGCAAAGGTAAAGGTAAACAGGGGAACACACAGAAGGACTATTCCAAGGTGAAGTGTTGGAATTGTCAAAAGATGGGACACTATGCAGTTGTGTGTCCGGAGAAGAAGAAGAAGAAGGGGAAGAACCAGGACGTGGCAGCTTCAGCAGAAATTGAGGACTTTGCAGGTCGTTTTGATCGGGAGTTTGCGTTCACTACGTGTGAGTCCTCTAGTGCAGGATCACCTACCACACAGGTTTAGAGGGAGCATGCTTTTCCCTCGATTAGCAGAGCATCTTCAGGTATCTGGTATGTGGACAGTGGGGCTTCACGTCACATGACAAGAATCCGTGAGTACTTCTCAGAGCTTTCAGAGAGTGGCACTGATATTGAGGTAGTACTCGGTGATGACAGAGTTGTTAGAGCAGTGGAGGTGGGGACACTGACATTTCAGAGGGAGTCCAAACCTCCCTTGAAAGTGTCAGATGTTCTTTATGTGCCAGGGATGAGGAAGAACCTCATATCCGTCTCAGCTTTGGAGGATAGAGGATATGAGGTATTGTTCAGGGGAGGACAGGTGTTGATGTATCCCAGGGGCACTCCAGTTGATTCAGCTAGAGTGATAGGTGTACGCCATGCAAAGGTGTACAAGTTTGCATTCCAGCCCCTTTTGGCATTGAGCAGTAGTACCAACAGCAAAGCTAGCAGTTCTGAGCTGTGTGAGATTTGGCACCGCAGGATGGGACATATGTATCATGGAGCCTTGAGGACATTGTGGGAGATCACTACAGGTGTGCCAGATTTCAGTACTGATCACTTTGATACTTGCAAAGGTTGTGCGATGGGCAAGTTTTCCAAATCCCCTTTTCCCAGCAGTGACAACAAAGCGACTGGGATACTTGATTTGATTCATTCCAATGTGAGCGGTCAGATGTCTCATGTTTCTTTGAGTGGATATGAGTACTATGTTTTATTCATTGATGATCACTCCAAGAGGACCTGGATTTATTTTTTGAAGACCAAGAGTGAGGTCTTCAAGCGGTTTCAGGAGTTCAGAGCTCTTGTGGAGACACAGACAGGTTGAAAGATCAAGTCCCTGAGGTCAGACAATGGAGGAGAGTACACCCTTGGAGAGTTCGTTGACTATTGTGCGGAGGCAGGCATTAGGAGGGAGTTCACTGTTCCTTACAACCCCCAGCAGGACGGGTTGCAGAGAGGAAGAACAGATCCATCATAGGGGCTACCAAAGCCATGTTACATGATCAGGGGTTGCCATTGTTCTTGTGGGTAGAGGCCTGCAACACAGCTGTTTACTTGTAGAACAGGAGTCCGCATCGTGCCTTGGGGCACATGACTCCAGAGGAGGCTTTCTCTGGGAAGAAGCCTGATATTGGTCATCTTCATATCTTTGGATGCATTACATACTCCTATATACCCAAGGAGAAGAGAACCAAACTAGAGCCCATCGCAAAGAAGGGTATCTTTGTGGGCTACAATGAGACCTCAAAGGCCTTTCGGATTTACATTCCTGCACAGAGGAGAGTTGTTGTCAGACGAGATGTAAATTTTGAGGAGTACAGGGCCTTTAGGAGGTCATGGGAGTTAGAGTATCTGGATCAGCTAGACCCTCAGCAACAGTTGAGTCAGTCGCAGGGATCCAGTGGGCAGGGATCAGGAGGATCAGGAGGTACATCTATGAGGATGTCAGGTCCGTTAGTGAGCAGTGGCTCACCGAGCTAGAAGGGTGGTGCTCCGGGCAGCATGCAGAGCAGTTCACAGAGCAGTTCACTAGGGAGTCCACTGATGGACAGTTCACACGGTACCTCAGCTTCTACAGGTTCAGGTGCAGGCAGGAGGACAACAGACAGACAGTCAGGAGTTCAGGCTCCTGATGATGATGATGATGAGGAGTTTCATTCTCCGGTGGGAGAAGTGTGCTCAGGGAAGAGGAAACCCAAGTGGCTTCAGGACACCTTGAGAGATGCCACATCTGTTGCTGAGCCGAAGAGGCCGGTCAGAGAGAGTAGACCACCTGAGAGGTTTTGTAGCTATATGGCGATGGTTACCAGCATCCTTGACTCTGAGCCTTCTAGCTATGAGGAGGCAGCTAGCCAGCAGGTCTAGAGAGAGGCCATGCAGGAGGAGTATTCTTTTATCATGAAGAATGATGTTTGGGAGGTGGTGCCGAGGCCTGAGGGCAAATCCATGGTTACTTCCAGATGGCTTTACAAGGTAAAGCATGCTGCAGATGGCAGCATTGAGAAATTCAAAGCAAGGTTTGTGGCTAGAGGGTTCTCCTAGGTAGAGGGAGTTGATTATGAGGAGACCTTCGCTCCTGTGGCTTGATATACTTCGATCCGCTCCATTATATCGATAGCAGCAGAGATGGGTTGGAAGATCCACCAGATGGATGTGAAGACTGCATTTCTCAATGGCTTCATACAGGAGGAGGTGTACATTGAGCAGCCACAGGGCTTTGAGGTGCATGGGAAGGAGTCCCATGTGTGCAGACTGAAGAAGGCCCTTTATGGCCTGAAGCAAGCTCCCAGAGCTTGGTACTCCAGGATAGATACATATTTTCAGGGGATGGGTTTCACAAAGAGTGAGGCAGATCCGAGCCTTTACTTTATTGTGATTGGTGAGGAGCCTCTCATTCTGGTGCTGTATGTGGATGACTTGGTCATTACAGGTGCAGAGAGACTCATAGAGCACTGCAAGAGAGATCTTGCGACGGAGTTTGAGATGAAGGACATTGGCTTGATGCATTACTTTTTGGGCTTAGAGGTGTGGCAGGAGGAGGGGCATTTCTTCCTGGGGTAGGGGAAGTATATTGTGGACATCCTTAGCAGATTCCACATGGAGGATTGTAGACCCATGTCGACACCAATGATCACCAACTGGAAGAAGCTTCATGCTTCAGATTCCGAGTTGGTGGATCCCACATTGTACAGGCAGCTGATTGGTTCCTTGATGTATTTGATCAACACTAGACCATATATCTGTTTTGCAGTCAACACGATGAGTCATTTTATGTGTGAGCCTAGGAAGGTTCACTGGGTGGCTGCAAAACACATTTTGCGGTACTTGCAGGGGACAGTGGATTATGGTCTGGACTACAGGCAGGGAGATGGAGTGAGATTGGTAGGATACACTGATTCTGATTGGGCAGGTTATGCTTCTGATAGGAAGAGCACTTCAGGGTGCTGTTTTGGGTTGGGTTCAGCAGTAGTGTCATGGTTTAGCCGGAAGCAGCAGTCAGTAGCACTGAGTTCAACGGAAGCAGAGTATATGGCAGCGAGTCTAGCTAGTTGTGAGGCCATCTGGCTTTGAAAGATGTTGTTTGGCTTATTTGGTCAGCTGTTGAGACCTTCAATGATTTACTGTGATAATCAGAGTTGCATTAAACTCATGGAGAATCCAGTATTTCATGACAGGTCAAAGCATATCGGGATCAGATATCATTTCATCAGAGACTATGTTCAGAAGGGAGCTGTGAAGCTTGAGTATATTTCCACTGATGAGCAGGTTGTAGATATTCTTACCAAAGCCTTACCACAGGGCAAGCATGTCTACTTCAGAGACAAGATGGGTGTGGTGAGGAACACCTTCCTCGGTAAGAGGGAGTGCTGAAATTTGGTACCAGAGGACAGGTGGTTCCCTTAGGCTTTGATCTTTGGCCTAGGGAAAAGTGTCCAAAAGAATTTAATTTTTCTCCTAAAGTGATTCTATAATTTTATAAAGTTAAATCTAATTTAAAGGTGACTTTAAGTGATAAAGTTACTAAGTCTAATTTTAAAGTGACTTTTATAAAGTCAATGAAAAATTAGAAAGGAAAAGTGACTTTGGAAATAAATGACTAAGTGGGTCTTTATTAAAGTGGGGTGAATTAAAAAATAAAAAGTGAGATTTAAATGAGCATTTAATCTCAGCCTTAGATCTCAATCTATATCAGCCATTGGATTTAGGGATCACCCAGAAGTCACTTGGGGTTAGATTAAAGGAGGAAAAGGAGGAAAAGGTCATTCATTCTTTTCTGAGCAGATTAGGAGAAGGAGAGCAAGAGAGCAAGGGATATTTCTGGACAGGGAGGAGAAGGAGACAACAGCTTGGCACACATTCCAAGGCAGCAGTTGAGCAGATTTGTACATCTGATTCAGCACACAGCGAAAGGTAGATTTTGGCACGATTTTCTAGAAATCCATACAGCTAGTTTGCACAGAAATCGAGGAGTGGTTTGCTATTTTTTTCTACACGTAAATCAAGGTCCTTACAACGCATTTAATGCAGGCCGTACAACAACATTTAATGCTAAAAGTGGGCACGAAAATCGAGGAAGCCGTACAACATTTATTGCTGTCCTGTTTGCTGTAATTTCCAGTTTGCTGTGAGGCATGGGAAAAGAGATAAGTTGTAATTTTGCTTGCTGATTTTTTGCTGAATATTTCTCACTGTAAAAAGGCAATTTTCAGAAATAAAGAAGAGCTCTCAAACTGGTTTTCCCCAAGAGTTGTAGGGGCTTTTCCAGGGTCACATTGACCAAAAATCTCAGTGTTTAAATGTGTTTTAATGGCTGTTTATTATTGCTGATTTTTTATTTCTGCAATTTCAACATTCTGTAAAATTTCCAGAATTTGTGTTTTCAGCAAATTTACTTTTTCCAGCTTGTTAAATGTATGGTTATGGGAAATGGCATTTAACTATATGGGAGAAATAAGAAGAAACTGAAAACCGGGGTGGGAAAATAGAAATTTCTACACCTCAACCAATTCATAAAGTTCAAAGTATTACTGAAAGTGAGATCAAGTCTCTACCCAACATCTACATAAAACTAGAAGTTGAGAGGCCCTAAGCTAGGCATACTTTATTTGATGAAGAGATTCTGATTATTGATGTATCTGGCTTTAACGATGAGTGTTGTTGCAAAACAATGATGGAAGAGTGGGGATTCTTCCAAGTGATTAAATGTAATAGCCCAGGTGAAAATTCCATGTAACAAAAGTAAACAAAGGCAAAATAATAACCATGGATGATGGGAAACTTATTCCAAGCTGAATGTTGGGCATAATCCTAGTGATGGGGATCACTTGTAATTGTTTATGGCTAAGGAAATTCACAAAGGCAACAACTAAGGTTTTGGAAAGGCAAAATGACATTTTTGGTACAATTTATTTACTAAAATAGTGGAAATTAGGAGAAACGAGAGGTGAGAGGTCATAGGTTGCATGTGAGAAGGAAAATGTAGGAAAATAATGCAAAATGAAGAAAATAGAGGCTTCATTCATAGAAAGGCTTTTGAGGATCACTTGGTAACCTTTTGTCAGTTCAGTCTTGGAGCTCTCTTCTATGCTCTCTCTCTCATACACTTGGAGACTTAGAGTGTTCTTGGAGCACTCTTGGTGCATGTGGCATACTTGAATTTTTGGAGCAAGAAGGTAAAGGAAGAGCAGGAAAGCATAATAAGGCATCACGATCAATAACTACATCATATTTTCTTGCAGGTATTGAGTTGCATGTATGTTTCCTTCACTATTTTTGGCATGCATGGCACATGCATGTGGTTTCTTGGTTGTGGTCTGCCATTGGCATGGAGGATTGCCTGGATAGACAGTGGATTGCCTAGCCTTGTCATTTCCTAGATAATGATGGTGATTGTGCATTTACTTTCATTGTTTGTTTTTGGTTGGTTCTCATGTTTCCATAGCTTGGGTTGAGTTATTAGTTCCTGGAAGCCCTAATTGGACAAACACTCTAGAAGCCCTGTAATACCTTGGGTTGAGTTACTAGTCCTGGAAACCTTGGTTGGATAAATGCTTCAGAAGCCCTTGGTGGGTTGTGTTACTAGTCCTGGAAGCCATGGTTGGACAAACACTCTGGAAGCCCGGCGACAACTATGGGTTGAGTTACTAGTCCTAGAATCCTTGGTTGGAACAAATGCTCTGGAAGCCCTAGAAGGCTTGTACGGTGACCAATCTAATGTGATGTATGACTCTGAGGTGGAATCACTATTTGATGGGTTTAGGTGGATGGCCTCTGCAAGCCCTCAATGAGTTTTGATTGATGTGTTCTATGAGATCCCACATTCATGCTTGGAATATGGCATGGGGGTGAATGGATGAAGAGAGATTTGGTTGAGCCATTCTATGGTCAGGTGGAATGTGGAAGTCTCATCCTAGGTTTGGATTTTGCATCATTAATGAAAGATTATTTCTCCTTGTATTTCGATGAGAATTTTGATGGATTATATGTGGTCTATATGACTGTATTTTCATGAGTATTTCTGCTGCTATTATGCTGGTTATGTATGTGTTTTATGATAATAGCCATGTGTAGATCTCATCATGTTTTTACTTATAATTGAATGATCAATGTATCTATCACCTAATGGATGGAATGGCAATTGATGTGTTAAGGCATCAAAAGTTCTTAGCGATTCTCAGCTAAGTATGAGACTACTATGCTTAAAAATATTAATTACACCCGTAGGTTACACATTTGCAATATGTTTGACGAAATGCCTGTCATGTTTAGTAGGGGTCCAATTAAGGTCTCGAATAAGTGATTTATGTAGTATTGTCATTTCCATGTTATTTTGCTGATTTGAAGAGATGGTTCAATTCTAGGCAGTGACCTGGGCTCTCTGCATGAAAAAGTGGCTCAAATCTTGGAGTCATTGGTATATCACTTAAAGTTTTGGTCTCTGGTCACTGGCAGGCAAGCCTGTGAGAGCGACTTTGGGTTTCTGGTCGCCCTCATGCATATAGCATGAGAGTGATTGAGGCTTAAGTTGTCCAGAAGATGAGTGGGACCCCAAGTCAAGCTGTCTAAAGTCTTGGACTAGTTCCTAAAGGTCTTGTAGTTGATAATTAATCTCTTTACGGTGTGTTTCCTTCGGTTCCACTTCCTTAATGTGACTTAGGAGATTGAATCATATCATAGTGGCCTCTCATTGCATATTTACCTCGGCTAGCCGGTTGCTTGGGTAGATGTGGGGGGAGGGTGTTACAAAGTGGTATCAGAGCATGGTTCACCCCTTGGATTGGGTGGGCTATATGTTGGTCATGCATGCATGCTAGTTGCATTTGTGTCTCTCACACTTTCATTCCATATGCTTGTTGCATTTGCATGATGTTGTTCATGGTTGTAGTGATGTTGTCATGTGAAACTTGAGGTTGTTGAAGTGGAATGTAGTGTTGTGAGTGTATGAATGGTTACATGTCGATTTATGTTGCTTACATGTACCGTTGGAGTATCTCGATTTCAATCTTGCTTGTTGGTTACATTTTTGTATGCTTGGTTGCATGTATCATTCTAGTAGGTTTGATTCCAAGTATCGTTCATTCACGCTTGGTTATACATGTTTATGCATATGTGTGGATGGTTATGCATCACTTATGCATGTTCATGGTTGCATGTCGTCAAGTGTATAGGGACATAATGATGGTGGTTGTCATGCATGAGGTCATAGTGTGTATTGTTGTTGAGGTCATGCATTGATGACTGGACCCTAGCTAGAATGACGGTTGCATGGTCATATGTTTATGTTTTATGTTTCTATATACTGTCATGATTATGTTATACATGTATCGTGTTGATTTTTTGATCTTGCAGACAAGGTATCCTCACCAAGATATACTAAGGTATGTTGGTTTATTATGATTTTGTTTAGCTAACATGATACACCTTGCAGGAAGAAATATCAAATTGCTAGCAACATGGTTGACTACAAAGACTCTCCCTATGAATTTGAAGAGAATAATGGTGTTGGGAACCCTTTCAATTTGGCAGTTACACTAAGAATCTTAAAGGAAGAGATAAGGAGTTGTAAGGCAGATAATGACAAAACTATACTGGTAGAGGAAAAACAAGCAAAGGTAAATGCAAATACTTCAGAGTTTGTTAGATTTGCAATGATACGGACCACGTTAGATCATCTATGGAGGATAGAACTAATGGGGCATATGGTAGTCGGTCACATGGCGGTCATAGGTCAGATAGAGATGACACAATTAGAGACAGAAAATTGTTGGACACTCTGGATAGGAGAGGGCATAGACACATGTATTATTCTAGTTTTGATTCAGATAGGCATCATGATCGTCATCGTTATCATCCTTACAGGAGGAGTGATAGGGGATATTTGTTGGATGAGTTTAAGAAAGCAAAGCCACCAACATTTGATGGAGAGATGAAGAAACCACAGGATGCAGAGGCATGGTTTCTTGGCATGCGGAAATTCTTCAGGTTGCATGACTATTTAGAGAACATGAAAGCTAGAGTGGCTACATTCAGTCTCAAAGGTAAAGCATACATTTGGTGGGAAGATGTGAATAATTTCAGATGCATTCATGAGGAGGATTTGACTTGGAGTGAGTTTGAGCAACTATTTAAGAAGAAGTACTTGTTAGAGAGATACTTTGATGACATGGAAAAAGAATTTTATGAGCTAAAGATGGGATCTATGACAGATAATGAGTACACTAACAGGTTCTTGGAGTTACTGAGGTATGTGCCTTGTCTCACAGAGGAAAAGGCCAAGATTTAGAGGTTCATTAGTGGGTTACTAGTTGTATTTAAAGATAGAATTGAGTTCAATGAGCCTAGATCATTGGAGGAGGTAATTTGGAAGCTAATAAATTACTATGAACAATCAAAGCGCAAAACTGAGACTAAGCCAGACTGGAGAGGTAATGCAAAGAACAAAATCAAATGGGATAGAAAGAGAGCAAGACCTCAGGATACAGGTAACAAGGCGAATGTCGCACCACCTAAGAAGTTCAATGCATCAGATAGAGGATAGGGATTTCGATTAGGAGAATAGAACAAAGAGATAGGCTGTAAGCCTATAAATTGTTGGATTTGTGGCAAGGACCATTGCAGGAGAGATTCCTCGCAGAATTAGGGTGGTAGACCTTAGATATACAGTGTGCAGAAGGTGCATACTCTTAGGGATGTTTGTAAGAGTATTCTATGTATCTATGCAACATTGGATAACAAACATGAAGAGCATCAGACATATATCATTAAGATGGATGGTAAACTTTGTGATCAAGTTATTTCTATTTTTATTGACCCTGGATCTAATTATAACTATGTTAGTCCTGACTTGGTGGATAAGTGTGGTTTGAGTAAGGAATTGCATGGAGAGTCTTGGTTAGTGCAGTTGGCTATAGGTACAAAGAAGCGAGTTCATCATTGGGTAAGAGCTTGCACATTTGACTTGAATGGTATGTCTACTGCACCACATCTAAATGTATTATTGTTGGGATCATATATTATGTTGTTGGGCATGGATTGGTTGTAGCTTCATAGAACCAAGGTAGATTGCGATGATAAATCTATTGAGTGTGTGGATGACAATGGCGAACCAAGATTCTTACAGGGTAAGAAGAAAGCTACATTAGTTAGGATGGTGACAATTATGCAAGAAAAGTCTAGTCGCAAGAAAGGGTCTAAGTTATTCGCAGTGCACATTTCTAGTGATAAGGGTAAGGAAGTTGACGATATAGATGTGTTGAGCAGGTAGCCAGTTTGTTAACAGTTCAAGGATGTATTTCTTGAGGACATTACTGAGTTTCCACCTCAGAGGGAGGTAGAATTCTCTATTGATTTAATGCCAGGGGAAACTCCAACATCAAAAGCACCTTACAGGATGAGCACACTCGAGTTGGTAAAGTTAAAGTTGCAGTTGAAGGAAATGTTGGACAAGGGATACATTAGGCCAAGTGTATAATCTTGGCGGACACTGGTATTGTTCATGAAGAAGAAATATGGTACTCTCAGACTATGCATTGATTACAGGCAGTTGAACAAAGTGACCATCAAGAATAGGTACCATTTGCCAAGGATTGATGACTTGTTCGATCAGCTGAAGGGAGCAACAGTGTTCTCCAAGATTGATCTGATATCTAGATACCATCAGGTACACATAAAAGAGGAGGATATTTACAAGATTGTGTTCCAAACTAGGTATGGGCATTATGAGTTCATTGTTGTTCCATTCGGCTTGACTAATTCTCTAGCTACATTTATGTGTTTGATGAATAGTGTGTTGCATCCATATTTGGATAAGTTTGTTATTGTGTTCATTGATGATATATTGGTATATTCTAAAAATGAGGAAGAACATGCCGAGCATTTAGTAGCAGTGTTGAGGTTGTTGAGAGAGCATCGGTTGTATGTTAAGCTCAACAAGTGAAACTTCTTTCAAGCTGAGGTACATTATTTGGGGCATGTTGTCTCCAAGGATGGCATAACAGTGGATCCAGAAAAGATAAGGGCCATCATGGAGTGGACAACTTCTAAGAATGTGGATGAGGTGACATAATTTATGGGATTGGAAGGTTACTACAAGAGGTTAATCAGGAAATTCTCATGCATTTCATATCCTATCACATCATTGCAGCGGAAAGGTAAGAAGTTAAAATGGACAAAAGAATGTGAGGCTAGTTTTGATCAACTTAAGCCATTGTTGACACATGCACTAGTGCTACAGATTGCAAATTCAGACAAAGAGTTTGTGGTATGCAATGATGCTTGCAAGAGAGGACTTGGTGGAGTCCTTATACATGATGGACATGTGGTATGTTATGAGTCCCAAAAACTAAATGAGCACGAGCAGAACTACCCGACACATGATTTGGAGTTAGCAACGATCATACATGCATTGAAGATGTGGAGACACTATCTTCTTGGTAGAAGGCCAACCGAATCTGAATGCTAGGCAGGCTAGATGGTTGGCCACAATTAATGAGTTTGATTTCGAGATCAGGTACATCAATGGTAAAGAGAACAGGGTGGCATATGTTCTCAACAGATAGGTACAGGTAAATCACTTAGAAACTATGACCTCTTATGGGTCATACTCATAGGATAGGATCTTGCAGGTAGGTCAACAGGTATAGGTAGTGGTATAGGTACAGGCGATAGCAGAGGTATAGGTGCAGGTGCATGGGGTACGGATTATTTTCTTACAATAGACAGGTTGGTTAGGTTCCCAGACAAGATATATGTACTGGATAACAATGAGCTTAAGAAGGTGATCTTGAGGGAGTTTCATGCGAAACCTTATTTAGGTCACCCAGGTTATCAAAAGACATTAACTGTAGTGAATATATTTTACTATTGGCCGAATATGAAGAGAGATGTAGTAGAGTTCGTGGCTAGATGTTTTGATTCTCAGCGAGTGAAAGCAAAATGTAAGTATCTAGGTGGACTGCTATAATTGATTGCGATTCCAGAGTGGAAATGGGAAGTTATTTCCATGGACTTCATCATAGGGTTGTCGAATATAGTGAGACAACATGATTACATTATGGTTATTGTGGATAGGTTGACGAAGGTTGCACATTTCGTTTCGGTGAAGTCTACATTCTCAACTAGCAATGTAGCACAGGTATTCATCCAAGATGTGGTCAGATTGCATGGTGTTCTGAAGAATATTGTGTCAGACAGGGATGTGAAGTTCACTTCCAAGTTTTGGAAGGAGTTATTTGCAGGTTTGGGCACAGAGTTGGCCTTCGGTATGGCTTATCATTCACGGACAGATGGAAAGATAGAGGGTGTATGTGATGCATCAACAACGAAAGTGGGAAGAGTATATTCCATTGGTGGAGTTCGTTTACAAAAATGGTTATCAAGAATAATTTAGGATGAGTCCTTTTAAGGCATTGTATGGGAAAAGTTGCAACACTCCCATCAGTTGGAGTGATCCGGTTAACAGAGTGTTGATTGGGCAGACATGTTGGCAGACATGGAACAAAAAATGCAGGTTATAAAGAAGAATCTAAAGGCGAAACAAGATAGGCATAAGAGTTATGAAGATAGGAATTGGTTGTTCAAGGAGTTCTAGGTTGGGGAACAGGTGTACTTGCGCACAAACCAAAGAATAACTCCTTATAGATTGGATCATGTGCCAAGCTGACACTACAATTTTTTGGACCCTTCAGTATCATTGAGAGGATTGGGCCAGTAGGATATCAAATTGCACTGCCTTTGACAGTGAAAGTCCATGATGTTTTCCATGCATCTTTTCTTAATAAGTATGTTAAGGATGTTGATCATGTGATTGACTGGTCTGTATTGCAGGTGGAACTTTATGGAGAATTCTAGCTGGAGCCTCAGTGTATATTACAGAAAAAGGTGCTTATGCTCCGGAACTAAGAAATTGAGTAAGTTAAGGTGCAGTGGAAGCACTTTGGGCCCGATGAAGCTACATGGGATATGGCAGATTAGATGCGGGCTATGTATCCTTCCTTGTTTTCTGGTTGGGGTAAAGCAATTTTGGCTTGGTGTTTGGGTGTGATTTTGATATATGTGTGGTATATGCTTTGGTATACGTTTTGATGATGTTGGTTTATATATGTATGTATATGGATGTAAATGTCGCCAAGAGATGTGTTATAAAGCTTCACTATGCGGTATGTTGTTATGATGTCATGTTATTATGTTGGTTTTTTTTTGTTTTTGTTTTTAATTAATTAATTAATTAATTTTTATTTTATTTATTTATTTATTTTTCAGCAGGGTGATCATTGTAAATATTGCATCGATCTAAGTTATAAAGCTCCATCAATGGTATATATTTTGCTTACAATAGTTTTGTGGTTATAGGTGTTGTTTAACACCGAGGACGGTGTTCCCCTAAGGGGGAGGGTTCTATCACATCCCTGGTGAAAATTCCATGTAATAAAAGTAAATAAAGGAAAAATAATAACCACAAATGATGGGACACTTATTCCAAGCTGAATGTTGGGTAGAACCTTAGTGATGGGGACCACTTGATTGTTTATGGCTAAGGAAATTGGAAAAGGCAATGGTTAAGGCTTTGGAAAGGCAAAAGGGAATTTTTGACACATTTATTTATGAAAATAATGAAAATTAGGAGAAAAGGGAGGTGAAAGGTCACACGTTGCATGTGAGGAGGAAAATGAAGGAAAATAATGGAAAATGAAGAAAATAGAGGCCTCATTCATAAAAACGCTTCTAAGGATCAGTTGTAACCTTTTGTTATTTCAGTGTTGGAGCTCTCTTCTATTCTCTCTCTCCCTCATACTCTTGGAGACTTAGAGTTTTCTTGGAGCACTCTTGGTGGGTGTGGCATACTTGAATTTTTGGAACAAGAAGGAAAAGGAAGAGAAGGAAAGCGTAAGAAGGCGTCAGGATCAACAACTACATCATATTTTCTTGCATGTACCGAGTTGCATGTATGTTCTCTTCACTAGTTTTGGAATGCATGGCACACGCATGTGGTTTCTTGGTTGTGGTCTGTCATTGGCATGGAGGATTGCTTGGATTGATAGTGGATTTCCTAACCTTTCCATTTCCTAGATAGCCATGGTGATTGTGGTTTTACTTTCATTGTTTGTTTTTGGTTGGTTCTCATGCTTACTTAGCTTGGGTTGAGTTATTAGTTCTTGGAAGCCCTAGTTGGACAAACGCTTTGGAAGCCCTGTAACAACTTGGGTTGAATTACTAGTCTTGGAAGCCTTGGTTGGACAAACACTTTGGAAGCCCTTGCTGGGTTGACTTACTAGTCCTGGAAGCCTTGGTTGGACAAATATTATGGAAGCCCAAATTTAGCTGTGGGTTGAGTTACTAGTCCTGGAAGCCTTGGTTGGAACAAACGGTCTGGAAGCCCTAAAAGGCTTGGATGGAGACCAATCTAATGATGGTTTTGTGATGTCCGACCATGAGGTGGAATCAATATTTGATGGGTTGAGGTGGATGGCCTTTGCAAGCCCTAGATGAGTTTTGATTGATGTGTTCTATGATATCCCACATTCATGTTTGGAATATGGCATGGGGGTGAATGGCTGAAGAGAGATTTGTCTCAGCCATTCTAAAGTCAGGTGGGATGTGGTTGTCCCATCCTGGGTTTGGATTTTGCATCATTAATGAAAGGTTATTTCTCCTTGTATTTTGATGAGCATTTTGATGGATTATATGTTGTCTATATGACTATACTTTCATGAGTAGTTATGCTTCTATTATGCTGGTTATGTATGCGTTTTATTACGATAGCCATGTGCGACTCTCACCATGTTTTTACTTGTAATTGAATGATCAATGTATATATGAACTAATAGATGGAATGGTAGTTGATGTGTTAAGTCATCAATGGTTCTTAGTGATTCTCAGCTAAGTATGAGACCCCTATGCTCATCACTGTTAATTACACCTGTAGATTACACATTTGCAATATGTTGGACGAAATTTTTTTCATGTTTAGTAGGGGTCCAGTCAAGGTATTGAACAAGTGATTTCTTTAGTACTATCATTTCCATGTTATTTTTCTGATTTGAAGAGATGGTTCAATTCTAGGTAGTGACTTGGGCTCTGGGCCTGAAAAAGTGGCTTAAATCCTAGAGTCACTGGGATAACACTTACAGTTTTGGTCTCTGGTTACTGGCATGAAAGCTTGTGAGAGCAACTTTGGGTCTTTGGTCGCCCTCATGCCTATAACATGAGAGCAAATGAGGCTTAAGTTGTCCAAAATATTAGTGGGACCCCAAGGCAAGCTGTCTAAATTATTGGATTGGTTCCTGAAGGTCTTGTAGCCGATAATTAATGTTTGTATGATGTGTTTCCGCCAGTTCCACTTCCTTAACATTACTTAGGATTCAAATTGAATCATAACATAGTGGCCTTTCATCACATATTTATCTCGATTGGCCGATTGCTTGGGTAGATGTGGGAGGAGGGTGTTGCATTAACCATGGAATAATTCTTATATTCTCAAGAATTTTTAATTTGTTGTTTAAAGTATAAATTTCTTTTTAATATTTAATATCAATTGGTCAAATATTTGAAAGCTATAAATTAACTTCAGAAATGAAACGAATATATGAAACTATGTACCTTTGTTTCAATATTCCTTCCGATTATTTTCCGATCGATGAAGTTGGCAGTCGCTGCAATCATGTCCTCTTGCAAAGGCCAAATTTCCAAAAACGCCACCATAAATGTTAACAACAATAGTCTTACTCTCGCCATTTCTCCCTGAAATTCAATGCTTCTGATTAGATCATTGAAAAGGGGAATAGAGAGAATTCATTGTGCATGTTCCATTAACAATGCTCGCCACGATTGAGGTTGCTTGAGACAACCTTCTAGCGAGCTATGGCATTGCCATTGTTAACCTTGAGCCTCTTGAAATAGTCAGTTTGAGGAGTATACAATGATTCTTTGCCTATAAGGACTAATAATTCTCCATCTTCAATATCATCCCCTGCATGGTTAGAAAATTCATATTGATTAGTACAACAAAGATGGTAAGTGCAATGAATTTTGTGAGAAGTCATGAGCGACAATGTTACCTCCGTATCAACCTTATGAATGCGGAGTTTGACTTGACTCCTCAACCACACTCAAGCTTTCTCTCAGCCTGGGAAACCTCAGATAGGTTAAAAATCCTCATAACTTGTTAAACTTTTTTTTACGGAGCATGGACAACACACAACTTGAATTGATAGAAAAAAAGTGTTGAAAATAGCAACAAGAAATTCTAAAAATAGAAATGCTATAAATAGCATTGCTATAGATAGCATTTCAGGTATCAGTGTTGAAAATAGCAACAAGGAATGCTAAAACTAAAAATGCTAAAAATAACATTTCAGGATATATTCCAATTTTGATTTGTCCTTGAATCAAAATTGATAATTAAAATTCATATTTAGTCTTAGTAGCTGTTTCAAAAATAATTAATTAATTCATCTTGAGTTAATTAGTTGGAGAAAATCAAACATGAAGTTTTTGTGAAGACATGCAACAATTATCCCTTTGATTGAGGAAGTTATCCCTTAATTAAGGGGATAAGGATGAGTTGTATTTGAGTTGTAATTAGTTAGCTTAGTTAACTAAGTTAAGTCCAGTTAAATTAGTTCCAAACAATTGGAGGAACTAATTGTGAGTTCAGTCAATTAATGCATGCATGCATGCAACTAGTGTTCTCCAGATAACTGAATATTCTCTCATAAATAACTCATGCATGTCAGTTTAGAGAAAGACCCAGTTGAGATTAAAGGAAGGGATAGTGTACTATCAGTTGGAGGAATTTTCCTATAAACGAAACTCATCCATGCAGAAGGAATTATCTTCTTCAGGATTGCGTAGTTATTTTAGAGGTCAGTGTTGTGTGTGAGGTGAGAATCACACAGGTTGCAATTGGAGGACCCAGGAGAAACTGCGCAAGGAAATAGGATGCTTGGAGGACTAAAGGAAGGCATATGTCGTGCCTATTCAGTTTATGAGCAACATTGAGGGATTGTACTGAGAGCTGGATAGCTTGTGAGCTAAAGCTTTGTGTAATCTAGAGATATTTCCACTTGTATGATAATACACATAGCGGGGTTTTTAGTTGAGGCTTTCCCCAGAGTATTCTTCTGTGTTCATGTGTGATTGATTTCTCATTCTATGTTATATGTGTTCTAATTGATCTTGTTCAAAATTGATTAAGCTTCCGCAAGTTTGTTTGTAGAAGTAGATCTAGTATTTTGCTTTAGTATATTACATTATCAGGTGATCTACAGTGAGAAATTCTACAAAAAGTAATGACATTTGTTTCCTGTGAGCCATGATATTCTCTATGACGAAGCATGAACAACGTGCAACTCGAATGACATAAAAAAAGTAATGAGATTTGTTTCTTGTGAGCTATGATATTTGCAGAGTTGTGTAGGGCCCAGTGCAACAAGGATTCTAGCTAGTATCAGCATACCACATAGACAAACAAATGAAATTGGTGTACATTGGGAGATATTTCACCCAATAGAAAAAGAGGTAAACAACATTCGGCAAGTGAATTGTTCCAAAAGGAACACCTTCAGTGTAAATATGTATAATAAATTTAAAATAAGTTGTATTGATAAAATATTTTATGTAGAATGGAAAACATAATTAAAGACTTCCCAATGAATGTGACTCATGAACCAAGACAGGTATGTGCACATACCATTCGAAGAGAAAAACCGCCGAGATGCAATATTAGCCATGAAGGTTCCAAGTTTATGGCTTACCAAAAGTTCATAAAGAAGGTGCACCTGTTAAACCCATTGTTCATACGATAGCATCATTTGGCAAAATTTCTCGCGAAGAAACTTAAGGATTTAACAAGACATAGCCAATCATTGGTTAAAGATTCTACCACATGGTATATTGAAGAAGGAAACGTTTTGGTGAGCTTTGATGTGCTACAATTGTTTGCAATTTTTTTCAAAAATAAGCAATTTTGATCATCAAGAATATAGATGATGAAATTGTAAAATTGGTGGAGACCTATTTAGAATTAACATTTTTCAACTTCAAAGAATAATTGTGTTAACAAATTGAAGGAATTTCAATGGAATCACCTCTCTCTCCAATAGTGGCTAATATACCCATGGAACATTTTGAAAGCACTACTATCGAACCCTTTCCACTTAAACCTAAATGGTGGAAAAGGTTTGTTGATTACATCAACATCAATTGACCACATGGAAATAAGGCCTATAAGAATTCAACCATCTAAACAACAAATCCAATCACATAAGTTTTATAATGGAAATAGAAGAAAAAAATCAAATATTGTTCTTGGATGTTCTTATCACAAGGAACAATGATGGATCCTTATCCCACCATGTCTATAGAAAAAAACACATATAAAAAAATATTTACATGTTGATTTAGATTACTATCTGACATAGAAACTTGGCATAATAAACACCTTGGTAACAAGGGTCATCAGGGTCTCGAACCATGAACACCTAGAACAAGAATTATAGCATTTCTCCAATGTCTTCAAAGTGAATAGATACATGATGCTAACCAATCCTCATAAATAATTATACATTTCAATATTTCAATTTTGTATTCCCATTCAATTCACAACAATAATATAATATAAATAATGTGGAATTACTTGAACCATGAAAGAATGTTTGATATCCTCCATTCCTAGAAAATATAAAAACTAATCCCTTGAATATTTCCACTATCCTAAAGGTATTCAACTCCTTCAACTATATGAATATTTGTTACATTACATGATATATGAATGAAGCCAACTCATCATACTTAAATTATTCTATATAAATCTAGACCTTATTACACTTGAGGAAATAAAGATTTAAAAGATGCTCAAACATCAGATTCCCAAGGAACAAAAAATTTCATGGAGTCATGTCTCTAAAGTATTCATTGTTGTTGCTTTCACTAAAAAATATGAAATAAATTTAGTTGAATTTGTAAAATAAAATTCTTTTTGCAAATATTTTCCTGCTGGGTCCCGAGGTCTATTCACATGATATAGTAATGTTTTGCTTCTCAATTGTGCTAAAATCTTTTTCACTTGAAAACTAAATTTCTTCTTGAAATTGATTGTTCCAAATCATAATAATTTATTTTTCATAACCGAAGTATTCTCATGATTCATTTCTTTAGTGTTCATATTCAATCTGTTTTTGTATTCTTTAATTGCACTTGGACATGATACAAACATGTTAAAGAAAACAATTCGTTCATTAGGTTTCTGAAGCCTATCCTTAGCCATAAAAATTATTTCCAAGGCAACTTGAATGAAATTTGTCTTCTTATTCTTTTTCCTTTCCTTCCTTTCATCCACATATGTATAGTGCACTATCTCATTTTAGGATTTTGAAGTCAAAAATGACTGTCAGGACAACTTGAAAGAATTTTTCATCTTATTCTTCCTTCCCTTCCCTTCATCAACATATGTATGGTCCACTATCTCATTTTTTGCCTTATATACATGAAATTGTACCTTTGTTGCTTATTTCTACTTCTCCTTTCTTAGATTCACAAATTCTTTTTCTTTAACATCCTTCTCACAACAATCTTTATTCATACCATTTTCAACATTAATTTGAGATTTCTCTTTAACATCCTTCTCACAACAATCTTTATTCATACCATTTTCAAAATTAATTTGAGATTTCTCACACAAAAAATACTCGTTCAAAACAATCTCTTTCTCTTCATTTTCCAATGATTAACTTGTTACGATTTATTCACTATTGCTTTCCATCACATTTTCTTTCTAAAAATTTCCTTTTGCAGTAGATATCATTAGATGATCTATTCCTATTCTCGTGATGACTAGATGACCAAACCTATTGCAATTAGATTTTTTTTGTGATTCAAAGTTAAATAGAGCATCAATTTTCATCTTCTTGACTTATATCTTTATATGGAAGAGTCCAGTCATTTCCTTCTCTTATTTTTCAAGTTCACTCCCTTCTACACTGTTGTACAAATATTATTCTCATCCAATTTTGAGTTGTTTTCTACTTGGTTGGTGGAATTAATGACCATGCTATTTTTCTTCCTAGCATCTTTCTTTTTGTTCTTTGGGTTGAGCTCTAGATTTAACTTGCAACATTCTCCTTTGTATGACCAGCACTTTTATAGTGGTTGCAATGGTTTTTATGATCTTTTCACCAGTGTTGTGTGGCTATTGTCTTTTTGTCTTTTCATCGGTTTCACTTCTTTTTCCCCTTCTTGGAAGCTTCCTGGTTCTCCTTTTGCTTTCGCCCACTTGATTTGCCTTTTTTTCTAGCCTATATTCTCTAGGTACTATGCCTATGTATAAGCCTCATTCATTGTTATGGGTTTGAACAACATCACTTACTTGCATAGAGGGCTACGTAGACCCCCCAAATACTTGAGGAGTACATTTGAACTCTCTGGGGAGATACCCAACATTATTTCCATCTTCCTAAATTCAGTGGTGTACTCTTATACACTCTTCCCCTGTCTTTTCCAAGAGCAATGCCATCAAATCCACTGGTCCTGTACATACCTGATAACGTAGAACTATGAATTTATGAGAGTTTTAAAATCCTCCCACTTAGTCACTGGAGGATCTCCCTCTAGTCTCAGGGTTTCCATGTGGCTTTCCCACCAAGTCAACGCATGACCCTCTAATTTTAGATAATTAGATGAAATTTTATATTCTTCCTCTACATGGTGAATGTTAAAATAAACCTCTAACAATTGCAACTAGTGATTTGACTTCAAAGCATCGGTCTCACCATGATCAGGCTTGATATTGACCTCTTCTTCAATATTGAACATAGGCTCTGAATGGTTCATAGAACTCAAACAAGGTTGTTCCTCTTTGGGTTATTTCTTAGACTCCCTCTCTAGTTCTTTTCGATCCCTCAAATTCCCCTCTAATCCAAACTTTGAGCTAGAACCTCCAACTTCTCAAGTCAAAAACTTATTCACCAGAGTTTCCATAAAATATTTATGTTATGCCTAATATCTATGACATGTTCTTCCAGCCTTGATAACCTCTCCTTTGCCACATCTCGATGCTTATTAATAGATTTATTAGCCATCTTTGGGGTTTTACAACTTTCTTCTTAAACTGATTTGGATCCCCTATAACTTCCCACAAAATACCCAAATACACTTTCTTTGATACTGATATGATCCATAAATTGTCATGGATATTCCATTGGACAATTTTTCACAACAAATTTACTAAAATACATTTGAAAATATGATATCTGCACTATGAGGGTTAATTTTTCATTATATTTTTAGATTAATTAATTACTGTATTATGCTTATGCATTCAATAGATGAAATATGGAAAATTAAGAATAATGAAATAAAACTCACAAACCATAATGAACACAATATAATCTAGGAAATCCTTATGGGAGAAAACCCAACTAGGTGAGGCTACTCTACTCTATTTTTCTCTATATGGAAATGGATGCAAGTAGAAAGGAGCAAAACCTATGGCCCATGGGGTGCAACACTACACAAAGCCTCTTTGTTTCCTCTCTCATTATCTACTCTCAAATACTCTACTCATGGATGGAAAAAATGCACTCAAACTTAGTGGAACCCATTTTCCTCCTAGTGTCTTGATTATAACGTAGTGTGATAGGAAACTAGGGTTAAATTTGATCCATTCAACCCTAAATATGAGTTACAACTTGAGTCTTCTATATTATTCTTCATACACCCCACATGGATATCCCCTTTTCCATGAGTAATAGGGGATGTTGTGGCATCCCCTTGAATTATGGTGGTCAATTTCAATAGGTCAACTTCTGCAAGAAATAACTTTCTCGTATGAGCTCTGATTGATGTGAATCTTGTGCCATAGTGAGGTTGGGACCACAAAAAATGTTCATTTAAGTCTTAAAATGACTCCTAAATCTTTTCACCTAAAATTTTCCAAACTAGGACCACTGATAAGAATGACTATACATGTTACTCCTCCAAATTTTCCACTTTAAATGCATCAAGAGGGATGAAAAATAATATATTGATCCAATGTGGATCAAAGCAAGAATACAAATTTTTGAAGTTTATCCTAAGTCTTTCCAACTTTTCATTTAACCTAGGTTCATAACAAATCTTTTAAAAGAGTTTCATTGTGCTATAACTTCTAATGGTACAAAGCCTCCAATATAAACCTACTATCTAGCAAAATTTTACTTACGTAGATAACTACTTCTAAATATGAGGGTCATCTTCCCTATGAAAGTCCCGTGGACCCATTAGGGGAAGTGCAACATTCAAGTCAAGGACCATATATATATATATATTAATTTTAATTTTAATTTTTTAAATTTTTTATATGTTATTATTAATGGATAGAGAAAATGTATAATACATACCAATATCATCAATATTTATTATATTATTAATGATAATATTTATCATAATTTTAAGAATAAAATTAATTGATTAAATATTATTTTATTAATATTATTCTAGTTGATTTAATAATGCATCACATTTTAGATGCAAAATTTATATATATGACTCAAGGGTATTTAAGTTATCAAAATCATATTCTAAGTAAGGGTCCCTCGGTCCCTCTTCCCATTGCGTGATATAATGGCAATTAAATTGAAAAAAAACTATTGCTCTTGAGATACTTAACACTCTCCATGTACTCTGGTCAAATCATATGCTATGGTTTACGCTTTGCATTAGTAAAAATATCAATAATATTATAATAATCTTAAAATACTTATAAATAAAAATAAAATTTTAAAAATCTTTATCATCAAAACACACACATAAGTTTTTAAAAATAATAATACACAAATTCATGATTCTATGCAGAACCCTCTTACCCCAATTAAAATTAACCATTCTATACCAGGAGAACTTACGTGAATTAATGAACCAATTTAACTAATTAAACACAAAGTGGAGATATATATTGAATTACGAAAATTAAACTGGCTTGACACAGTTAATCACAATGAATACATTGATTTAATTGTAAAATTGTTGTACACAATTATTAATTGTGTAGGCAGGTCTCCATGTGTTACTCGTTGAGTGAAATTTACGTTGTTACACTAACAAGACATGACCTTTTAAGTTAATTTAAAATTGTCACATATACTTTGTAACTAAAAATATACTCACTGTTATAGATTTATTTGGGCACATCAACACCAACTTACATGTCGATGTTATTAGGGTTCATCAACCCCTAATATGGTTGTTACATACCCTAAAAAAGTTAATCATCAGGATGTCTCACTCCCAAAGAAGTTCCATCAAAGAATACATCCAATAAGTGTCTCTAAAGAGATCATTACAGGAAGCCCTTTATCAGGCTGCAATGCATTGCAGGTACCACACTGACTAAGTGCTATGCATCGCACTTAGTCCTTCTTTAGCTTGCGATGAGCGAACTTGGGCAAAGTTCCGAGAGGGTTTGAAGATTCCCTATCCATGGGAAACCTCTAGAAGCTTCTCAAGTGCCACCTGCCCCTCTGAGTTCGCCCAAGGATGAAAAAAGGAATTAGGAAACATCAACCTCCTATCTCCCTTTTTCATGGAACCAATTGCTAAAAATAGAAAGGCATTCATCATCATCATTGATGATCCAACCTCCTTCACTCATCTATAAATGGATCACTCATCCAAGAGATCTGGAGGCTGAATAGTTCTGAGTTGTAAAGAGATGCTTATGGTTTTAGTATTGAGTCTGAGTATTGTGGTAATGTTGGAATGTCTTGCTGTTCATGAGGTGGAGAAGGTTTGAAGTTGGAAGGATGACACTGGATCGAACTCATGGGTTGTAATCCTCCTTTCTATCAATAAAGATTTTCAAGATTTTTCCCTTATGTTTGTGTAATTTGTCAATGCATTCATATGTTTATCATACTTTCAATTCTATGTTATTTATGAATAATAGATCATTATGCTTTGACGGGTCTTTGTTTCTGTAATTGCACAGGTACTTTCCAAGTGAGTTAAGTACGGAAAGGAGCAACGAGATCGGTCAAGGGAGAGAGGGATCAAGCGAGGAATCAAGCAGAAGTTGCAGGTTGGTTCCTTATAGTCTTTCTCTTATTTGTTGTTTATAGGAAAAGTAATGAATTGTTTTAACTGTTGTTTCTAGGTTAGCTACCAAACCTAGAGGGTTAGCGTTTTTTAGAAACACTAATTAGTCCTGAAACACTCATGAAATGCCATTTTTTAGGTTGGTTTTAACTATTTAACGGTTATAAGCTTTCCCCTACCCGAATGGTGGTTTAATAGTTAGTTTACTTTTATCTTCTTTCCCTTGATTCATTATTCCTTCCTAGCCCCATAAGTAAAATGGGGCCACAACAACATCCTAACCACTCCTCATGTAGTGAAACATAAATGTAAAAAAGCCTTTCGAACTCAATTTCCTTTCCATTTGGCCTTTTATTTTCTCCTTGGATTTGATGCATTGGAAAAGAGTATTTAAGATAGCCCAAGGCTTAGGAACTTTCCTATTAGGAAATGGTCTTTCATATATTGGATTTTCTCACTCACTCTCAATGAGGTAGTTCCATACTTGGGGTTTTTAGGCATTTTATCTAAGCACTCATTTGCTAGGCATCCAACATGTGCTTGAGCTAATTAGTTCACTCTATTGGACACTCCTAAGAGACCTTTGTCAATAATTTCTTAAAAGACCTGGACCGTGTCTCCTCCATTATTCACCCAAGATTCCCTTTTGCCTGATCTTTCAATCCATCAATTTGATTAGGTTTCAATTCCATGGATGTAGACTATTACATCATTCTCGTTTTTCCTTGCCATTGATAAATGTAAGTTAAATACCCTGAATCATGGATCTTTATGTTGAAACCCTAATGGGGGCCATGCACCTCAATCATCACTCCAATTGTATAAAAAATGGTTAAAACAATTATTTACTCATGTGCCACTATTATTTTGAATTTGGAGTGCTTACATTATTGAAATAAGTGTGAACATTATATCCCTACCACCCAGCTATTAATTATTGGTAATTAGATTAACATTTTGGAAGCCCTATTTCAAAATAGACACACTTATCTAGGTAAATGTAATTAATATTGATTCACACTGTGAAATGTTTTTTTTTTGTTAAATCTAAAAATAAAATTATAAAGAAAATTATGTATATGTATACACACACATAAGGGCTTGGAGTATGCCTTTAAATTACTTCTACTTGGCTAAGACTTGTCTCCCTGCGAAATAAGGAAACACATTAACATCGAAAGACCTACATGCATTTAGCAAGAGTGAAAATTGGGTGCTCTCTTAAGGATCACCAGTGGATCATTTGTGATTTTCCTTGAATAATGATGATGAGTCAACCCGCGTTTGTTGATAGCATCTAAAGATGGTAACCCTCACTCTTCGACAACTAAGTTATAATAAATTTTCCTAATATTAAGAAAAATATATGCACAAATAAATAAATAATAATCTTCCGATTAAACTCAATTTTATAATTTTTATTTAAAATAATACAATATTAATAATAAAATGATACATCGTGCATTTTATAACCAATTTTAATAATATTTTTATAAAGTATAAATAAATGAATCATTCATATAGTGATTTCTTAATCCACAAGCTAACTAATCTCACAGTTCACTTGGTTGGGAAAGTCGATTTTCATACACCTTGCCCGTGATCGATTCTGTTTGTATATCGATATTACTTGCCGGATGCTGTATGCATCGTATTGTGGTTATTGTGGGTTGATTACTGTAAAAAGTTGGGCGCCCCCCTCTCCTTTAAAAAAAACTAATCTCACAAGATAATGATTTTTTAATTATTTAACTTATAACATAATGCAAAAATAACTTATAACGTTTCGTGCCCGGGCTTTGTTGCGATGGTGGTGGTCGCTCGCCTGGTTTCTTCCGCCGCTGGTCTCAGTCCGTCCTCCGCCCCGCTGTTTCGGGCGTCGGGTTTTTTGATGATGCGGAGCGGGTTCTGGGTTTCGTGGTCCCAGTCGCCGCTTGGCCGGCATTTGTGGCAATACTCTCTGTGTTTCGACCCTTAGCTTGATGTTTGGGCTTCCTAGGCCATAGCTGTTGTTCTTTTTCCTTGTTTGGGCCTAGTGAATTTCTGCACCCTTTGGAGTTTACTGGGCAGGCATGCGTGCCCTGTTTTTTGTTTTTTTTTTTCTTGTTTGGGCCGTAGCGAATTTCTGCACCCTTTGGGGTTTACTTAGTAGACATGTGTGCACTGTTCTTTGTTTTCTCAATTCTGAATGTATAGCATTCTCCTGTGGCTTTCTTGTGTGATTTTTTTAATAACAAATGCTTTTATGTCAGTCCATATTTTAAAATATAAGTATTTTGTCTGGTAAAAAAACAAAGATCATGGTAATATGTAACTTGCCTTTTCTTTAAAATATATTTTAAGAGAAAAATATACTATTGAATAATAGTAAGATTCAAAACGAAATCTTCATAAAAATAATTTACATTATCAAATCTATAACTTTATGAATACAATTTACAGTGTATGCATGATGCATCTATATACTTTTGTATTTAACAAATCCGTCTTCACCAAGTTATAAATACAAGTTACAGAGTATATGCATCATGCATCTATATACTTTTTTATCTTTCAGATCCATCGTCACCACTTCTGATACCCACTTTTGGCCTATTGAATGGTAAATAACAAGATGCTCTCGTAAAGAACTGGACTTAATACACATAACAAGATGTTCTCGTAAAGAATTGGACTTAATACACTTTGCTGCAATAACACTGTGTTTTCAATATCTTTCTGTTGAAATTATAATTCCAACTGCCGCGTCATTTATTTCACAAAACCACCAGATCTTCCATCGCACCGCTTTTCACGAGCAAGTGCTTTTCCTCCGGAGGGCAGCGATAATGTACGCCAGGTGAGACGTGCACAGCAGTTTTACCAAAGTGGTTTTCATGGGAGGATAAAGTTCGTGTGGATTGAGCGAGCTATAACCGTTCGATTGAAATCTTGGTTTGGAGCCATTGGATGGAAGTCAACGACTGAATGTACAAGGTTGCAGCCAATGACATTGCGTGAAGTAAATTGTGTTTGACCATCGGCTCTGTCATAAAAGAAATTAATGGAATTTAATGTGTGTTTGACCATCATAAAAGAAATTAATGGAATTTAATGTGACTGGTAGAACGTAATTAAAATTTTAATTTTAATGAATTAATGGAATTTAATGTGATTGTTAGAACATAATTAAAATTTTAATTTTAATGTTGTTTATTCCCGGGTGTATTGCATAGGAAATATGTATTGTTATTTTTGTTTTAGTTTTTGTTGTTGAACCAGTAATGGAGCACGCAGCAGCGTGAGTGAAAGTAAGAAGTTGGTTGAAACAAAAGGGAATGTGCAGCAGCGTATATGTAATTTTTTTTTGTTGTTCGTTGCATATATGAAATGCAAAATACACAGCAGTGAAAAAGTAATTTTTCTTTGTGTAATGTACAACAGTGCAGAGATAGTTTTGGTGGTTGAATATGAAATGTAATACGCCGTAGTGAGTGAAAATCTTTTTACACCTAGCAGTGTGAAATGTGCAAGCAGAGACAGAGCCTTTTATGAACAGCAGTGTTTTTATTTTCAGAACAGAGTATTTGTTTTGTTGCAGAGATAGAGTAAATTTTAAAGAAGAGACAGTGAAGGTTTTGGAATTGCATTTGAAGCAGTCTCTGGTTGTAATCAGAGAGGAAAATTCTTGTAACAGCAATTATTTTTAGTGAATACAAGTGTTCTTTGTGCATGTGTAAATCTCTGTCTTCAGCAAACAATTTTTTTTTTCTTGTAGTTAAAACAGAGCATTTTCTCTACTCTGTTCAAGTTATTTTATTTTGGAATCACCAAAAATTCCCAACAGTTTCACCTTCTCTTCCAAAACTGTTGTTAGGACATTTTTTTCACCTTTTCGAACGCATGAAGAGCCATTTTTATACAGCAGCGTCCCCTCGTCGCTGGTCATTCACAGTAAAAAAAAAATTATTGAAATAATGAGAACGATGTATATTTAACAACACAAAACAATTTCAGAATTGATGATTTGTGAGTTAATTTATGAGATGATATAACTAATTTTAAGGCAGATTTTTCGAACCCGATATTGTGGTTCATCTTCGAACCCGCAAAAATAACCACACATTTGTTAATTTGAAATATCAACACACTAAACTGTGGGAAAAAAGTCAACCCGAAACAACACAATATACTGGAAAAAGAAGGGAAAGCAATACAGTACTCAGATGGAGGTTGAGTTCTCACCCATTACATGCTTGTAGCTCGAAACCACTTATCTCTGCAACACGAGAAAGAGCCTTTCTCCAACCTTGGAACTCTATCGCACCTTCTCTTGATGAATTTCGGAGTCGAACCTCGTCTTCTTCTCAAGTTTGGCTTCAACATTCACTCATCGTTTTAGCCCCATCGCAGCTCAGCAAGCTTCACATTGTAGAAGACTGGAATAATGGTTGACCCCGACTCCACCATGAGCTTGAGCTCATCCAAGCACCAACTCGATTCCATTTACCTCCCATTGGAATAAACTGTCAAACCATGTGAGAGGCGCCTGCGCTACAGATTGCTGGCGAAGGCTTTATTTTTTATCCGGGCCACAATGATCTAGGAAAATATCATTATAGATATCTCTTAAAAGTAAAACTCTTGAAATGTTTAAGAAATTATTTGGGTTGACCGGCGGTTAAAATCTTAACTTATATGAGATTAATTTCTTCCCTGGTCGGTTTAGATGTTAAATATATTTTTTCAGCACAGTGATATTTTACCGAGATAAATATGGTTGATATACACTTATAAGTTTATATCAAGTATATATATCAACTATATTTTCTAATGTGATTGATATAAGTTTTAGATCAAGTATATATATCAACCATATTTTTCAATGTCATTAATATTCGTCAATAATCCAAATAATTATTAATAATTATATAAATAGTAACTATCATATTATTTATATATATTATTATTTATATTAATATTATAAAATCTTAATTTATATAAGATTCATTTCTTCCCTTGCACGCGTAGTTGTTAAACATATTTCTTTCCTCGTGGATGGATTCACAAGGTAAATGGTTTACTTCGATGAGTGGTGCGTGGTGTATTAGGATAGGCATTGCTATAAATTATTAAATAATAGGTATAAGAAATTTAAAATAAATCATATTTATAAAATCTTTTGTGTAATGTAAAACACAATCAAAGACCTCCCTCTCAATGAGGGTGGCTGATGAATCAAGATAGGTATGTGTACATACTATTCGAATAGTTAATGACCTCCCAATGAGCGTGGCTGATGTATATGTGCATATACCATTAAAGGAGCAAAATTGTAAAGATGTAATATTAGCCACGAAGGTGCCAAGTTTAGGGCTTTACCCAAAATTCATAAAGAAGTGCACCCATTAGACCCATTGTTCATACGATAGCATCATTTGGCAAAATTTCTTGCCAAGAAGTTTAAGCATTTAACAACACTGCTAATAATTGGTTAAAGACTCGAATACATGGTTTATGATGTGATATCATTGTTTACATGGTTTACAAAAAGTATTTAAAAATAGGTAATTTTGATTATCAAGGATATAATAGATAATGAAGTGCAATATTAGTGGAGGCTTATTTAGAATTAATGTTTTTCAACTTTAAAGAATAATTGTATGTACAAATTGAAAGAATTACAATGGGATCATCTCTCTCTCCATTAGTGGCTAATATACCCATGGAACATTTGAAAGCACTAGTATGGAATCTTTTTCACTTAAATCTAAATGGTGGAAAAGGTTTGTTGACGACAGTAACATCAATTGGCCACATGGAAAATAAGGTCTAGAAGAATTCAACCATCTAAACAACATATCCAATCACATAAAGTTTATAATGGAAATAGAAGAAAACAATCAGATATTGTTCTTGGATGTTCTTGTCACAAGGAATAATGATGGATCCTTATCCCAAATTGTCTATAGAAAGAAAACACATATAGAAAAATATTTACATGTTGATTCAGATCACAATCTCACATAGAAAATTGGCATAATAAACATTTTAGTAATAAGGGTCATCAAAGTCTCGAACCATGAACACCTAGAACAAAAATTAGAGCATTTTTCCAATGTCTTCAAAGTGAATGGCTACATGATGCTAACCACTTCTCGTAAATAATTATACAATTCGATCTTTCAATTTTGTACGCCCATTCAATTCACAACAATAATATAATATAAATAATGTGGAATTACTTGAATACAAAAGAATGGTTTGTATCCTCCATTCCTAAAAAATATAAAACCTAATACCTTGAATATTTCCACTATCTTATAGGTATCCAACTCCTTCAACTATATGCATATTTGTTATATTACATTATATATGAATCGAGCCAACTCATCATACTTAAATTATTCTAGAGAGCTCTAGACCTTATTACAATCACTCTAGAAGACCGAAAATTACAGTCACTCTAGAAGACTGAACTTGGATAGCAAAGGGATCATATTGTAGGCTGAAGTGTGAAGGAAAAAGTATCTTGCCAAGCAAAAAAGAAAGAAGGATGATTTCTCCATATTCACTCTCACACGTGTGGACTAGGGTTTATGCAGTAAAGTCGAGTTACAATCAAGTTTTTGCAGGTATGAAAAAGAGTTCAAAAGAGAATTTGTTGCCACTAGAAAGCAAGTTTGACTAAAGTTGACCTTGTGAAAAGGAAGCTCATCAAGGTGAGGCATTGAATTGGTCTTGAAGGGGTTTGTGTCAGACGTATAGGTATTGGTATTCGTCAATTAAAGATTTTATAAGAAGAAGAATTCTTGTGGGTTTTCCTCTCAAGTTTGGAGAGGTTTTGGCCCTGGATGATCGCCTATATATTGTGTCATTTGTACCATTGTTATTTATGTTTTGGTATCTATTTGATGATGAGAACACCAATTATAATAAAGGAAAGAGTAAGTAAATCAAGAAAAGTAAAAATACATCACAGGCAATTATCAATAAGAAGAGAAATCACTTACACCTCTTGCCCTGAGATTTCTCAACATGGTATCAGAGCTAAGGTGACAAGTCAAGGAAGAGAAAATCAATAAAGGACATTCAAGGGCCGAAGCATTAGAAGAGCGTCGAAACAATTTATCATCTAGGACATCTCACCTCAAAAGCACTACAAGAACAAAGAGTAACTCATCATCTTGAAGGAAGTCACTAAAGAAAATCTTAAAAACCCTAGTTCATTCAAAGAAGGCTTCTATACTTGAAGCATTCTTGGGAACCTCGCTCAATCATCACCTCGAAGAAGACCTCAAAAGACCCTACCTCCAATATACAAATCGAAGCATCTTGAAGTCTATTCATCCAAGGGAAGGAAGAAGAAAGGAGCTATTGCCATCATCAAGAATTCAAGGATTTCTCCCTCTCTTTAAGTCAAGGATCACTAGTTGAAGGGATACATATTCTTCAAGAAGGAATATTGTATTTTCAATCTCATCACAAAAATCAAGAAGGAAACAAGTTGAAGATATTATCATCAAGGAGTATCTTCAAAGTATCTTTATGTCCACATCTGAACCTATCAAAATGCATTTTTGCAAGGAGAGAACCAAGTTGGGTGGGTCATCAAACATTCTTGCATGGAAGAAGAGGATTGATTTGATCCTCATAGAAAATGAAAGTGTGGAACATGTTAAGGGCTCAATCAGTAAACCTCAAAAGGATGAAGCTCAAGCACTTACAAAGTACATGAAAGGGGAAGTAAGGGCTCAAAGGATCCTCATTAAATCCATCAAATATACCTGCATACCCTATGTATCAAAGTTGGAGACATCAAAGTAGATATAAGACAAAGTGGTAGAATTATTCTTTGTAAGTACTGTTGGAGTAGTGATATCATTAATACAAGAAACCTACAAGATGAAGGTATCAAGAGAAGCAGCAATTGCCTCATACTTTATGAGGGTGTCAGAAATAAGAGACAAACTCCAAGAGTTGGGAGAAATAATTCCTGACATAGAAATGACTACCATAGTGCTCAATACACTACTGGAGGAATGCGACAACTTCACATCAAGCATCTACGGAAAGAAGGAAGCTACTAGGTTCAATGAATTGTTGTAATGATGCAAAATCAAAGAAACCAGGCTGAAAGAAAAAAATGATGTGGATCAAATGAGTAAGCTCAAGCATTTGCTTCCATGACTAAGAGAAAAGGGAATTTTGGGAATTTTAGTCCTTAGAAAAAGAAGAGTATGTTGAAAATATAATGCTATGGCTATCATGATATGGGAACTACAAGAGGGATTGTCCATAGTTCAATAAGGACAATAGAAAAAGAGGAAGAGAAGAAGCTCATATCACTGAGGAAGTGGAAGAAGCTGAAAATAATAAATCCAAGAAGGAAGAAGTAAAATATCTCTACTATGATTGAGATAATCTTCTTCACCCAGTTCTTTTCAAGTTTTTGTTTCAAAGTTTTGTAAAGTATAGCTATCATGGTAGAAAAACATTAGAAACATGATAGGATGCATCATGTTAGGAGATGAAATCATAAAAGCATACGATTTAAGCAAGAGCTCGTGACATCGTCATAAGAAGCTTGAAATATAGTTGAAGTATAAGTCCATGGAAATCACCAATAGAAAGAAGTAACTCTTGGTAACCTCAATAAAAGCATAAGTAGAACTTATGGATACAAGAAAATCCTCTAGTATAAATCTCATCATACATCATTCAAAAGAAGAATTTTCAAGATGAGGATGATCAAGATCCTTAGTTGGAATTTTCATTGGAAGATTCGTCTATTGGAAGCATAAAGTGTCTCTATGAGAATTTCACCTTGCATGAGATTTATGGGATGAAGGTATGATGACAAAGAAGTGAAGAAAGTCAAGATGATTGAATAAATTTCAATCAAGGAAGTTGATGAAGGAAGTCTAGATGACCAAAAGGAACAAATGAGGTATGTATGCAAAAAATAAGTCATATAGTTGCAAATAATAGGGATAAATTCTCTACCTCTTGAGCATGATCAATGGATCTCCTCCTTTGGAAGGATGCATGAAGGCATGGTTCACATTTTGACTAGATGAAATCAACATAATAAGTCCTCTTATAGAATATGAGGTGGTTGACAAAAATCAAGGAACTATGGATAGAAGTTCTAGGGGAGAAATATGTGAAGGAAGTAAGGATAGATTGTGAAAGATGTAACTATGGTCACATAGAAAAGGAAATCAACATATGATGAATAAAAGGATTGACTGTGACATCTCCATGGAAAAGGTATGAAGACTCTAATGTAGTCTGGAAAAGGAGGAGACCCTTGACATTATATATCTTGGATATGTGTCAATATGTATGCAGGAAGTTGATGTGGCAACACGCATATGTCGTGATATAAGGCCATCACAAAGGTAATGTTAATTCTATTTTCAATTTTTATTTTTGAACAATATCTAGATGGGATAATACAGGGTTACCAAAGGAAGGGTTGTGGATGTAACCTACAATTGGTACTCATGTGCTGGGATGAAAGATCCTCAAAAACCTTAATGTGGAGAAGGTAGATACACGAAGGAAAGCCATATATGGACTAATGGATCACCATCCAATGAAATAAAGGATTACATGACTAACATGATTCGTGAATGAAAGTGGTGGATGGTCAATGCCCTACAAAATTCCCCAAAAAGATGAAGGCTCCATAACAAAGAAGATGAAATTCATGACATCAAAAGAGGGAGCCCTTCAAGAATCTCATTGTCCCATGATATCCACCTAGAAGATCTATTGGAAGCAAGTCCCTAGTTAAGGGGGAGCTTGGTTACATTCTTTTTATATGAATGGGTAAATTCCTTCATAGGAATGAGTATATCCTCCCTAGATGAGAGGGAGAGATAGACACATCACTATTTATTCACTTTCGGAAGAAAGAATGGAGGATTGGGTAAGCATCTGGCATATGATACTCTTTGAGGATGTGGTAGGGCATCCAAGATAAGAGTAGTAAAAGACTGATATTCTTTGAGGATTAGGAATCCAAGATAAGAATAGTCTTGGAAGAACATACCCTAAGAGAACGCATGTGGGGTATATTCCTTGAGAGACAATGATGAAGGTGTCTATAAATCATTGGTGTAGCCAACATTATACTCTCATATTATGGAGAGATAGAGTTGTTAGTCAAGGCCTTGCGATGTGACAATTATGTATGATATGGTGCTAAACAGATGGGTTACCAATCTAACTCTTCTTATGAGAATTCTTAATAGAACCATGTTGCCTCAGTGTCCTTGAAAAACCTGTAATGAAATCTATGGAAATGACCTCCCATTTCAGCTCTGGAATTATAATCAGTTGTAGTAAACCACTTGGATGCTTACACTCTAATTTTACATGTTGAAAATCCAAACATCTCGCAATAAGCTCTGCCACCTCTTTTTCAAGTTCGGCCAATAGTATAAATTCTTTACCGCGGCTGTTAATGTCTTCTGATATCCTGAATGACTTGAATATGGAGTAACATGAAAATCCCTCAAGATAGGCTTCTTGAGCTCACTATTTTCCAACACATAGATCCTATCCCTAAATCTGACCAAACCATGCACTGTGAGATGATAGTCCACATCCTGATCACCTATACCCTGCTTTTGTAACCTATGCCTAATCTCCATATACCTATCATCCTATTGTTCTGCCTGCAAGATCTGATCCTGTAAATTTGTCCCATATGATCTCATAGTTGTTATATGATTTACCTGTACTCTTATGCTAAGAGCATATGCAACCCTATTCTACTTAGCTTTGATGTACTTGATCTCGAAGTCAAACTTATTGATCTTGGCCAACCATCTTGCTTGCCTGGAATTCAAATTAGGTTGGTCAAATAAATATCTCAATCCACTGGGATCACTCATCAATAAAAACCTCCTCCCAAGAAGATAGTGCCTCCACATAGTCAATGCATGGATGATTGTGGCCAAATAAAGATAATGTATCACATAGTTCTTCTCGTTCTTATTCAATTTCCTTGACTCATAGCATAATACCTGACCCTCCTGCATCCGGATTCCACCAAATTCTCTCTTGTAAGCATCTGTATAGACCACAAATTCTTGATCTAGATATGCAATCTTTAGAACTGGAGAATTTGTAAGAAATTGTTTTAATTGCTCAACTTGGCTGCACATTACTCTGTCCATTTAAATTTCTTTCCCTTTCTTTGAAAAGATGTGATAAGATAGGAAAACAGAGATAATTTCTTGATGAACCTCTTATTTTAACCTGCTAGCCCCATGAATGATCTGACCTCATCCACATTCCTAGGAGCTTCCCATTCCATGATAGCTCTTATCTTTTCTGGATCCACTAGTATTCCTTCCTAGGAGACAACATGCCCCAAGTAATGTACCTCTATCTAAAATAAAGTGCACTTACTAATCTTGGAATATAACTAATGCTCTATTAGCAATATCAATATTGCTGCTAAGTGTTCGCCATGTTATTCCACATTCTTAGAATATATCAATATGTCATCAATTAATACAATCAAAAACTTGTCCAGATAAGGATGCAACACACAATTCATCAAACACATGAAATTAGCTAGAGAATTAGTCAAACCGAAAAGAAATACAACAAACTCGCAATGCCTATACCTGGTCTAGAAAGCAGTCTTGTAGATGTCCTCTTCTTTAATACATACCTGATGATATCCCGATCTCAAGTCAACCTTCGAGAACACCGTTTCTCCCTTCAACTGGTCAAACAAGTCATCAATCCTTGACAACAGATACATGTTCTTGATTGTCACCTTGTTTAGTTGCCTATAATCAATGCAAAATCTAAGAGTACAATCCTTCTTCTTCACAAACAACACCAATGCATCCCATGGTGATACATTTTCCTAATGTTTCGCTTGTTAAGAATTTCGTTCAACTGAAGCTTCAATTCGACTAACTCTCGGGTGCTCATCATGTATGGTGCCTTTGATGCTGGTGCTGCTCCTGGTACTAACTCAATAGAAAAGCACACTTCCATGTGAGGCGACAAATCTGAAATATCTACTGGGAATACATATTGAAATTACTGCAATATTGGGTACCTCTTTAATGCTTTTGCATCCTCAACATCCTTACCTTTATCACTAGAAATATGCACCTGAAATAACACACACCCTTTTTTGTGTCTGTGCTTTGCCTGCATCGCTATAACCATTCTAACTAATGTTGCCTTCTTCTTACCCAAATATTTTATTTTCTCCATTGTCATCCAAGAACTCAATGACCTTGTCATAATAATCTACTTTAGTCCAATTAAGATACAACCAATCCTTACTTAGAATCATATTGTATTAATACAATCAAAAACTTAGAAAGCAGTCTTGTAGATGTCCTCTTCTTTAATACATACCTGATGATATCCCGATCTCAAGTCAACCTTCGAGAACACCGTTTCTCCCTTCAACTGGTCAAACAAGTCATCAATCCTTGACAACAGATACATGTTCTTGATTGTCACCTTCTTTAGCTGCCTATAATCAATGCAAAATCTAAGAGTACAATCCTTCTTCTTCACAAACAACATCGATGCACCCCATGGTGATACATTTTTCCTAATGTATCGCTTGTCAATAATTTCCTTCAACTGAAGCTTCAATTCAACTAACTCTGGGGTGCTCATCATGTATGGTGCCTTTGATGCTGGTGTTGTTCCTGGTACCAACTCAATAGAAAAGCACACTTCCATGTGAGGCGACAAATCTGAAATATCTACTGGGAATACATCTTGAAATTACTGCAATATTGGGTACCTCTTTAATGCTTTTGCATCCTCAACATCCTTACCTTTATCACTGGAAATATGCACCTAAAATAACACACACCCTTTTTTGTGTTTGTGCTTTGCCTGCATCACTGTAACCATTCTAACCAATGTTGCCTTCTTCTTACCCAAATATTTTATTTTCTCCATTGTCATCCAAGAACTCAATGACCTTGTCATAATAATCTACTTTAGTCTAATTAAGATACAACCAATCCTTACTTAGAATCATATTGTATGATCCAAACGAAAGTTAATTTAGATGAGCTAATGTAGGCATACCATTCGACTCAAATTCACAAGCTCTTACCCAATGATGAACTCTATTTTTAGTACCTTTAGTCAACTGCACTAACCAAGAATCTGCATGCACTTATCTTCTCAAACCACACTTATCCACCAGGTCAGGGTTAACATAACTATATTTAGATCCAATGTTAACCAAAATAGAAACAACTTGATAACAAAGCTTATCGTCCATCTCAATAATAGATGCCTAATGATCCTCCTGCTTGTTATCCAATATTGCGTAAATCCGAGGAATGCTTTGTCCAACATCCCCAACTATATGCACCTCTTGATCACTACAAATTTGAGGCCAACCATCCTAATACGATGGATAATCCCTCTTGAGATGCTCCTTTCCACATATCCAACACTGCAATTGTCCCTCACCCTCACTTTTATTCTGCAGCCCTCCAGGCTATGGCCCATGTCTCTTTCCAACTACATTCAACTTCTTGTAAGGAACACCATTCTCTTTCTCACCTACATCCTGAGGTCTTGTTCACTTAGGTGGCCATTTACCTTTAGTCTTGTCTTTCCCTTTCCAACCTTGGTGAGACTCTGTCTTACACTTCAATTGATCATAACAATGTTTTAATTTCCCGATGACTTCTTCCAACGATCGAGGCTCATCATACTCAATCTGATCTTTAAATGCTAATGGAAATCCACTAAAAAATCTCTAAACTTTGGCCTTGTCATCCTTAAGATACAATACATACCTCAATAACTATAGGAACTTAGTAGTGGACTCCTCATATTTCATCGATCCCATATTTAGCTCATAGAACTCCTTGGATTTACTGTCATAGTACCTCTTTGACAAATACTTCTTCCTAAAAATCCTTTTGAATTCATTCCAACTCAAATCCTCTGTCCATATGTATTTTACATGATTCACATCTTCCCACTAGATGTGCCCTTTCCCTTTAAGTTTGAAAATAACTATTGTAGCCTTCATGTTCTATGAGTAATTACGTAACTCAAAGAATATATTCATTCCAAGCAACCATGCCTCTGCATCCTCCAACTTCTTCAACTCTCCATCAAATGTAGGTGTCTTGGATTTATTAAACTCATACAACAAATATCCCCTGCCACTCCTCCTGTAAGGATGATAACGATAATGGCCATGGTATCTATTCAAACTAGAACTAATCTAAAGCTCATGTCCACTGATTCTCCTATCACGTGTATCTAAGAATCTACCATCTTTGATGGTATCTTCCTTGTCCAACCTGTACCCATCATGGGATCTGCTACCGTATGCTTCATTAGTCTTGTCCTCCTACCCATGGCTGATCTTAAGCAGTCCCTGTCTCTGCAAGTCTGAAGGATAACTACATTGACTTCTGCTTGTTTCTCCTATACCCTGGCACATCTCTCTTGCGCTTGAATGATCCTATCATTGTCCTCCTTCGAAATTCTTATTTCCGCCTTCAAACTCCTCAAAATATCTGCTATGTGAGGGGAGTACTCATCACCATGTTTCTCATATGATCTGTAGGGAGAGTGTTGTGAACTATAATCCACCATGTTTCTAGTCATCTTTGATCTTCTTCTCCCTACAAGTTTACCATGTCATCTAAACCAAAATATAAACACAACCAACATACATCAGTATAGTTTAGGGGAGGATATCTCATCTGCAAGATCAACTAGATAAGCACAATACATGTATACTCTTTTTTCCCCAACAATACATGTATAATCATAATCATAACAATATATTGGCATCTTGCATGAAAATATAAACTTCATACCATCACCATAAAAATGCTTTCATAACAACATATAAAGGCTGACATGCATGAAAAATACACATATATAACCGACATGCATTCATGACAACCACATCCCAATAACAACACAACAAATTCTACATATCAACACAACTATAACAATGACCACCACCATGTATACATAGGCACATATACAACCTACCTACATGCATGAAAAACACATTCCTCCCATCTAATCCAAGTGTTGAACCATGCTCTGATACCAATGCGTGGTATCAGATAACACCCAAAGAGAGCGCAACTTGCTCCGATACCACTCTGTAATTCCCTCCTCCCACACTTACCCAAGTTCATTGGTCCACCGTGGTAAATATGTGATGAAGAGTTACTATCATATGATTCAACCTCCTATATCACCTTAAGGAAGTGGGATCAATAACCAAAACCTTGTTGTCCTCCCTCAGGTGCTACATGACCCCCAAGGGCTAAACCACCCTTCCAAGTTCCCAAACCTTGAGTTAAGTCTCTTTTTCAATGTCCTGGACTCCCAAACGCTAACACAACACTATAGAAATTTGACTATGACCCTCTAGTCGCATGAATAAGCCGGTAAGGGAGTGACTACCTTTTTTTCACCCAATTCTATGCCTGTGACCATGAGATATGAGGCACTTTTTCAGGGCTAGTCTCTAGACCACTGCCTAAAACTTAGTGAAACTATAAAAATGATAAATTACACAGGGAAAAAACCTTCCATATGAACTTTGATCAGATATTGCATTAACCAAGCCTAACCATGACAAACATTCTGTCAAACACATCATGCACATGTGATCTATAGGCCATAATTGCATGTCTGAACATAGGGATCTCAAACTTATCTGAGAATCATCAAGAAGGTCTAATTGCCTCTCACAATAGCTGAAATATCATATATTAGGTCATGGATTCATTAATTATTCATTTACTAACCAAAACATGATACTAAAGTTTGTCATAAAACCATGCTTATAACCAACATATAACCATAATATTAACAATGATAGAACAACCATCAAAGCCACATCATAAAAAGTGTAAATACTCATGAAATACAAGAGGGAAAAAAGATCTTATTATAATATGTAAATCCAACCAAGTCAGGGACTTCCATGTACCACCCAATCATAGATTGTACTGAACCAAATCTCTCTTTCAGCTAATCACCACTGTGTCATATTCCAAGTGTGAATGTGGGAATCACAACAAAATAACCAAGGATTCCTTAGGCTTTATCATGTATCCTACCATTTCTAGTTAAGGGGTCCCTAGGCCAAAAACCCTCATCTATACAACTAGGATTTACAGTGTATCACACTCACACCTCCACCCTTGGGATTTACCCTTTATCTCGCCATTACCGGTCAAGGGATTCCTAGGCCCTTGGGATTTTTCTTGAGACTACCTCACCCTGTTCCAAAACCATCCGACAATATAACTCAACCAAATGAAAGAAACCCATCACACCATGGTTATTTGGAAATAGCAAGTCAAGGATGAAAACCATTGTCATGCATGGAAAAAGCCATGCCAATGATAGCAAGAGAACCAAAGACACACATGCATGTACCATGCAAGCCAAAACTAGCAAGGGAATCATACATGTAACTCAATACCTCCAAGTAATCACGTTGTAGCCACTTGATCCAACTCTTCCTTGATTGATATTTTCTTCGCTTAGCTTCCTTGTCCTTCATTTTCTTTCCTTTATCCAATGCTAGAGTGCTCCAAGAATGCTCTAAGTGTGCAAGAGTATGAGAGAGAGAGAGAATAGAAATATATCTCCAAAATTGAACTGAAAAAGGTTGTGAACTGATCCTCAGAAGCCTTTTTATGATTGAGGCCTCTATTTTCTTCAATTTCCTCCTCACATGCAACCTGTGACCTTTCACCTTCCTTTTCTCCTATTTTCCTTTATCTTCATAAATAAAATGCCAATTAATGCTTGCTTGCCTTTTCAAAGCATTTTCCATTGCCTTTGTCAATTTCCCCTTAGCCATAATAAACCAAATGAACACCCACTAAGATGTTTTTCCCAACATTTAGTTTGGAATACGTGTCCCATGAATTTGGTATTATTTTTGCCTTTATCAACTTTATTACATGGATTTTTAAGCAAGGCTATTACAGGCCTAATCAAAAAATTAAAACATAATATAAATTAGAGGGGATATGTGTAGGTGTAAATGCTTGCAAACATTTAGTATTTAACATCTACATATCAACTCAGAATGATCAAAATATTAAAATTCATGATTTTATTATATTGTAATTTTGTTTTTATAAATAAAATTATGATGTTTTTAATAAAACAAAATCATAATATACACATCATATTAAAATATATCACATATAAATAGTAGTTATAAATTAAGATTCATTTTACCATATACATTAAAACAAGTGGTGTAGAACAACTTAGTCCCTCCTACTCAAGTTAGAAATTATAATCTGTGAAAAACTTCATAAAACATTATAACCTATATTGGTGAATTCTAACCACCAGTAAGTCTACACATTTACAATTTTACTCTTACAAAAGTGAACCCTATAAGTATATTTATTCAATTCTTATTTCCATCCATTTTTTATGCAAAGACTAGCTTAAATTTTGTTGGGAAGTAATTGATGGTAAATATGATATTTACGTGAGAATGAGTTAATATTAGAGTTAAGATTAAGATGTAATATTAGAGTTATGATGTAAATTTTAATTATTTTGGATTTTTTTTTTTACTTTACGATGAAGGGTTTGGTTTTAATTCTTTGTTTAAAATTGGTTGAGTTAAGAGATGTTTTACAATTTAGTATAGGGAGATGTTCACGTCAAATCATTAAATTTAAAAGTAAACTAGCATAGTTATATAAATTAAATGAACTAATAAACATCAAAACACCTATCGAATAATATATCTAATATTGTCAAGATTTTAAAAAATCATAAAAATTAAGTAAACTAGTCTAGATCCATCATAACTCAGTATTTACCAAGCATATAGAGAGAGGTAGTGACAAGGGAAAGATGGAGAGAGAGAGAGAGAGAGAGAGAGAGGAAGGTAGAGAGAGAGGGAGTGGAAAGGGAGAGATGAAGAGAGAATGAGGAAGAAAGTAGAGTGGGAGGATAGAGAGAGGGAGAGAAGGGGAAGATAGGGAGAGGGGGGAAGAGATATAGAGGGAGAGGAAGATGGAAGGAAAGATATATATATATAATGTGTATGTTTGGGAGTGAGATAGAAATATAAAGAAGGACAAATAGAGGTAGGTAGAGATATAGATGGAAGAGGGAGAAAGAGAAGAGAGAGACAAAGAGTCAGAGGGAGGGAGAGATAAATAGATATAGAAAGAGAGAGCATGTGTGTTTGGGTGGTGAAATAGAGAGAGAAAGGAGATATGGAAGGAGACATAAATATAGATGACGGAGAGAGAGAGAGAGAGAGAGAGAGAGAGAGAGAGAGAGAGAGAGAGATGGGGAGATAGAGTCAGATGGATCAGACTGAGAGGGTGAGATACAATGTTATTCACTGAAATAGATGCATTGATTTCATTGTAGATTTTTATTTCTAATCCTATTTGATTGATTGCACTAGATGCATTGATTTCAGCATAGTTGTTGGTTTCTAATTCTATTTGATTTCTTGTACTAGATGCATTGATTTCTAATCCTATCTAGACACATTAATCTCAATGTAGATGTTGATTTATAATCCTATTTGATTGCTTGCACTAGACACATTGATTTTAGTGCGGGCGTTGATTTTTAATCCTATTTGATTTCTTGCACTAGATGCATTGATTTTAGTGTGGTTGTTAATTTCTAATGCTATTTGATTACTTTCATTAGATGCATTGATTTCAATGTGGATGTCAATTTCTAATCCTATTTGATTTCTTGCTCTAGATGCATTGATTTTAGCATAATCACATAAAATTAATTTGTTAGTGTTGGTATCTTGATCCCTCCATCAGTGATCAAATTCTCTTGTTGCATTGCATGTTAGGTGTCTCATCTGATCAGCTGCATTCCATTAGTGTCATGGATCATTTTATGGTAGTGGCATATTATAAATTTTCCCTCATGATCTTTACCTGTTGGCCCATCTTTATACATTTAGTTCATTTGCAGTCATTTTTTCCTTTACATCTGTAAAAGTCTTTTTTAGGGTTTTAGGTCTCATTAGGTCTAGGGTTTTGTCAATAAGGTCTTGTAAAAGCTCAATAATGGTCAGCAGGTGCATGAGGAGGTCAAATAAAGTGACAACAATTAAAATTTCAATAGTCACATGCTCAGTGATTTAAAAACAGAGTTTTTCATATTTCATGTACAAAATTTCATTTAATTTCATTTTTGCTATATGTAATAATTTCAAGAGGCAGCCCTGGTCACCTTACCAAGCCTCTGCACTCCAGTTCCTGCAAAAGAAACAAAATTTCAAAGCATTTAGTCCATTAAAGGAAAAAAGTAAGACAAACTGCCCAAGACAGAGTTTGAAAAAGAAAGTGAAAGACAAACATTAGGAAAGTGGGTTTTCATAAGTGAAAAATTAAAATCATTTGTATATAAAGTCTTTTCATGTCAAAGAAGCTCATTTGTGTGCCAAAGGAGAAAGAGCAAGTGCTAAATCATGTTTTTGGAGCCAAAGGAGTGAGTTGGCTACAAACAGTGAGAAATTCTAAGGCATGGCGCACCTAGGTCAAGGCGTTGTGCGCCTAGCCAGTGCGACACACATAGAACAAGATTTACACTAAAACTTCTAACTGGTGCGATGCACCAGAGAGGCGCGACACACCTATGAGTGGGCGCGACGCAACAGTCTTCAAGGCCTAAAATTCATCCAGATCTTCCTCTAAAGCTTAAAAATCGTAAATTCCTCATTTCACAAGTAAGCCAACACCTCCATATGGCTAATGCATTAGTTTCCTTTAGTGTTTATGGTGTTTCAATAAGGAAAAAATTAAACCCTAGTTCCTTGCACAGTTAGTTGAAAAGAGCTGCCTAGGGTTTGCAAATTACTGTTTTTGCTGTCTAAATCCCACTCCTGCCATTTTCACTCCTTCAATACATTTTATTAACATGTTTTATCCTTCCATTTCCACTTACACTTACCTATTCCCCCTATCCTCAAAATTAATAATCCTAATCCCTACCTTCACTTATCCCAAACCCTAATTAATATCCCTAAACCCTAAATATCATTTCCTAAACCCTTCAAGTTCCAATATCCCTACAAGCAGCATCTTAAACCCCCTATTCACAGTCCCTTCACAGTCTATATCATCAATCCTTGTTGTTTAGCAACAAATACCTATTGACACTATAAAATCTCTTCATACTCATCTAAGAAAATCAAGCATAGGCAAACATGGAGTCAAATTCTTCTTATGACAGAAATGAGGAAACAGTCAGTGACTCCTCCAAATAAATTCATGCACCAAGGAGACCTCATAAGAGTGGAAAACATAACCGGGAGGAGCCTACTACACTTACTCAAGTGTTAGCTTGCCCTCTTGCTGTAACATGCTTCTAACATCAATCTTGTTACCAATTTTGTGAGATGGTGGAAAGAGTCAAATACCACCATGAGCATGCCAGAATTTTTGTGCTCCATCTTCACAATGGTCAAGTCAATTTGGTAGGTGTGGCATTCACTTTGACACCTGAGACTATAGCTCAAGCAACGGTATTCCGAATGTGGGTGAGCAGTGGAACAAGGGACAACTGGTGGACAGGGAACATTATGAGCCTTATATCAAGGCTAGTTTTCAGAGGCAGATTAGTAGAGTTTTCCCTTTCAGGTATCTTCAGGACACATATGCTCCATTGATGAAGCTCATAATTAAATATTTCAGTTGTGAAGGAAAATTTTCTCGCCTGTATGCCTACCACATCAGATTATTAATGCATTTCACTAGGGTGAGGATGATGAACCTTCCCTATTTCATATGCCGGAATATCGAGAAAATGACCACATTAGTGCAAAGGAAACCTCCTCATCAGTAGTATAACAACATCTATCACTTTGCATTAATCAAAATTGTGGTTTTGCATCAGCTCAATTTACTGAATGATTCATGGGAGGATTTCATTTCACATGAGGTCTTCACAGGATCTCAAGTACCCCCACCAGTTTTTCATGAGGCAGGAGAGCCTTCACATCAGCAAGAGGTGCATGAGCCTCAAACCACTAGTGTGCCAATGTTTGTCACTTACCAAAAGGGCACAAGGAGATTGTTTGCAGTAGCAAAACGAGTACTATCTCCACCCAAGGTGGAAGGGGTCTTATTTCCTTCAACATAAAAGCATGTACATGACAAGGGTAAGAAGTCATTGCATGATGAGGGGCCTTTAGAAGGTCAATAAAGAGATTTCATTCTCATTTAGGATGATGACACCGATTTGGGCTCCCAAAGCTCAAAGCTCAAGGAGATCATTCAGGAACAACAAGCTAACATTCATGACTTGTCTCTCAACCTGAAAGAGCCAAGTGGATAATTAACTATCTTGAGCAGAGGAACAAATAGTTAGAGGATCAACAAACCATCATGGAGCTCCAAAACATAAGAGAAAACCGACAAGCTGCCAAGAGGAGGAAAGTCAAGTTGACACCACTTGAATAAGAAATTGATGCTGATCGTGAATCTTGGCTTGAGAAAGTAAACATGCACTTGGAAAAGATGTTGGAGAAGGCCAATAAAGAGAAAAATATGTTGAGGCACATGGCCTATCATTATTTGGCAAGAAACAAAAGTTGCAAGGCGAGAATTAGGACTTTGAAGGCCAAGTTGAGGAAAGCATTGAGGAAGAGAAAAGAGCAAGACAAGCTCCAGATCTTGGCTGAGGCTTCCTTAGCCCAACACAGCACTTGATGCAGGACACTCAACCCAAATTTCAAGAAATTTGGGACACTTTTGGTCAATTTTGAATTTTTGGAGTAAAAAATAAGTTTTTCTGCTTGGTGCACCGCACCACCTGGCGCACGCTTTTGCTAGGGACCTCCTTTGGAGGAAAACTCAGCATTTTTGGATTCCTCATGCAAAAATATGGATGCTTACACATGGCCAAGAAATTTTGTCAAGTTTTGAGCTTCCAAAAGGGTCAAAAACACCTCAAAAATGCCCTTTCTGCCCCTTTTTGGCCACACAGGAAGCAGTGTTGGGAGAACTCATTTTTGGAGGGGCAAATGGACACCAAATTCAGAAATTCCACTTGTTCTGGAAAGTAGACAGACAGAACTTTCCAATAAGCCCACTTGAAATTCGGTGCATGGGAAGGCTTCCAAAATCAGCTGCAAACAGGCGCAACGCACAAGGACAGAGGTGCGGCACACATGATGAAAATTTGACTTTTTTGCCCAAAAAACTCTGTTTTTCGCCTAGTTTTTTCTCAGTTTGACTTTTCTCTTCCTCATAGTCAAACTAATGATGTAATTTGATGTAACTTTATGGATTTGATGTAAATATGCTAAAATTTCACTCATGGAGGTAGATTCATCATGAAAAGGTAGTTTGCAACTGAATGAATCAGTTTCCTAGTTTTTAAAGGCAAGTTGTTCCACTGCCTACTTTTTTGTTTTCAGTTTAGATCTTGTTGAAACAACTCCTAAACTTATGAACTTGACCCCTAAAGGCTAGGATGAGTTATTTGTTGCCTGTATCTAGTAGTTTTTCAGTCATTGGTAAAGGTTGGACTCTTGTGAATGCTTTGAGCATTATTGTACATTCATTTCTGCAGTTTGGCAAAAGAATAGACCAGGGTTTACAACACTTTATGGGATTCTTGTGGCAACTTGATTTGGTATTGTTTTTCCTTCTGTAATGCAACTTTACTTGTGTTTATGTATGTCATCATCTCTATCTGTTCATCTTAACTAAATGAAACAAGGATAAAGGTAGAATTCATTGATGTTTGCAATGCTCTACCTTGGGTTTGTTTAGTTATTTATGTTTTCAGCTGTTTGAAGAAGATCCCTGAGACTTTCATGCCCTCTCCAACTCCTCACCAGTCTTAAACTCCCCATCTCACTTATTTCAAAGTACTAAACCATTTTCCTACCTCGCCCCATAGAGATCTCTACAAGACTATGTCCATTCCCCGGACCCAAATCTGCCTTTCACATTTGAGCTAGCAAACCAAACATCAAATTCAATCAAACTTTACTGAGCATATACCTAGCCTAAAATTAGTCTTTACATCAGTCATCTCAAGCCTCATTTGCTATATTTTCCTGAGATTGACAAGGAGAGAGCCCTCTCCCGACCTGGTAGGGATAGCTACCAGGTTAAGCTTGGTTTGATGTTACCTTATACCTGAGTTTCTCAGCTTGAGGTATATTTAAGCTCTAACATAATTGATGATGTGCATTGATTTCTGTGTTACAATAATTCAACCATAAATAAAATACTTGAATTTTAATCTTAAATAAAATCTTCATTTACGTGAAATATTTTCTTCTTGAAACTATAAACTATTTATAATTGACTACATTCTCATTATTCTCATTTTCCATTATTCAACATTGTTAGCCACTTTGCATTCAAACAAGGTAATATAAAACAACTACTATTGAAACTTATATGGGGTTTAACACTTCTTAAATCATAATTATTGACATTGGAGAAAGCTACTATTAATATTGGAAAGCAAGTGAGACAAAGTATGAAATTTACTACAATAGCTCAAGTTAAAGATTTGGAGGGCCTACAATTTCAACTATCATTTTTATATGCTCCATATGAAAAGACAGAAAAATTGAGAGGTGTGACAACAAGTACATTAGAAAAAAATAGTTTGAGATTGATCATAATGGAGACTATTTGTAATTGAGTACATTCTTATCATTCAACACTATTACATTGTCACTTTGCATTCAAAAATTTTATTTCATCATTTTTCATCATTCAAGTTATCAACAATCTATATCATCTCAACGAACTGAGGTAATTGAGTAAATTTAAAATTAAAATGACCAGATTAGTCTTAGAGATATTTAACATGATTAAAATGATCAAAATAATTAGATTTTCAACAAGTTTTTTTTGGTCCAACACGACTTAAACCAACCTAGATCCATCTTAAGCACATATCTATCAAGTGTAGAGAAGGATCAAATCTCTCGAGGTGCAAACCTTTACTCAAATTTTGGACTCAAAAAAGAGGTTTGCAACTTGAGATATTTAATCCCTCTCGACACTCAATAGATCCAAGGATAAGATGGATATAAGTTGATTTAGTTTTTCTTTCAACAATTCGTAAAATTTGATCCAAAAAACATATTAAAACAATAATCTTTTTATAAAGCATAAATGTTTAAATAATTTAGATAAAAATTTCTTAATCTATAAATTAATTAATCTCAAAATTTATATAATAATTTTTTTTTAAATTAATTAAATTATAACTTAATATGAAAATAATAGTTGATTTTTTTTCTTTTTACATTAAAAAATAAATTTTAGTGCTCCATTTATAATTATTATAAATTTTGTAATTGCTTTTTCTTTTTATTAATATATATTTAAAATAAATAAATTAAATATTTAATTGCTTACATGCAAAGCATCCCATAAATTATATAATATAAAGTATATGCTAATGCATAATTTTTTTTCTATTTTCATAAAAATAAGTTGCAAAGCATCCAATATATTATATAACATAAAGTATATGCTAAGGCATTTAATAGGATGGTAATATGTACATTGCTTTTTCGTTGAATAATTCGTAATTATATATATATATAATAATTATTTTCTAAAATGTATTTTAAAATAAATTAAATATAGTATTGAATAATATTTAATGCTAAATGAACTATTTAAAAATCATGAGAAATTAGTGAGTTATGACTACCTCTTATGAAAATAGTCATCGATGAATGACTTACTTAACGAAGTTGAATCCAAAAACAAAAAAAAATGATATCTAATATAATGCATTGTGAAAACCCCTCAATATTGAAATTCAGAAGAGTGAAGGGAACTCTACTTGAATGGTTCATAAGGCACAATACTTGTTAAGGTTTTGCAAATGGGGTAGCAAGCTAAGTGGGCTTGATTATGGGGAAAACTCCATAGTTAAGCACGCTTGAGCCAGAGGCGATCTGGGATGGGTGACCTCTCGGGAAGTCCTGATTGCGCTGAAAGTGATGATTGATGCTATGTGATTCATTTCACTAGTTTCAATCCCATTTCTTCACCCTTGTGAGCATCACCTTCATGCATTTAAACATCCAAAACTTTGAAGTTTGACAGTTGTAACCTATATTTACAAAAATCCATCCCAGATTTTATCAAAATCTTACTGGAATTTCCATGATTTTCAAAGAAAAATGTAGTCTGGTTAGGCTGCAACCTTATTTATACCCAACAACAATTTGGTGAGCCTAATCACTTGGCCAAGTAGCCAATGACCCACATTTGTGCATATCGATAAAATTATTTGACTATTTCATTATTTTATATATATTAAATGGAACACCACTAATACAGTCATGTGCATTTCAAATATTTTAATTTTATTTTCTAGTCATTTAATTATATATTACATATACCAACACTTATGCTTCCCTGGGCTATTGAATTTTTATTCATTAAAGGCTTCCACATGGAAAGCATTGTATTTGAATTTATTGTGTTACTTAATTATATATTAAATAAAACACCTTGAAAAAACACATAGAGGTAGTTACATTTTCATATAATTATCTCATTTCCAAACTACAATGTCTGTTATTGTCTCATATACAACCCGAGATGTCCTTTTATATGAAAAACTCTCCATTATGTAATTGTTGGCTATCAAGCATATATCTTCTATGAAAATTAGTTTGGTTGTTCATATTTAGCCTTCTATCATATACAAAAAGTTAACTAAAAGAAAATTTATGAACCAAAAAAATTGTATGACCACAAACAACATGGACAATAAAATATATCAAAATTCGATGTTCTTCAAGAACATAGAGACTCTTTCTGCAAGAACTGTGTAAGTGATCAAACTAGGGACACCATTGCAACCATCTTTAAAAAAACATCTCTTGTATGATTTTGTTCATGAAAAAATATGAGAAAAGGATATCCTTGTGAATGTTTTGATCAATTGTGTTATACACAACATCTAATAAGTGAGAGAGGGCGCCTCAAAATTTAATCTACTCATAACCTAATCGATAATCAATTTTGAGTCTCCAAAGACCCCGATCTCTTACAACTCTACCCACTTTTCCCAATGTAGAACTTCTCATAGTACTAATAATTTCGCTCTATTGTTTGTGCCTTCACTGAAATGAAAATAGTGACCAGGCTTTAAAACAATAACAACGCCACTGCCACAAACCCTAAAGGATAAGGCACCATTGAAGGATGCCACTAGAATTTCCCCAAATATCTTTGACTCGACATGGTTGGTGTGGGTGCCTTTTCTACCAAGGTCCAATATCCATAAAATATGTCGATATCTTGGTGCATATGCTTCTAATTTCTGGCTCGGTCTGATAAAAAATCAATGCATTCCTAAACTGCTATATTCCCCATATAATATAGAACGGAAAACCTTGTTTTCCTCAAACCACATTGTGAGATAGTCCACCAAAAAATTTTTGTTCCATCCATCTTGTATGCTAAGTAATTGCATAACCCTATCCATATAGAGATTTCAAAAGAACGTTTGATAAGAGGGTGATCCACGTATGTACAAAGAGCACATCTCCCCAGGCAATAGAACCCCTATTATGTAGATTTTCTCAGGTCACAATAAATAAAACACCATCCATGCTTGCATTTGCGTGTGAAATATTTATTCGCAAAGGGCTAATGCCAACCATGAACACATAGAACAAGAATTAGAGCATTTTTCCAATGTCTTTAGAGTGAATGACTACATGATGCTAACCACTCATAAATAATTATACAATTCAATCTTTCAATTTTGTATTCTCATTCAATTCACAACAATAGTATTATACAAATAATGTGGAATTACTTGAACCGCGAAAGAATGGTTTGTATCCTCCACTCCTAGAGAATATAAAACCTAATCACTTGAATATTTCCGTATCCCTAAGGTATTCAACTCCTTCATAACATATGCACATTTGTGACATTACATGATCTATGAATGAAACCAACTCATCCTACTTAAATTATCATAGAGAACTCTACACCTTATTACACTTAGGGAAATAAAGATTTAAATGATGCTCTAACATCATATTCCTAAGGGAAAAAAATAATACATGGACTCTTGCCCATAAAATCTTCATTTTTGTTGCCTTCAATCAAAATTCTGAAATAAATTTAGGTACATTTGCAAAATAATTATTTCTTCAAATATTTTCCTCCTGGTCCCAAGGTCTTTCACCAAATTTAGTCATGTTTTGATTATTAATTATGCTTTAACTTTTTCATCTAATAACTCAAATTTTTTTATTGAAGTTGATCATTACAAAAACATAATAATTTCTTCTACATAACTGAATTCTTCTCATGATTCATTTATTTAGTGTTCATCTTCAATCTGTATTTGTCTTCTTTAATTATACTTTCACATGAAACAAACATGTTAAATAAAATGATTTTTCATTAGGTTTTTAAATTCTATCTTTATCCATAAAAATGATTGCCAGGGTAACTTGAAAGAAATTTGTCTTCTTATTCATCTATGTTTCCTTCCTTTCATCCACATATGTATAATACACTATCTCATTTTAGGCTTTTGAAACCCATCCTTAGCCACGAAAATGACTGTCAGAACAACTTGAAAGAAATTTTTCATCATCTTCTTCTTCCTTTCCTTCCTTTCATCCACATATGTATTGTCCAATATCTCATTTTGTGCCTCATATGCATGAAATTATACCTTTGTTGCTTATTTCTTCTTCTCTTTTTTTAGATTCACAAATTATTTCTCTTCCACATCCTACTCACAAAAATATTTATTCATACCATTTTCAACATCAATTTGAAATTTCTCACACAAAAAACCCTTCTCATTTCCCTAAAAAAATTCTTGCTCTTCATTCTCCTATGGTTCACTTTTTACATTTTCTTCACTATTTATTTCCATCAGAATCTCTTTCTAAAAATATGTATCAATAGATAATATATTTCCATTCTAGTGATGATCAGATGACCATTGTAGTAGATATCACTAGATGACCATACATGTTGCAATTAGATTGTTTCGTGATGCTTAGTTGAATAGAGCATCAATTTTCATCTTATTGATTTGTATCTTTATATGGAAGAGTCTGGTCATTTCCTTCTATTCTTGTTCAAATTCATTCCTTTTTACAATGACGTACAAACAATTTTCTCACTTGCTTTCAATTTTCTTTACACCTGGTTGCTCGATTTAGTGGCCATGATATTTTTCTTCTTAGCATCTTTGTTTTTGTTCTTTGGGTTGAGCTCTAGACGCAATTTTTGACATTCTCCTTTGTATGACCATCAATGTTACAGTGGTTGCAATGGTTTTTGGAAAATTTTCATTGGTGTTTAGTAGTTATTGTCTTTTTTTCTTTTCAAACTTTCTACTTTTTTTCCTCTCCATAGAAGCTTGCTAGTGCTCCTTCTGCTCTGGCCCACTTTATTGCCCTTTCTTCTAGCTTATGTTCTCTATGGCTTATGCTTGTACATAAGTCTCAATCAACATTATGGGTTTGAAAAACATCACTTACTTTCACAAATGGTTATGTGGACCCCCAAACTACTTGAGAAGTACATTTTGGTTCTTTGGGAAGATACCCTACGTTATTTCCATATTCATAAATTTGGTGGTATACTCCTATAGACACGGCCACTGTCTTTGCCAAAAATAATTCCATCATATCAAAAGATTATTCCCCAAAGTTGGCATAAGGATATTCATGTTATGGCTGATACTTGTGACATGTTCTTCCATCCTTAAGAATCTCTGCTTTACCGTATCTTGAGGGTTATTGACATATTCATTGGCCATGGATAGGGTTTTACAACTTTATGCTTAAACCGATCTAGATCCCCTACAAATTCCCACAAAAATATGCAAAGGAACTTCTTTTCATACCAATATGATCCATAAACCATCATGTATATTCCATTGGACAATTCGTCACAACATATTTACTAAAATACTTTTGAAAACCTAAAATGTGCATTACGAGGGTTTATTTTTCCTTATATTTCTAGATTCATTAGTTACTGTATTATGCTTATGCATTCAATAGATGATATATGGAAAATAAAAACCAATGAAACAAAACTCACAAACCATATTGAATGCAAAATATGATCTGGGAAACCCTTATGGGAGAAAACTGAGTTGGAAGGTGATGTTGCTCTACTTTGTCTTTATCTAAATGGAAATGGATGGAAGTAAAAAGCAGCGAGACCTATGACCCATGGGGTGCTACAATATAAAAATGCCTCTCTATTTTCTCTCTCTATCCACTCTCAACTACTCTACTCATCTTTGGAACAAAATGCAGTCAAATAGAATGAAGTCCATTTTCCTCCTAGTGGGTCGATTATAACCCAACCTGCAGTACAACAAAAAAGGTCATTGGTGAGGGTCATGTCTATGATGGACCTTTAAGGTCCATCACTAATGTCAAATATGGTGATGGTCCTTATAAAAACATTGTTGTAAGTGCATATAGTGATGGTCCTCTAAGGTTTGTCACCAAGGCCATTTCTGTGACACTTTTGGTTAAGGTTGTTAAAGGCCCATCACTAATTCTCTCTTTGGTGACACTTCTAGAGACGATATTTTATTGACCCTCGCCAATTCTCTTTTTGGTTACTTTTGGTTATGGTAAAAAAATGTTCGTCATCATTGATCATTCCAATGAGTTTTTGATGACGTTATGTGCAAGTTACTATATTTTTTGTCAAAAGATAAGGATTTAAGACCATTGTTGTGGAGTATTTTTCATTATGTGTCTAATTCCATAGTGGTTAGAGTTAGTCAATTTTTTAATAATTAATTAGTGTGTATCATTTCCCTCAAGTAATGAGAATACAATTTTCCTATGAGTCAATACATGATTCATCTTTATCAGGTTTAGTGTCTATAAAATTCCCTTTAGATAAAGTTCCACTAGCGTGTGTAGGAACTATATTATTTAATACATAATCAATCTCTGTCAATTCTATTAATGAGAGATACCTAGAATTCCTCTACACTTTTGGCACACCTTAACATGATTTGGCACACACTAGCATTCCTTGGCACCTCGCATGCCTTGGAATATATTTATACCTAGAACATCTTGTCATGACTAGGACACCCAAGCACATGTTGGCAGGACCTAGCATAACATAACACTCTCCTAACATGTGTTGGCATGCCATGCAAAACTTTAGCATGCATTAACATACATTATCACTTGGCACACATTGGCACTTGGCATGTATTAGAACCTATTATTAGTGTGCCTAGCATGCCCCTTTTGAAAAAGATAAATTCTTGGCTTATTAACCCTCTTATGTGTTCATTTCCTTGCATTTTAGCTTGGTTCTTCCTTTTGTTGCCTTGAAACTCCTTGACACATATTGGCATACCCTAACACCCTGCACATCCTAGCATGCCTTAGAATCTGACATGTCTTGGCATGCCTTGGCACTATTTGGCACATGTTAACACACACTGGAACTCCCTAGCACACTCTGGCACTTCTTGACATGCCTTGATATTCCCTAGCATGCCTTACCAATGCTTAACATAACTTGTCACTCCCTCCTTGGCATGCTAGCTAGCACTCGTTGACACTCCATGGAACACCCTCATATTCATTCACTTCCATGCATTTTGACCTAGTGCTCCCTTGTGTTTCCCTAGTACTCCCTAACACTCCTCAACATGCATTAGCACTCTCTGGCACACCTTAACACTCTTTGACATGCCCTGCCACTTCATAACATGTGTATCACTCCCTAACACACATTGGCACTTGGCATGTGTTGGCACTTGACAAGTCTTAGCATGTCTAACATTCATTGAGATGACTTGGTATGATTTTGCATGGTTTAATATTAAATCTATTTGAGATCAATTATTGGAAAGTAGATGAGAAGTAATAGAGGAAGATTTAGCACTTAGAATGCATGAACACTTGGCACCTATTGGCACCTAGTGTTGGTGTTCGTAGCATGCCCCTCTTGGAAAAGGTAGTTTGATGAATTATTAACCCTCTTATGTGTTCATTTCCTTATAGTTTAAATTGTTTCTCTTTTTTGTTTCCTTGACAATCCCTGGCATGTATTGTCACACCCTTGCACATCTTGGCATGCCTTAAAACTTGCCACTTCTTAGCATATTTGACATGCCTTATAACTATCTAGAACATGTTAGCATTCCCGAGTACACATTGGCACTCATTCCCTCACAACTAGCCTTACATTTTTTCACAACTTGGGAACCCAATCAAGTCCTTAGCTAATGCATTTCATGTGACATTGGCCTGCTTCAGTCACAACGACTTGACCAATTTCACCTACTACAAGTAGATTGCACCTTGTTCACATAAGAACTACCTATAACTCACATTAGGCTAGTCATGTCCAAGCTAAGATTGTCCCACTTAAGAACTTACCAAGACAAGGATCACATTTAGCCATGTCCATAAAACAACTAAGAAACATAATTTACACAGGAAATATTTCACATGTATTTCCAATTCATATAAACAACAGAGAATTAACTAAGAGTTTACAAGAACCACAAGATGCACACGACAAACAAGATATAAGTTGACACAAGTCGAGTGCCCCAAAACTTATACAAAACAATGTACAATATGAAATTGTCTAAAATAGTTTAAAGCATGAGAATTTGGTGAAAGTGTGCCATGTGTCATATAAAAATAATAGATAAAGGAAAAATAGTGTTGTACCCAACATAAAGTCTCCCTTTATCTAAAACTACTGTGTAGAGACCCTTATTGCAACCGCAAGCTTGCCTCTTGCAATCCTATTATGAACTTATTCTAACACACTTCGTCCTTGAACTTGAATTCATTGACACTCCCTGGAACACACTCTTATTTGTTCATTTCCATGCATTTTAACCTAGTTCTCCCTTGTGATGCCTCAACACTCCCTAACACTCTTCATCATGCATTGACATTGTTTGACATGTGTTAGCACACCTTTTCATTCCTTTTCATGCCCTGACCCTCCCTGGCTATCATGCCCTCACAACTACCCTTACTTAATTTGGAACTTGGGAACCCAACCAAGTCCTCGCTTGACTATAAGAGCTTGACCAAGTTACGATTACTACAACTAGACTATGTTGTTGAATTGTGTAGCTTGGGAGGTACTCCACAAGCCTAGTGAGATGGGTTTGTGAGTTTGGTCACAAAAGGATTTGTGGGAAAAGAACCCAAGCGAAGGGGTTTTGGACCTAAGATGGGGTTTAAAATCTAAAAGAAAATTAAAAAGGAAATTTAATATTTCCTAAGGTCTAAGTGGATAAAACTCGTAAGTTATAGAGGGTTCCTAAGAGGCCTAGCTAGGGAAAGATATTTAAGGAGGCCTTAGTATGAAGGCAAGAATGCAACACCCTCCTCCCACATCTACCCAAGTAACCATCCAACTGGGGTAAACATGCGATGAGAGGCTATTATGATTGGATTCAACCTCCTATGTGACCTTAAGGAAGTGGAATCGATGGAAACACAACATACAAACCTTCCACATCAACTACAAGACCCCTGAGAACCATCCTGACACTTCAGATAGCTAGCCCCTGGGTCCCACTGAAGTTTGTAACCACTTGACCTCTGGACTCTCTCATGCTATAGGCCTACTAGCATATAGGAGGCTTTGGAAACTCATGACAAGGCATGCCAACATCTAAGGACTATTTTGTCCAGTGTTGTGCCAGTGTCCCCGGGTTTTGAGCCACTTTTTCAAGCCTGGAGCGCAGGACACTGCCCATAATTGTATGGCATCTCTAGAATAGTAAGATAACATGGAAAAAAATGATGCAAAATCAAATCCTTGAACAAGCCCTTAACCAGACCCCTACTACACATGACAGGCATTTCGTCAAACATATAAAAAATATGTAATCTACAAGTGTAAACAACATATTTAAGCATAGGGATCTCATACTTATCTGAGAATCACTAAGAACCATTTTTCCGTCATATCATTCTCTCAATTGTTATCTATTAGGTCATAGATACATTGCCCATTCATTTACAAGTAAAAACATGATGAGAGCCATACATATTCATTGTCATAAAACACATACATAACCAACATAATATTTTATGAAAAACCAATGAAATCACAACCATATGATCCACATATAAATCAGTATAATAATCATAGAAATACAAGGAGAAATAACCTCATATTGATGATACAAAATCCAAACCCGGGATGGGACTACCATGTTCCACCCAACCATAGAATGGATGATCCAAATCTCTCTTCATCCATTGACCCCCATGCCATATTCCAAGCATGAATGTGGGACTCAAACTGAAAGAACCAACCAGGGCATCCCGAGGCTAAACCACCTCACCCTCATCAATAGAAACTATGATTTATTGTAATCCATCCCGGATCATGCCAATGCAATAAACATGTCATAATAGGGTTTACCATGATCTCCACTTGATCGCTAGGCCAAACAAGCATGGATGCCACCAGATTTCTCCACCTACACCATGAGGAATTTACCTGTCTCATAGTCTCTCAGGATTGACCACAATCCAATCCTTGATCACAAGGCCCTAAACAAAGACCCACTATTTAGGCTTTACCACATATCACAAACCCAAGATTACTAGGGCCAACATAGAGTAAACCACCTCTTGGCTTTACCGTATATCCTTCCATTCACCGACAAGGATTCCTAGGCCCACTGAGGCAACACAAAATCCAGCTTTACTACAACCCATAGTCTGATTCAGAGGTTACTAGGCCATGTGTTTTATCATTTCAGAGATCCACCTCACTTAGCTTCGAATCCATCCAAAAATCAAGCTCAACCAAAACATGAGAACCAGTTACCACCATGGCTATCTAGAAATGGAAAGGCTAGGCTAAAAACATTGTCACACCTGGAAAAACCCATGCCATAACAGCAACAGAACCACATGAAATACCATGCATGCCAAATATAGCAAGGAAAATACACATGAAAATTGATACCTATAAAGAATCGTATTGTAGCTGCTTGATCCTGCTCTTCCCTACTTGATCTTTGCTTCCTCTTGCCTTCTTTTCCTTTCTTGATCCAATGCCAAAATTCTCCAAGAAAACTCTAAGTGTCCAAGAGTGAGAGAGAAAGAGAGAGTAATGAGAGGGCTCCAAGACTAAACTGAAAAAAAGGCTACCAACTGATCCTAAAAAGCCTTTTTATCAACTAGGTCTCTATTTTCTCTTAATTTCCATTCTTTTCCTTCATTTTCCTCCTCACATGCAACCTCTCACCTCCCTTTTCTCCTAATTTCAATTATTTTCATAAATAAATGTGCCAAAAATGCCATTTTTTCTTCCCAAAGCCTTAGCCATTGCCTTTGCCAATTTCCTTAGCCATAATAAACCAATTAAAACACACACTATGATTTTTTTCCCAACATTCATCTTGGAATAAGTGTCCCATCAACGTGGTTATTATTTTTCCTTTATTAACTTTTATTACATGGACATTTCACCAGGCCCGTTACAAAGAACATCAAGTGAGAATGACCTCATTTGATCAAGGAGGTGAGGAGATATGTATTCCTAAAGTAGGTCGAGTTAGAGGGTTGAGTAAGGGTTGCTAAAGGGATGCCATGATCATCCACTAAGAGAAATATCATCATGTGAGGGTTCACAAGAATGTCACATACCTTAAAGGGCTCGATCTAGGAAGTAGGATGACATGCTGTTGGTTCTCTTTTGGCAAATCGAGCTCAAGAGAGGTGGATCATGAGAATTTGGGCATGTGATTTCAATAGTGTTTCTGTGTGAAGGTCACATCAAATCATGAAATAGCATAGAGGGTTGAGACCCTGTCTTATGGTGGTTAGTAGGTCACAATTTCTGTGATAAAGACAAAAAAAATGGAGGAGGGTCTACACTGAAATATAGGGCTAGAATAGAAGTAGCAACATGTGTAATATTGACTAAGGTAATTGTATTTTTAGGGTTGTAGAGATCTAAAGTTAAGGTCAATATTCAATGAAAGAAATTCCTAGAAGCTATGAATCCATATGAGCTAGGCCGAGTCTCTTATGAAGGAAAGAGTTGTTGTTTTTTCTATGGGTGAATAGGGTTTGTTCTAAAGAAATTAGAACATAATTATAATGCCCTAATTAGGGTTGTTTCCTAGCATGTTCAGTCCATAAAGTATTCCCTTAAGACTGAGACAAATCTGCGTAGAAGAAGAGTGGTCGTGACCCTTAGAGCACGGTTTATCTCTGCAATATATACCATAGATTTGGAAGATGATTTACAGAATTATGTGTGAAGACAGTAGATCCAAAGGAGGGTGGAACCGGAATAGAATATTGAGCAGAAGAAATGTTCCATATGAGGAAAGGATGAAAATGAAGAGGAGTTTATTTTGGTGGAATATCCATAGAGTTTTGGATAGAGATATGAAGCAGCCTATAAACAGTTAGTCAATGGACTGTTAGTGAATAGATTGGACAATAAAGAAATTTATGTACAAGAATAGTGATTTTGAGAGGACTCAAATCACTATTAGTTGGAATATTTGAAGAGACCTAGATGAGGGAAGTAGTGTGGGCCCTATATTAGTAAAAGAATTGACCGTGGTTGGGAAAATTGATGGCAGTCCAAGTATAGTTGGAGGGTTGTTAGGTGATTTCCAAATAATAGCCCTAAGTCATATATTTGTGAAGGAAAACAAGACTGGTAGAAGGGTAGGTGTATTGGGCCTAAGGACATGCATAAATTGAAGGACTAAAGTAGAAGTCACCAAACTACAATGATTTTCACCAACAGTCTATCCAAAAACCCTTCCAGAGGTTAGATAGTTACTTTTTCTTCACTAAGAAACTAGGGTTAAGTTTATTGTATAGTGTTCAGTGTGAAAATATTACTAGGTGTATTTACCGCACCAGTTGGAAGGTGGCTAAGCCACAAGCAAGACGATAAGGTTCCTGAACCTTTGATCGTAAAACTAACCAACAATTATACGACTATAAAATATTTGGGAAATTATAGTGCTCATAAGAGAGTCATGGTAGTGGTTTTTCCATTCCACTAGACCCGAGAACTCGATTGTTAATTAGATGCAGAGAATTGGTAGTTTTATGTAGTAAATGTCAAATGTACAGTTCAACAACATGATGGAATCTTACCTCTAACATCAGAATTCAGTTTTCTATCTTCGTGGTGCTGACCCCATGATGTCCAAGTGTGACACCCTCCTTGCAACAACGCCCTTTGAGTAGTTAACCAATGAATTCCTTGCATTTGATTTCTCTCTCCTCATCTTGTTCACTCTCAGTTCCTTCTCCCTTACCCTCCTCTCACTGTGATTTTTTCTTCCTGTTTTCCTTATCCCAATTTCTCTCCTTTTTCTACTTCTCACTCCATGCTTCTGGTTAGTTAGGGCTTGACTAACTAGATTTTCCCTTTCCTGCCATTTGGCCTCCCATTTTCTCCCTATATGTCATTTTCCCTCTTCCTAGGTCTATTCTAGAATCGACAAGGTGTGAGGGAGGAGAAAAATATATTCACGTGTGTTAATAAGTTGCAAAATATCTCCTCACCCTCGTTGGTTGCATAAGGGCATGTAAATATTATGCTTGTGAGTTTCTGGTAGTCTCTTCTCAGGTCTTGGGTGGAATTATTTTCGCTCTTTTAACTATATGAGTCGAGCTATATGCTCTTTACCCCCCCTCCATTGATAAAGTTCCTTATACTTATATCATGCCCCTAGTATAAAGACATATGTCTAGATTATTGCAGCATATGTTGAACCTTGGTTATTGCCCTCACCTTCAGGTCATTGAGGTTCCATTTAACTCCCCCTAGTTAATACAAGGTTCCGTGAGTTAGAAAAATGTTCCATTAATAATTATAAGTGGTTATATTAAGGAAGGACCTTTGGTTGAAGCCTCATCAATGGAGGTTGGGTTGATGGTTAGGGTTTTGATTCAGTTAGAAACTATTCATTATTATATTTGTGGGCAAAGTGTAATTATGATCTTCCCCATGTACACACAGATAACTGAGAAGTGTTTCCCATAATCATGCAAGTGCAACTTCAACATGTACATCATGGTAACCACGAAATATTTGTCATGTTTATACAATGCAAGGTGATAGGAAAATATTTACATTATATACATGAATGTACTAAGATCAGGACCATTAGCATCATATATACATATTTACCACAAGACCAAGGTCATTACAACCCCTTAAAAATAGGTATAAGGCCTTCCTCTTTTGCAGCTCCTTGACCACATGGGTTTAATTGAAAAATACATAGTTCCTTTAAATATTTGTAGGTTGAGCAACCACTTCAAGCCCTTGAACTTAAAGATAATCCAATATTTGCAATTTGTTACAATAACAAGTCCATTATGCACACTCCTCATCTTAGAGTTGGGTAGAGAGGGAGAATAGTTTATTGATGCCAACCTTGTAAATGAATAAATTTGCCTACTTATTGGTTGGAATCTCCACCAATAGTTGAAGAAGTATATGTGCCCTGAATCAAAGATGATATCCTAACACAAGTTATCAACAATTGAACATAACTTCCATGGATCTCATGGACAAAAGATGGAGAGATGGAAAAAGATGGACACAAGATAAAGGTGGTAGGGTTTCATTTTTTTTCCACTTAATAGGAAATATCACCCAAAAATTCAACCGTTGAATAATCAATCATATGTTAAATCACACATACCTTCTCGTTGTTAAGATCCTTGTGAGATTTCACCTCTAACCCTTAGAGTCAATGCCCTCTAGCACCTCAAATGGTGGTATAGTAGACATTGTAATAGGAGGTAAACTCCATTCCCCCTCACCTTTGTCAAGACCTCTAGAGACACCTACAATCCATTCCCCTCCTTCGACTCAACATAAAATCTTGTTTTTTTCCACTTCATTTACATACCCTCCCTTTAAGGGCATCCTCATAGGAAGCGCTTGTGGTTGAAATATTACAACAAAATGTGGCACACCAAATCTTTATATGGATTTAAGTGAGGGGTGTTGGAAAATAACCATCGTATCCCCTATAGCCCTTAAGACCTTCTCAATAGATAAATGAAATGACAAACTGATAGATAGACCCAGACAAAGATATCAACATTCAAGGCCAAACTGAAATAAAAAAAATCAAACCATGGATTAATCATTAACATTGAGTCTTTTCGAATTTTAAAATGGAAGGTTTAAAACCCACATTAAAAGGGGAATATTTTCACCTTAGCCTTTGCAACCTTTGCTTAAGACGAATCTATATAATGGACTAGCTTGGCTATGTCATGTCCTAGATTTCTAGAGTATTGAATCAATACTTTTGAGGCCAACTCCCGAGCTCCAACTAAAATTTATTCCTATTCAAGAGGAAACTTGAAAAATCCTGCTAATAGGAGACATTCTTCCTTCCTTTTGATTGATGTACAACAAACCTCGATGTCTCTCCTTTATTATTTTCCTCTTCCATTCTCCAAAAAAAACTCATTAATCTTATACTATAAATGATTTATATAGGTAAACATTGTAATCATTTTCCTCAACTCATGGGGTACCTTTACACCTAAACCCATGCAAGTGGAACTAAATCTGTGGTACAACCCATCACACTCTAAGATGGTTTTAATTGTCTCCTTAAAAATAGGGCATAACACACCTTACAATGCCAAATGGTTAAGCCATCTAAAACTTGTGGGCTTTTTGTCTTCATAGAACACATTCTAGCTAGTGTTCATTAAACATAATGCATTAACACCACTAACACACACCAAAGTCCAAGATACCCTTAAGATGTGCCCTACACCCAAGCACTTAGACTGCACCTCCATAAAATGTACCTTCAACTTTGGATGTCCCAAAACAGTAATATCCTAACCCAATATAGTGTATTTGTTAAATTTGTGTAATTTGATCCTTATCATATCCTTGCACCTCCTTGACACTCCATGAAAAAATACTCCAGTGGTCACCTTCCAAGTTCCAATGCCTCCTTTTGCAACATGACAAAACCACCTATATATGTTGCAACAACCTTGCCAACTTCTTTAGTGGGTTGCACATATATTTCACGTTTCTTCTTTAACTTGCAAAGTGGTAGTGCCAAGGAGAGGGTATCAACTTCAATCAAGAAATGTTCACTTAGTACCATTGCCAAGTTACCTTTGTGCAACTCATAAAATTTCTTAAGTTTGCTTCACAACTTCTCATGGTGCTTAACTTTCTTGTCTACACCTCTAAGTGAGACTACAATCCCCCAACCTCTCTAACTATTCCACCTCTTCAACCCTTGTTAGAGTCTTCTTAGGTGTGCACTCATGCCTCAAGCAGAACATAACACTAGCATCCTGAATGTGCATGTTCGTTCCATCTTTCAATGCCTCGCTGAAAGCACATTATCACACTACTTAAAATGAAATGTTCACATCTTAAGGAAAAACACTAACTTTGCTTATGACAACTTAAACTATGTGAGTGACTTGGAGAGGACTCCATTTTCTCAATATGTGAACCTCCGTCGTTTGATCTGGAGCCCCTAGATCCTATGGTCTTCGCTTTTATCGCGCGGTTGAGTTGCTCGACCATTAGTCCACGATGTAAGCGGTTTTTCTCTCTCCCCACCAGACACGCGTCACTTGGTGTATGGAATCGCTGGGTCTTCGGCCAAACCCACTTATCGCCCGAAAAGCCTCCAATATTCTGCCAGTTTTGAGCGCGGGACTTGCCTATCGGTTTTAGCGCTTTCCCATAGTTTTCTAGTTTCCCTTCTGATCGAGCGCTCGAGGCTTTTCCTTCTCGAGGGGTTTTTCCCAACGATACACAATTTGCGCTAATCGCGTATCAGAAACAACTTCCGTTTCTTGGTTTGAGCTTCCCAACTGCCATTTTTTCACCATGCACAGTCTCCATAGGCCAACGGTCAGTGCGCTTTGACCAAAGGTCCTCGTTGCTCCGTGATGGTTACAAATTATCATTATTTAGAGGTTATTTCTGATAGCTATAAGATTTCTTGAAGTCTGTCATTCATTCTTAACAATCATGGAATTGTTTGAGGATCCAATTCGGATCACAGCCTTCCAACTGAAAAGCTTTTGGACCACCAAAAGTTGGTTTCCAAGCATTGACTAAGTGAGGATACAACTTTCTCACCTGTCCAATCTCTATCCATTTTGCACTGCTTGGCTTTAAACCCCTGAGCCCAATTCTGAGGTACTCAACATCTCCCCTGCGTGTCGTTCTCACCTTCCTATCCAGAATTGTGTCTTACTGCAATTCATTAAGATATTCAGGTAGCAGGTCATCAATAGAAGGCAATTGACTCTGTTCTTTAGGATCTTCAATTAATGGAGGTTCAAATAGTCTCAAGCTGTCTGCATTGATGACTAAGTAGATGTGCATATAAGCTAGCAAATCAAGGCGAAAAGCATTCTCACCAATGTTCTCAAGGATCCTGAAAGGTCCATACTTTGTTTGTTTCAGCTTTCTACCTTCACCTTGCATCCTATCCTTGCCAATATACAGCCAAACTTGATCACCAACATGGAAACTATGCTCCATCCGATGCTTGTCATGCCTTGCCTTGTATTTGGCCTGGCTCTTTTCCAGTTGTTCCTGTACTGCCTGATGGATCTCTTGGATTTTTTCAATGAACCTAGTTGCCTTGTCCACATCGTTGTGTCCCTCAACTGTTGTGTCTTTACCAAAGACAAAATCCAAGGGAGACCTTGGTGTGAAACCAAAACAGATCTCAAAAGGAGATCTCTGTGTGGAAGAATGTTTGGCTCGGTTGTAAGCATGCTGCACATAACACAAATGTTCATCCCAAAACTTAGGATGCTTGCTGCAATATCCCCTGAGCAACTGGATCACTGTCTTGCTGACTACTTCTGTCTGGCCATCAGTTTGTTGATGGAAAGTTGTGCTTTTCTTCAGTTTGTTGTCCATCAGTTCCCACAGATTTTACCAAAACTTTCCCACAAATCGGGTGTCTCAATCAGATATAATGGAAGTGGGTAATCCAAAATGAACCCATACATGTTGAAAGAACAGTTTTGCAGTTTGTTCAGCTGTAATCTGTTTATTACAAGGTATCAAAATACACATTTTGCTGAAACTATCCATAACAACATACAAATAATCATGACCTTTCCTAGATTTAGGTAGTCCTCCAACAAAGTCCATGGAAACACTTTCCCAAGGATGAGAAGGAACTGGTAGTGGAGTGTACAAGCCTAGTTTTCTATTGCTGGACTTGCTTTTAGCACACATAGTACACCCTCTTACATATTTGGAAACTGTCTCGTGCATTTTTTGGCCAATAACAAAATATTTGCTGCTGTGCAATTGTTTTACTTACCCCAAAGTGACCTGATATTAGAGAAGTGTGTGCTTCTCGAATTATCTTTACTCTTTCAATTTGTGGAGTGCATAACATCACACAATGATATAAGAGTTGGTCCTTAATATGATAATCCAATTCTTCTACTCTTTTGCCTTGACTTAAAGTTGCATATACATCTTTAAAGTCTATATCTTTAGCATATTGTTCAATGTAGCTCTCATGTAACACAGGATTATGCTTAAGTATAGTAGTTGCATTTATAATGGGTCTAGATAACATATCTACAACTTTATTATGTATGCCCTTTTTATATCTGACAACTAAATGAAATTGTTGTAGAAAACCCATCCATCTAAAGTGTCTTGATTGATGAAACTTAGTTTGGGAGTGTAGATATTAAAGTGGTTGATGATTAGTATGTATAACTGTTTCTTTGCCCATTAAGTAATATTTCCACTTTTTCACACTCTGTACTAATGCATACAATTCTTTATCATATGTGGGATAGTTAACTACTGCAGAATTAAATGTCTCAGAATGATAACATATGGGTTTACCGTGCTATATCAACACTGCTCCCATGGCATAGTCACTGGCATCCGTTTGGATCTCAAACAATCTTTGAAGATCTGGCAGTGCTAGTACTGCTGCTGTACTAATCTTTTCTTTCAAGGTGTCGAAGGCTTTCTGTCGTTTGCCTCCCCATTGAAACACCTTGTTCAATCCTATTAAAGCATGTAAGGGAGTTACAATTAAGGAAAAGTTAGAAATGAACTTTCTCCAATATTGTGCTACTCCTAAGAAGCTCCTAACTTCTGTAGTAGATTTGGGTTTAGGCCAGTTTACAATGATTTCCACCTTAGAGGGATCTATCTTCAATTCACCACCCCCTACTATATGTCCCAAATAATTCAAAGATGTTTTTCCAAATTCACATTTTGAGAGTTTAACATAAAGTTTTTCTCTTTTCAAAACATCTAGTGTCTGCTTAACATGCTTTAAATGTTCTTGCAGTGTTTTGCTAAATATCATAATGTCATCCAAATATACAATAACAAAATCATCAAGAAAAGGTCTGAGTACGTCATTCATTATTCTCATGAAAGTAGCAAGAGCATTAGTTAAGCCAAAAGGCATAACCAGCCACTTATACAATCCCTGCTTTGTTTTGAAAGCAGTCTTCCATGCATCTTGTTCTGCAACTCTGACCTGGTGATATCCACTATGCAAGTCTAACTTTGAAAAATAAACAGCTTCTTTCAATTGATCTAATAGATCATCTATGCGAGGAAGGGGATAACGATTTTCAATTGTTATCTTATTCAGTGCTCGGTAATCAATGCACATTCTCCAAAAGCCATCTTTCTTTCTCACCAAAATGATTGGAGATCCACATGGTGATGTGCTAGGTCTGATGAACCCCTTCTCGAGCAACTCCTACACCTGCTTCTTGATTTCTGCATTCTCTAAAGCAGACAACTTGTACATCCCAATGTTAGGCAATGGAGCATCTTGCTGCAAATTAATATCATGCACTATTTTCTTTTTGGGTGGCAGACCTTTAGGTTCTTGAAACAAGATATCATACTCTGAAACAACTTTTTCTAAATAAGCTTGTTGTTTAGCATCACAGCCCTCAAATACATTCGTTTTATCAGGTTTCTTTTCCTTTACAACCATCAGTAAAAATTGTTTGCATGAAGTTATAATTCGTTTCATCTGCCCCGAGTTTATGAGAGTGTAATTATTCTTGAGGTTATGAGCTCTTATAAAGTATTCGATTCCATCATTAACAAGTAGATACTTGTTCTCAATTCTATAGAAAATAGCTTTTCTGTCATACAAGTAAGGAATTCCTAAAACAATTCCACATATATCTAAAGGAATTATGTCTAACTCAACCTCATCTACAAATGTTGACCCAAAAGAAAACTTGAGTTTGTATTGTCTAGTCACTTGTAGTTGTGCTTTATCACTTAACCATCCTAATGGGTATGGTTTCCTGCGAGGTTTAGTCACTTGTAGTTGTGATTTATCACTTAACCATCCTAATGGGTATGGTTTCTTGTGAGTTGTAGTCAGTAATCCCAACTTCTTTACAATTGCTTCAGAAATTAAATTTACTTGTGAGCCACTATCAAACAAAGTATCAATCTTTTGATGTTTGGAAATAACTCGAATATGGAAAAGCTCATGTCTTTTTCTCTCATTTTCGTCATCAATAGTATATTGTGAAAAATTACAAGTAGATGCTTCAGAATTCTTACCTTTTATACCTGTGGTTGTAATGGTTATTTCATCTCCTGAGTCCGACCCCAAATCTTTCTGAATAGCTACAACAGTCTTCTTCTTCTTGCCCTCGGACTTCTTAGGTCTTTGCTCTAGATACAGAATCCAATAGTGCTCATCATCATGCCCATCCTTCTTATAGTGAGTGCATGAAGACTTGCTTTTCTGTGCAGTGTTGGTCTTCCTTGCTTTCCATTTCTATTTTCTTTTCTCCTTATTCTTGCTTGCAGTGGGTTGGGATGATCGCCCAACTTCTGGGTTTCCATTCTTTCCTCTAGCTTCTAGATGCGTAGCTTGAATAGATACCTCATCTATACTAGTGGGATTAAACATGAGGATAGTGTGCCTCATGTAGTTGTGTAGACCACTGATGTACTTCAACAGCTAAAACCAACACAAGCTTGTCTAACCTTAACAACCTAGAGCTCTGATACCACTTGATCTGAAATCACCCCTAGGTGATCTCAGGAAATTAATGAAGGTATTACAGACTCATGTGCTGGTGTGTGTGTCTATGTTATCTTAGGAAACTAATCGATAAGATTGCAAAATAAACAGACACTTGAAATAGTAAGAGATCACAGTAAGCAAAACAGAAACACAACAAAATTTAATAAGGAGTTCACCCAATCCTCCTGGGCTACGTCTCCTGGTCCAACTTTCAGTGGTCTAGACTCCTTCCATATAGACATACAAATTCAGATCCGTTCATTGGTTTGGATCATACTTTAGACTTGAATATGGACTCAAATCATCATTAAGGAGCTCAGATCCTTTTTCACTTGTCATAGAGATATCTTACATTTGACTCAAACAATACTAGAGAATTCTTGCTTTGAATTTCTTGGCTTCGATCATGCCACATAATGGAACTCAAACTTCTTACGATCTTTCACAAATACCAACTTGGACTTCAAACTTTACCACATAAATAATTTATGTCTAAACTTTTGGCTTCACTGTAGAAATAATTTGTTCCTTTTTACAAGTATGAGTTAGACTTCAACATAGAAGATTCTCAAAAATAGTTTGGACTAGTATCACAGGGTTAGCTTTGGCCCACCACAAAATATTCACAATTCGAACTTGTGTCTCAGAGGGATTTCAACTTCATCATCGTGGAGCTTTCAGTCTTATTTCCACAAAGATAATTTGCACATTTCCACAGTGATATATAGCCTTAGACTTATCATGAAAAATAGGTGACTCAACCTTTTCTCAGATATTAGATGGCAACCACAGACCTTAGACTATAATAACAATCTCAGACTCAATTTCCTTATTTAGACTTGTCATTGAGGTTTCCAAAGGCTCATACTGTCTTCAACAAATTCAGATTACTTGTAGGAGCAACTCAGACTTGTATCCTCATCATTTCAATGAAAGAGGGCTCAAATTTCACAAAAAGATATCACAAACTTTTAGTGTCTTGAACTTGTTTAGATATTAGAGAAATTTTGAAGTAAAAAATGGGTCTCAAAACAAAGATGTACAACCAAAATCAACTTTATAAGAACCAATAGGATTCAAGATGATGATGTCAACCATGGGGATGATTCACCATTTTTGGAGTACAAAGTAAAAAGATTAAAAAAATAAAAAATAAAAAAGGTACATTTTCAACTCGTATTTTCAACTTATTTCCCTATGTTTTTTTGTTCAAATTATGAGCAAGAGCACTTGTTGGATGCATAGTTTAATTCATCATCTAAGAAGTACCCATGTTGCATAATTTCGATTGTTTTCACGTTTTTTCATGTATTTCTCATTTTTTGTCTAGTGGGGTGTTATAGCTCCAAATCTCACTCTTATGATTTGTGATGTTGTACTTATGGCCTAGGGCAACCCCTCCTTCCAGACCTGGTCCTAAAATTTAAAAAACAGTGTTTTATTCCTTATACGCGACATTGCCCTGAGTTAAACGCGTGTATACGCGGGTCTGTGTATATCCAACCCGCGTGTATGTATTAAAACACTTAAAAAAATATAAAATTCCTTCTTTTCGGGCGGAGATCGCGGGTTTTACCTGCTGATCACCTGTTAGTGCCCGTGGCCCAACTGTTCCCAACCAACTCCTAACTAAAAAACTACTTTGGAGATGGTATAAAAAGACCTCAAAGGGAAGGCCTAAGGGAGGAGAGAATAGAGAGAAAGGTTATTATGCTGAGATTTTCCCTTTGACCAGGTCTGAAGTCCCTTGTGCCTTCTGCACTTCCCCCATTTTGTACAGGAAACCTTTGTTTCCTTGTGTGTTGATGTTCATCCACCATTTATGACATCATGGAGAGAGTCATGGAAGGAGTTTTGTTAGAGGCTTGAGGATGGAACGGATCCGGAAGGAAGCTTTGCTTGGAGCCTGTTGAAGGTGACTCAGGTGAACATATTCCTTTTTATGTACTTTATATGTCTATAATAAAAGAAACACATGTCCTGGTTCCCGAATTGAATCTTCTTTATGTTAATGATATTCATGTTTTGAATTCATGTGTAAATGGTTGTTTGGATTTCATAACTAACTACCTTTCTTTGTAACATGAAGATGGTTTCTTTATAAGTTTTTGTCCATGTACTGTTGTGTTCTTTGAATTGTTTGTTTTGCAGGACAAAAGAGAAGAAGGGAACTCCAAGAAGGGTTTGGACCCTAAAGGCCTTCTCAAACATAGGACTAAAGGTACGTACCCTTATCATAGAATTTTCTTATAATAGCATAATGGCTGTATGAATGCATGTTTCTTTGAATATACAACTTTTAGTCTGCTAGGGTTTCACCCAAAAATCCCTAGGGGAGTTTTTCCCTCTACCAGAATTGGCGACTCCACTGGGGCTTTTTGGGTGAAACCCTAGCAGACTGGAAGTTGTCTATTCAAAGAAACATGCATTCATACAGCCATTATGCTATTATAAGCAAATTCTATGATAAGGGTACGTACCTTTAGTCCTACGTTTGAGAAGGCCTTTAGGGTCCAAACCCTTCTTGGAGTTCCCTTCTTCTCTTTTGTCCTGCAAAACAAACAATTCAAAGAACACAACAGTACATGGACAAAAACTTATAAAGAAACCATCTTCATGTTACAAATAAAGGTAGTTAGTTATGAAATCCAAACAACCATTTACACATGAATTCAAAACATGAATATCTTTTTTTTCTATATTAAGACTAACCTACGTACCCACGGGAGATTTGAACCAGTGACCTATCGCAAGGAGTGCCTTAACAGCGCACCCATTCACCGTCAATCCAAACCCCCGTGGGCAATTCAAAACATGAATATCATTAACATAAAGAAGATTCAATTCGGGAACCAGGACATGTGTTTCTTTTATTATAGACAAATAAAGTACATAAAAAGGAATATGTTCACCTGAGTCACCTTCAGCAGGCTCCAAGCAAAGCTTCCTTCCAGATCCATTCCAGTCTCAAGCCTCTAACAAAACTCCTTCCATGACTCTCTCCATGATGTCATAAATGGTGGATGAACATCAACACACAAGGAAAAAAAGGTTTCCTGTACAAAATGGGGGAAGTGCAGAAGGCACAAGGGACTTCAGACCTAGTCAAAGGGAAAATCTCAGCATAATAACCTTTCTCTCTATTCTCTCCTCCCTTAGGCCTTCCCTTTGAGGTCTTTTTATACCATCTCCAAAGTAGTTTTTTAGTTAGGAGTTGGTTGGGAACAGTTGGGCCACGGGCACTAACAGGTGATCAGCAGGTAAAACCCGCGATCTCCGCCCGAAAAGAAGGATTTTTATATTTTTTAAGTGTTTTAATACATACACGCGGGTTGGATATACACAGACCCGCGTATACACGCGTTTAACTCAGGGCAATGTCGCGTATAAGGAATAAAACACTGTTTTTTAAATTTTAGGTCCAGGTCTGGAAGGAGGGGTTTCCCTAGGCCATAAGTACAGCATCACAAATCATAAGAGTGAGATTTGGAGCTATAACACCATGGTATTGCATGTATGAATCCTATATAAAGGATAGAGAATCCCCTCGAGGAGCATCGTGTCTTATTTTTTAATCGAGCTCTGCTCTATTGGAGGTTGCCCCCTTGAAGAAGCAAGTGAACATTGCTTTCTGAATAATAAAATACTTGCTGTTATTTCTCATTGTTCTATGTTCTGGGTATATTTCTTCGCATATTTGGTATTCTGGTATTGTCTTGTAGGTTAAGAGCATAACAGACTACCTACGGAAAACAAGTACAACATCTGGCGTTGTTGTCGGGGACCGAAGTAACGAAGATATCTTTCTCCAAGGAGCGATAAAGATTAGACCTATTCCTTGTTGGTGAACAAGGAGTAGGCATTTATTGTTGGTTACATTTCTTTCACCTTACGACTCCACTTTGTCATATGGCGATTCCAATGGGTAACCGATCCCACTGTTTCGAAATTTTAGCTTCCTTTACTGTTATGCAAGGTTCATTGATACTTGTAATCAATAGTATATGTCTCTCCCTCTCAGCCATGGTCAGAAATCTAAAATGTCTACAGAGGATGCAACTTTTAAAGTACACCTGTGAGTATAAGTTTCCCATGGGATTTCATGTTCATATTGTATATATTCTTCAAATTTTCAGCTACTAGTGATGGGCCTCTAAATTAGACATAAATTAAGGCCCATGCCTCTAATTTAAAACATAAATTAAGGCCTATGACCATCCTTCAGCACATTAAACCTCTATTTTTGCATTAGATAATTTATTTTTAACTTTAATATATTCATTAGGAAGGTTTATGAATAATTGAATATTTGTGCCTAATATTATTTATTTTTTGTGGAATATTATGAGAATATTGGGCAGATTATGAAGAGTTGGAGGAGGAGATAATTTAGGGACTTGTTCCCTACTACTGGAGGATCAATAATAAATAATAATTCAACAAGATATTATGGAATTATGGCACAAATTGTGGAACTCCAATGATTGTGAAAATCTAGGAATGTGTTCCACCAATCAAGAGAGCGGATCCACCAATCAAGGGAGAATATCCACTAATCAAGCGATTTCGGTGGGGAAAGCTTCCTCTATCCATGGGGAATGATTCTTAATCATTTTTTATAAGTACCAAGTTGAATTTTCCTCTAGAGAATGATTGAGAAAATCTAGAAATGTGTTCCCTGCCATTTAATGCAAATTCCTAGTATTGGGGACTAGATCGACTAATCAAGGGATTTTGGTGAGGAAAGCTTCCTCCATTCATGGGGAATTATTCCTAATCATTTTTTATAAGTACCAAGTCGAATTTTCCTCTACGGGGAGATTTTCATTAGTGTTATTGTGGAGAGAGCTTGTAGTTTTGCAGCTCCATTGTATTTTCTTGCAGGAATGTAATTCTATTGATAAAAATAATGAATATTGGTGTCATTTTCAGCTTCTAAATCTTGTTCTCCTCCATAGGTCTCTGAGTTTCCTTGGGCTTGGCCATCCAAGGAACCTTAGAGCCCTTTTGTATCATCTTATTTCCTTCTTTTCATTGCTTATTCACATGCATCTCTAGTTTTTATTTCTTTTTATTTATGCATTTAGAATTAATGATTTCTTGTTGTAGGATTGAGTTAAATGGTTGATGTAAGTTCTTTTGCAGGATCACAAGAATTATTTAATCCTTGGAAAATATTTGGAAGTTCATAGTAATCATTGAGCTGCTTGGATTAGTTTTCTTATTCCCAAATCTAGATTGTTGGACCTCCTTTTTAGCAAAGAGTAGTAAATTTATGCTATTTTTTAGAACATGCTAACGAGCTTCAATCGACTTAATTCCACTTGAATTAGATCAAAAAAACATTCTAGTTCATAAAAAAAATTACCCAATTTCATTTTCACTTGATTTGGTTAGGCATTTTTTAGATTTACTAGCTCACTAGTTCTCGAATTTCTAGATTTTCAACTAGTAATGTTTTTGTTTTTATTTTTTTTTAGAACGGGTTAACATAATTCTTTTTGAGATATTCCACTTGGAATAGGAACCTAAGACATCCTAGTTAATAAAATAATTGTCCCATCCAAGTTGGATTTGATTTTCTTGGTCATTAAACCCTCACCAATTTCATCATTTCACAAGGAAACTTCTCTAAGCTTCTTGAGAAAATCCATTCATCTCCCAACTTTGGTTCTGAGTTCTGAGTGATAATAGGAATTTTCCCACTCCATTCCACCCATCACGCACCTTTCCTAGGCCTCCCATCACCTCCAACACCTCACATTTTTCTCTCGGCTATATCATGTAGGTTTATCGTAATTCCTATAGGATCATCCAGTAGGTTTCTAGTACATCCTGTAGGTTTTCTTGAAATGGCCTGTTTTAAGGCCGAATTGATGGAAAACCTCTAGGAAGTCACCAAAAGCCTCCCAAGGGTCTCCCATGCCATACAACCATCTCCTAACCCTTCCAACCATCCTCCAACATCCTTAATTCACCTGCCACATCATCAAAAGAAATTAGTTTGCATACTTGAAAATACAAAAATAAAAAAATATATTTATTTCAGTCCTTTTACTTGCACATTAGTGATGTTTGATGCTTCGTACTTCCATTCTTAGATAGTAGCATTTGGTTCATGATACTTTAGTATTATTACAAAGCATATTTTCTTGGCAGTTAATTAGGAAATGGAGTGATTTAGCATTGAACTTCCATCTCTTTCCGTGTACTTTCTTTCTTTCAATAGATTAAAGTTCCATTTCGAACATTTCATTTTATGTAATTAGTTTAGGATTTGACTTCAGTACACGCACTCCATTACATCATGACAAAAAAGGAAGGACACATTACATGCCACACATATAGTTCTAATACCTCTTAAGTTTGTACAAACCCCAGGTTGATAATTAAAGTAAATAGCCTTAGGAGTTGCAGCATTCTTGTTGCAATACCGAGGCTCATCACTTTTTGGCATCGTTGCTAGGGCTGTGTCAAAGTATGCATTGTTTTCTTCCCTAATTGATTCATTTCTTTTTAATATTTTTGCAAAAACAAAAAAAATAATTGCATTAGGCATATTTCATTTCAAAAATAGAAAAGTGCATTGCATTAGTGTTTTATTTCAATCATAACAACAACAACAAAATCTCCAACACCAACCCACCCACCCAATTGATCACATGGTGTAGTAAGAGCCACATCACCATTCACTTTTGTAGGTAGAAAAAGAATATGACAAAGAATGTAGAAGAAATGGATGAAGATGATGACGATGAGGAAGATCCTCTTGGATTTATCATTCAAGATATTGATGGTAGTGTGCACATGAAGAACATCCCTCCCTCTTTTCTTCCAAAATTTCATGGTCTAAGGTCAAAGAATCTAGAAACCTTTCTCTTTGAATTTTAGATTGTTTGTAGATCTTATGGTTACTTATTAGAAACTCAAAAATTGAGATTGTTTCCAACAACCTTGAAGGATAGAGCTCTTAAATGGTTCATGATTTTGGGGACTAATTCAATAAGAGCATGGAATGATATGCAAAATATATTCCTAGAAAAATATAAAGATCACGATCTTAAAGGATAAATATTTAGAATGAATCAACGAGAAGATGAGAGTCTGGAGGGTCTAATAGAGAGGTTCATTTATAATCTTAAGCAAGCAAAACTACATCATTTAGGATCTGACACACTAAAAACCCTCTTACTTAGAACAATTAGGGATGAGTGGATTGATCTCCTTAATCTCATAAGTAGAGGTGGAATATATCAATTATCATTTGAGGAAATTTTTGAAACATGCCAACACATATCAAGAGGAAAAGCAAGAGTAGGTAAATCAACATCAAGATCGGTAAGTCAAGCTAAACTTGGAAATTTGTTTGATGACTTTAAAACAAAAATTCTTAACAATCTAACCGAACAAGTAGAAATGTTAAGAATACAAAATGAGAAAAAACAGGATGTTTGTGTTGTCCATGCAGAATCACATGATGTTAAATGTTGCTCCTCATTACCAAGGTTGAAGGAAGTTCACCAAGAGGACAATGGAGCAAGTCAATTGCCAATGTAGCAATGCTATGTAGCTCTAAGAGGACCATGGAAACCTATTCATCCTGATATGATGAAAGAGCCTAATTCACAATTTCAAGATTATGCACATCCACCTCAAAGTAATTGGAATGCACCCTTTCCTTGGCAACATTGGCCATCTCAACCCCAAAACCAATCTTGGAAACAAAGTTGGCAAGGAACTTATGGGAGCCATCCACAATATCCTTAGTATCTTCCTCAATATCCTCCATACCAAACTCCATGTTATCCTTACCATTCACCTCCATCACAACCACAACCCCATCCACATCCATCTCAAATTTACACTCCTACTCAACTACCTATACCACCATTTCCGAACCCACACATTGAAGTAGCTCAGCCCACTTACAATGCTAAGATACAACACTTCCAAACATATCCTCTTGAGCTCAATGGTATTCACCATAGCTCAGGAAGTGTATTGCAAAAAATAGATTCTCTTAATATCATTGAAGGACTACATCCAGAAGAAGAAGATTCGAAAGAGAAGATCAAAGAATCATGGATTGAACTTGATGAAGAGCAGAGATCAAAATCAGAGATCGAGAGAGCTCCCTCATGGTTACCATCAAATCCTCCATGTATTCAAGAGAACAATCAGCAAAAAAAGGAAGATTTGAAGGTCATGGAAGAAGAAAACATCCAAGATGATCCAAATCAGCAAGTGGACTAGGGGCATCACAACTATATTGAAATATGGTTCCAGACAGTCATTAAGTTGCAACCATACCCTCTTCTTCAATTGTGCTTGATATCATCAAAGTCAAATTATATGATCTCTCAAATTTAGGTACATGTCAAAGCATACTCCTCAAGCCTACACATCAGTTTTTCTGTCATCTTGATGTGCACATGGCTCCATTGGAAGTATTCTTATACTTGAAAGTGATATTGTTTTTCAAGTAGGGTAAGGTAGAAAAAAGATAAAAAGGAAAAATAAGAGAAAAAATAAAAATCTCAGGTGAAAACCTCCTTTGAGGTGCCTCAGATTGGCTCATTGATTGAAAACCTCCATGAGGTGGTCAATGGGTTGGGAAAAAAGAGAAAGGAGAAAAAAGAAAAGATCTTAGGTGAAAACCACCTTTGAGGCACCTAGGTAGACCTACTAGTTGAAAACCTCATTGAGGCGATTAGTAGGCCTAGAAGGAAAAAAGAGAGAAAAAGATAAAAGGATCTTTGCTCCACACATGCATGTACTTTCCAACATCTGTAAGCAACAAGAACAAGTTGGTACCAAAAGGAAAATTGGTCAAGCTTAATCAAAAGAAGTCAAATTTTGACTTTCTCCTACTTCGCTCAAATGCTCCAACAAGGCCAAGGCCATGCCAATCCATCGCCCTCATCTATTTTCACCATCCACCCATCATTCTCAAGCTTTTACCACTCATTTTCCTTGTTGTCCTAAAAAACTACAAGATACTCTGCTTTACTATAGGATACAAAAATACATAGAGAAGAAATTTGTTTTTGCCATAACTTGAAAACCATGCATCATTTGCCAAGCTATTTCAGGGGGAGATGCATATAGATTATGGTAACATGCTCAAGAAATGTCAACAAATTCCAGTGCACGGCTTCCAAGAAATTGGCCTCCATCACCTTCAACTATTTTTTCATTTTCTCAATATCCGTGCATCCATTTAAAAAGTTGTTTCATCAGGATATGCATATGGATGATGGTAACATGCCCTAGCAATTTCAGAAAACTCTAGTGCACAGTTTCCAAGAAATCAGGCTCCATCACATTCTTCCATTTTTATTTTTTCTAGAGATACATGCATCCATTGACCACAATTTTTCTATGGGGAGGTGCATAATGATGATGGCAATGTGCTCAAAAAGTTTCAGCTTAATCCAATCTCTCATTTGGGAGATATGGACAAAACAAATCGTTGTCCTGTAAACCTACAGGATAAGGAACAATATCTACAGGATTGGCAGTGAGCAGTTTTAAAGGCGATCCAAAGGTCAAGGAAGCTCCTCCAGAGCTTAGCAGCAACATCAGGATCATCAGCATCACCACCAACACCTTCACATCAACATCAACTCAACAGCAGCATGCATGTCTCTCCAACAACTATCAGGTAAGTACAGGTATGCAATATTCTTGATCTCTTCTCTTAAGCATATTATAGTTAGAAATTTGTTGTCAATGCATGAGAGATGAGTTTTTATAAGCTAAGGATTGGTCAATAGTCTCAGCCGCCTTCAGCTAGTTAATTGCAACTCACTCCTTCACTCATGAAATGTTGAAAAGTCAAATTATGAAGGGTGATGATTTCAAGGAATGAGGACAACAGTTAAAAGAAGAAATTTTTGCAAAGGCGAAGGTCACCATAGAACTCCAAGCCCTCCATCCACTTCATATTCACTATCTATTCATCCATCCCATTTAATTCTGGATTAAAAAAAAAAACAAAAAGAGCATCCTCTCCATTTTCATGAAATTTCCATTTGCAGGTTAGCAAGAAGGATGGTCAATGAGTAAAGGAGGATCACAAAGAGACCCCTGTCCATCACATTTTTATTTTACTACTCATTACCATTCATTCCTCCACTATTTTGGTCATTTTTTCCACTCCTTTACTTCAATTTACAAAGGGGTTGTGTTTTCTACAGGATGATAATGTAGGAATTACAGTGACCCAGAAATCCTATAAGAGGCAGTCTGAAGGCAAATAAATGACTTTCTATGCCAATAAAATGCACCCCCTTCATCATTCCATCACCATACCTTGTCCACCATCATCACCCCTGCATTCACCCTTAAAAACAAAAGCAGTTAAAAAAAATAGTCTAAATGCATTTTGAAGGTGTTAGATGTGTCCAATTGGCGGAAAAAGGTAGCAGAAGGTTCATATGGGTGTGGAAGACCTTGCCAAAAAAAAAAAAAAAAAAATATTCAAGAACTCATCTTGAATAGGGGCAACAAAGCAAACTAATGGTCTCAAGAAACAATGATTTTTCTTTGAATAAACATGTTTTCGGGCTTGTCCTTGTAGAGCTTACAGCCAAGATTCTTAATACACAAGAGAGAGGCCACCAGGGCCATGGATGAGGCACAATGAGATCACTAAGTTGCTCAGAGAAAAATACGAGAAAAAATAAAAATCTCAGGTGAAAACTTCTCCAAGCTTCTTGAGCAAATCCATCCATCTTTCAACTTTGGTTTTGAGTTTTGGGTGATCCTAGGAAATTTCCCACTTAATTCCACCCACCACACACCTTTCCTAGGCCTCCCATCACCTCACATTTTTCTCTTGGTTGTATCTTGTAGGTTCATTGTAATTCCTACAGGATCATCCTATAGGTTTCTAGTACATCCTGTAGGTTTTCCTGAAATGGCCTGTTTTGAGGCCGAATTGATGGAAAACCTATAGGAAGTAACAAAAAGCCTCCCAAGGGTCTCCCACACCATCCAACCATCTCCTAACCCTTCCATCCATCTTCCAACATCCTTAATTCACCTGCCACATCACCAAAAGGAATTAGTTTGCATACTTGAAAAGACAAAAAGAAAAAAACATATTTATTTCAGTCCCTTTACTTGCACATTAGTGATGTTTGATTCTTCTTACTTCCATGCTTAGATAGTAGTATTTGGTTCATGATAATGTAGCATTATTGCAAAGCATAGTTTATTGGCAGTTAATTAGAAAATTATGTGATTTAGCATTGAATTTTCGTCTCTTTCCTTGTACTTTCTTTCTTGCAATAGGTTAATTTTCCATTTCGAATATTTCATTTTCTGCAATTAGTTTAGGATTTGACTTCAGTACATGCACTCCATTACATCATGACAGCAAAGAAAGGACACATTGCATGCCGCACATATAGTGTCGACATCTCTTAAGTTTGTACGAATCCCGAGTTGATAATTAAAGTCGGTAGCTTTCAGAGTTGCAGCATTCTTGTTGCAATACCAAGGCTTATCAGCTGGCAACATGGATTGTCAATAAATCCACTTGCACTTGGTTACATTGGAAAGCAGATTACACCTAACAATGTAAAATTTTCCAATTTAGTTAGATAGAGGTGTGGGATTGAATAGATATTCTGAGTTTCAGTATGCAGTAGATCAACGTGTTCATTGTTTATGAGTGGTGTGATTTGAAGTGTATATGATACATCAAATTATATTTTCAGTCGCAAGAAATTTTTAGTTTTCAAATTTCAGTATGAAAGAGTATCCGAATTAGTGCATGCATATGGTTGCATTTTACAATTGTAGGTTGCAATGTGTAGTAGCAGAGTATTCAAATGACAACACTGATCCATGGGGATTGGTTATATTTCTACATAAGATGGAAAATCAGTGGTTGGTGGTTTTATGGTATGACTCCATGCCCAACACTAAAGGCAACTGGTCTACTAGTTCTCTGCATCCCATAGGGGGAAGCAGTCCCCATTGGAGCCGATGTTGTAACATCATTAGTTTTGATAATTTAAATTTGTTGATATAATAGGTTTTAGTAGTTTAGAAATAATAAATGGATCTGCAAGAGTAAATGCGCCCTCAAATTTAAATATAAGTTTCATTAGCTGATTGATTTGGTTAATCATGCATTTAAACATGATTAAATGATGTAATAAATTAAATTCAAACATGGTTTTAAAATAGATGAGAACGAATTTTCAAAAACTGAAAGACATTTTTCTTAATAACATCCTCATGTACAAAAACCACTCTTAGTTTTCTAAAAACTATTATGGTTTGGGAGATGTAAATGCATCTTTGAAGGCATGTTTTCCATAAATTTCATGTTTTAGTCACCTTTTTGCAGAGCATATTTCGACTAAAAAAAAATGAATATTTGGAAACTAGAAGAATTTTTGGTTCATAATATTCCAACATACAAAATCCTATCTCACTTTTCACATAGGTGTTAGGATTTGGAAGATACACTCTCATCATGTTTAGCCTATTTTTCCAACTGTGCAATGTCTTGTTAAAGCCACCCTTTTTCAAAAACCATTGTGGATAATCATAGATGAATTATTGGGAAACTTGAGGAGTTTTGTGTTTCTAAGATACTATACTACAAAAACCTCTCTCATTTTTCAAACAGCTAGCTCGGATTGAGATATTTGAAGGGATGACTAGACCATATTGTTCAGAAATTCAGGAGGAAAAAACTCAAGACAGTTAGTGACTTGGAGGCCACCTCATCAAATATGAGTTGCAAAATCAAATTCAAATTTCTCTTCTTTATCAATATAAATCCTCAACGATAGTACAAGAACTCTTCAAATAGTTTGAGTTACCTTTATTTGTGTTCTATTTTTGTAATACAATTTCCAGATATTGGTAATAGCTCTTGATATTTTTATCAAGATATTTTGTGAGAAAATTGTATAAATAATTCATCAATTGAAGTAATATGTGTTGGCTTTTGATTCCAAGGATCTTAAACTATGTAATAGCTTCTCTTGTATAATTCTAATGAAAGCCTTTTGGCTCCAATTATGACAGAATTTTGTGTTTCTCGTATGTCTTTCTGGTGTTTCCATAACTTGTTTCTACATTTGTTCAAAGCAATTGTAGGAAGGTTTGGGTAAGGTAGATTAAGTCTTAACCTCTCTGTAATTCCTTGAAAAATCATAATCTTTAGAAAGAGATTGGATTATTGGATTGTTTGTCCAAGATAACTCCTCTTTGACTGGTTTTTGCTTTATGTTTTCTGATAGCCATTAAAAGAGATTAGCTTATTAGACTATCTGTCTGAAATAGCTCCTCTTGGAATCGGTTTCACTTTGGCCTTCTACTACCTTTGAATATGTTTTTGTTGGGCTGTATAAATCTTCTACACGCATCTAAATTTCCCTAGTTGTTAAGTAGTAAATATGACTGCTCAATTATTAGGAATCCCCTTACATTCTTCTACTATAATTCTTGAAAAATCTAAGTCATTATGTTAGGCTGGAAGTTGACACTTTCAGAAGGGACACTGTGAGAGAGGCCTTTAATCATGATTAGGGATTATCATTGATTACCAAACATCCCCATCAAAACCATAAATATGGCCATTGTGCTTCAAAGGCTGTTGTTTAGTGACAGGTGAATAGTGTTAAACAAAGCCACATAACAACTGAGGGAGCCCCCTCTAGTTGAAGGGCCAACTGGAACCTAAAGGCTGGTTGATTTGGTTTCCCAGCGTAGTTTTTGTAGCCAAGGACTGCCTATGGGAAATAGGTACAAAGGTTCTATGGGGATATTGTCCCCCATCCATATATTTTCATCGTGTACTAGCATAAGCAGCTGCCTTACATAGGTTGTGATCCCCACACTTATGTCGAAGTGTGGCACATTCAACATATTTTGTGCCAACCCATTGGGAAATTTATGTGGCTCTAACCTTGTCACTCCGTTTTTTGGGTAGTTTACTTGCTTCAGGTAATTTTCTCGTGCAAAATGAGGGTACTTCGTTCTGTCATTAAAATCATAATCTGCAAACTTGAGCAGCATAAATTTTCCTAAAACTTTTCCTTTAAAGGGTACTGCTTCTGGAAACAAGGGTGTAAATGTGCAATAATTCGCATCTTTTGATTCTTTGATAAGTTTAGCATTCAGTTTCCTTGGTGGGATGTATGGTGGTAGGGGTGATAAAAATACTACACCGCCTTCCTCCGCCTGTATCTCCTCCACTTCTTCATCATTGTCTTTGACTAGCTCGGGCTTTTGCTGAGGTTTAGCGGGTTTCTTATCTTGTTTCTTCTTGCTTCTCACTTCCTTATTCTATTTCTTTCTCGAGGATTTGCTATGTTTCTACAATGATGGTGTTACAGTGATGCTACTGCGGGTATTTCAGCTAATGCTGCAAGAAAACCAGTGGTTTCCGTGATTCCAGATAATCCCTTCTCACGAAAATTCCACGTAATTTCTTCCCAAGACCGTTCAAACGACATACACGGTGAAAATCTATGTACTTCTTCGCACTATCAATACTCAACCTATTGATTTAGCAATTTCTTAATTTTGGCAGGAGGCAGCTTATTTATAAAAATTCTAACATTCGAACCCCATCATTAGATTAGATTGCATTCATATTTTCTCATTAATTACATATCTATGCTTATATTTTGCCAATTTTTCCTGATAAAAGAAAGTTTCTGCATATTTTCCCCTTTTAATGGTCATATTCGCACACATCCAATCTTATGTCACGACTCTTGCGAACTTTGACACACTCCAGACTGTAGCAAAGTGCATTCTACGTCGAAGCTCTCTTTACAGCATAGTTTATAGTCCATTTCCCACTTTCAACTATAGTTGGCGCTAAGACTTTCCTCCTTTCTTCTTCAAATCAAAGTTGTAGAGGAAGGGTTGTCCCTATACAGCTTCAACCTACTTACTTTTCCCTTAATCAATTCTCTATTTAACTTCGCTAACTGAACTGTGCCTCCATCAGTAATATATTTGATAACATATGGGACTAACCAATACATTTTGAATATTCCTGGGAATTTCACAAACTTATTGTCATATAGGAGAAAAAGGTCTCCTATATAAAACTCATTTTGCTTAATGTGCCTATCATGCCAAGCCTTTTCTCTTGCTTTTTTTTTTACTTCTTGATGGAATCCTGCTATAAATTTGTCTTCTTCCAAAGCAATCAATTATTACATTATTTCCTCCATTATGTCTGAGTGAGTCATATTTGTAAAAGTTGCAATCCTTAGGCTAGGAACAATGTATTCCATGGGCATCACAGCTTCTTTCCCATATACCAACCTAAAGGGTGTCTGGCCTGTCAACTTCTTGCATGTAGTCCTATAAGCCTGTAATATTATTAGAATCCTAAGGTCTCAGTCATCTCTGTTCACATTACATACCTTTGTCAGTGTATTTTCCAAAATATTATTGAATGCTTCCACAATTCCATTAGCCTCGGGGTGATAAGGAGTACTCTTTTGATGATAAACTTGAAATTCCTCTGTCAATGTTTCAATAGTCTTGTTCAAGAAATGTGAACCTTTTTCACTCATCAAGATCTTTGGACATCCAAATCTAGATAGTATATATTCAAAAATAAACTTTGCAACAGTCTCTGCGCTGCATCCCTTACTATTTTTGCTTCAACCCATCTTGTCAAATAATCAGTTGTTGTAACTATGTACCTCACACCAATTCTCTTTCCAGGTGGATTGATTGGTCCAACAAAATCAATAGCTCATTTGTAAAAATTTTGTAATGTAACCTATGGTACTAGTGGCATCACATCTCTTCTTGAAGGTTTTCCTGTTCTTTGACACATCATCTTTGTGCAGTGCAAGCCACCACAATCCTACTCTTAAAACATTATGCACAGTTTCTTTCCCTGCATAATGTCCTCCAGTTGCGCCCTCATGAGCCTCTGATAGAATTATTCATCTTTCATGTTTAGGAACATACCTTCTAATTATCTCATCTGGTCCCATCTTATATAAGTGTCCTGCTATCAATGAGAAATCAATTGGCCTCACCACTAATTCTTTATTTTGCTTCGTAGTATATTCTGAGGGAGCCATTCCTATGTTAAAAAATTGAATAATCTCTGCAAAATGATCATCTACTACTCTGATTGCAAATAGTTGCACATCAGGGAGGTTATCTTCTATACTGGTTGGTCCTTCACTTGTTTCCAATCTTGATAAATGAACAGGTTCTACATTCAATCTTCCTGGGTTAACAATAATTTCAAAATCATATTCTTGGAACACTAATAACCATCTGCAAATTTTCCCTCCTAAAGTGGGCTTATTAAGCAAATATTTCAGTGAAAAATGATTTGTAAACATCTTGAAATGTGACCCCAATAAATAATGTCTTAACTTTTGCAAGGCACGTGCCATTGTCAATCCTTCCCTTTCTGTAGTTGTGTAATTCTTCTCTGCTTTAGATAGTTTCCTAATTGCAAAAGCTATATGATAATCAATTTCTTCTGCACCAGGTTGTGCCAATACTACTCTCAAAGCTATGCAAGAAGCATCCACATGTACATGAAATTATTTGTTCCAATCAGGAAATACTAGTATAGGAGCAGCTAACATCTTTTCCTTCAGTATGTCAAGGCTCTTTTAACATTCTTCATCCCTTTGAAAAGTGACATCTTTCTTCACCAACTTTTCCATAGGCACAATAATATGATCATATCCTTTGATAAACTTCCTGTAATATCATTTATGTCCTAATGTAGTGTGAAGTTTTCATACTATCCTTAGTGGAGGTAAGTTCACAATGATAGCAATTTTAAGAGGGTCCACCATTAATCCTTGCTTGCAAACAATGTGTCCCAATAGTATACCAAAAGGTACACAAAATATACACTTCTTTAAGTTCAAGGAGATCCGAGATTGTCTGCATCTATCCAGCATGAATCTTAAACTTCCAATATGTTGACTTAGCAACCCAATTATTGCTCAATCATAAAAGTATACTTATAGAAATGTGTGGATATATTATTTGAAATTTGCGATCACCACTCTTGAAAATATAGCAAGGGCATTCTTTAGTCCAAAAGGAATCACTGTGTATTGATATGAACCCCATTCTGTAGCAAAGTCTTATGTCGATCTTCAGGTGCAATTCTTATCTGACGATACCCTGAAAATCCATCTGTAAATGAATAGACTTCTTGACCTCCCACATTGTCTAATACTTCATCTTTGAAAAGAGTAAGGAAGATATCATGTAAGTGTGCATCATTCAGCTTCCTCAAATCAACAAAGATCCTGATTTCTCCTTGAGTTTTCTTTTCTTGTACCACCATAGGACTTACCCATTTTGATTCTTCCATAGGTTCAATGACTCATGTTGCTATCATCTTATCCAACTTAAATTTTACTTTCTTCTTATACTTTGGATGCAACCTATAAGGTCTTTGCTTGATTGGCTTCACATCAGGATTAAGAGGTATATTCATAACTCCTAAATATCCTACTATACCTTTCATTTCTGAAAACTCAATGGGAAATAGTTCCTAATATTCACGAAGCAATTATGAAACTTTGTTGACTGTTTCTTCATCCTAGTAATATCCTATAGTTGCAAACTTTGGTTCCTCTTCTGATCTTATATTCACCTTCTTTGTCATTACAAGCTTTGTTATATCTTATATCTCTGGCTCAGGTCCATTGACTTTGCGGTGTCCTTCTGATTTTGTTATGTCAATGTTGCGAGGATCTTCTTCTTCTTCTGCGATAAGGTTATAGCATTCTAGTGCATGTTTTATCTGCGTATCCCAATCAGGTTGTTGCAATTTCCTTTTAGCTAGATTCTCAAAAATCTTCCTCTTAATTGTTTGAAAGGTTGAATATCCATATGGAAAATCATCTTCAAATCTAAATGTCAATATAAACCCATCAACCATTTCTTCCTAGTTCAAAGTACCATGTCGAAGCTCTGTTTCTAGGTACCTATTCTAAGGAATTGTTTCCAACATATGAATAAGCCCATGTACCCATTCATGTTGCGGAATATCCTTCCATGTTGTAGTACGTAACAGAATATGCTCCCTAGGACTGGCTTCACCATCATATTTTAACTCTATCTCTGTTTTTATTTGAACAAATCTTATCCACATCAACCTTCAACATTCCTGCCAAACTTCTATATTCTTCCTATGTGTACCCCACCATCCAACGATAGTGGATTTTAGGACTATGTCTAAGGATAACAATTTTTTACTTTCTGGAACCTGTTCCTCATAATCAACAGGAAAAACATTCACATCGCCTAAGCCACCATAATAATGCAAGTTACATACCTCAGATGTCATGCAACGAACTGATTTAGTAACTCTTGCACAGTGCGTTGTAGATACTTCATGTAGCTTGTTCTACCAATTTTCCAATTCTTCTTTTGAGTCTGATGCACAAGAACTATCATGCTTCCAAGTTAACTTGCCCTCTCTAGTAGGGTTAACAAAATCTCGTTCCTTTATTTTTAATTGATAGATATTATCTATATCAACTACACAATATTCTCCTTTAACTGGTTATGTATACCTTGCTCCTTCTGATGGATCCAAAGGAACAATTACCCTCATATTTTTCCCTTCGAATATCATTTTCCTCTTTTTTAGATTAATTATATTCATGTTATAAAATACCCAATCAAGTACAGTAATGTAGGATAGGGGTTACTGTCATCCACAATTTCTATTACTTCAAAGTCAGCAAAAGTGCAAACTGCTTCAATGTCTACTGTCACACATGATAGTATTCCTAAGGGGAAGATCTTCCACTGACTTTCCATTCTTAGTTGAATAGGTGGCCATTGAATCTTTGTCTTACCCATCAACTCCTATGTCTACTTCATCACAACATTAGCCTTAGATCCCAAATCAAAAATAACTTGATCCATCCCATATTCTCCTATTTGCACACTGAGCCTCATTTCTCTTCATGTTCTCTTCTGTTGATGCAAATTATTAACTGTGTGCAACTCACTTCGCAGAATTTCTTTAGATGCACATGAATTTATCAATTCATGAAGTGCCTCTATAACCCTTTTATCTCTTAATAACTCCATACAAGTTTGTATAAAATACCTTAAAATACTTTCTTGGCTCGTTGACCCCTGAAATTGTGTCAAATCTTGTTTCTATGTTGAAGCTAATGTTATGTCAAATTTATTGTTTTTTTTTCGACTGTGCACTAGATGTCGAAGTTCTAGCATCCATAAAGCTTCATTTGGCTTCCATAAACAATTCTCTTTCCTTATGAATATCAAAGACAGAAGCTTTTTCAGCAATCTTTCTAACCCATGCAGTCTCAAACTCCTTCTTTCCATTTACTTTGTCATCATCGGTCGCAACTCCACTTCTAGTAACAATATTGATTCAGGGATCATCAGTTCTTTTTTCGATAGTCATCATTTGGATGTTTTGTGTCGGCTTTTGGTTTCTCTTTTCTTGCATTTTTTCCATAAGTACCAGACATTCTTCAATTACATGATCAAAGGCTTTACAATACTTACATGTCGTAGTGGGATTCTGACAATCTCTCACAAAGTGTCCTGGTTGGCCGCAGTTATAGCAAATAATATGTCCTTGTCCTCGACCAGCTCCACCACCTCAACCTATTCCTTAATAACCACCTCCACCACTGTGATGTACATTGTCCTCATGACCATGTTCTTTCGCTTTCATCCTATAAGTGTCAGCACTACGCTCCATCATTAGCTCATAAGCTCGACAATGGTTCTCATCATGTCCTATGTTGGGTTGTGTTATATTCTTTCCACGACTAGCCCACGTAGTTAACCGGGGGGTTGAAGGAGGGAAGGAGGCCTCCCATCATTGTGTCGTTGCACAGTAGAGGGGTCATAGGGGGGGCAGTAGCCCCCCTATCCAGGGGATTTGAGGGGGGTGGGTAGCCCCCTCTATGGGGTCCAGGGCAACGCCTCGGGGAAAAACATTTTGGACCCTATATTAGGTTGGGCGGACCTACCCATGGTTTTGTGCATGGTTTTCGCACACGGTTTTGGACGCATTGGTTTTCGGTCCATGGTTTTGGACGCAATGGTTTTCGGTCCATGGTATTGGATGCTTCGGCATGTATAAATATGTATTGTAACATTGAAAGGAATATAATGAAAAATCAAGCTGGTAGTCCTGGTTTTGGGATCCAGGGGAAAATCTCTGTGTATATGTGTTTTATGTGTTATTCTCTCGCATTGTTTATTTTCTGTGTTTTATAATTCATATGCAGGTAATTTTTGTACAAGTTTAAAACCTACATTTGGTATCAGAGTTGCTTTGGCTTCAAGGGGACGCCTTTGTTGTTGAGGGGTTTCGCTCGGACCTGTGGTAGACCCAGTTCAGTGGGAGATCTGCAGGATCGATTCTGTTGGTGAAAGAATATGACGAGAAATGGAAAGATAGAGATTGAGAAATTTAATGGTCAGAGTTTTGAGTTGTAGAAACTCAAGATGGAGGATCTGTTGGTGGATGAAGATCAGTTATCGCGGTAGATCCAGGTATTAAACCAATGAGAGTGTCCGATGAAGAATGGAAGAAGTTGGATCGAAAGGCAAAGAACACAATACGATTGTGTGTCTCAGATTCAGTATTGCTGAATGTATCAAGGGAAGCTACGACTAAGTCTTTATGGGACAAGTTAGGGACTTTGTACCAATCTAATTCTCTGGTGAATAAATTGTTCCTGCGGAAAAAGTTGTATAACCTGAGGATGAAAGATGGAGACTTGGTGACAGAGCATCTGAACGCATTTAATACTGTGGTAAGTCAGTTATTATCTGTTGATATTAAAATTTCAGATGAAGATAAGTGCATCAGTTTTTTGTGTTCTCTACCAGATTCGTGGGATAGTCTAGTTATTGCAATAGGTAGCAATGCAACTGCCTTACAGTTTGATGAAATAGTCTCATCCTTACTAACAGAGGAGATGAGATGGAAAAATATGGAGATCCATAATGGTGATGCCTTGTCTGTACAAGGACGGCCCCAGAACAAAAACAAAAATAAGTCATCAAGTGGGAGATCTAAATCTCCAAGAAAACCTGTAAAGGTGATTTGCTGGAAATGCAGAAAGGAAGGGCACTTGCAATATAGGTTCCTAGGAATCTGCACATATTTTTGCAATAAATAACAATCTTTTGATCGATATTCACCTCCATTTTGACATATCTTGCACCATAGGGTGGATTTGACATTCTAAGGATCCGGTGCTCCACTAGCCACGTAGTTTCTAAAGAGATGGCATTGTTCTTTAGAATTACCTTCTAATTTACACTTTGTACACCACACTTCTTCTCATACTTCCTTACTTTTCTCCATATCTTGTAACTGCAGAGTCAAATTTTCCAGTTGACTCTGAATCTGTTGCATACCTGCATTGGTATCCCCTATAGTCAAAGCTTCTAATTTCATTGCAAGTTCTAAGGCTTCGACTTGAGTTTCTATCTTTTGTTGTGTCAGAGGCAATCTTATATGTCGAAGTGGCAGAACTATAAACCATTCCTTATGTTGTTGTAGAGCTATGTTGTTGGGATAGGGTCCCCAGGGTCAATTTTGGGTTAGTTTAACCAATTTTTGAGAAATATTTTGTAAAGAATGTAAAGTCTCTGCAAAATGTGAAAACGGAGCGTGCAGCTAAGTAGGATTCAAAGGGTATTTATCCCCTTGTTTGGATAAGTAATAGGTCGGTTTTGAGACACACACATAGGTCGTGGGCCATGGTATTGTAAGCAAGAATTCTATATATATTTGAGTCATAGCGAATCTAGAGGTAGTAACAAAGGGAGAAGATTATTGTTTTGGGCAAGTGCTAAGGCAGGAAATATTTTTTTCATGTACTTAGGCGAAAGGGGAAGCCTCTTGCAGCTGAGTGCGTGGAGACCTTGGCAAGTTCGTGATTGAGTGTGCGGGCCCCTACAGCTGAATGCGTAGGGTGGAAAAGTCTATATTGTGAATGTTGAACCTAATAAAGATTGGTTTTGGACTAAATATCTTGAATCCGCGTCTTATTCTTATTTTTGTTCATGATCTTTTTTATCATTCAATGATACGTTTTCTATGGAATAATGTGTAATTATTGCACGAACCTACTAAATCTTTAATATTTATGCATCAACTAAGTAATTATCTATTTTCGTGAAGATTAATGTTAACTTTGCTATGATTTCTGTGAATCGGGTAGATCTGTGTGAAGGTAGATCTAGGGTTACTATTTAATGCGTGAAAGTGGATAGTCTGCTCCCTTTAGGTCTATAAAGCCTAATCTCAAACCTTTGGGAAAGTATAGAAGCCGTTTTCTTAGAGTTATAGAAGTAGACATGTTACACAACATTTTGTCATTGTCCATGTACTCCATGTTCCTTGATCCTAGAGGACCTCTACAGTGAACCCCACATGCTTTCCCTTCATGAAGAAACCCCCATTGTATCCCTCTTCATGAGTAGATCAATTCCATTTTGCACCATTTCCCCTGAAACTTATGTTTTGCGCAGTTTACAAGACCGGCGCTAATGGCCCTTATCTTCCTCGCTCCTATATGAAAGAATTAACATTGTCCCTATCATAGATCGAAGCGCCTAAGTCGTGTTCCAGTCGGGTCAGTCCTGTTATGGAAAGTTTTTAAATTAAGAGCTGAAGCTTCCAGCTCTAGAAGCTTCATAATATAAGTTTGGTAAATGGTTTGGCCGGATGGGGTCGAGGATGTCAGTTTGGGTTCCTTTCCCCTATAATGGTGGAACTATCTCAAGGGATAAGACCTTATCCCATGATAAGAGGATCCATCTCCCATCCATTCATCCTATATAAACCTCCCTTTTCCCCAAGCACAAGCTAGTGTTAATCTTGGTGTGCTAGTGCTAATTTGGTTTGGAGTAAACAACAAGCTATTCATAGTTGTATCTCTCTAGTTGTGTGAGGGAGAAGTGTGAATTTGGTTTGGAGTGAAGCCTAAAGGGAAGAGCCTTAAAACTATTGTTGTTGAGTGTTGGGTTGTGTTATATTCTTTCCAGGGGGGGCAGCAGCCCCCCCTGTCCGGGGGGTTTGAGGGGGGCGGGTAGCCCCCCTCTACGGGGTCCGGGGCAGTGCCCCGGGAAAATTTTTTTTGGACCCTATATTAGGTTGGGCGAACCTACCTATGGTTTTGTGCATGATTTTCGCACATGGTATTGGACGCGATGGTTTTTCGGTTCATGGTATTGGATGCTTCGGCATGTATAAATATGTATTGTAACATTGAAAGGAACATAATGAAAAATCAAGCTGGTAGTCCCGGTTTTGGGATCCAGGGAAAAATCTCTGTGCATATGTGTTTTATGGGTTATGCTCTCGCATTGTTTATTTTCTTTGTTTAAGAATTCGTATGCAGGTAATTTCTGTACAGGGTTAAAACCTACATTGAGGCCATCATGGAATGCTAGCAAAAGTGTGTGGGAACTTGGTCTTGTAAGAGGAGAACAGAAACGTCAAGACAATGGTTGTAATCTCTTCTTGATTCAATATATATGCGACTATCGATTGATTTCCTATATGATTTGTCATCTTACATATTCCTGGCTTAATGTTTCTTGAATTGTTAAGTAGGTCGAATTACAATTTGTCTATTATCATGGTTGTTTTTTACTTGTTTTAGGTGTTTGAAGAAGGAAGCGAGAGATAGCTAGAGCGAGCAAGCAAGGACAACATCAAATGGGATAAGCGTACTAAGAGGTAAGCCCTCTTAATTGGTTCTAACCTAAGGAAATATTTCATAGAATGTATCAGTTGTCGCTAGACCCATTATTGGGCTAGAGGAATTTGTTTGTGTCTGCACTTATAATTTTACTCCACCACAAATTGGCGAATCCACTAGGGAGCCAATCCTTTTTATTGTCATAGATTCTATGATTTCGTGTGAACTTTTCTAGTTCCACTTTTTCCTTTTGCTTATGTTTGTTTTCTCCTGCTTATTGGCCTGAGTTTGAAATTCATAGTAGCAGATCTAGCCCCTGTTTCAAAAAAATATATATTTTTTTCTTATCTCCCTTGTGTTATCACTCAGGTTGTTCCCCAAAAGATCTGAGAAAAGGGAATACAGCCGAGGTAACCACTAACCAGTATTTTAGTTGTAGATTCTAGCCAATCTGCAACCAGAGAGGGATCTCTCTTTATGATTTAGATTTGTTTTGTTATATGTTAGGCTAGTTATGAAGCACAAGTATTTGTTTGGTGTTTGGAGGGTGACATTCAGTAGAACAGGGCTACAAGATAAGAGAAGTTTATACCATTGGGTTAATGGAGTCAGTTGAAAATGAACCTCTGGTATGGCTTCTTTGGCATAAGGAGAAACTACAGAGAAAAATAATTAAACACAGAACAATTTTCAAGCTGGAATAAGATGAAGTGAAGTCAGGGAATGAAAGGCAAGCAAGAATCTTTCATTATGCTAATAGAGGGAAAAATGAGTAAATATCACCAAGGAGCAGTTAAGAATTCCTTAATTATATTTAGAGTGTAAGAACAAGGGAGACAAGAGAAGTCAAGAATTCTTGCCTATGCTAGTCCTATAGAAAACATAAAAATTAACAGGAATTGAACACAGAGTACAATCAAGTAAATTCTGGGTTATTCTTTTTTTTTCCTGCAATTAGAACATGATATATAGATGATAAATAAACATAGAAACAATAAAACAAGGGTAAAAAGACTTATTGATCCATGAAGTAACACAAGAATTCAGCAACATATCCTTCTGCCATTAATTCCATAACTAGAAAATTCACCAGCAAAGCATTCCAACAATCTTTATTCAGAAAGTTTCTCAAAATTACAGCATAGGCCCAGAATGATATTCACCAACCAACAACAATACATCTCTTGAGGAGGTATTTATAAAAAAGAGTTACAAAATATCTCATAGACAAAATATCAAGCATTAACTTCATCCATCTACTTCTTTGTAGGCAGTAAATGGCATTAGAAACAGAGCACAATGAATGTAGGAGTAACTTGCATTGTGCTAGCTGCCTTAGGTGGTCTGATATCTTTGACTTTTTGACTTAGCCAATTGGCTGGTAGCTGTCTCTTTATCCCGTGTTTCTGCATTGCTTTCCTGGCCCTTCCATTTGTGCCTGATTTCTCTTTAATGCGTTTTGGCATGAACACCTTCCTTGCTGTCTTCATATTTATGATATGTGGCACACGCATTAAATTTGATTAAATGAAGACAATCAAAAGAGAACTAGCTCCAACACTACCTTGGTAAAATCTCCAACATGCCCTCCCACCATTGGTCTGTTGGCAACTGGTGCCTTTCTAGTTTTATTAATGTTTCATCAACTTCAGTATACCTGTAGTAATTAGGCTGGACTTCAAAAAGATGCGTCATCTCATGTTCAATGTAGAACAAATTTTCTAATTTTTCATATAAACTCCGTCCAGAGGGAGGTACTGTGTCTTCTGAAATGCTTGATGATGCTGTAATTTGATTGGTAACATAGGTATTTACCCTGTGAACATACTATTCATGTGTCAATAGTCTCTAATTAATGGTCAATAAGCTGGGTAATCCTTTGCTCTGCAACACTGCAAACTTTTCTCTGAAGGCATTTATTTTTGTCTGCATTTCTTGGCGTTTATTTCTAAAGTTTGAACAAAATTCCTCATGGTCAGCACCTTTTTCACTGTCAAAATTGTACCTGATCTGTCCTGAATATCTAGAGATGCTAGCTGCTCTCTGGTATGAGTATTCAAAAAATGAATTAGTTTATTGGCCTGTTCGAGCTTGTTTTCCAATAAGGCTCTGGCTTTTTGAGTCTCAAATTGAGCTATCTCTATCAATTCGATCTGGTCATGGATAGTCTGTATTGATGTCCATTGATCTGTGATGGACTGGCCAATTCTCCTTGTTTTCGTTGTAATGCTATCTCCAATGCCTTCTCTGTTTTTGCCAGCCTTTCATTCATCCTCATTAGCAAACTCACCACGTCCTCCTTTTCTTTCTGCTGTGCAAATTCTGTGGTCTGAGGGTGCCTTGTAATTGGCAGCTTGAGTTGCTTCCTGAGAGCTGCGATATCTTCTTCTTTCTTTTTATCAAGGCCTGTATGCCCTTGGGATCCTTGGGATCATGTCCCAGCTCAATGATAATTTCCTCCAAGGATTTGATCTTGTTATCCTTGGCTAATGAGGAGGCCTTTTCCAATTCCAATTGGGTAGAAGTACTATGTAGTGAATTTTGCATTTTGTGAGCCAATAATGCTTTGTCTGCCAAGGTAGAGTACACCATTTCTCTAGTTTGTTTATGTAACTCAATCTGGTCCATTGGGTGGATTTCTTTAGAGAGAACTTCCAGATTTGTCCTGATATAATCAGCAGCTAACTGTGGCTGCTGCATTGTCGGCCTGAAGTGACTAAGGGTCATTTTCCCTTCTTGGATATCATAGGCTGCCATTAGCCTTTGTTGATTGGTGGGAGCCATTCTTAGCAATTGATTATAAAGGTGGAATCTTATTGGCTCATTTCTGGCCTTTATTTCAGTGAACGCTTTCTTGATATCCGAGCCTTGCTTGCTCTGTTGCTTGGTGGATGTAACCTCCACACCATGCTGCCTCTCTTGCTCTTGCTGATATGAGCTAGTTGATGTTTCCAAAATTGGAGGAGCCTGTTGTTTAGTTGTTTCCTCACCCCTTAAGTTGCTTGCTATTTCCTCCACTAGTTCCTCTTTAGAGTAAGGATTTAACCTTTTCCTCTTTTCCCCTTTTTGTTCTGTCGATCCACCTGTAGGTGTGTCTTTATGCCTGTCCCTTTTCTTGGCTCTTTCCTCATTGAGAGGAGTTTGTAACACAGGGATTTCAGGTACCTTTGTTTGTGTTGAAGGGACTTGCCCCTTTGATGCATCTGGCTGATCTGCCATTGTTTCCTGCTCTGAATGCAGTACCTCCTTGACTTTGGATGTCCCTTCAGGTGGAGCACTCTCTTGGGCAGGTTGTTGTGAAGTTGAGGCAATGTGAAAGGGACCTGTCCAAAAGAGTCCAGGTCAAGTGTTTTTTCAAGCTCTTTCATTGATTTTTCTAATTTCTCTTCTTCAGTAAGCTCTTCAACTAGTGTGCCTTCTACCCACTCCTTTTGATTAGCATATTGTTCAATTTCAGGGATTTTGTGGTACACATATCCTGTAAGCTTGTTTTTGACTCTTCTAAAACCTATGAAATGTTCAGGGTCATATGGTGACCAATGAAAACTTTGTTTCAACATAAGTTGATCTCTTAATATCTTATCTGCTTCTTCGCTTTTATTGAAGATAAAAGGCCCAATTGGTATCTTATCTTGAGCTGTGCCCTTTTCCTAGCACCATAGAAATGATTCAAACCTAAACTACTAAATTGCCGGTAGTACTCCAGGGAAAAGAGTCTCATAGGGACATATTTCGGTAGCTTGTAGGGAGTTAATTCACAGCCATAAATCTTGATCACTGTGTGGTTTTGGTAAAAATACCAGTCACCAATACTGTATTCCCTTGAGAGATGTAAAATTTTCTGCATTTCAGCAGAGAGCTTGGCAGGAGGAGTTGTTATCAACAAAGAAGTGGCTGGGTATATGAAGAGGTCGATGAACTCACAATATGTATATGGGGAGTTGTGGACTTCATGGAATACTGAGGTCCAGAAAATCACAGACCTCCTTTCTCCTTTGAGGTCCAATCTTTTAAGAGGAAGTTGGAAACTGTCAGGTTGATAGTACAGTAGCAAATGATATATGTAGGATGTGTATTTGAACACTCTTTCTCTCTCCAAATTCATGAATTTCTCATGGATTTTATTTGTTATGAAGGTGGCATAATCATACTTGACAGCAGGGGGCTATCCTAGAGTGAATATGGACATCAATGCTAAAACAATTTCATCAATATGCTCACTGGCTTTGAAACCCAGAATGTGGGAAATCATATTAGTAATGAGTATACCAGCCTCATTGAACCAGACTTGATTAAAAGGAGGTGGATGCCTGGGCTGACTTTCTGGTCTCATGAATAATTGAGCTATTCTGGTAATCTCTGAACTGGGCAGTTTGGTAGCTTGGTCAAGTAAGGATTTCATGGTGAGAGGAGCCAGAGGTTGAGTGGGCTTAAATTTCAGCATCTCATTTATGGATTGAGGAGTAATATAGAAGAGTACAGTCCCAGATGGAGCCATAACTGCTCTTTGTGTGGGTTCATAATTTGCACAACATAAATGGATGAAATCAGGGAGCACATTTACTGAAGGGAGGTAATAGATAGGCATGTTGGATTCCAAAATTCCCAAGACATCAGTATTTCTTCTGTAGCTATTTCTAATTTCACAAAAGGCTTGCAGGTGAGGCTTCTCACCCATCATATCTTTAATCTGGAAATCCCTGTCAGCAAGGGGTATCCATTCCAATTCCTTATGTGAGGCATTCAAGGAGGCAACATTCAAGGCCACTGGAGCTTCCATGCTTCACTATCTATGTTTATAATTGGAATTTGGGTCTGTGCAGCAACAGAAAAACAGAGTACTGGCTCTGGGGTTTTTCTTAGGAAATTTGCAAACTGAGTTTTATATAGAAATGGCCTCACTGGGTAAAATTCAAAGTAATGATAAAGTCTGTAGAGTTTAATTGGGAAGCTGGATAAAACAGTGGAAACGGTGCTATTTTGCAAGTGATTTTCACAAATTTAACTCAATATTTGGGCATTTTTGGAGATTTTGCTTGTGGAAATGGGCTTGAATTGCAGTTTAATGGGAAATTTGCAGAGGAGAACAGAATTTGCAGGTTTTCTTTGGAAAAATGGGTCAAACAGTGAATTAAAATGCAGAGATTTGTAGGTAGGAGCGCATTTTAATTCGAATTTTAGTTCTTCATGTGATTTTAATAGAGAAACTTTGGAAAAACAGGGTTTACGAGCGAATATCGGGTAAATACTTGTTTTACAAGCGTCTGGCACGAACTGTGGGTACAAGACTGAGCTGAGGGGGCCGAGTTTGCAGAGTGAATTCCCCTGGGTGGCGGACTGGAGCTTTGGTGGAAAATTCGTTGTAATTTGCATGCACAGTCTCCACAAACCAACGAATAGAAATAAATAAAAAACCATCACTTTCACGACTTTTTAACAAAATTTGGGCTTTTCAGGCTTTTTGGCGCTTTTTGGGATGACGTTATCATGACGTAAATTTTGTCATGTAGTGGGGAACGGAAGGTGACGTGGCAGATGACCTGGGTGGATGACATGGCAGACACGGCAGACGAAATAGTGACGTGGGCACTGACGTGGGCGGATGACATGGTCAGCGGGAGGCGGGAGTGGTTTGTGGTTTCTATCACACCGCCCTTCGTACGATGGTGGTTTTTGGCAGAATGGACGCGATGCAATAGGGTGGCGACGCGCATCCCGGGGTACGGTAGGAAAACTGCTTTTTATTGGACGCTAATCTTCGTACATCGGAGCTGCTCCGATATGGACGAGAGTCGTTGGATGGGGAGGGCCCGATCTGACGGTTAACAGAACTCTGAGTTTGGTGATGGTTTATAATTTCGAACCCGCGCATTATTTTAATGTTTTTAAATGGTTTGCGAGGTATAAGCCTTGGTTAACAGGGTTTTATGTGGTTTATGCAGGCGGCTCTGGTTATTTGTTTAACCAAATGTTAAACAAATCCCTTTCTAATGTGCGCAGAGGGGTTATTACATGGTGTCAGTTGAACCAATAATTCCCGAAATAACATGGTTATGGCTATAATTGCCAGGGCGGGGATATATAAATATTTTGGGGTTTTGTATGTATTTTTACATAGTATGGGAGGGGAAAAGTTAAAATAGGAGCTATATAATAGAGTTAGGGTGCTAGTATGGTTTTGTAGATAGGAAACGCTAAGTTTATAAAGTAATAACTTAGGTTTTTAGGGAAATGAAAGAGAAATAGAATGATTATTTTACACAAGAAATGTGGCTTGCTTTGACTAAGTAAACACAAAGTTTCACTTAGTATTTCTCATAAAATGAAATGAGTTAGGACCACTAAGCATATCCCAATGTCCTTGAGGGGATGTTAGTAAGTGTTCTTGAGGAAATGAGAGGGGAAATCAGTCATGCTCCACTGAACTGTAGCCACTATGCCAGGATGTTTGTGATACTCATGAGATAGATCATATTTAACAAGACAAAACTAATCACCAACCTGCTTCTGCAACACCAGAATTACTTACCCATTCTGTTGCACCTAACATTTTTTCTTCATCTTTGTTTGGGTGCATTTGAACTAGCAAACCCTTTCTTTCTTTTTTTTTGACTGCCCTCCTTTCTAAGTCTGCCCTTATCTCTTCTAGGGGCTCAGATTCAACTATTGAGCACCCTTGTTTCTCTACCTAGCTAGTGATCTGCCAAGCTTGAACTGTTTGAACAGACCTTATTCTCTAATGCTAAAACAAGAAATTTAAACATGGACTGGCCAAGATTGAGCTGTTGGGCCATCCATCAAGTGTGACAAAAGTCAGTGATTGCACATTCAGAACTTCTTTGCAAAAAGTAGTACAGTAGTGGAATTTTGACTAGCCACTTTCCTGGTCTTGCTTTGGGGTTCATTTTCTTTCTTTCTTGACCAATTAATTCTTCTTGCCCTTTGATTTTTCTTTTAGGGCATACCCTCTTTACATTTTTTTATTTTTTTTAACTTTTGAAAATATGGAACCTTTGCAGCATGGAAAGGATGATCATATTTGGCATTTACACAGTCAATCATGAAATATGACACCTATTGGTATAGGAACCTAATAGTGGCTCCACTTGGGGATGGCTTTTCCAAGTGAAAAGCCAAGAACAGCAGGTCAGATGGCCTTATTTTCAACTCTTGTTGTAATCTGAAACTTCCTTCTATTGTAGACAAACAAACTGAATCTTTGTGGCATGTGTACACTTCTCATGAGCTGATTTGATCAATTACAGCTCTGTCATTTCCAGTTTGTCTGAATGTTTAGTCATCATCTTTATAGCTCCCAAGTTTTCTTCTTGATTTCTTCTGATAAAATCAAAATATACACCAACAGGTGGCACAATTGTTTGCTTTTTTCCTCAAAATCTGCTGCATCTTATTCCTTATTCTATTGTTGTAATAAACTGCTAAAATAGACACTATTTATGTACAAAGTGCAGTCCTGTTATGATGCTATTTATGTACAAAGTATAGTCCTGTTATGTTAATAAAGAGGATCAAAATAATGCTTGAGCATTCGCCCATTGACTGGCCCTTCCTCAGCTTTTGTACCATCCAAACTTCTCAAAAAATAGGTGTTATTTCCTTGTATAGCCTGAATGACAAAAGGGCCTTTCCATAGGAAATCAAATTTGCCATGTTTTCCTTTGTCTTCCCTCCTAGAATCCCACTTCAGCACTTTGTCTCCTATGAAGAAATCCTCTGCTTTTGTCCTTTTGTCAAAAATCTTCTTGAGTCTGTCTTGCAGAACCTGAGTTCTCTGATACACTTCCTCTCTAGTCTGCTGCAAGTGAATAGTTTGATTGATTCTTCTTTGAATATCATTGGGTTCTGCTTGTATTTCTTGCAGCAATTTGATCACAGGGATTCCCAAGGATGAAGGGAATACAACCTCCATGCCATAAACCAATTCATATGGGCTTGTTCCAATAGATCTTTTTGTAGTTAACCTGTCTGCCCAAAGTGCATTAACAAGCTTTTTGTGCCAATTCTTCTTGTTTTCCTCCAATACTTTCTTTATGATGTTTATCAGGCTCTTATTGGATGATTCAGCTAGACCATTACCTTGAGGGTAATAGGCTGTGGAGTGGCCTAAGGTAATATGGTACTTGTGACAAAAATTGATCATTCTTTTGGATTTAAAGGCAGCAACATTGTCTGTTATGATCTTTTTCAGACAACCAAATCTAGAAAGAATATTGGATTCTAAGAATTGCATGATGATTGAGTCATTGGCTTGCCTACAAGGGATGGCTTCTATCCACTTGGTGAAGTAGTCTGTGGCAGTTAAAATCCACTTATGTTGGCCATAGGAGGAAGGGTGAATTTCTCCAATGAAATCTAAACCCCATTGTTGAAATGGTCTTTTAGTAAAAATGGGTTTCAGGGGTAAAGGTAACAACTTTCTCTTGCCTTCAAAGATTTGACATTTATGGCAAGAAACTACAAATTTTTTCACATCAGCAAACAGGGAGAGCCAATAAAAACCAGCTCTTAGAATTTTATCAGCTGTTGACTTCCAATATAAATGTCCACCACGGTCCCCTGCATGAAATTCCTTGAGCATTTTGTCAGTTTCATCTTGTGTTAGGCAATTCAGCAAAATACCTTCATGATTTTTTCAAAATAAAACATTGTCTATAATACAAAACTTTGAAGCTTTCATTTTCAAGAATCTCTTTTTAGTTCTGGATAACCCTGGAGGAGCTTGCAGGTTTAACAATACATAAATTATATCAGCATACCAAGGTGATTGTAAAAAGGCTTGATTGATCTGTGGAGTCGGCATCTCCTGTTTGCTATCCAGTTCATTGATGTCAAGGGCTTGAAAATTGGTTTCAGTCATCAACTTAGCTAATCCTTGTCCTTTTATCAGTTTTGTTGGCTTGATTTCAATGTCATATTCCAAAATGTTAGCTATCCATTTGCCTCTTTTTCCTTCAATTCCTTCTTGAGTCAGAATGTCTTTGACCACAACATTTGGGACATAGGCTATCACATGAGAGTACAAGATATAAACCCTGAAATCCTTGATGGCCTTTACAAGGGCATAGGCCTGTTTCTCCATGATTTGATACTTGAGTGGAGCATCTCTAAGTGCTTTGCTGAAAAAAGCAATGGGTTTCTCACATCCTTGGTCATATTTTTGTAATAGGACAACAGCAATAGTATGCTCAGATGCAAAGGAAAAGATTATAAATTCTCTATCAAACTTGGGGATCGTGAGGACGGGTGTTTTATTCAAAGCTATTTTGATTTCCTCAAAGGCTTGTTTGGCTTCTATTGTCCATTTTACTTTAGAATCTTTCTTCAGCATGTTATTCAACAGTCTTATTAGTTCGGCCAAGTTGGGAATGAATCGTCTTAGGAAATTGATCTTTCCTAGGAAAGCTTGCAATTTTTTGATGTTCATTAGGTGAGGCACTTGGAACATAGCTTGTATTCTATCCGGGTCAATTTTGATGCCATCTTTTGAAATTATGTGACCTAGGAGTTTGCCTTCTTCTAGGCCAAACAATGATTTCTTTGGGTTCAATGATATGCCATATTTTCTGCAGATTAGGAACACTTGTCTTAAATGTTCTAAATGTTCTTGATATGATTTGGAAAAAGCTGTGAGATAATCAAGATATATGACTAGGAAGTCATGGATCTCTTTTGCAAAGGCTATGTCCATTGCTCGTTGAAATGTGGCCCCTACATTCTTAAGTCCAAAAGGCATTTTGACATATTTGAAAGTTCCCTAAGGTGTTGTAAAAGAAGTTTTGTCTTGGTCGTCCGAGTGAACTAAGATCTGATTGAATCCTAAGAATCCATCTAACAGTGAGATCCTAGAAGCTCCCACTACCCTTTGTAGAATGTGATTCATTTTTGGTAAGGGGTAGTGGTCTTTGAGAGAGACTTTATTCAAATTTCTTAAGTCAACACACAGTCTTATCTCTCCTGTTTTCTTTCTAGTGGGCACTATATTTGAAATCCATTCTGAGAACCTGATAGGTGCAATTATTCCAGCTTGGTACATTCTTTTGACTTCCTTTTCAATGAGAGGAAGAAGGACTGGATTAACCCTTCTCATCTTTTTCTTAAAAGGCTTTTGATTTTCTTTTAAAGGTATTGTATGTTGGATGACCAAGGTGTCATAGGACTGGAGGTCCTCATAGCTCCATGCAAAGACATCTTGAAATTCTTTAAAGAGCTCAATGTATTTCAATTTTTGATTGGGAGGCAAGGCCTTGGACAATTTTATCATTTTAGGATTTTGTGCAGTTCCTATGTTACAGTCCTCAATTTCAGCATTTAGAGGCTGCATTTTCGGCTTTCTTGGAATATCATTTGAATCAAATATATCCTCCAAAGGAATCAGGCTTGTGGGAAAAAAGTTATCTTTCAAATCAATTACTTCAGCTTCTCCTTTAGTAATTCCATCAAGATCCATTTGTTTCAGCTCTTGTAAATTTTTGTTGGAAAAAATTGTTGGATGCAAAATTTGATTTGCTATTTCAGCTAATATATTTTGTTCAATTTTGTCTATTTACTGTTGATCATTAATGGTGCTTGTGTCTATGTTTGTACTTGAGAATTCCTCTTTCAAAGTCAAGAAATTGTTGATTTGTGTATCAATTTCAAACACCTGCCAATTTTTGACATTATCTGGGATAGCAGGTCTATGCTTGATCTCAACAGTAAAGTGGTGGTTGGGCTCAAATGGCAGCTTGCAAGTGCTGGCAAAAGTTGCCAAACTATGCGCATGTAAATTATGGTTTCTTGGAATTTTGGTGAGCTGAAATTCTATGAAGGTGTTGAGTATTTCAATGGCTGCCCCTCTGTAAGCTCTTAGCCTAAGATCATTTGTAACAAAGTTTCCCTTTATCTATTGGATAATCAAATCTGAGTCCCCTAGAATGGAAATCCTAGTTGCCCCTAGACTTCTAATCAGTTTGAGTCCCAACAAAAGGGCCTCATATTCAGCCATATTGTTTGTACATCTAAAATTCAGCCTATATGCATGTCCTTGAGCATGGTCATTTTGCATGTTGTGTATCTAAACCACTGCCCCTACTCCTAATTTGTTCACTGACCCATCAAACTCTAAGTGCCATAAGATTTCTAGATTACCACTAGCCTTAGGAGTTTTGGAAACTTGCTTAGTGGGCAGATTTGGATTTTGTAACTCATATGGTGTGTCTTGTTCATTTGTTGCATCAATCACTTCAACAATTTTTTGATCTTGAGCACTAGATTGTTAATTTAGGTTCTTTGCTTGTGCTGATTCTAGGAGTTTGACATCAGTTTTGGGACACATCTCAGCATTGTATAAGATGAATAAATCCATATCTGAATGCATGGAATAAATGGGGAATTTTTGGGGTTTCTCTTGACTACTGACCACATATTTCATCAATGTTTCCCGATACAATCTCTTTGGCTGGCCACATACTGAAATGGTGGCATAGGACATGTCTAGCTGCAAAGATCCTTGGAGTTTTGCACCCCAAGATCTGGACAAAAGCATTCCATACTTAGGTGGGATATCAACTACCACCACATCCATCAAGATTGTCTTAGCAGGATATTGCACTAGAGATACACACAAATCTTTGATTAGGCCTAGACACCTAACCTGGCTGGAATCAAATGAAAACAAATCTTTGTATGGCCTTGTGATATCTAGGTCCAATCTTTCCATCACAGATTTAGGCATTAGGTTATGGGAAGCTCCTGAATCAAACATTGCATTATGTAGCACTTTGTCATGAATGTTTAAGCTCACATAGAATGGAGGAACTCCTCCATCTACTGTTTTACCATTTACCTCAGGACCAAAAATCAGTTCTGGTTGGTCATCTAAAACATTGACTGCATCTCTATTCTCTGATATTTGAAGTGACCTACTGATTTGCTCTCTGTAAACTTCATGTTTAGCCAATTCGGACAGTGGAATGGCTATTTTCAGTTTGCCTATTTCTGTTTCTAGGTTGAAGGGTTTTTCCACTTGAATCTTTGTATTCCAGGCAGCAAGGTTTTCCTTTTTTGTTGTGTTCTCAGTGGTTTCTTCTTCATCATGAGTGCTGTTATGACCTAAATCTGCTTTGAAATTGTTTTCAGGAGAGTTGTCTACATTTTCTTTTGGAGGAAAAGATGTGGATGGTTGGTTACTTGATGGTTGTAAGTCTGATATATCCTCAACCGTGGGTTCTTTTGGGTTGAGGTCTGTTTTAACAGGGAGTTCTGTCAGGGCAGCTTTATCCTTAGCTCTCTTAGGCTGCTTGGTATCTTTCAGCTTGTTAGGTTCATGCACATCTATCATTTTTCTTCTTAATTTGTATTGTTTATGGACCTCATAGGCCGCTGCATCATACCCTTCTATGAAATCAAATGATTCTCTGGACTTGGTTTGAAATTGGTTGAAATTATGAGCTTCTTGGTCATCTTGTATTAGAAATATTTGTTGCTCATTGTTTAAACCCATTAGGTTGATTTGGGTGTCCTCTGTTGGCTCACTAGAGGTTGAGGCTTCGGCATAGTTCTCTTGAAACGGAGGTATGATATTCTGATCAGGGCTAGCCTTCCCAGTGTTAGGATTCTGATTTTTTCTAAAGTTTGGATTTCTAGTGGTGTTACTTGGTTGACCTTCCCAAGAAGATTTTCTTTCAATGGTTTCCCCTCTATCACCCAGTCTATCCATGCCTTTTATGATTGCATCTAGTTTTTGTTCAAATGTTGAAGGCTCTTCTTTGAAAGTAGTCCTTTTTTCAGCTCTAGCTCGGGCTCTTTTAGAGATCAGATTTGCCTCTACACTGATAGCTATGATCTGCATGTCTTCCAAGCTGGCAAGAGATCTTTCCCTTAGCTGATATGCCATGTCAGAGTCAAATCCATCAGGGAATTTGATTAAGGCTATGTCAGGTGGAGGTCTAAGGTTTTGAGGGATAGCATTGTACACATTGTTGAATCTAGCACAATAGTCTTGGACAGTTTCTTGTGGACCTCTTTTTAAACTGTCATACTCTGATAGGATATGCAATGGGTCCTTCTACTTTTCCCACCTGTTCAAAAAGGTTTGGTATAGGGCATCTGGATCAGCAATTGTGTTTGTACCAAGTGCCCTAAACCAGGTCCTTACTTCACCGGTTAAACTTTGAACAAAAATTTTCATTCTGACATCGTTGTCGTCGATTTCATAGTTCTCAAAGTATTCCATCATTTTCTTAGTGTGCTGTTGGGCTGTATAGGAACCAGTACCATCAAAATATGTAATTTTTCTCTGATAATCCTGAGGCATAGCCCCTGGATTTGCATGCAACTGCAGAGGAGCATAACGGTTTTCCATATTTACAGGTATAAATGGGACAGCTGGTAGCACAGGGATAACAACTGAGGTAAACAGAGTGAATGGAGGGGTGCAATATGTGCTTTGAAGTGATGACGGTGAACTGGAAGAAGCTGCAGAAACAGTAGAAAGCATTGCTGGTTTTCCAGGAGTAAGCTCAGATTTGGTAAGGTTTTGCTGCAGTATATCAAAATTTAAATCAGCAGTATTTTGTGGACTTTCTTGTCTTTTCAGATTTTTAGAGATCAAGTTAGGGTTTTCAAAAATAGCTGGAGGGTTAGGATCAGGATTTGACCTAGTATAACGCACTTTCTTCTTTGGAGCCAGCTTCTAGATCTGTTTTTTGTATTTTCTGGAAATGTTTAAAGGACGTTGTTTTTTACCATACTTTTCTAGGAAAGTATGAATTGTAAGAGGGTTGAGTTTTCTTGAAGATATTTTGAAAAGAAGAGGGAACTGATCAAATTTTTGAAACAGATGTTTTAAAGCTTAAAACTAGACTGGAGATTGACTGAAGCAGCTTTTATTTACTCCTGTAAATGCACAGCAAAAACAGTTTCAAAGTCTACCTGGCTAACATCAGGCTCCATCTGTAGCTTTAGAAAATAGATAGCTATAACAAACACAGTGATTGACTCCCCAGTGGAGTTGCCAATGATGTTATTACTCAGGTTGTTCCCCAAAAGATCTGAGAAAATGGAATACGGCCGAGGTAACCACTAAGCAGTCTTTTAGTTGCAAATTCTAGCCAATCTGCAACCAAAGAGGGCTCTCTCTTTATGATTTAGATTTGTTTTGTTATATGTTAGGCTATTTATGAAGCACAAGTATTTGTTTGGTGTTTGGAAGGTGACATTCAGTAGAATAGGGTTGCAAGATAAGAGAAGTTCATACCATTGGGTTAATGGAGTCAGTTGAAAATGAACCTCTGGTATGGCTTCTTTGGCATAAGGAGAAAATACAGAGCAAGATAGTTAAACACAGAACAATTTTCAAGCTAGAATAAGATGAAGTGAAGTCAGGGAATGAAAGGCAATCAAGAATCTTTCATTATACTAACAGAGGGAAAAATGAGTAAATATCACCAAGGAGCAGTTAAGAATTCCTTAATTATATTTAGAGTGTAAGAACCAGGGAGACAAGAGTAGTCAAGAATTATTGCCTATGCTAGTCCTGTAGAAAACATAAAAATTAAAAGGAATTGAACACAGAGTACAGTCAAGTAAATTCTGGGTTATTATTTTTTTTCCTGCAATTAGAACATGATATATAGATGATAAATAAACATAGAAACAGTAAAACAAGGGTAAAAAGACTTATTGATCCATGAAGTAACACGAGAATTCAACAACATATCCTTCTGTCATTAATTCCATAACCTAAAAATTCACCAGCAAAGCATTCTAGAAATCTTTATTCAAAACGTTTCTCAAAATTATAGCACAGGTCCAAAATGATATTCACCAACCAACAACAATACATATCTTGAGGAGGTATTTATAAAAAAGAGTTACAAAATATCTCATAGACAAAATATCAAGCATTAACTTCATCCATCTACTTCTTTAAAGGCAGTAAATGGCATTGGAAACAGAGCGCAATGAATGCAGGAGTAACTTGCGTTGTGCTGGCTGCCTTAGGTGGTCTGATATCTTTGACTTTTTGACTCAGCCAGTCGGCTGGTAGCTGTCTCTTTATCCCATGTTTCTGCGTTGCTGTCCTGGCCCTTCCATTTGTGCCTGATTTCTCTTTAATGCATTTTGGCGTGAACGCCTTCCTTGTTGTCTTCATATTTATGATATGTGGCACACGCATTAAATTTGATTAAATGAAGACAATCAAAAGAGAACTAGCTCCAACACTACCTTGGTAAAATCTCCAACATGCCCTCCCACCATTGGTCTGTTGGCAACTGGTGCCTTTCTAGTTTTATTAATGTTTCATCAGCTTCAGTATACCTGTAGTAATTAGGCTGGACTTCAAAAAGATGCGTCATCTCATGTTCAATGTAGAACAAATTTTCTAATTTTTCATATAAACTCTGTCCAGAGGGAGGTACTGTGTCTTCTGAAATGCTTGACGATGTTGTAATTTGATTGGTAACATAGGTATTTACCCTGTGAGCATACTATTCATGTGTCAATAGTCTCTGATTGATGGTCAATAAGTTGGGTAATCCTTTGCTCTGCAACACTGCAAACTTTTCTCTGAAGGCATTTATTTTTGTTTGCATTTCTTGGCGTTTATTTCTAAAGTTTGAACGAAATTCCTCATGGTCAGCACCTTTTTCACTGTCAAAATTGTACTTGATCTGTCCTGAATATCTAGAGATGCTAGCTGCTCTCTGGTATGAGTATTCAAAAAATGAATTAGTTTATTGGCCTGTTCGAGCTTGTTTGGCAATAATGCTCTGGCTTTTTGAGACTCAAATTGAGCTATCTCTATCAATTCGATATGGTCATGGATAGTCTGTATTGATGTCCATTGATCAGTGATGGACTGGCCAATTTTAGTCCACAAAATTGTTTTGATTTCTGCCAGAGTTTTGTGAAGAGTAAGGTCCTTCTCCAAGGATTTTACCTTATTTTCTAGGGCCTTTACTTCTCTTGTTTTCTCAGCCACAGTTATTTTTGATTTATCATAATTCACCTCTATCTTGGCTAGTTTTTCTTTGGCTTCCTTTAACTCTTCCATTTGGAGTTCTAAAGCCTTTATTTCCTTCATCATCTCTTCCATGCTCAGGCTGGCATCTGGTCCTGCTGTTGTTGCTGTTGTAGTTGTTGTTGAAGCTGAGGTACCTGCTGTTGATTCTGGGACAATGGGAGGGACTGCTGCTGTAGTTGTAGGAGGAGCTGTTGTGCTTATTGGAGTTGTTTCTGGTGGCTGGGAGGCCAATTCTCCTTGTTTTCATTGTAATGCTATCTCCAATGCCTTCTTTGTTTCTGCCAGCCTTTCATTCATCCTCATTAGCAAACTCACCACGTCCTCCTCTTCTTTCTGCTATGCAACTTCTGTGGTCTGAGGGTGCATTGTAATTGGTAGCTTGAGCTGCTTCCTGAGAGCTGTGATATCTTCTTCTTTCTTTTTTATCAAGGTCTGTATGCCCTTGGGATCCTTGGGATCATGTCCTAGCTCAATGATAATTTCCTCCAAGGATTTGATCTTGTTATCCTTGGCTAATGAGGAGGCCTTTTCCAATTCCAATTGGGCAGAAGTATTATGTAGTGAATTTTGCAGTTTGTGAGCCAATAACGCTTTGTCTGCCAAGGTAGAGTACACCATTTCTCCGGTTTGTTTATGTAACTCAATCTGGTCCATTGGGTGGATGTCTTTAGAGAGAACTTCCAGATTGGTCCTGATATAATCAGCAGCTGACTGTGGCTGCTGCATTGTAGGCCTGAAGTGACTAAGGGTCATTTTCCCTTCTTGGATATCATAGGCTGCCATTAGCCTTTGTTGATTGGTGGGAGCCATTCTCAGCAATTGATTATAAAGCTGGAACCTTACTGGCTCATTTCTGGCCTTTATTTCAGTGAATGCTTTCTTGATATCCGAGCCTTGCTTGCTCTGTTTCTTGGTGGATGTAACCTCCACACCATGTTGCCTCTCTTGCTCTTGCTGATATGAGCTAGTTGATGTTTCCAAAATTGGAGGAGCCTGTTGTTCAGTTGTTTCCTCACCCCTTAAGTTGCCTGTTGTTTCCTCCGCCAGTTCCTCTTCAGAGTAAGGATTTAACCTTTGCCTCTTTTCCCCTTGCTGTTCTGCCGATCCACCTGTAGGTGTGTCTTCCTGCCTGTCCCTTTTCTTGGCTCTTTCCTCATTGAGAGGAGTTTGTAACACAGGGATTTCAGGTACCTTTGTTTGTGTTGAAGGGCCTTGCCCCTTTGATGCATCTGGCTGATCTGCCATTGTTTCCTGCTCTGAATGCAGTACTTCCTTGCCTTTGGATGTCCCTGCAGGTGGAGCACTCTCTTGGGCAGGTTGTTGTGAAGTTGTGGCAGATGATGTGCCCGCTCCAATGTGTTGAGGCAATATGAAAGGGACTTGTCCAAAAGAGTCTAGGTCAAGTGTTTTTTCAAGCTCTTTCATTACTTTTTCTAATTTCTCTTCTTTAGTAAGTTGTTCAACTAGTGTGCCTTCTACCCACTCTTGTTGATTAGCATATTGTTCAATTTCAGGGATTTTGTGGTTCACATATCCTGTAAGCTTGTTTTTGAATCTTCTAAAACCTATGAAATGTTCAGGGTCATATAGTGACCAATGAAAACTTTGTTTCAGCATAAGTTGATGTTGGCATTATGACAAGTATTGTCCTTGATGGAAAACCACACTGATGACAAATCATAGTACAGAAGATCAGCAGCAAGGAATTAATGATCAAACTATAAGAAGAAGAGAAAATTCATATACGCAGGTTCATCAAGCCCAAGTCGCGTGTACACGCAGGTTGGCTTCAGTAAAAGCGCGTGTATGTGGAAAACTTATTTTTGGTCCGTGGCGGTTATTCCTTGGAAGTTGTGCCTATGGTTTCGGACCACAGTGTCTCGACGGACGTGTCGATCCCTAGTTTTGAGGATGATGGTATTGGATTTCTATGGTTTTGGCTCTTGGTATTGAATAAGGCCTAAGGCTATATAAGGAGAAGGAAATCATTAGGCAAGTGTATCTGAAATGTCTTGAATATCTGATGAAGTACTAGATCCAGTATGCAGGTTATTGGTTGATGGTGTATTGCTTGATCTGAGCTAAGGAGAGATCTCATCGGTTGATGGAGAACAAGATCTAAGGAGAGATCGGGATCAAATGGTTTGAAATGAACTATCTTTATATGGTTGATTATGCGAATTTCTAGATCTGCATGCTGACGCAATGTTATGTTCTGGGTATAACTGAAATCTGGTACAGCTGCAAGTTATGAAAAAATTATTTTTAGATCTGTACGCAGGTTGTCTTCGGTAAAACCGCGTGTATACGCGGGTTGCCTTCATAGTAGTAGCGTATATCTTTTGGAGCTTTATTTTTTGGGTTGCAGTTGGATCTGACTATTATTGCAGAGTTCTATAGTCTGCTCTGTGTTCTGGTGACTGGGTTTGACAGGGTTTCAGTGGTTCAGTGATTCAAAGATTGATGATGCTAGTATTGGTTGTTTTATATGATTTGTGAATGAATCATGGTCTTCAGATTGTAATGTTGTGCTTCAGGAGTATCCAGTCTGAAAATTGATGAAAAGTGGTACCAGAAGATTGTAAGCCAGCACCTACGTACTAGTATCTTAGCTAGTACAAGAGCAAAGGGGGTTGGAGCTCCCTTCCAAGGAAGTTTGGAGAACGAGAGAAGGTTGAAGCCTTCTGCAGGTTGTAGCCTGCGTACTGGTATAAGGCTGCACTAGTACAAAAGATTGAAAACTAAAATTCTTATTAAAGAAAGATAGAGACGACTTGCAGCAGGTGGTTTTCACCCACATTGGGTTTCCACCTTATATCATGGTGTTCATGTGTGTGACTTTTGTGTGATGATCTGTTCTGTTATACTGCATCTGTTTACTCTTAATATGATGAATGATGACCTGATGCACTTAACTGAAGATAAACTAATTGAATTATAAGTTTTCTGGTTATACGTTGTTTTCCTTAGACACAGTAGCGTGTACACGCTGTTTCACTTAACTGAAGTAGCGTATATGTTTCTGAGCATTGAAAAAGTTTGATTGATCTAATAATACTGATTCACCCCCCCTCTCAATATTATTTCCAACAGTTGATCTCTTAATATCTTATCTGCTTCTTCCTAGGCTTCTTCCCTTTTATTGAAGATAAAAGGGCCCAATTGATGTCTTATCTTGAGCTGTGCCTTTTTCCTAGCACCATAGAAATGAGTCAAATCTGAACTACTAAATTGCTCGTAGTACTCCAGGGCAAAGAGTCTCATAGGGACATATTTCAGTAGCTTGTAGGGAGTTAATTCACAGCCATAAATCCTGATCACTGTGTGGTTTTGGTAAAAATACCAGTCACCAATACTGTATCCCTTTGAGAGATGTAAAATTTTCTACATTTCAGCAGAGAGCCTGGCAAGAGGAGTTGTTATCAACAAAGAAGTGGCTGGGTATATGAAGAGGTCAATGAACTCACAATATGTATATGGGGAGTTGTGGACTTCATGGAATACTGAGGTCCAGAAAATCACAGACCTCCTTTCTCCTTTGAGGTCCAATCTTTTAAGAGGAAGTTGGAAACTATTAGGTTGATAGTACAGCAGCAAATGATATATGTAGGATGTGTATTTGAACACTCTTTCTCTCTCCAAATTCATGAATTGATCATGGATTTTATTTTCTATGAAGGTGGCATAATCATACTTGACAGCAGGGGGCTGTCCTGGAGTGAATATGGACATCAATGCTAAAACAGTTTCATCAATATGCTCACTGGTTTTGAAACCCAGAATGTAGGAAATCATATCAGTAATGAGTATACCAGCCTCATTGAACCAGAATTGATTAAAAGGAGGTGGATGCCTGGGCTGACTTTCTGGTCTCATGAATAATTGAGCTATTCTGGTAATCTTTGAACTAGGCAGTTTGGCAACTTGGTCAAGCAAGGATTTCATGGTGAGAGGAGCCAGAGGCTGAGTGGGCTTAAAGTTCAGCATCTCATTTATGGATTGAGGAGTAATATAGAAGAGTACAGTCCCAGATGGAGCCATAACTGCTCTTTGTGTGGGTTCATAATTTGCACAGCATAAATGGATGAAATCAGGGAGCACATTTACTGAAGGGAGGTAATAGATAGGCATGTTGGATTCCCAAATTCCCAAGACATCAGTATTGCTTCTGTAGCTATTTCTAATTTCACAAAAAGCTTGTAGGTGAGGTTTCTCACCCATCATATCTTTAATCTGGAAATCCCTGTCAGCAAGGGTTATCCATTCCAATTCCTTATGTGGGGCATTCAAGGAGGCAACATTCAAGGCCACTGGAGCTTCCATGCTTCACTGCCTGTGTTTATAATTGAAATTTGGGTCTGTGCAGCAACAGAAAAACAGAGTACTGGCTCTGGGGTTTTTCTTAGGAAATTTGCAAACTGAGTTTTATATAGAAATGGCCTCACTAGGTAAATTCAAAGTAATGATAAAGTCCGCAGAGTTTAATTGGGAAGCTGGATAAAAGAGTGGAAATGGTGCTCTTTTGCAAGTGATTTTGAAAAATTTAACTCAATATTTGGGCATTTTTGGAGATTTTGCTGGTGGAAATGGGCTTGCATTGCAGTTTAATGGGAAATTTGCAGAGGAGAACAGAATTTGCGGGTTTTATTTGGAAAAATGGGTCAAACAGTGAATTAAAATGCATAGATTTGTAGGTAGGAGCGCATTTTAATTCAAATTATAGTTCTTTAGGTGATTTTAACAAAGAAACTTCGGAAAAACAGGGTTTACGAGCGAATATCGGGTAAATACATGTTTTACATGCGTCTAGCACGAACTGTGGGTACAAGACTGAGCTGAGGGGGCCGAGTTTGCAGAGTGAATTCCCCTGGGTGGTGGACTGGAGCTTTGGTGGCAAATTCGTCGTAATTTACATGCACAGTCTCCGCAAACCAACGAATAGAAATAAACAAAAAACCATCACTTTCACGACTTTTTATCAAAATTTGGGCTTTTTCAGGCTTTTTAGCGCTTTTTGGGGTGACGTCATCATGACGTAAATTTTGTCATGTAGCGGGGTACGAAAGGTGACGTGGGCGGATGACATGGCAGACACGGCAGACGAAATAGTGACATGGGCGCTGACGTGGGCAGATGACATGGTCAGCGGGAGGTGGGAGCAGTTTGTGGTTTCTATCGCACTGCCCTTTGTACGATGGTGGTTTCTGGCAGAATGAACGCGATGCAATAGGGTGGCGACGCACGTCCCGGGGTACGGTGGGAGAACTACTTTTTATCAGGCGCTAATCTTCGTACATCAGAGCGGCTCCCATATGGACGAGAGCCGTTGGATGGGGAGGGCTCGATCTGGCGGTTAACGGAGTTCTGAGTTGGCGATGGTTTATAACTTCGAACCCACGCATTATTTTAATGTTTTTAAATGGTTTGCGGGGTATAAGCCTTGGTTAACAGGGTTTTATGTGGTTTATGTGGGTGGCTCTGGTTATTTGTTTAACCAAATGTTAAACAAATCCCTTTTTAATGTGCACGGAGGGGTTATTACATGGTGCGAGTTGAACCAATAATTCTCGAAATAACATGGTTATGGCTATAATTGTCGGGGCGGGGATATTTAAATATTTTGGGGTTTTGTATGTATTTTTACATAGTATGGGAGGGGAAAAGTTAAAATAGGAGCTATATAATAGAGTTAGGGTGTTAGTATGGTTTTGTAGATAGGAAACACTAAGTTTATAAAGTAATAACTTAGGTTTTTAGGGAAATGAAAGGGAAATGGAGTGATTATTTTACACAAGAAATGTGGCTTGTTTTTACTAAGTAAACACAAAGTTTCACTTAGTATTTCTCATAAAATGAAATGAGTTAGGACCACTGAGCAGATCCCAATGTCCTTGAGGGGATGTTAGTAAGTGTTCTTGGGGAAATGAGAGGGGAAATCAGTCATGCTCCACTGAACTGTAGCCACTATGCCAGGATGTTTGTGATACTCATGAGATAGATCATATTTAACAGGACAAAACTGATCACCAACCTGCTTCTGCAACACCAGAATTACTTACCCATTCTGCTACACCTAACATTTTTTCTTCATCTTTGTTTGGGTGAATTTGAACTAGAAAACCCTTTCTTTCTTTTCCTTTTGTCTACCCTCCTTTCTAAGTCTTCCCTTATCTCTTCTAGGGGCTCAGATTCAACTGTTGAGCACCCTTGTTTCTCTACCTAGCTAGTGATCTGCCAAGCTTGAACTGTTTGAACATACCTTATTATCTAATGCTAAAACAAGAAATTTAAACATGGACTGGCCAAGATTGTGCTGTTGGGCCACCCATCAAGTGTGACAGAAGTCAGTGATTGCACATTCAGAACTTCTTTCAAAAAGTAGTATAGTAGTGGCATTTTGACTAGCCACTTTCCTGGTCTTTCTTTCGAGTTCATTTTCTTTCTTTCTTGACCAATTCATTCTTCTTGCCCTTTGATTTTTCTTTTAGGGCATACCCTCTTTACATTTTTTTAAATTTTTAACTTTTGAAAATATGGAACCTTTGCAGCATGGAAAGGATGATCATATTTGGCATTTCCACAGTCAATCATGAAATAGGACACCTATTGGTATAGTAACCTAACACCTTAATCAGCATGCTTAATCCGCTGACAGTCACACGGATCAGTGTGATATTCAGAGAAATAGTCGCGTCGACCAGTGTCTAGTGCTTGTTGTCAGTTAGGCAGTGATGCTAATGCCTGTAAGTGAATATTAGGGTTTTCCCCAATCTTGGCCAATGTGTTTTTCTCTCATGATTTTGACCCCATAAGACTTTTAGACTGTTTTCTCCCTGACTAGAAAGATGCTTTTCATTTGGTTTTGTTTGCTTGTTGGCTTATCATCTTTCTGCTTGACTTCTTGAGTCATTGAGTGGTCAGTGACACTAGGGAATCTAGATTGTCATCCATTCAGTTGATTCTGAACTCAGAGAGTCGAGTTGTAGGTGTGTTTATTCCTTACATTTCATTTGCGATCCTTTTATGACTTTGACTTCCATTAAACAAGTTTGAAAAATTTTCATTTGCTTGTTTAAACGTTTCTTTTCCGGCATGGATTACATTGCTTATATTGTTGTTGGTAAATTCGGTGCTTCATTAGTCTGAATTAACCTCTCTTTTCATGTTTTCATTTGCTTGAAGAGCTGATTGTCTCGAAAACTTGTTCATTCATGCTAAAAGTTTATTTCGTTGTTTCATGAAAAATATGAAATTCTAGTTTGTTGCATCATTGTGCTACTATAGCTTGCATCATTAAAAGACTAGGATTGCATTCAATTTGGCATTTGAAAAAGGAAAATAACTCTTTTTTATTTTGAAAGGACTGTTAGAAATGTGCTTGTTAGGAAATTAAGAATTGGAATGCATTTTTCATCAGCTTATTTTTTTGAAAAGTGAAGTAGTGAAAGATCATTTTTCTTTCAGTTGCTCGGTTGTTTGCATTTGATTGTGTAGTTTATGCCCTCTCTAATGTAGGAAATTCATCGAATTGAAAGGGTCTTGTCTCATTTAGTTGCATTTAGGTTTTTCGAGTTGCATCACTAAGACTTAAAAACTGGAACATAACTCAAGATAAACTTTAAAATGAATTCAATTAACGTAAGGTGCATTTGAAACTTACCAATCATATCTAGAAGGTATAGGCTAGAGACATGTTCCAACATCTTTAAACCTAGCAACTGTCGTTAGCTTCAGAATTAGACAACGTTAGTACGGATTTGTGCTCCCCATATCGTCGAGTATATAATGGGAGAACCCTCTAGGTTGCAATCCTTTATCCTTAGGAAGCTGAGTCGGTTGCCTTGCAAACGTGATACACCGAACATAGCATTTAAGGAGATTTCCTACTCGTACTTCTCGGTTCACCGGGAGGTATTCTGTAGTTCACAGTTGCCTGGTAATCCTATTTACCTAGATCATCCAAGAGCAGTCATTTGATATTTTTGATTCATTAAACTTAAAATATCATTCGAGCACTTATCCTTTTGAGCTCACCTCCAATCGAAAGTGATAGAGTCATCTTTGTTTCTTTCTCGACTCTTAAAAAATGAAAGAGCACCAGCCTTTTATGCGTCTTAATAATTGATTGTCCACGATTCGATAACACCCTGTTAGTATTTTCTGAGACCAAATCGTGAGTTTCCCTTAAAAGAAATTTTTAAAGACTTGAAGTTATTTTTTCTGTCGACTAAGACAAGGTCATCGTGGCTGAACCATCTGATTCACCCAGTTCCTCTTCCTCTCCTCCATCTGAAAGATTGTCTAAGGAGTTGTTTCCTGAGTTACCAAAATCACTCGAGGACCAAGGTGTTGAACTTGGAATTGTTCTGAGCATTCAACCTTTGTCATCTCATCCTCCACCTACTTTCGATACTGGGTCATCTGCTAATCTTGGCCTGGAATCTCTAGACAATCCCATTCAAACTCCTGAGAACTCGTCGACCACTAACAGTCAGCTTGGACTGGTTATCTACCCTTTGAATCCTCTATTTGACCCTGTTGTGATATCATCGCAGTGTCCTTACAGTCCGTACGACCAACCGGGTGTTCCTTTGGAACTATCCCCTCATACTTCTTTGGCCATTCGTCATTGTTTGTTCTCGGATATGGAACCCGAAGGCGATGCTCCAGTCACCTCTCCGGAGGAGTCAAAAGTTTCTACTCCACACACTGTCGAGGAGGAAGAAAAACCTTTTCCTCCTGAGGGTTTCCCTTATACATGGGGTATTCCTGTTAGTTTTCCACCTAACTATGTGTCTTTAGCATAGTTGGTTTTAGGTACACCTAGTGCCTCATTACTTTACCATAACCCTGTTTGGGTGTCAAGCACCATGCCTACTTCAGGTTCGTTCATTGTAAACACTACTTCCCAATAGGTCATTACCTCAGTCCCGGTTCAACCCACCATTCCGAACACCCTTGTATCTTCAATCCCAGTTACCCGTCAGGCACGACCAGTGGTTTTGAAGAATGTCTCTATCAGTTCCTCCATCCCTCTAGTTAGTGGGCAAGTTGTGCCACCGCTTGGAGGGGGGAAGCTAAATGTTTCTACGGTGTTAGGTGCCACCAATGTGAGTGGCTCACAAGCTCACATGGTTGGTATGAACCAACCTTCTTCCGGTGTTATTCATAACCCTGTTGATCCTACTAGATCAAGCAATGTCCAGTACCAATAGGTTCAGAATCTTGTTGGTCTGTCTGGATCGAGCAATGTCCAGTATCAGCAACCCTACAAGGCTCAGTTCCAATACCAAACTCCTTACGTTCCATATGGTTCTCAATGAATGGTTAATCAACCTTACACCCTTAAGTCTGGGTAGTACATTCAGCGTGTCTCATCCACTTTCCAAGGTGGTTATGGCGAGATTCAGTTCAAAAAAAATTCGGGCACTGTTCAAGTACCCAAGCAACAACAAGGACAACCTCTACAAAAACAAAGGCAACCTTTGTTTCCACAAGGGAAACCTCTGTTGCAGTAAGGGCTATCTGCGCAATAGTAAGGGAAAATGATCCTGCAACAAGGTAAGCTGCAACAACCACAAGGTCAACCCTTACAACAGTTTAAACAAACCGTGCAGTAGCAGATGCAATGTGCTCCACACACCTCCCATCCCATGTCCTTGCAGTGCCAACCCCTGCAGCCCTAGGAACAAATTTTGCAACCGCAAGGTCAACCCTTGCAATAGAAAAACCAACCCAGGCAGCAGAAACCCTTGTATACATATCAGCAGGGTCAACCCTTGCAAGGGCAGGGCCAAGGTCAAGTCCTGCAGCAGTAGGCCCAAAATCCCAATGTCCTAGGTCAACATGTCTAGAATCCTTCTGCCCAAGGGCGTTAGGTACAAAACCCTAATGCCCTAGGTCACCAGGTTTAAAATCCTTTTGGTCAAGGGCAACAGGTACAAGGGAAACAAGAGGGAAACAAGTGTATCAACCTTATGCCCAAGGACATTAGGTCAAAAATCCTCTTTTTCAGGGACAACAGGTTCATCACCCGTATGTTCAAGGACAACAAGTCCAATATCCATATGTCTAAGGTCAACAGGCTCAATAGCCTTTTAACCCGTACGTTGCTTATCAGCAACATATGGCCGAACAGTTCCAAGGTATTCAAGGTAAAAATCCTCCCTATGGTCAAGGTAACCCACAATGGTGCCAGCATCAGATGCCATATGGTCAAAATCCCCTACTATGGGGCCAAAATCCTTACTAACAGGGATGGGCTCCTCTGTTTGGACCCGCTTATTGACCTCCTATGCCTTTTAACACCCAATTGCCATTCTTGGTCACACTCGAGTTGCCAGATGTATCTCGCCTTACAAATGATCCAATCCTTCATTCACCATACTGGCCTCCGGTGCCGTCCAAGATACCAAGTGATTGTCTGAAGTTTGATGGGAAAGAAAAAGAAGATCCTTAAGCCCACATGATGACATATCACCTCTGGTGATCTTCGAACTGGTATATTGACAATTCCATTTGTCTCTGTCTTTTCCAACGAACCCTCACAGGCGTTTCAGCCAAGTGGTACATTGAGCTTCCTCGAAGTACTTATCATGACTTTAACTCTTTAGCCATGGCTTTCCTCACACATTTTCAGCTGCCGGTTCGCTATGAAACTGGCACCTATTTTCTCACATCGCTTAAGAAATATACTGTGACACACATCTCTGATCACATCCATGAATGGAGACGTAGACGTCGCCTGATCAAATTTGAGATTGTTGATTAGTTGCTCAATGAATGGTTCACTAAATCATTCGTAGCCCCAATTTCTCACGATATAGCTATGGGTGGATGCGTCACTGAAGAACAAGCCATTTCTCATGCTCAGTACTTAGATCTATTTTACTCTTAGTCTGGCACTTTGTATGTGTTATTACCCAATGCTCTGCAACCATCATCTAATCCCGCGACATCAAAGTCGCAAGCTGTACCTCCTGTCGATGGAGTTATTGGTTCAGTATCCTAGACCCCTGCTAAATATTCTTCCAAACAGAATTTGGTCTCGAATATTGTTCCTAATACTTCTTCCCAGATTCCACCTGGCCCTGGTAAAACCTCAGAGGTCCACGCCGTCTAGTCTACCGCAGTGGACAAATCCTCGAAAGGTAAGAAGAAAGGCAAAGGCAAGGGTAAAGTTGATGCCCCAAACAAGGTCCTCCCAAGTTGTCTGCTGGCTAATCTTCACAACAGAAACCTAAGTATCCCTGCCTCATTTGCGAGGAAGATCACTACACTAAGGATTGTCCTCGATGATCTAGAGTTAGTCACTTGCTCAAAGGGACCCCTGCTATCCTCAAAGAGCCATTTTTGTCTCAACAGAACTAAATGGTAGACCAGCCCCAATCATCTACTTCCTCAGGATCTCAAGTGTTCATGATGAGTATGCCCATTAATGTGGCTAGTAGGTCAAAATATTATCAAACTCCTGCCTCGATAGCTGGGAAAGAGAAGGAAGCCACCACTTCTTCTTCTGCCCCGAGTTCTGGCCCTCTTCATATCGAGCGCCCTAACCCTGATTCCGCTATACGGCCAACCTCTTGAGATGTGCTGTGGAAATCCTTGTATAATTATAATGCTCTAGCTGCCTAGCCCTATAATATTGTTGAGGCTTTGGTTCAGGCGTCATCAGCCATGTCGGCCCTCGAGGTGCTCCAAAGCTGCCCATCGCAGTGGAAATCTTTGTTGTCAGCTATCGAGGGTATCGATCCCACCGATTCCAATTTGATATGTTTTAATCTAGAGAACCATGTTCCATGCCTCCCTCATCGATTTCCTTTCTCATTCAGGTAATCATCAATGAGAATACCATCCACAGGATTGTCATCGATGAAGGTGCTTCTACCTACATCATGTCAATCGCATGCTGGAAGGCTATTGGTTCTCCTGATTTGAACGAATCTCCGAACACTTTGGAAGCTTTTGGTGGACGTGATTCGGACCCTTCAGTGTCTTACCTAACCTTCCCATTACTCTAGAAGGAAATACAGTGAAAGTCGAGGTAGAGATTGTTGACGCCAATCTCAATTACAATCTTATACTGGATAGGAGCTGGACCCATGCTATGCATGCCGTGGCCTCGTCTCTATTTTGCATGATTTGTTTTCCCCATCAAGTGAAGATTGTCACTGTCGACCAACTATCTTTCTTTGCCTCTTCCTCCTTGAATTGCAATGTTTCATACGTCAAGCACACTGGTTCTCCATATGAGAGTGTGGGGGCAAGTCTTTTTAAATATTCTACCTTAATGGGAATTTTTCTGCTCCCACCTCCTCATGTTGTCTTTGTCAACATGGTCTCAGTTAAATCTGATCCTTGGGTCATACCTTCACTAGATCTTGTTGATACCTGGGGTGAGGTTATGCCGCTTAGTCCCGTCAAAGTCAATTATGTGGAAATTGTTTCGGCTTCAAGTTCCGCATCCTCTAATTCTTTTATTTCGAAGACCTCTCTCGATATGTACTCTCAAACCCCATGGGTTGGTGCTTTGGAATCACCTAATCCCTTAACCAAGACCTTCCTTGCTAATGAAGGTATCATGGAAGTCATGTCTCTCGAGGAACCACCTTAGATCGATACTCATCATCGCTCCTCGTTCTTGCCTCACCCAGTGGTTATTTATACCGCTTTCGAAGAGTCCTCTTCTTTGTTTCCTTCCCTCCCACTTCTGCCGCCAATCATGACTCATGAAGTATGGTCACAAGGAAATTTGGGTAATATTACCCAAACGATGTCGATTGATATTTCTATCAAGCCCGGTATCATTGAACATGTTCATAGTGGGGTATCTTGTTCTCGGATGAGATCAAGACTTACACTTGTCTATTTCATGAATTTTGTGATGTGTTTGCATGGTCCTACAAAGAAATGACCGGTATTGATCCTAGCATTGTAGTGCACGAAATACCAACTTATCCGCACGCGAAGCCCGTTCGCCAACGGCTCCGCCTAGTGCACCCTAGGAAGGCCACCACTATCAAGGGTGAAGTTGAAAAACTTCTCAAAATTGGGTTCATCTATCCCATCCCTCTTACAAATGGGGTGTCCAATATTGTCCCGGTGACTAAAAATAGAGCACAATCTGCGTTTGCATTGATTATCAAGATCTCAATCGTGCCTGTCCTAAAGATAACTATCCTACTCCCTTCATTGATCAAATTATTGATGAATGTGCCAGGAGAAAGATCTTTTCCTTTATGGATGGTTTTTCTGGTTATAACCAAATCAACATTGCACCAACCGATCAAGAAAAGACAAATTTTATATGTCTGTGGGGTACATTCGCGTACAAAAAGCTCCCTTTCAGCCTCAAATATGTTGGAGCTACGTTCCAGCAGGCAATGTCCTATTTGTTTCATGATATTCGTAACATTGTCCAGCCTTACTTGGATGACCTTCCCACTTATTCACATAAGCGTCAAGATCACCCAGACCATCTTCGGCAAATTTTTCTGCGTTGTAAACACTATAACATTCGCTTAAACCCGTATAAATTTGTTTTCTACGTAGAATCTGGACGACTCCTTGGCTTCATCATTTCCAAGGATGGTATTCACCTTGATCCACTGAAATTCGAGGCCATGGTAAATTTACCCCCTCCATCTTCACTACACCAACTCCAGAGCCTACAAGGAAAAGCCAACTTTCTTCGTCATTTTATACCCAATTATGATGGGCTAGCTACAGGATTTACACGGTTTCTAAAACAAGGAATGCCCTCTGTATGGGATGAGGTGGCCCAAAACTCTTTTGATGATCTCAAGTCCATCCTCGTAAATGCTCCTCTTTTGCACCTGCCAGATTATTATCGAGATTACTCCCTTTACCTAGCTGCAGCCCCTAGCACCATTGTTATGGTCTTGGTCCAAGACGACGACGAAGGTAACGAATATGTTATCTACTACTGTAATCTCCTCGACACTGAAATGCATTATGCACATGTTGAGAAGTTGGCTTTGGCTATCGTCCAGGTTATTCAATGCTTTCGGTACTACATTATTTTGCGCATGGCTACAGTGATTTCTGAATACAACCCCATGACCTATATTCTGACTCGTCAATTGCTAGGGGGGAAATATTCTAAATGGATCGTGATCTTGCAAGAACAGCCCCCAAATGAAACTCTCTTCCCCCTAAGTCTCTCCCTACTGATGCAGATGAATAGCTCCCAAACGAAACTCTCTTCCTGATTAGCACCCTTGATCCATGGTACGATGATATCATCGTGTATTTCCAGATGTCCACTTTCCGGTCTGCATTGACTAAGGATGATCGTCGAAGGATTTAGCATCACTCCCAACTCTACTATATTACTGGCAATACTTTATACCATTTCAGTGTCGATTTAGTTCTTCGTCGATGCCTTACAATCGAGGAACCTGAAAGAGTTCTCAATCATTGCCACTCTGGGGCATGTGGTGATCATATGTCTGGTTATGATAACGCTCAAAAAATCCTTCGCGCTGGTTCTTTTTGGACATCTATATTCAAGGACTGCATCCTTACTATTCGCAAGTTCCATGAATGCCAAATTTACCAACGCAAGATACGTGCCCCACCTGCTCACCTACACTCTGTCATTACCGTTGGTCCCTTTTCCAAATGGAGCATCAATTATATGACATGTAACCCTCGTTCGGCCAAGGGGCATGGCTATATTATCGTCGGCGTGGATTATTTCACCAAATGGGCCGAATCAATGCCTACATACTCTGTAGATGGTAATATGGCGGTTCAATTCCTTTTCAACCGTGTTATTTCCAGGTTTGGGATACCTCAAGCCATTGTCACAGACCATGGCTCCCATTTCAGAGATTACATGATAACTGAGCTGACATCCGTATTGGGCTTGCGCCACGATGGGTCGACCCCATATTACCCTCAAGCCAACGACTAAGTTGAATCCATGAACAAGGTTTTGGTTACAATGCTTTAGCGTACTATTGGGATGCATAAGTCAAGTTAGCATCTCATGCTTTTTTCAGCTCTGTGGGCTTACCAAACCTGACGCAACTGGTTTCGCACCATTCCAACTGGTCTATGGTCTGGAAGCAACATTGTCGATCGAATGCAACATTCCTTCACTCAAGTTAGTTGTTGAACTCCTCCCCAAAACATCACCTCAGGAGGAACACCTCTTATATTTAGAACGATTGGATGAGACTCGTCGTCTCACTGCCTTGGTCATCAAAGCACAAAAGAAACAGGTCAAATCGCATTTTGATCAGTTGGTCTCCCCTCGCGGGTTCTCTGAGGGTGATTTGGTCTTACTATACGAGCAAGCTAATAATAAGCTGGGGGCAGGCAAGTTCAAACCCATGTGGCATGGGCCTTACATTGTGAAACGTGTTTTGCAGAAAGGATCCTATGATCTTATTGATTATGAAGTAAATCCTCTGGATAAGCCCCGAAACGGGCTTTACCTCAAGAAGTACTATGCTTAGGTCATTTTGCATGGTTACTTATGTACATTAGTGTGTCATTCATTTTTGTGCAGTGTGGTTTGGTGTGTTATTTTTCAAACAAATTTCTTGTTTACTATGATTTTCTTGTTTTGCAAATGTCTGTGAATCCTCACATCAGTTTCGTTGATGGTGCTTGTCATAGTACTCGGAACCTATCATCTGCGACATGGGCTATGTATGACCCTTACGGTGAGTTGATTGACCTTCAAGGTATCTGTTTAGGTCGTACAACTAAAAACATTGTTGAATACAGTGCGGTCATCTAACTATTGTCAGAAGCCATTGCTCTTAACATTAGAGAGTTGGTTGTCAACCTAGATTCACAGCTTGTCGTCCTTCAACTCAACGAGCAATATTTTGTCAGAAACCCTCAAATATTGAGAATGTATCTCCTTATTTGTCTACTGGAAAGACATTTTGATTACATTACATATCATCATATTCCTAGGCACATGAATACATTGACAGATGCATTATCCAATTATGGGTTGGATAGACATTTATGAAACATGTGAAAAGATAAAACAAACCATTTGTACCATAGTAAGTAAGAAAATACAACACACACACACACACACACACACACACACATATATATATATATATATATATGTGGTGATAATGTTTTATACATCAGAACCCTAATAAATAATATGTGTGTCCAAAATAACATCAATGACTTGCAAACCTCATATATTTGTGGCATGCAGGCCTCAAAAAATGTAAGTGTTGGACCTAGGAACTAATCAGCATGGTGATCGTGGTAGCATGATACGGCTCGTGCAACACGAGTCAGCAATCGACAGATCCGATCCGAGACTCCCACCGTGTGTCTCTGGTACTGACGAGGAATGTCTCCTACATGAGCATACTCCAGGATACCATGATTCAATGCCTCAAGGTTCCTCACGATCTCCTCCTCGTTGTTGTGGAATTCTTGCAGAAACTCCAATAGATCTAAATTCTAGTTAAATTAAACACAAGTAATTTGCTGATACCCAAGAGAGGAGAGAAAGAATTTGCTCCATAAAATAAATTTATAAAATTAATGAACAATATTAATACATGAGAAACCAAACCTCTAATCCAAAAGGGAGGTGGTTATATAGAAATTGTCGAATCTAGAAAACTAGGAAAAAACTAGTAAAAAAACTAGAAAAGGCTAAGAAAAGCTAAAGGGAGGCCTAAAATAGCAACAATGACTCAATACAACCTATGCCAACAATCAACCACGAGGAAAGCATGAGGAGGGGCACATTTCCCAAGGAAGGCAACTTTAAAACATGCTAAAATGGTCCAGGGGACCAAATCCCTTGATTTAAGGGGGAATCTTCATGTGGGGTGCCAATCCTCAAATAACTCAAGTGGATGAGGTGTGCTTATGTGTGAACATGCACTTAGATGTCTAAATGGTTTAGGAAAGTGTTTGGACCAATATTTCCATAATATTAAGCATTTAAAGGCAAAAAACAAGGGAAAGTTGGTCCACTGAGCTAGTTTACCAAAAACCAAGTGTGAACATGATTTTTAGTGCATGTGGCTAAGTCAAGGATACTTAGGCCTAAAAATAAATGTAGATGTTAGGATTATATTCCAATAGTTGTCACTCCCCTCCTGATAAGGAGCGACAACATCAATCGAGCGGGAGAAGTGCTTGGCTATTGGGGACATCCCAATAGGTCGTGCTGGCCCAACATCTTCATTAACAAGAGAAATGTTATAAGCACATATATACCAAAAACAATTAAAATTTCTCAAAATTAAAAGAGTAATTTTTTACCTTCATCGTCAAAATCCTCTCCATCTAGTAAGGGCATATTTGGATCTCCACGAAAGTCGGTGCCACTGTATAGCCAGTCCTCCATGACAATATTTTGTCGTCGTAGCCATGAAAAGAATGCATGTCTATACGACATGTGCTGACCCCCAGTGATCCTAGGCATCAAATTACTCCAGCGAGTCATCCGTGGATCGTGTGGCATAGGAGGACCTACCTCAGTCAAATGATACTGGATATTGGCACCCGTTCCAAGAAAAAGGTCACGAGCACAGATCCAAAGCAAAATTGCTTCAGATTCCCCGCCTTAGCTTTGGTCAGTTGGCACTTTATGTTGATCTTCATGGCCTCTGCCCAGTTGAAGATCGTAGGTGTTGTATAGTCGATAACATATAGGAACTTTGACTTGTTGGTCTCATGTTCTACCTGGGACCCCGCCACTCTGTTGATGGTCAACAGAAGCACTCTCAGTGTTAGATCTCGAACACTGGAAATCTCAATCTTCCCACTCTTGGATTTTAGGGCCTCAGGGAAATGTTCAGCAAGCAATGAAGATATGCTTGCCCCAATCAGTTGTGACCTGTACAAGTTGACTGGTTCCCCTCTTCGGGATAGTCCAGTGATGAAATATATATCTGAAGTTTCCAACTATAGCTCCTGGTCACCAATGAAAAATATTTCTTGATTTATGTCCCAAAACTAATCAGGTACCAAATAAACTCGAGTTGGGCCCGCATTCCTGGCGTAAAAAAGAATTTGAGGAGCCCACAAGCCCTCAAAGATTCCAGACAATTTTGATCATTCAATGCCTGAGTGTTAAGTTCCTCATGTTCCTGTTCTTTCGGGTCCACCATTTTTAGTGATTATTTCCTACAAAAGCCATTAATTTGAGTCAAAAATCAATCTTGGCCCATAAATTTTAAGTTTTAACGATGATTTTTTGAGGAAATAAGGTTTTTCCCTATTCAAGGTGTCAGCGCACCTATTTTAAAAACATTTGCACTGACGACATGACAGACTTTGTTAAATCATCCTCGCCGGATTGATTCCGTGCCCGGAAGTTGTGTCGACCAAGGGCGAAAAACTTTTTGCAAAACCCCCTCAAAAAACCAAAAAATGGTTAAAAACTGGAATAAAAGACATGAAAATGGAGCTCAGGGCTTTGGCTCTTACTTGTAATTGACGGCTCGACAAATGACCTCCCGGATCTCCCGCAATCTACTCCGAAACAATTAGGGCAAAAGTGAGTAAAAAGTCTTCACAGCAAGGTAAAATGGTAAATGGTAAAAATATATTTACTTTTCTCCTTTTTATTCATTTTTTCATGAAAATATCAGATTTTTGTAAATATTTTAACCTATTTTGCCTCAAGAACTAGATAATACACTTTGCCTTTTTTGCACAGTGATAGGTGATGGATGTTCGACGATGTTAACGAGTCACGTTTTAGCTCTTTTCTCAACTCGTTAAGCTCATATGAAAATATTGTCGAGTATTTTTCCCTTTTGACTCGTAAAAGAGAATAAAATGGGGGGTTCGCTTTCAAGCCCTTTTCTGACCCTTTAAAAGCAAAAAGGTGGCCGAGACCTTATCGTTTCGAACTCGTTAACGGATGAAAAAATTCGTGCACCCAGTATAAGTTTACCCCTTTTTCGAGTTGCGAGGCACTATTTACGAAAAAGTTACTCCTTAACTGAAATGGTCAAGCGGTTCTCTCAAGTATCATTTTTTACCTTTTCGGGCTCGAGAGACACAAATGTACGAAAAGGGATCATGTGGAGTTTTATTTTCATGTCTTTTTCAAACTCTCTAAACATGAAAAATATATCGAGTTACACCTTTTTCAGACTCATTAAAATATTAAACGACATCGGATTTGTCACCATGAAGAACATGAGATTCTCATTCCTAGGGCTCGTTAAACTTACTAGGTCGGATTCATCTGAAGGATGAACTTACAGTGCAAGCATATGTTATCCCCTTCAAGCTTGCTATTAAAAAATAATTTGGGTACCTGCTAGAAATGGTGGGGAGAAATTTGGAAATCTAATCAGTTGTGTCGCCAGCTCACTCTTGAACATGACACTTTCTGCTTCATGTCAGGTTGGGATATCCTCTTTTGTATCATTGACCTTTCTAGGTTGGGCCGTTGATTTTCATCTAATCTCTACCACATCATCATGACCACCGATCCTATGGATCAAAAAGCTGCCAAAATTCTAGTCGTGTCGCCGATACGTTCAAGGGTTGTCCTTTTGTAGTTACACTTACCTCTGATTCTCTGTATCATCCACAATCATTTTTGCATCCTTTCATCTCATGTCGATGATGTGGGAAACATTATGGACCTCCTTCGACACTGTCGTTTCCCGTTGACTTGAGCTCATTATCCAGGAAGTTGACCGAGAGACTCCCTTTTAGTACCTTAGAGCTTGCATGCCCTAATGGCAAGTTCTTCGCACTCGACGACAAATTCACATCATTAGCTTTCGATCAAGTGATTTCACAGGTGTTTGACTTCAGCTCCTCCATTCACATTCTATGGATTGTGTTGATAGTACTTTGAGGAACATTGTCATTATTGGTGGTTTCTCTCGTGCTTATTAACAATTTACATCATTCACTGGTAATCAAGCAACTTTCTAGCATGTTCGACGTCAACACATCTATCCACATGTTAGAATCTGTACTTTGATCGGGTTGTGTTAGAGCACAAGACCTTGGACTCAGATCATAAAAGTCCAAGTTGCGAAGTGATGTGACATGGTTATGTTGATATACATGTCTCTTTTAGATGGTTGGCTACGACCATACCATGAGTTATCATATGTGATCCTTCTCAATATTGGATAGATGCGACCATACCTTGGTTTCATTATGATCCTCTTTGACGAATGGTTGTGCCCATACTTGGATCCATTTACATGATCATTCTCTGTATGGTTGTGTCCATACCATGATTCATGTATCATTTGATAGAGTTTCAGTTATGTATATGTATTTGTACTTGCTTGCAAGTTTTCTGATGGCAGACTACAGTTCCCTGCACTGATTCATAAAGAATTTTGTCCCTCACTTTAGTTCGCCCTTCACGCTTTAGGGGACATCTATTACACAACATTTTATCACTATCACTGTACTCCCCATTCCTTGATCATGGAGGACCTATACAGTGAACCCCACATGCTTTCCCTTCATGAAGAAACCCCTATTATGTCCCTCTTCATGAGCAGATCAATTCCCTTTTGCACCATTTCCCCTGAAACTTCTATTTTTCCCAGTTTACAAGACCAACACTAATGGACCTTGTCTTCCTCGCACCAATATGCAGGGATTAGCATTGTCCCTAGCGCCAACTGGAGTGACTGAGTTGTGTTCCAGTCGCTCTGGTCCTGTTATGGAAAGTTTTGAATTTAAGAGCCGAAGCTTCCAGCTCTAGAGGCTTCGTAATGGAAGTTTGGTAAATGGTTTGGCCGGATGGGGTCAAGGATGTTAGTTTGGGCTCCTTTCCCCTATAATGATGGAACTACCTCAAGGGATTAGACCTTCTCCCATGAGAGGAGGATCCATCTCCCATCCATTCATCCTATATAAACCTCCCTTTTTCCCAAGAACAAGCTAGTGTTAATGTTGGTGTGTTAATGCTAATTTGGTTTGGAGTAAACAACAAGCTATTCATAGTTGTATCTCTCTAGTTGTGTGAGGGAGAAGTGTGAATTTGGTTTGGAGTGAAGCCTAAAGGGAAGAGCCTTAAAACTATTTTTGTTGAGGCCATCATGGAATGCTAGCAGAAGTGTGTGGGAACCTGGTCTTTTCAGAGGAGAACGGCAACATCAAGACAATGGTTGTAATCTCTTCTTGATTCAATATATATGAAACTATCGATTGATTCATTGCTTAATGTTTCTTGACTTGTTAAGTAGGTTGAATTTCAAATTTTCTATTATCACGGTTGTTGTTTACTTGTTTCAGGTGTTTGAAGAAGGAAGCGAAAGGTAGCTGGAGCAAGCAAGAAAGGACATCATCAAATGGGATAAGTGTACTAAGAGGTAGGCCCTCTTAATTGGTTTTAACCTAAGGAAATATTCCATAGAATGTATCAGTTGTGGCTAGACCCATTATTGGGCTAGAGGAATTTGTTGTGTCCGCACTTATAATTTTACTTCGCCACAGGACCATAGAAGGATATAGATCTACACGAAGGCAAATCTAAGCTACAAAGGTTTAATATAACTTATTACATGGTCTCTAGATGCTAAAACCTGGTTCTAGCATCCCCAAATACTGCTTCGAGTGAGACTGCAACCTGCGCTATGTAGGTTGTTTCCGAAAGGGCCAACAATTAGGGTTTTGTTGGTTGGCGCGAACAACTCTGAACCTGGGTCAAGCCCCCTTAAGCCAACAAATGGTTCCGTTTCTAAGATCGAGATCTCTGTAAGAGATGTGTGATAAATGATTCCCTACAAAGAAAGAGATTGACAAGTGGATTGATCGAAACATGCACGCATTCACCTTCGCGACTCAAGAGAACAAGAGCCCTAAATTATTCAAGGAACAATGATTGCAAAGATTTTTGTACACAAATGAGACTGATGTGTTCTTCTATTTCTTCCCTGACGAACTATATGAGTGGTTGTCTAAATTGGCCGATAGTTAAGGAATGTGGAGGCTTAACGGTCCTATAGTGTGGACCACTGAAATGGTGCGACATCTAGAGGCATCAAAAAGTAATATCACGTGGGTTGTGGATCACTGGATTAATCGTACATTAGTAAGTTTTGTGACTTATTTCACGATTGATAAAAATATTAGATATAGTGAAGTAGAACAAAGGCTCTTTAAGGGACTGCGAGGTAAGTATTTGAAATCATTAAAGACTGGGATTAAAATGTTACTATGTGAAAAGAGGGTTATGTAGTTACCTTGATGTTTAGGACTACATGAAGCGGGGGATTCTTTATAAGGAACAAAGGATCAAGCTCAGAATATGGTCCACTCATTGAACCCCCTTTAAGTGACGACGAAGGGACGGTGCTAACTATGCCGTAAAGTGCAATTCAGTTAATTATGCAGGGTATCCCGAGGATACCTCATCCATCCACTCCACCTCCACCTCCACCTCCACCTCATACACCTACACCTTCACCCCCTCCACCTCCACTTCCACCATTCAACATGGAGAATGTGATGAAGATGTCAATTTTTAAGGGAGTAGGGAGCAAAGATCTTGAACAGTTCTAGTTTTTCACAGGAGTTGTATGGACAGGACATCAAATTACGGATGATAACATCAACAAAGTGCAGCTATTCATAGCCTTACAGGATCGATAATTAACATGGTACATCAAGTATTGCACTGATAACCCCACCGCATCATTGGCAGAGACCCAACAAGCTCTAAATAAGGAGTTCATAAAACCTAAGTTAGAAGCATAGTCAGTAACTGAGTTTAAGGAAATTCAACAAAAGTTAGATGAGATGCCTTGGGATTTTGATCAGAGATTGAAATGCCTAATTAGGAAATCCAATCAGACAATTACAGATTCCCGAATTTGTGATTGGTATATAGTGTCACTCTTGTTGCACTTGAGAGTGACTATGTCATAACAAAATATAGCTACGCAAGCTGAAGCCTTAGAGATTGCGATGAGGTTGGATGCCTTGCCCATATAGGATACGAACCTTGGAGTGCAACAGATTCACTCACAGATGGAAAGCCTGCACTTGGAGTTGGAGATCCTAAAGAAAGGAAAGGAAGCCCAGTCGGAGGTTCGCACTGAGGTCTGGTGTTTGAAATGAAAAATCCATGGACACGATAAGGACCATTTCCTAGTGTATAAGAACTATATTATGGGGGGAGGGCATATTCCCTTGAAACCATAGACTAATGTTGGGTCAATCATGAGAGCGCTATGGTGCACAATCTTTCAGGTTACAAGAAAACATGCCACTAATAATTTCCATTTACTGCAGAAGTTTGTATAGACCCCTCAGTAGTTGTTTTGCAATTTTTGTAAATCAGTGGGACATGATGAACGCCATTGTAGAAGTTATGAGCTGATGATGGATAGAACCCCTACCTACCGAATGCAGGCAGAGAACTAGCCTCAGTATCAGGGTGCAAGATCAGTGCGTGGAGGATTCCAAGGCCAAAGACGAGGAAGAGGGGGCGGAAGTAGTCGAGGGCATGGACAGGTAATCTACTATAATTGTGGTGAAGCAGGACACTTCGCGCAAGATTGTACAAACCCCACACATCCATCATGTCAGTATTGTCGATAGTTTTACCATGTGATAGAGGAATGTCCAGTCCTTATGGCGAAAATGCAAGAAAAGAAGGCGCAACCCCAGCAACCTATGCAGAACATTCAAATGATGAGGGCAGAGCCCCGCAAAGAAGATCATAGCATAAATATAGTGACAAGAAGTGGTACGATGACTAGTACAGATAAAGGCAAGCAGCCTGAGGATGACAGGTAGGTGCACAAGGTTGCTGAGAACGAAGTAGACTTTGATCTTAATCACGCTAAAGATACCTTCATGGAAGCAAAGAAGAACTCCGTTAAGGCCTCCACCTCAGGAAGCCAGGAGAGAATGTCAGAGACTAGTGTGATGCAAGAGGTAGATCCTTCGGTACTAGCTACTTTTCTAAAGACCTGTATGAAGTTACTGTGTGATTAGAAAGTGGTAGAAGGGTTGCAAGATTTAATTGACAAGTGCACAAATAAAGAAAAGACTCATGTTGAATAATTCACTATGAGGAAAATTGGTAAGCATAAGAAGTGCACGGGTGCAAGATGAGACTAACTGCACAGATAGGCGAATACAAAATGGACCAAGTAATCTTGGATTTGGGGTCTGATGCAAATTTCCTACCTAAGCAGACATGGGAAAGGATGGGGAGACCTGCACTGCAATGGTCTCCTATTCATATACACATGGAAAATCAATAGAATATTATTGTGATGGGGTGCTTATATGGTGTAACGTTGGATATTGAGGGTTCAAGCGTGCTGGCCGACTTTGAGGTCATTGAAATAGTGGATGATAGTAACCCATACCTCGCGCTACTAGGAATTGATTGGGCTATTGATATGGATGCAGTAATCAACTTGAAGAAGCGAAAGATTACATTTGAAAAGAAGTCACTCAGGGTTGTAGCGCCACCAGACCCTCCAAAAGGAGCACATTATACTGAACTTGTTCGCGACTTGGTGGAAAGTGATGACGATCTGGATCATATATACAATATCATAGCGCGAGATGAAGATTGGATCAATCCTACAATCGATGGATGAATTGCATGGGATAGGGATAGCTCATGTACCTCAGATTCGGATGAAGAGCTTGAACACTAGCAGAAATGGTTGCATGAAGTATCTACACTACATTGTAATAGTATGACCAAATCATTGCAGTGTGTCTCGACTAAGGTAAGGAATCTTCTGCATTATGATGGTTTGACTAATGTGGACCTGTTTCTAGATTAATTTGAACGGGAAGTACCGGAAGAACATTGCTTCTAGGCAATGGAGTTGGTGTTCTGCACTATGCCTGCTCGTTGGTGGGGTACACATAAGGAAAGCTTCATTGGATGGAAGGAATACAGAAGGATGATGAAATTGCGATTTAGATATGCTAATACCCAGATGACAGAAAAATATAGTGGGAAGGATGATCCGTGCGATCATTTGGCACGATGGACTAAGGCCTGGGGAATGGAACCACAACTAGAATGGGTGCACATTTTCTGTCATACCTTAGATACAATTCCAATGAACTGGTATTTGGAGACGGAGCTTTTCCATGGAACAGTTGAATGGGACATCTTAAGGGAGAGTTTTCTATTAACTTTCAACTTTGAGGATGGGTTTGAGTGCATTGATGAAGTGCTCCAGGAGATAAAAGCATCTATATTCAGAACACCTAAGGAACCGATAGAATGGGCTCAGCTGGATTGGAGTACACAGTTGCACCATGCGTTGGAGTGTTACAATGTGACTGCTAAAGAAGAAGAGGAAGACCCACAGAATATTAACATTCCAGAGACAGAAGGACAACGCGAAGTTGAAGGACCAAAAGCTGTGAACCCGTATATATCAGAAACTTTGAAAAATAGACAATTAAACATTGGCTCTGAAGTAGAGCCTAAGTTCGCAAAGATAGGAGACTATTGGGAGGAAGACATAGTCGATAAGGTAGTTGAATTGCTACATGGGTACCGGGATCTATTCCCAACGAAGTTTTCAAATTTGAAAGGGATCGTTGGAGATTTAGGTGTTATGAAGATTACATTGTTCAAGCTGGATGTGAAGCTCGTTAAGTAAATACCTTATCGGCTAAATAAAAAATATAAAGAAAAGGTGCGCTAAGAACTAGACGAGATGTTGGAATTTAGTATTATTGAACCAGTAGAGGAATTTGATTGGGTAAGTCCAATGGTGGTCTAAGAGAAGAAATAGAAAGGCGAAATTTGAATATGCATAGACCTAAGAAAGTTAAATGATGCATACATACATGATTTGTTTCCCACACCATTTATAGATGACGTATTGGAGAATGTTGGCAGACAGGAGGCTTATTCATTTACTGGTGGCTTTTTGAGATATCATCAAATAAAGATCACACCAGAAGATCGAAGCAAAACAACCTTCGCAAATAGAGTGGGGTTTCTTTCAATATACAATAATGTCATTGGGATTGAAGAACGCGCTTGCAATTTTCTCCCGAGTCATGATCACGAAGTTCAAGGAATTTATTCATAAATTTCTGGAGGTGTGTTTTGATGATTGGACTGTGTTTGAGTTAGTGAAGCACCATGTTGCGAGCCTATGCCTTATGCTAGACACATGTTGAAGGTATCAGATCACGCTAAACTTGAAGAAGTGCATATTCTGTGTGCCCTTTGGAATTTTGTTCAACCAAGTCGTATGTAAGCAGGGATTGATGGTGGATCTCTACTTCCATATCCTTGATCTGTGCACTTTGTTCCACCAGTAGCTTGAACATTTATCTTTCTATAACTTTATCTCTCCAAAATCCTTTGCCTATGGATCTTCAGTCACAGGAAACTTTAATTGCTTCTTTAGGGCTGCTATGTTAGCATTCTTCTTCTTAATTATTTCTTCCATGGCCTTTGAATTACCAGGATCAAAACCTGCTTTGATCACCATTTCCTCCAAATATTTAATTCTGTTGTCTTTAGAAAGAGAGGAAACTTTCTCCAGTTTAAGTTGAGATTGAACATTTTTTAAAGAAAGTTGTAGTTTAGAAGCAGTGAGGGCAGTCTGTGTGAAGGTTGAGTAGACCATTTCTCCTATTTTCCTGTGCATGTCCATCTGATCCAAAGGATGAACATCCTTTGCCTCAAACTCAAAGGTAGTCTGCTTGAAGTTAGCTGTTGATTTTGGTTGTGGAACCTATGCCTGTAAGAATGCCATATGCATTCTTTCTTTCTCCGTGTCATAGGTTAAAATGAACTTGTGCTCGATTGAGGGAGACTGCTTCTTGAATTGAGCAGAAATGTTGTCATGAAGGGCTTCATACCTTTGTTTAATTTCTTTATATTTCTGGAAAATATCCTGCTTCCTCTATTCTATGAATGTCTCTAGTGTATGAGGTGTTGTAGCTGGAGTTTATTTAGTAGTCAATGGATAATCGGTGGTACTATTTTCAAAATTCAATGTTTGAAGTCCAGAGAGTACAATGGTACCCTGTGTTTCCTCCAGTAGTGGAAAGTTTATCTTAGAGCCTGTCTTAATATTCTTTGTATATATCTTGAATTCTTTGGTTGAGACTTCTATGACTATAGGAGATTCATCCTCTCTCAGTCTCTTCTTGGTATTTTCCCTTGGTATAGGAGTCTCTGAGGTAGTCTTGGAAAGCAACTGCTCTTTGGCCTCCTGCAATGTGTTCTCTACTCAATGTTGTCGGTTCATGTACTTCTCTATTTTTGGTCTTTGGGTATGCACATAGGGAGTTTCCTTTTGTTCCACTCTTTGCTTAGAAATGACCCCAAATGGGTCATAAGACCATGTAAAGCTAAGAGGTAAATTCATTTGTTTCAGCAAGAGGTCTACTTCCTCTCTTGTTTCTCTACTGTTACAGATGAAAGGTCTTATCTATGTCTTAATTCTGAATCAAGACTTCTTCTTAGCAACCACAAAATGGATGTCGTTCGAGTGGATTATTTGCCTTATGTACTCCAAGGAAAATATAATCATTGGAAGGTACTTAGGCAACTTATATGGTGGCAGCTCTGAGCCATAAACTCTTATCTTTGTAAATAACTGGTATAGGTACCAATCTCTTGTCTTCAACTATTCACTAAGATGAAACACTTTCTGAATATCCTCATCAATTCTTGGAATCTGCTGTCCACTCAGCAAGCAAGTTGTTGGATACACAAACTAATCAATAAACTTTGTAAAATTGAATTCCTGTGATTGTTTTCTGATGATAGAGGTCCAGAAAATAATGGAATGAGGCTCTCCTTGTTGATTGAGCTTCTGCACTGCAAAGGGAAACCTGTCTATCTGGAAGAAAATGAACATGTACATAAGAATGGAAGAATATATGAACATTCCTTCAGTTAAAAACTGAAGGAATTGTTCATGAATTACATCTGCAAGGAAGTGACCATAGTCAAAGGTGACTGATAGTCCTTCTTCTATAGAAAGAGTGGATAGAAAGCCTAAAATAGGCTCATCTACCCATTCATATGAAAAGTAACCAAGTAGGTAGGACAAGACAGAGATAATCTGTTTGGTTCTTTGAGGGAAAATAGAAGAGGGATAAGGGGGATTCTTCTTAGGGAGTTGAGAATATTCTGGCAGGAAGACCTCAAAAATCCTGGCTCTCTGGGGAAAGGTGAGTTTCTGATAGATTTATTTGAGAGCTTCAAGGGAAAAGGGAGTCAGAGAGTCACTGTAGGGGACCTGCAACATTTGGTTTATACTTTCAGAGGTAATGGTGAAAATGATTTCACCATTAGGGGAGATGATAACCCTCTTACTTGAGAGATAAGAGGCATGAAATTTGAGGAAGAATTCAGGGAAATAGTAGGACTAGGGGAAGACGAACAGGGGTAGTCTAGACTACCAGAGGTTAATCTCGTCAGATTAGTCAAGGTAAGTATCACGAAACCAACAGTGTAATTCGAAGAGGTTGAATTCACATTGTGTCTCGGCAATTTTATAGTCTCAATCAACAAGGGGGATGTGGTCTAAATCCACAGGGGGAGTGAGCATGGGGTTTACCAAAGTGGCATCAGCTTTAGTCTTGGGAACCATCGTGGTAGCAGAATGAAAATTGGAGAGGGAGACAAATGGGATTCGCAGAGGATTTCTATTGATTGTGTGGAAATGCTAGGATGGAATTCCTTTATAAACAGTCGCTGACAAGCAGAATCTAGAGGGTTCGGGAGCAGTAAAACTGTAGTAAAATGATAAATGGATCTTTATAGATTCATAACTGGAGCAAGATAGTTGGATAAACAGTTATCCGAGAGAAGCATTTACTTAGAAACGAGACAGACGCAGCAGGAGGGAGCTGCAATAAAATTGGTGTAATGGTCGTTGACATGGCGACTCATGATAGGCGGATGGAGGTGCGGGGACGTTGGAAAGAAGTGATAGGCGGAAGGGATACATGGCGGTAGGGTAATGGCAGTTGAGGCGGGTTGCGGCGGGAGAAGAGGAAACCGCTTCCGGAGTGGGCTCATGGTAGTTTTTGGTATTATAGGGAGGGTCCAAAATGAAGAGGGGAGGACACGTAGTGGTGGGGAAAACCAATTTCCAGACCACCCCCCCTTGTTGTTAAAGAGAAATATAACAGGGGGATCCAAAAAGGATTAAGTGGAGTAAAGTGGGGTCGTGATAGGGCGCAGGGAGATGTGCAAGGTTTACCCCTAGCAGTCCCACATCATATCTCAGGCATATCTTTAGACTAAGGTCCGACTTTGGACAAAGGACCATATTGAACCATTTACATAATAAATCAAACTTTCCTAAACTAATGTTACTTAACCAATTAGGGTGCATTTAAAATTGCAAACCCTCATTTATTTTGCCATTTTTAAAGGACTAAGAATATATATTCAAACAACTAAAATAATATACCAACTGTATTAATGTAGATTAAATTGTTGGATTAGTTTATTCACCTATTCTACCTATCTAATCTCAACCAAGATTACATTGTTTGGCTAATTTATTCACTCTAATCTAATTGACATAAATTGAAATTTGCTTGAACATGATTAAACTATATGTTTCAAACAAAAAAAATTATTGTGGAATTTTAAACAAGCTGCACACAATTTCATGAATTTATTCTCTAAAAAATTATTGGACTATCAGTGGCACTTCAATTGTCATCACTTTCAAATTTATTCAATTTTTTGTGGGGCTCTTTTATCATTTCTTTTTCTTTTTCTATTTTTTCTATTTTTATATCCTCTTTTCATTTTTTATTTTCATTTATACATACTTTTTTGGAAATCATTTGTAGTATGCAATATTATTTACAATTTGAAATACTGAAAGAAATCATTCAATCATCGTTTGATCCTATAAATTATAGAACCCTAACACTAGGTGAAATTAGAGTGTCAATACGACTACCATCACATCCCATCAACACAATGTCTTCTTACCTTGTGTTTAGTCATCATCTAAAATAGTGAAACATTGAGACACATGTGCTTGTAGGTTCAAATTTTTGTCATTTATAGACTGAGAATGGAATTGAGCACACATGAATAAGCTTGTAAACCACCCTTTTTGTAATTTATAAGGAAAATCTAGAAATCTTTTAAAAAATGTCAATATCATCAAAATTGCTTTTAGTGTTCTTTTAGGTTTAGTTAACTCAATATAATTTTATATCATTATGGATCATTTTTGTTTTATTTGAAGCATTCTCGAGAATGCAACACAATCCTTGAAAAATGTACTAGGTTGTTGTGTTAAGACATGTTTTAGCAACTACAACCACCCTCCAAAATTTTTCCTTAGCTTCATTTTGGAGCCTCCCTACCAACCTTTCACATCATCATGTCTTGCCTTGTCAAGTACACAAGCTTCAGTGTTTTTCTTGCAGAATGATAGCCTATGCATCAGAGCTTGTTGCATCACCCTCACAGGTTGTTTCTCTGGACTTAGTCTAGTTGCAGGCTAAGCAGCTCCCTCAAGAAATTGCGCAATTCTAGAGAGTAACCAACCTTCCCTCCAGAAATTACGCAAATTTGCTTGTCATTTTTCATTGAGAAAATTGCGCAATTCCTCCTAGTAGGGCAGCTCAACCCAGAAATTGTGAAATTTTGGGTAGCAGTCAGTTGCTCTACCCATAAATTATGCAATCCCTTTGGGCAACCAACCCAGCTCCCTCCTAGAAATGCTCTTTTTTCCCCTTAGCTGAGCAAATTGTTGCATGTGTAGTTGGGTTGACCGATTCCCTCTGGACAAAGAAAAATTGATTTGCATGCATGGACTGCTTCTCCCAAGGTAGCATGTAAGGGCATCCCTTGATTAAGGGATCTATTTTTAGCAGCTGGAGGTTACATGCAAGGGCATCCCTTAATTCAGGAATCTATTTTTAGCAACTAGAGGTTACATGCAAGGATCATTTTAGAAACCTCCCTCCAAGTGTTGCTTTTCCTAGATTTGTGGCATGCACATCACGACCTTGATTTTATCGAAACTCATCAATTAGACACTATAGAGCTCATTCCTCACATTGACCTTGCATCTTTGACATCCCACATTGCATATAGGAGTCGTCGACACATTCAGCTCAATTGTTTCGGGGTAAGCCCGCTTTTCATGTCTCGCGCTGTGTTTCTGTCGCTTTTTGTGTTTCTCTTTGTGTGAGTGTTGTCTGCTTTATTTCAGTGAGCACTTGTTGTCATTTTGATGTATGTTAGCTTGTAGAAGCATCGTTTAAGTTTTCATTCACATCTCATTGTTGTCGTATGCATTACATTGTTTTTTCATCGACAATCGTCGTTGAGGCGACTCGCTTCACACACATGCATCCTTTCTCGTTTTCTGAATCCTACACCTGTTGTTTTCATGTATGATCATTCACTCTTTTTCGCACTCATTTCTTCATGTATTCAAACTTCTCATGTTTTCAGTCACCCGACGGTCAGTCTAGGCTGCCTTTACCTGGACCGTGCCCTGCCCGGCTAGCACTACGCATTTCCAGAAGAGAAGGATATGCCTTCCCTCCAGAAATTGCACAAGTTTGGCCCAGAACTGACCTCCAGGCTTGCATTGCACAATTCTTGGAGGTAGTGTCCTGCTGGCCCCAAAAATTGCGCAATGCAATTTGCTGGTTACATGTCGCTGCTGACTAAAATTGCACATTCCGCAGTTTCAGTCCTCAGCGGTCCAAGCTGAACTGTGCATTATGTATTTCCAGTAGTCATTCAGCCTCCTAACAACCCAGATTGTGCCTTGTGTAGTTTTGACAGTCAGTCTCCCGACTTCCCAGCGAAAATTGTGTAACCTTCACGATCAATCACACAGGTATGTTGCAAGTCAGTCCTCAAGTTTGTTTTGGTTTTCGACTGACATATTGCTTTCCATGAGTGTTGCTATGTCTCCAAGCATCACAAGTGTTCATCTGTCTCTCAACAACACAAGTACAATGGCTTCCAGGAGAGTAGAGTCAAAGACACTATTAAGAGTGCAACTGGGGATGCAGTCGATCAAGTGTCTTTGAACTTTCCTATCCACGAAGACATGAAGTTGTTCATTGAAAATGATATCAAGATCAATGGAAATGGCATCACCGCGAGCAGCACCATCAACAACAGCAAAAGGCAGCAAACCTGCACACGACGAATGCAAGAGAAAGGTTGTTGACATGATCCAGGTGGATATTGGTGGCCACCTGCCAAGTCCACCTGGACCCCCACCATTGTCTTTCTCAGCATTTTCAGTTTCCTTAATTGTAGCACAACTTACTATTTTTAGCAGTTTTTCGGGTCCTGAACTTCCGGAGCCGTTTTGAGGCCCTAAACGACGTTTTTTGGGAAATCTACCGCCACGCGATTTTTCTGATAAAAATCGTCTTTTCCGTCGTAGTCCTCGGAGAGATCTTTCCAACGGGCTATCATGCACGTCAAACGGAGATAGTATGACCAATTCGCGACCCCGGGAAGTTGATGTACCAACTTACCCAAAAACGGGGCCCACAATTTGGTGTTTCATCTTCTAGGGTTAGGTTTTGGAATGTGAAGGGTTTTCTATTGTTTCTCAACAATAAATAGGCCTCCGAGCCTCATTGTAAGACAGTTCAGAGGCATGTAGCCATCACATCTCTTCTCAGAGATAAGCTACCATCGCCCTAGCTAGTTTATTTCCATTTCTGTTGTAAGCATATTTGAGTATTTTCCATTAATGAAATGAAGTATTATTTCCGCTGCATCTTTGTGTATATGGTTATCTCTGTAATTTGTTGTGTTCTTGTTTAAATCCGGATCAGTGGTATCAGAGCGGTCTGTTTTTTCTCTGTTTTTCTTTGCATGTCCCTAACAAGGTCGGGATATAAGGATTTAGGGCTTGAACTGGTTGAACCTTTGCAAGACCAGCCTCGCAAATCCCGACGGCCTCCCATGGCGGACGAGAAGAAAGACGAGGGGGCAGGAGATCCCATCAAAATCTTGCTCGAAGAAGCCCTCGAGCGACAACGGAACGCGATGATGGACAGTTTTGCCCAGATCCTTCAGCGGCTACCGAGAAGCAACGCATCGGCTTCCAGCAGCTACTCTGGAAACGCCACACCCTTTAAGGTACAAGTTAATTTTGAAATCCCCATATTCGAAGGTCAGATAGACGCAGATGCCGTAGATAAATGATTAAATCTGCTAGAGGGTTATTTTTCTGTTCATGAATTTTCGAGTCGGGAAAAGATTGTTTTTGCTCTCCTCAAAGCAGCCCCCCACGTCAAGGACTGGTGGGAAACCTACTGCGAGCAGAAGGATGAAAGTACTGGCTCACTATTTTCAGCCGCACCCACCTGGGATTCGTTCCGGGATGCTATCAAGGAGCAGTACTACCCTGTCGGGAGCTATGAGGATGAATACATAAAGTGGACCACGTTGCGGCAGGGAAGGGACCAAGACGTGCCGGAGTTCACCAATCTTTTCCATACCCTTCGCACAAAGTTGGGTATCAAGGATTCGGAGCAACATTTGATACTCAAATACCGTGGCTGCCTGCACAAGTACATCCAGGAAGAAATACAATTCCTAAACATCCCCTCGCTCGGCGCAGCATACCGGTATGTCGTCAAGGTCGAGCAGAAGTTTAAACAAAAGAAGCAAGACTTTGGATCTGCGAATCCAAAGCAGGGGAAAGGTGCCCCTAACCACAGAACAAAGGACAAATCCAAGGCGGGACAGCCCAAGACAACCAGCCGAAGCTGCAAGCAAAGAACATCGTCGCGAAGCCGAGAAAGGACATTGGAAAATGGTGCGAGTTCCATAAGAGCTCCACTCACAACACAAGTGAGTGTCGGGCCAAGCAGTCACTGGTGGTTGAGCTAAAGGTTTCAGAATCAGATGCATGTTCCGACACGGAGTCAGAACCCGATAAGGGGTATGAAAAAGGGAAGCAGATCATTGATGCGGACCCCAGCGCCACTGTTGCTACCGCAAAGATCCAGAAAATGAACCCGAAGATCCAGAGGAGGAGGAGCGTCTCTTCCACTCCCAGATGTGGGTAAAGGGCTCCCCGATACAGTTCATTGTTGATAGCGGGAGTCAAAAGAACCTCATTTCGGCAGAGGTCGTGAAGCGGTTGGGCTTACCGACCACATCACATCCACAACCATACACCATTGGGTGGCTTCACCAAGGACGAGATCTTCGCGTGAGCCAGCAGTGTCGCCTTCCATACAACATCAAGCCCTTCACGGATGAGGTATTGTGTGACATTGCTCCCCTTGAAGTTTGTGATGTATTACTAGGACAACCATACTTGTGGAAGCGACATGCTGTGTATGAATCGAAGCCCCGTGCAGTTATTATTACATTGGGAAATAAGTTGTTCAGGATACCAGAGGTAGCACCACCTGCCGCCCTCTCTTTGATTACTGCAAAACAATGCAGTAAGATCATTTCCAAAACCAGGAAATTTGTTTTCCTGATGATACGCCCTCAAGGAAAGAAGAAGACAGTGGCCGCGGCCTCCAAACGGGGCCCCTCTGCACGACAACTACAGATGGACAAGATTGTGGAGGAGTACGAGGACATCTTCACCTCCCCGGCAGGGGTTCCTCTGCACTGTCAAGTCAAGCACTCCATCGATCTGACCCCAAGTGCACCGCTACCCAATGGACCAATTTATCGGCGCTCCGTTCTGGAGAACGATGAAATCAAGAGGCAGATTCAGGAGCTCCTGCAGAAAGGTCACATCCGTCTGAGTTCATCGCCCTGCGGGAGCTCGATCGTGTTGGTACAGAAGAAGGATGGGACGTGGAGACTCTGTATTGACTATCGGGCGCTGAACAAGATCACTGTCCGTAATAGGTACCCGATCCCACGAATTGATGACCTCCTAGACCAACTAAAGGGGGCGAAATATTTCAGCAAGATCGATCTGAAGTCAGGATATCACCAGGTACCAATCGAACCCTCAGATGTGTGGAAGACTGCCTTCAAATCCAAGGAGGGCCTATTCAAATGGTTGGTCATGCCTTTCGGATTGACGAATGCTCCTGCAACCTTTATGAGGCTAATGGATGACATCTTGTGGCCATTCACCAACTCCTTTGTAGTAGTATACTTGGATGACATTCTGATCTTCAGCCAGAGTTGGGAAGAGCACCTCCACCACATCCGACAGGTTCTCCAAACACTGCGGCAACACAAGCTATGTGCCAATTTGGAGAAATGCACTTTTGGCATGATCGAGGTTCAGTATCTGGGATACATCATTGATGAACAGGGGGTGCATGTCGATCCAGCCAAGGTCCAAGTCATTCGGGATTGGCCCTCTCCAACCACTCTAACAGAGCTACGCAGCTTTCTAGGTCTTGCCAACTTCTACCGCAGGTTTGTGTTGGGGTTTTCTCATATTTCTTGGCCCTTGAATCAAGTCACCAAGGGCGAGGCGAAAGCAAAATTCTTTTGGTCTGAATCTCAACAGAAGGCATTCAGGGAGTTGAAGGATCGCCTCTGCATGGCACCAGTGCTCGCGTTACCAGATTTACAACAAACATTTGAGGTCGAGACAGATGCCTCTGACTATGCTATTGGGGCAGTCCTTACTCAACATGGACATCCAGTGGCATATCACAGTGAAACACTTTTAGACACAGTCCGGAAGTACCCCACTTATGATAAAGAGATGTATTCCATTGTACAGGCCTGCCGACAATGGAAGCATTACATTTTGGGGAAGGAAACGGTCATCCACACAGACCACCGACCTCTGCAGTTCATACAGACCCAAGGGAAATTGCAAAATGATCGCCATCAGAAGTGGTCTACATACCTGCAACAGTTTCACTTGAATATCAAGTACAAAAAGGGCAGCACCAATAATGTTGCAGATTGCCTCAGTTGACCACCAATCATGGCACTAACCACCGTGCTCAACTCCTGCGGGCACGAGACTTCTGATTGGCCACTTCTCTACAAAAGCGACCCAGAATTTGGCCACACATACCAGACACTCTTGGAGGGTCGGCAGGTTGCAGATTTTCACCTCCAGGATGCCCTATTATGCCACCTCGGTCACCTTTGTGTTCCTTCAAGCGAGCGTGCCAAGATGATTTGGGAAGCACACTACAGTCGGCCTGCTAGGCATTTCGGGGTCGAGAAAACAGCGGCAGTACTACAAAATTATTTCTATTGGCCGAATCTTCGACAGGATGTTGGGAAGTACATCCGATCATGTACTGCCTGTGCCATTGCCAAACCGACCATTAAGAAGCAAGGCCTCTACACCCCGTTGCCTACCCCTAGTCGACCTTGGGAATCCATCTCCATGGATTACATGTCAGGCCTTCCTTCCACTAAGCATGGAAATGACTGTGTTTTTGTGGTCGTCGACAGGTTCTCAAAGATGGCCATTATGATGGCCTGCAAGAAGAATATCACAGCAGAAGCCACTGCTAAACTCTTCTTTGAACGAGTGTGGGTGCACTTTGGGATCCCACAGTCTATCATCTCAGATCGGGACAGTCGGTTTCTCAGCACATTTTGGTCCAGTCTCTGGTCAATGATGGACACCAAACTCACGAAGTCCACAGCCTTCCATCCTCAAACTGATGGCCAGACAGAGGTTGTCAATAGGATGATTGTGCACATTCTGCGCATGTATAACTCAAAGCATCCACGCACATGGGACGAGAGCCTCCCCTATGTTCAGCTTAGCTACAACCGAGCTCTTCACAGCTCCACTAGCCATAGCCCTTTTCAGGTGGGTTTGGGATTCCAGCCACTATGCCCCATTGATGTGGCCATGCCACTTGCAGCTACTCACATGAATTCAGCTCATGTCCAGTCCAAAACAGATAAGGCCACCAGCTTCATCCACCAGCTTCATTGAGCGCATCCAACATATTCGCCAGCAGGTCCATGAAATTCTTGAGAAATCAAATGCCAAGTACAAGCAGCGACATGATCAACATCGGGTGCCACACAAGTTTCAGGTGGGCGACAAAGTCTGGTTGCATTTGCAAAAGGAACGCCTTACTGGAGCCTATCGGAAATTGAGACCACTCCGATATGGTCCTTACACCATTACTAAGGCTATGGGAGACAATGCATTTGAGCTCAGCATTCCCCCATTCCTTGGCCTGCACCCAGTGTTCAATGTGGACCGCCTTCGGCCATACTTTCCACCATTGCTAGACACATCCGACATTGCAGAACAGCTCAAACCCACAGAATTAAATCCAGATTGCATGGAACAAGCTGCAACTGATCGGATCATGGACACACAGATCAAGAACACTCGCCAACAGAATATCCAACTGTATCGAGTTGTCAAAGCAGGCCAACTCCTTCAGCAGGGAAAGTGGCTCACCAGGGAACAAGTTCAGCAGAAGTTTCCTCATCTCATGGAGGATCTCAACGCAATGGGGACCATTGCTTCCTAAGGGGGGAGGAATGATCCAGGTGGATATTGGTGGCCACCTGCCAAGTCCACCTGGACCCCCACCATTGTCTTTCTCAGCATTTTCAATTTCCTTAATTGTAGCACAACTTACTATTTTTAGCAGTTTTTCGGGTCCTGAACTTCCGGAGCCGTTTTGAGGCCCTAAACGACGTTTTTTGGGAAATCTACCGCCAGCGATTTTTTTGATAAAAATCGTCTTTTCCGTCGTAGTCCTCGGAGAGATCTTTCCAATGGGCTATCATGCACGTCAAACGGAGATAGTATGACCAATTCGCGACCCCGGGAAGTTGATGTACCAACTTACCCAAGAACGGGGCCCACAATTTGGCGTTTCATCTTCTAGGGTTAGGTTTTGGAATGTGAAGGGTTTTCTATTGTTTCTCAACAATAAATAGGCCTCCGAGCCTCATTGTAAGACAGTTCAGAGGCATGTAGCCATCACATCTCTTCTCAGAGATAAGCTACCATCGCCCTAGCTAGTTTATTTCCATTTCTGTTGTAAGCATATTTGAGTATTTTCCATTAATGAAATGAAGCATTATTTCCGCTGCATCTTTGTGTATATGGTTATCTCTGTAATTTGTTGTGTTCCTGTTTAAATCCGGATCATGACAGCATAGAGGCAAAGCAAAGCTGCAAGTTCAAAGCAAATCCACTCATGACGAAAGCAACTTTGGAGATTGAGGCTATGAGGTGACGACGTGACATGAAGATCATGCGATGGCAAAGAACGAAACATATAAGGAGTTTCATGTGTAGAAGTAGCAACTCAAGGAAGAATAGGAGTTGCATAGACGAGAAAATGAGTTGCAATAGGAATAGGTACAGGAGGGGGCACAACATGAACAAACAGATGAAAATGTGCACGTACAAGTTATGGATCCATCCCAGCAATTGGCACAGAGCAAACAAGGTGAGCAATGTTGTTGATCACATGCAAGGGAATTCAACAACATGCATGTCATTGTGTGCACGCATGTGATCTCACCCCTTTGGCACACTCACTGAGGCAAAGACAAGAAGCAAGTCCAACTGGAGCTGAACATGTATTTTGAAAAGTTTATGTGCACGGGCACCAACACATGCTTGGAGATCATCACAGACACTATGCATCAACATGTTGTCGGTTCGGTCGCACCCAGGACAACCATGCACATGCTATTAGACGAGTTGGACGGAGGAGCCATACCAATTTACCCAGATGCAAGAGAGGCAAGAGTTCACTTTAGCAAGATGTCACCATTGAGTGCACAGACACCATCACAAATGACCAAGCTTCGCATTAGTTCAACACCATCGACCATCACAAGGATTTCAAAGAGTTGGTCTCACCACAACGATCTGAGTGATAGTGATGTTTTGCATGGCTTGCTCAAGACATTTTGTCTCACATGGTTACATGTGCAGAATGTATGTAACGTCTTGTCAAGTGGAATTTTAAGTGTCGATAGTTGAATGTAACAGTCATAGAGTAGATGAAGAGTCATGAGGGTAGATGAACTGTCATAAAGGGGAATGTCAAGGGCCACCCCACCCTTTGTTATAAATAGCACCTCATAACTCATGGTATAGGCTTTTGGTCAGCCAAGCTTCCGATAAGACTATCTTAGAGAGACCTTGGACAGTATTGTAACGCACCTTGGCTTCTCCACTATGCAGAGCTAATATATCTCTTTGGAGGAGTAGGTGGTTGTGGATGTAACGTTTCGTTATCGGAACTAGTGGTTGGACATGGATGTATTGTATTACTGGAACTTACACTTCTTAATATAATAGAGCCAACATGTTTCATGCATAAGTCATATTGTATTCCAACTATCTTGTTTACTCTAAATGGTATATGTATATGTTTTCTTACGCATGCATGTATGGACTATTATGTATAAGTATCTATGAATCTTACAAAAATGGGTTGATTGGTTTAGCCATCACTATGGATTGTTATCTAACTTGATTTCCATTTTGTGATGCATCTTCGCTCGTGTGTTCCCTTCCAAGTCACATAATATCATAGGTTTCCAAGGGGCACACTCACCCAACTCTCAGTGTGTTAGAACCGTTCATGCACCTTCTTTGTATTATCGCAGCTATCACGCCCTTGCTACCAATAGGGACATCTTACTTGCCTCTGTGTGAAATCATGATCAAGGCATTACCATGTGACCCACTGCTAGGGATCCTACACCAAACAGTCTGAGGTCTAATTGGGACTTCTTACCGGGGAGATCCCCTGACATGTTGGCAGGTCCGGCACCATCAACAAGACATTAAAACTTGTACAACAAAATCTTTCACCTCAATATAAATTCCTAAAGCTCAAGTACAAAACTTGGGATAATGAATAGGGATCCATTATCACCTCACCAACCCTCTTCTCATTTATGGTTGATGCTCCTCCAACTCAATGGGGGTTCTCCTTAAGTTAGAGTTTCTAAGGTTTTATGGATTTGAATGTAATTTCAAGATTTGATTTCAGAGGGAAGATCCCCAAACACACACAATGAATAAATCATAATGTGGTTCTTAAGAGAAAACCCTACCAAAATGGTATAAACAATGGAAAATGCCCTTCTCTCCAATTCCTTTTTTCCAACCTTTGTTTTCACCTATCTGGTTATTATTTATATCTAAAGGGGGTGTGAAGAATCATAGAAGTTGGTTGATGATGCAACAATTATGGTCGATGATGCAGTGACTATGCCACAAAAAATAGTTGACTCCTTATGTTTTTCCTTTATAATGTTCAAGCCAATAGTGGTTTGCATGGATTTCCACATATATCAACAGTGCTTTGCATGGATGCCCGATCAACGATGCTCTACTTGGATGCCCATGTGTTAATCCTTTAATACAATGGATACATTATAATGTTAATCGTTCATAGGGATCTGTTAAGTGACCAGATGGTGGTGTGATACATTATAATTTTAATCTTTCATAGGGATCCATTAAGTGAAAAGATGGTGGTGCTTTCTTTTTTCTTTTTCAAGAACATTCAATAGAACTTTCCAATAAGTTCCAGAATTCAAAAATCAATGTTGACTATGAACTTTTTAGAATCAAAAATCAATGATAGCATCCATGCCCAAAAAAATCATCTTATTTTTAGTCTTTCATTATGAACATAAGTTCAACATCTTATTTCTTGTATTTGAGAATGAACAATCAGTTCAATGACTAATGTGGAATGTGAAAGCAACACATACACTCAAATGATAGGAACCATTATTGACCTAACTTGGATTTTTAAATATTTGGTTATCCAGGAATGTATTTTGATCAATTGCATCTTTCATTTAATTTATTTTAAATTTTCAAAATATTTTTTTGTTTTCATACTATTTTTTTTTCATTTTGCACTCAAAAAAACATAGCGTAATCATGGTATATCTACCATATTGGACATTTCAACTGGATTAGACTATCTCTTCTAGCTTTTGCTTCGTCACTTTTGTGGAGCATACAAATGCAGTTATTGTTGATCATTTTCTTCCAGGAGCTTATCAGTGCATCATTGGATGGATCAGTGTGTGTTTGTGATCTATTTAGATATCGAAACTTCCAAACTTTTACAACTCCTTCACCAAAACAATTTGTTTCATTAGCAAAATATCAGAATCGTGAAGTAATATGCGTTGGTAGCCTGGACACCTTTGAGGTAATTTACCAAATGATTGTCACAATGATGGAACAAATAATGTGCAAATTAAGAGATTTGTTGTTAGATATCAATTATAATTTTGATCTTTAGATCAAAAACTGAGGTTATTCATTGATTAATGCTTTCCTAATTTAGCTTTTTATTATTAGAGGGTTCTTGGGTTTTTCATAAGGTGATGGTAATTCTATAGTAAATTTATCCATTTGAATGATAATGATAAGAAGAGTAGCATTAGCTTTTCAAGGGATTATTATGCAAACAAAAAGCAATAATTTATAAAGATCCTTATGGGCAAGGCCCTCTCCTATGGGGCCTTGTGTCCCCAAAAACATATTTTATCTTTTAATTGGTAAGGAAATTAATCTACTCGCTGCATCAAACTCTATAAGACTCGACAACTTTAGTGACATTACCCTTTTGTCATGCTAAGACAATATTGTTCTGAGTCATTTGTGTGTTATTTCTTCACTTTTCAAGTCACTTCATTATGCTAATCCTTCACATCTGCAAATTGCTTAATTATACTAGAAATAAATGTCTAAGTATAATAAATTAAATAGAATCTAATTGTTTCTAATAAATGAACTCAATAAACAATCTCTAAATAAAAACATAAATATTTATTATATTCAACATTTATAATACATTAAGCAAATAATTTATAGATTATTCATATATTTATTATACTAAATATAGCGAATAATTATTGAACTAGGTAAATTAATATGTAAATAAAAACGTAAATACATATTATATTAAACCTTTATAATGTATTAAGAAAATAATTTGTAGACTACGATATTATTTAACGGGAACATATTAATCCAATAATCCATTTTTCTTACCTCCTTTTGAAACATAAGTTGTTGGTAGCTTTAATTTGTTGGTTGTCATTGATGTGGTTAGTTAATGGAGCTTTGAGATCCAAAATAATTAAATTATTTAATAATTTGGGTGTGTTTATGCCCTTAATACTTTCATAATATCATAATCAGTTATGTTCCACATAAATTTCTGGGTACATATATCGTTGGAATGCTTCCACTAAGGTTTATTGACGTACTGATGGTAGAAACTTGAGATTAGGTAAAAAATGCACTCCCGAGGAAACAAAACTAGACCCTATCCATCAAACACATGTTACCTAGTTAAACGGATTCTTATCTCAAAGGTCATCAACTAGTCAAGTCTAAGAATGAATTCACTATTTTGAAATAAAATAGCGAATTTATTGTTGGTGAATTTGGGTTTCAAGTTTTGACAATTTATAGTTTTTCTAAGTCTAGATCTATTTCAATTTGGGATCTGCCAAGCACACAGGGATCATATCTCTTTTCACTCTAAAAGAGGTTTGCAAGTTAAGAGATTGTATCCCTCTCAACACTTGATAGATCCAAGGTTATGATGAATTTAAGATAGGATAAACCGTTGTATAATTTATTGAAATTGATTGTACCAAGAGTAGTGAGAGGTATCATCATCCAAATTGATAAGAGTAGTGAGATACCTGTCATGTGAAATGGGATAAACAATTATAGAATTTGATAGACGTGAGTAGTGAGACACTTGGGAGTAGTGAGATACATCTCATATACTTAGATCCATCTTAACTCTAGGTCTACAATGCTTTGAGTTGATCCCTTTCAGAGCTCGGTGGATTTAAGATGTATCTAGGCTTTGCAAAATTATTGGTTATCAAAACCTGCCCAATAACCACCAATAGTAAATTCACTATTTATGTAATTTGGTCAGTCGAAATATTTACATAATAAGACAGAATAAGACATTACAACATCTCCCATATTAAGTTCAAGAGTAGCTCTTAGCACAATTACATTTTATTTTTTTGAATTCTTCTAAATACTTATAAAATATGAGATTAAAATAAATTTACATATATCTTTGTAAAATTTTATAATAAAATAAATAGATATACATCTATTATTAATTGATGAAATACAAAATTAAAATAAATTTATATTAATTAAATCTAAATAAAAATACGTGTTTATAAAATTTAATAATAAAATAAATTAATATAAATGGAATATTTAAACGTTGATAGACTTACGTGTTTAATTTTTTCTTTATCATATCCAATACATCTGATAGGGGAGGGGGAGCTCCTCAACAAAAACACCCCGTCGCTATTTATCCAAGACTGGATAAACTCTCCTTCTTTTTATAAAATATAAGAGTAAAATCAATTTAATTAAAAATATAAGATTATATTAATTAGAGTAAAAAATTATTTTAATATTAATTAATAAAATATATTTTATAATACAATTTATTTTTGTAATATAGGATTAAAACAAATTTATATTTATTTATAAAATATAAAAGTAAAATCAATTTAATTAAAAATACAAAATTATATTAATTAAATTTAAGTAAAAATTTATCTTAAATTAATTAATAAAATATATTCTATAATATAATTTATTTTTCTATAAAATATAAAATTAAAATATATTTATATTTAAGTAAATTTAAATAAAAATATATCTTAAATTTAATTAATAAAATCTATATTAAGATATGGTTTTATAAATATTTTTAATATGAGAAATTTTTATCTTAGTTTGAAAATGAATCATACTGGTTGGTTGGAAAAAGTAAACCAAATATTTTTGATGTGATTTTTTCAAAAAAAAATCCAAAAATTTTCATGATTTATTTTATAAGAAATTTTTATCTTATCCTAAAATAAATCTTAGTTAGAAAAAATAAACTAACTTAAAAATGAATCTCACAGACTGGTTGGAAAAAATAAACCAAATATTCTCAATGTGATTTTTCATTTTTTTTCAGAAGAAAAAAGCGATATATGATATATTGAGAAAATATAATGGTCAGAAATACATGAAGGCATGAGCCGTAGCCGCATGTCCAGAACAGGGACTGCAATAAAGCATAAAGTGGCAAGCAGAGCCACAAACCAAAGAGCCTAAAAATAGCCGTAGATGGAGGAGAGGCCAGAAGGAGGCCGCGGTGATGACTGTATTACATGTACAGGAATTACAAATAGACAAAAAGAGTCATGTTCTGTATAGTTAGAGGCAAAGAAGCTGCAAACAGAAAACCATATAGCCGCGTATCAGTGAGGAATAAATGAAGGAAAGTTGCCAGGTGTGTCCAGAAGGGACAGCAGAAGAGTCTGTAGCCGCTGGAAACGTCGAACCAGGAAGAAACATTCGTTGAGAATGAGATGGAAAGCCCATCAAGAAGAGCACAGAAAGAAAAGAGCTGCGGGAGCAACGAACTAGTCCTGTGAAGGCATGAGCGCTGCTATTTGAGACAAAACAGAGTTGAGAGGCAGAGTGCAGCCCTGAAAGATGTTTCGGTTTCGCCATTTCCATAGATTCCAACATGTAAGAATGAGAAGAGCATGCCGGACGGGGCATTGAGCGCTCCACCATTCAAAAGCCTCCTGAACTGTGGCAAAGGATCGAAGAGGAAAACCATATGTAAGAGAGAGATCATACCAGATAGAGGAGGAGGCGGGGCAGTCAAAAAACATATGATGATTTGTTTCTGCCGCAACTGTGCAAAAACGACAAACACTTGGACCCTGCCATCCTTTTTTTTGGAGGACTTCCCAGGAGAGGTTCTTATTCGAAAAAAGAAGCCAAGAGAAGAGAATGGATTTAAGAGGGCAGTGAGCTTTCCAGAAACAGGCAGGGAAAGGAGGGGAGGGGAGCGGGGCAGGAAGGGAGAGAGCAGAGTAGAGGCTTTTAACCAGAATAGGGCGAATGGCATTGTCTAAAGACCAAGTCAAAGCATCCGTTGTCCCGATTTTAGAGAAAGCAGAGAGAGAGAAACGGATGGTGAATGAGAGCCAAAGGGGGCGAAGGAGCGGAGGTAAAGCTAATTGAATATCAGATTTCCAAATGGGCTCCTGAGAGGACCATGCGTGAATGAGTTTGTCCCAGGTGATAAGACCTCTAGCATGGAAAAAGGAGAGCAGAGGTAAAGGAATAATAGATTCAAGGTTATGGAGGGTGCGGTCGATGCCGATGTAAACATTAGAACCAGAAAAGATTGTCCATTTCAGATGCATCAGGAAGAAAGGCTGGAGCTTTCTAAAGCAGATCCAAATAGGGGAGCCCGATCGAATGCCAAGAGATGATCTCTTGTACCAGTAAGATAGGGGTTTGCCTTTGAGATATCTCTGTATAATGAGGGCGCTCCATGGGCTGGAACCGAAAATGGCTCGATGCAGTGACTTGCAGATAAGCGCCTGACCAAAGAATTTCATGTTAAGAAGGCCCCAACCCCCAGCTTTCTTAGGCCGAGAGATAGAGTCCATAGAGGCTAGGTGATATTTTGACTGATGAGAATGGCCGCCCCACAGAAAATTAGCAGCTATGGATTTCAATTTCTTTGAGATGGAGGCCGGAAGGATAAAGAGATGACCCCAGTAAACCGCAAGCTGTGAGAGGACAGATTGCACCAGTATAAATCTGCCTGCAAGAGAAAGAAGACGAAATTCCCAGCCTGCGATTTTTCGGAAGAAACGGTCTAGAAGCCATAGCCAATCTTGACTACGGTATCCCCTTGCTTTCAGTCGAAAACCTAGATAGGTGAAACCATCCTTAATCAGAGCAAGGTGAATACCAAACCGGTTTGCAATCCACTGTGCCAGAGCAGGATTGGAAGCGTTGTGGTATAGCACAGATTTTCCCTTGTTGATACAGAGACCCGTAGCCATATGAAACTTATGGAGAATCATAGAGAGGGAGATCCAAGACGACTTGCACAACATTGCAAAAATAAGAACATCGTCCACGAAAAGGTTGTGAGATAGAGAGATGTTCCTGCAGATCTTTACCGGCTTGCATCGACCGTCACTGACAGCAAGATTGTTATGGCTGCTGAGAGAATTCATAACCAAAATGAAGAGAATGGGGGATAGCGGGCAGCCCTGACGGAGCCCTCTCTCAGCTCGAAAGAAGGAAGACGGGATACCATTGATGATGACAGAGAAGGAGACACTTTCAACACACGCCATAATCCAGCTGACGGCCCGGGACCTCAAACCGATTTTGGCAAGGAGGATTCTGAGGAAGCCCCAATCCACACAGTCAAAGGCCTTTTTGAGGTCGATCTTGAGAGCAGCTACATCAATGTTTTTAGAGGAGATGGAGAACAGGCATTCCTGGGCCGTGGCAACTGCGTCCAGGATGAGCCTGTCCTTGAGGAAAGCGTGTTGTTCCTTTGTGATAAAGGAGCAGAGGATCTTCTTCAATCGCTCAGCTATAATTTTAGATATGATCTTGTAGAGAGAGTTGCACAGAGCAATGGGCCGGTAATCCCCCAGAGATAAAGACTTTTCCTTTTTTGGAATGAGCGCGATGAAGGTGGCCGATAAGGCACTGTTGATGTTCCCGGAGATACGAGAAGAATCCGCCATGTCCAGCAAACCGTTTATGAAGAGATCCTGAAAAAAGGAGAAAAATTCGACCGGCCAGCCATCAGGCCCCGGGCTTCTGTCCCTCTTGAAGCTCTTTAAAGTGTCTTTTATCTCCGCCTCCGAAACCGGCCTGAAAAAGTCATCGTTTGCAGCCTCGTCAAACATGATAGGGAGCTGATCCACAGCCCATGACATGTCGTCCAGGTCACAGAATTGTCTTTTGTATTGCTCCTTGAAGAAGCGGGTGGCTTCGGCAGAGATGTCCTCATGGGAGGAGAGAATGACGCCCTCCCCATTTTCGATTTGCCAAATGGAGTTGTAGGATCTGCGGGCATTAGCAAAATTGTGGAAGAAACGAGTGTTGCGGTCCCCCTCCCGGAGCCAGGTAGCTCGGCTTTTTAGCCGCCAGGTCGATTCCTCTTTTTGCAGGAGGTCGTTCTTTTTCTTTTCCAAGGATCTGAGAAGAGATTTATCATCCAGCGATAAACCACAGATGGGAAAAGTGGAGGAGAGGCGGCAGATTTCACGATCAATCTCAAAGAGGTCCTGTTTGTCCCTTTTTTTTTGTTTTATCTGCCACGACTTTACAAGAGCCTTTAACCGGTGTATTTTGTCCCTGAAGGTAAGAAGGAAGGCGTCCTCAGAATTGAGAATGTTAGACCAGCTTGAATGAATGAAGTCGATGAAGGATTGATCTTGGAGGTGAACCGAGTTGAATTTGAAAGAGTAGCCCATCGTGGTGGCAGGAGGCGGCCAAGACAAAAATATAGGCATATGGTCGGAGGATAGAGCAACGCCGGTTGTAACAGTCGGCTTGCCCCATAAATCAATGATGCTGGATTTTAGGAGAAAACGGTCGATCCTCTTTGCGATATAAGCGGAGCCAGATCTGCCATTGGACCATGTTGGAACCATTATGTCGGGGGCGATATCAACCATATCCCTTCTGAGCATTTCCCGTCTCATTTTGTGGGCCATGCCGTCCACAGCATTTCCCTGCCCCCAGCATTCTTCAGGGCTGAGAGTCATGTTGAAGTCACCTGCAATTAACAATGATTTTAAGTCTAGAATATCAGAGCAGAAAAGAGAGTTCCAGAAAGGGATTTTGTTTCGATAGGGAGCGTAGACATTTAAGAGATTGAGGGTCTGAGAACGGCCCCTGATCGAAGCATGGATTAGGATCCCTGCACAACACCGAAAAGCCTTTGCTTTGATTTTTTGAGGGTCCCATAAGACCGCCAGTCCCCCTGACAGGCCGTCTGCATTGGTGGCGGCCATATACCAAGAAGGGAACATTTTTCTGAAGTAGAGCAAGGAGACCGAACTGGAATGCATAGTCTCCTGGATGAAAATGATGTGTGGGCGGGCAGAGGCTAGAGTATCCTTTAGTGCCAAGAATTTTGGGGAGGCACCCAGTCCCCGGATGTTGTAGGAAGCCAGGAAGGTCATTTGGAGGATTGACCAGCCAGACTTGCTCTAAGGGGCTGTGGATCTGCGGCTTCCAGAATAGGAACATCGATGAGAGGGAGGTTTAGAACGCCCAGGTCGGAAGCTATGGTCCGGCCACGAAAATGTCGACTTCCACCCCTTTGTTTTTTCCTAACAGTGATGTTTTTTGCTGAATCAGCACTGATGGAAGGGAAGGAGGGCCGATGAGTGGTGAGCGGCTCAAGAGCCGGAGGGTAACAGTGAAGAAGGCGGTCAATGTCACTGTCGAAAGTGTTGTTCGGGGAGCCTGTAGGAGAGTTGCAGGGGGTTGGAGTCGGCTGTGGCTCGGTTTCTTTCTGCAGGGAGGGTGGACGGGCTGGAGAGGGCGTGGAAGACGTTATGAGAATGGGGTGTGAACCCACAACAGAAACAGCCCTGTCCATCATTGGCGGGGAGGGGACGACAGGTTCTTCAAACTGAGAAGGAACAAGCGGACTGTTGAAGGCAGCAGCATCTTTGTGGCCTTTGAAATCCAGCGGCCTGTTCTGAGGAGCCTCCTGTATGCTTGGAAGATCTGAAGATTTAAAAGAGAGCTGAGTGCCGGCTAAGCTGACATCCCCAGAAAGAGAACCAGAGCCAGGGGGTTTCGGAAGATCTAATACTAATTTTATTTTCAATATGAAAAAGTCTACATCTCATATCCTTCGTTCAATTGGGTATTTATACAGTCTTACAACATCATCGAGTTTGTAATTCTGCTTTGGAGCAGATCCCAAATTTGGTTAAAAAATGGTGCCGCTTATTTCTCAGGGTCCGTACAATCTGGGTGCTCATGCGTTTATGAAACCGAGCTTCTACAACCCTGAAACTCTCCACTGTACGACACGCTCTCTCAACTGTACGACACAACGCGTTGTCTCTGAAAAACTATTCGGCGATCCGGTGATCTTTGTGCTCTCGATACCTTGGCCATGGCCTCCACACTCAGTAACAGAGCTTTTGCCGTCTTATAAGCCACTCGGCAGAAGAAAAGTGCGGTTTATTTTCAGCACAAAGTTATGGAGTTGTCTATAATGTGATTTTTTGGAGATTTCGGTGACGGAATCCGGCGGAAGAAATTGAGGTTAAATCTTGATTTGTTGCAGTTAAAATGGTTTTTTAACTGTATATTTGGATTCAGCACCCTGAAAAATCCCTGGGACGCTTTCATTGTGCAGAAACTAACTATCAAACTTGCGATTACAATAAATTCTTGCTTTCATTGTGCAGAAACTAACTATCAAACTTGCGATTACAATAAATTCCTGCTGGATTTCGACCCAAAAACCGGCCGGAAAAGCTTTCAAAAAGTCACGTTATAGACAACTGCCAAAGTTATCACCAGATAAGTTCCCCGTACATGAGTTATGGAAAGATAAGCAATCTGCTAAGAAGTTATTAGCATATAAGTTGCAAGTGATAAGTTCTTAAAAGATAAGGTATGAGTAGTTATTAACCTTTCAATGATAAGTTATTAGAAATAATTTATCAGTTGATAAATTATCAATGATAATTTATTTTTAATAACTTATCTTAGAGACGTTATTATTTATAACTTATCTTTTGAGAACTTATCTTTGATGGCTTCTTACTTATAACTTATTTTTTGATAACTTCCTTTGACCTAATCCTTTGAGAACTTATATTTTGATAACCTATCTTTCATACCTTATGTTTAGATAATTTATATTGATAACTTATCTTTCATACATTATCTTTTGATAACTTATCTTCGATACCTTATGTTTTGATAACTTATCTTTGATAGCTTATTACTGATAGCTCCTATTTTCATATCTTATTACAGAGAACGTATCAGTGAGGGCTTATCTTTCCATAACTTATTGTTGACAAGTTACTTGATAATACCTTATAACATTACACGAAATCCACTGATAACTTCTCTATGATAAGTTATCAAATAACTTATGTTTGATAAGTTTTCAATGATATCTTATACCTTGAACTTATCAAACGATAGGTTCTCCACCGATAGCTTTTTCATTGATCACTTATCTTCCGATAACGTATACACCGATAACTCCTCTTTTGATAATTATCCACCATAACTTATTCATCCACTCATAAGTCCTCCACGATAACCCCCACCGCCATCGAATTTTTGTTTAACTTTGCCCTGGCCATATGGGCACAGTACGCCATTCCTGTTGGTTTCCGGTCTGGTTCGGAAGGCCATAGCCAGGGCGCTCTGGTAGTTTTCAATTTGGATGCGAATATCGACACTAACATGCTCATATTGGTATTCAAGGCATTCGCTATGCCTGTATTATTCTCTGTGTTCTGTATATATATGCGCCTTTGATTCGCATTTGTTGTTTTGCAGGTGTCGTGAAGGAGCACAGAGAAACTCAGACTAAGCCGGAGCACAAGTTCGTAGGATTTTCTGATGTGTGGGATGCTGCATGTTCGGTCGAAAAAATGTTGGAATATTAATTCCAGTTATAAGAAGAGTTTCGGCGTAAATAAAAAATAGAAAGACCTTTGTCGACGTGTTTCTAACCAACAAGTGTGGGTCGAAAAAATGTTGGAATATTAATTCCAGTTATAAGAAGAGTTTCCGCGTAAATAAAAAATAGAAAGACCTTTGTCGACGTACCAACAAGTGTGGTTCATCATCACGACAAGTTGAAGAAACAGATCCAGCTCCAACGTTTAAATCGAACAACAGCGACTTTTAACCTTAGGACCCAGGTCAAATTATTATTCATTAATTTAATATTATTATTATTTTTAATATTAATATAAAAAATATTTTTAATAGTTAGTTTTTGAAAAAAATTAATTAATAATTATATATATATATATATATATAAGTTATAAAATTAGAGGGCACACGAGGAGTTCTGAAGGAAAAATCAAGGGTTTGCAGAAAATGGCCGTCGCAAATGCAGCTTGCCCTTTTGCCGCTGGAATCAACTGGGCAAAGATCTTCACCGCGCAGCTGAAGTATCGAAATGGGAAGGAAGACTACAGGCGATTAGGGAATCGCTGCCCCCTTACGGAAGACGTTAGATCTAGTGAAGATCTAGACTTGGGAACGGCGGATCGAGCTTCTGGAACGCAAAAGAAAACCGATCTACAGTTAACCTACACCTCTCAATCCGCCGCAAACCTGATAGATTCGGCTCTCTGGAATCGTTGTCATGACAAAAACACGGAAGCAAACCTGGAAGCAATGTGGGGGGCTCATGAAAACACAGTCTTGGCATCTATACAGACATTCAGTTACACGCTTTCACAGATCCAAGGCAAAATGGCCCACGGCGACCAACTTACAGCGGCAGATAGGAAATGTTTAGAGAATATTGGGGCTGAGTTTAGGACTTTCTTGAGAACGATGGCGAGGGTCTCCCAGCGATATGGCGTAGGGGTATCAACTCGCCCCCGATCAGATCGGCAAACCCATCTTGTTTCGGTCATGCTTCAAGATAAAGACCACAGGAGCGATCCACAACGCAGAGCTACAGATCTGGCTCAATAAGGCTCCACAGCGCCGATCTAACCCATACAGATGCAGATCTGATTCAGATCTTCATCAAATTGCTTGAAGGAAAACACTACTGCATGCGGCTCAGGAAGGCGACAAGCATCCAGGAGTTAAAAAAGGAAATACACGGCCGCCATGGAATCCCAGAACGATTACAAAACCTCATTTATTCAGGGTTCAATCTGCAAGATAACAAAACCCTGCAGCATTATGGCATAGCTAATGATTCAACCATTAATCTAACCCTCCGACTGCGTGGCGGAAGCTCTGGAACCAGCTCTAAAAATACAGGTTCCTTTCGAGATGCAGTAAAAGGAAAGGAAGAAAAAAGGGGAAGCAAAGCAGCACCAACAACAGAATTGCCAGGACCCTAAATCGTCGAGCAAAAGCCAGAATCACCAACTCTTCAGGTATCTATACCAAAGGTAATTAACCTATATACTGATTTATCAAATACTGCAGTCATATGTAGATTCAATGGATTCTGGCCAAAATCAGATGCCCTGCATCAATGGATCTACACAACATGGACATCTAACTGCGAAATTTACCTCTGCCCTAAAGGGTTTTTCATAGTTAGTTTTGATACAGAACAGGAAAGAGACAGTATTATTAAACAGGGGCCATGGTTCTGGGGCAGTGCTGGCCTCTTCACAACCCCCTGGTTCTCGGGATTTGATGCTAATACAATGAAAGTCTCAACCATGCCTGTATGGGTGAGGCTTCACGGGCTCCCACTGCATTTCTGGCATCATAAAGTGCTAACCGCCATTGGGAATGCTCTAGGGAAATTCCTAAAAATGGATGAAGACAGAGCAGTCAGGGGTATCTTTACATTCGCCAGAATATGCGTAGAAGTGGATCTGAGTCAGGGGCTACCAGACCACATCACGCTAAACTTCAACAATACCCAATGGATACAACAGCTCGACTACGAAAACACAGCATTCCGATGCAGGAACTGTTTGCAGACAGGGCATCTCCAAAATGAGTGTCCATCAGCTCGAAAGGACATTAGGAAAACTAAGAAACAACAAAAAAAACCCAAAGGCTGGCAACACACAGAGCCATTGGAAGAAGAGGACATCAAGGAGGACCCTCCAGAGAACCACATGGAACCAGAACCTCAAATGGGACAGAAACAAACTCAGGAAGCAAAAAACCTTTCTACTCATACGGGGCTGATCATTACAGATCTACATCAAGAGCTGCAAATGGAAGTTAGTGGCATAAAGAGAACCCATAGCTCGGAGGGCTCAGAATCAGACAAAGAACAACAAATGATCACCATGGGAAACCAGCTAGCTACAACTACACCCACAGTTGATTCGGGAGGATGGCGCCGGGTAGAGAAGAAGAAGGGAAGAAAAGAATAGGCTTGCTGGAACATTTTTTATTTTACTTTTTCTGTTATTCTGTTGGATCCTGTCCTTACAGGATTTATTCATCTGCTATTCAGTGTTATTTTCTTTGTTATGCTGCCTGTTATTACAGGATCAGCCATCTGCATATGCCTATGGCATCTACAAAATGTAATTTTATCAATTTATGAATAAAATTACGATTTTTTCCTAGGGGAAAAAAAAAGTTATAAAATTAGAATAAATAAATAATAAATAATAAATAAATAAAATACTTTTAGAGGTTAGTTTAAGAAGATAATTTACTTATTTATTTAAATTATTATATAATAATATGTTGTTAAGGACGAGAATAATTTCAAGTAATTTATTAATTTATATATATATATATATATATATATATATATATATATAGATATAAAGATTTAGGGTTAAAAAATATAAATAAATAATTTTAATGGTTAGTTAGAAAGGTAATTTATTTAATTTAATTAAATTATTTATTATTATATGTTAATAATATATTTTTAATATAGGTAAATTTTTTTAATTAAATTATTTATTAAATATAATTAATATTATATTGGTAATATAGTTTTGATATTAATATATTAATAATATTAATAGTCAAATTATTATTTATTAGTTTAATAATATTATTATTATTCTTATTTATGGAAATAAGTTAAATTAGGTAGAAATATATAGGTAAATAAAATAATTTTAATGGTTAGTTTTAAAAACTTTAATTTAGTTTATTTATTTAAATTATATATATATATATATATATATATATATATATATATAATTTCTAGAGTTAAGAGTTAAGATCACAATGCATAAAATATCCATGATACAAGAGTGGATGATTCAAAAGACCACCAACAAGTCTTTCAAAATGAATTAAAATGTGTTCATATGTGAATTTTTCCTCGATAAATGCACACCAATTCCATATGTGTTGCACATGTGACCCCCAAAATATGGATGACTCACTCAAAAATCATGTCTAGTGACTCCAAATTGAAACATTCCCTCCAAAGGGTGCAATGAGTCGTCCAAAAGGTAACCTTGATATATGTTATTGTAACTACATGGAAATCAACTTCTCTCAAAGATTAGGCTTTGATGCCATGTTAAAATCTCTATTCCAACAACCTTAGTAAACTAATTCCTGGTGATTTCCTTACTGAAAAATTAATTTAGATTGGATTTTCCAACTCAGGATAAAAGATATTTGCTAAATATTTAATTGGAAATAAAAAATCAATGGAATTTATAGGAAACCAATCTCCAAAATTTACAAAAATATTTCTACCATTCAAATATCATATTTTCATTAAAATCACTCCAATCTTACAACAAATCCCAAACTAAGAAGATAGTGCACTGAGAAAAAAAGATAAAATTACAACAAATTTGGTTTTTCTAGTGCAGCATATGGCTTGTATGACCTTGCCAAAAGCTATTGTAAAAACCATCATAATACCACTAAAATATGTCTTAGAAATTTGTTTGATTGCTCTTCTCTTTTGCTAGGTTATACAACCTCCTGAAGTTGCTTCTCCACCTTTCACATATGGCCCCATCGATTTCTAAGAGCATGGTTAATCTCCTTTAGATTCTCACTTTATTTCCTCTTTTATCCTTTGGATTTGCACACTTTAAAATCCTTTCACTCCCTCACTCTTTTTTTTTAACACTCTCTGTGCATTACACTTTCTGTGTCATTTCCTTTCACTTTGTCCTTTTTTTATAACATTGATTTGGTGACCAAATCTCTGTAACCCTAATCTCTCAATGAAATTAATTAACAAGAAAACACTAGTAAGTGGAGGAGAGCAATCAAGTTCAAGATTTTCCCATTCACAAAGCTCCCACTTTCACCAAACTCATCATAGATCTCAATAGTCACTCTAAGTGCACAATGGCATTAGGATAGTAATCCAACAATATGGTAAAGACAGAGATCATTTCTCATAACTTGCTCATTCTTTTATAAAAGGTTTCTATAATGACCCTTGTCACCTAATCCCAACTTATACTCCCCATTTTATGTTCAACTTAAATCAACAATTCGGTCTCATATTTTGTCCCCCAACTACTCCCTAATTTTTCTCAAATTAAAATCTTATTTGGAAACTTGTGTTATGTTCTTGCCACATGGAAATTCTCTCATGAAATATAATTTCTCAAATTTTAAATTATTATTATTATTTCAATTTCATGCACAGCCATATTTTCTTAATGTTTCATTGGATTAATGTTTGTATTTTAACTCTATGTCCCCTTTTCCCTTTGTTATTAGGATAGTTCAGCTAATTAGGATCTCTTTAAATATACATTAAATATTTAAGGTTTTCCAAAAGTGAGGATGATAGAGTTATTTATTCAGTTCAATTTTCATAATTATACCTATTAGCCCTGAGGTGCAGTGTTGTTATTTTAACAGAAATGTCCCTTGTTTTAGCTCTGATGGTCCATGTCTCCTCTTGCTCTGCTTTGGCCATAAGCCTTTAAAAACCCAGGACCATACAATTATCGCAATACAAAGGAAAACACGAGAAAACTCGCAGCCGAACCATAAGCCGGACTTCAAAAATTATACACCTGTGCTCATAAATATTGGTGGGTCCGCTCTCAGTTCATCTCCTTTCCACTGTGCTCTCCATTCTCCAATATCCAATCAAATCGATCTCCACCGCTTGACCAACATCTCGACCGCCGATCCACACCATCTAACGGCACCCGTACCCCACTTCCCACCAGCCACCCAGGGAGGAAATTTTTTGCCTTTGTTAATGTTTTTGACAGACGGACAATGAACTAAAATAACATAATGCGTGGCTGAAAAGGGAAAAAACAACAGCACGATGCAGTTGAACCAATAGAAATGATCATGGAACGCGCTGGCACGAGTGAACTAACTGACAGTGAAGCAAAATTTGCGTACCGTGTTTGTTAGAAACAGATCTCTCTGAGCTCATGTTTGTATAGTTATGGCATCAAGTAGTTAGAAGACAGAGGGGATAGATTAAGAAATCTCGAGCCTCAGAGAGTTCGAAAGTATTGTAAAAAGTCTATAAATGGTTGAAAGTTCGAAGGAATAAGGGTTCAACTTTTGGAGACTGTGGATACTCTATTCCTCCCAGCGTCTCATCTTCATTCCAGTAATACAAGCTTCTTTTGTTGTTACATGTTCAATCGCCATCTTCTCCTTTGTTCTAAGCTTGCACTTGAATAGGTTATTCATGTTTTCTTCTATGTCTAATGCCAGATAACTGTCATCTTATCTCTGCGTTGATAAATTAGATTTGCAAGCTTTATTTACTTTCTGTAGCTAGCCATTCATATGTGTTTATGTATGTATCTGTTGGTACAATCAAGATTCTCCATCTATTCATTGAATCTATAAACTATTGAGCATTAGTGGTCGAAAGCCTTGTCAAGCTGAGGGTGTTCATGCATGTCTTGAGTGAAAACAGAGTTGAAACAGTCATCTGACTTGATCCAAACCCTAATCCATTCTAATAGTTTAGAGAATGATATTGAAGATTTATATGTTACCAGGCATCTCCGAGCTACAACCTAGGAGAGTTTCCTGGAGTGTTAACATAATTGGCATCGTTTCCAGGGAGAGGAGACTGAAGCTCAGCTTCCCTGGGGATGACACAGATCCAGCTTTGATGATAGACAAATCCTGGACACTATTTGGGTTGTAGTCATCTATCTGGTGACTCTACTGGAGGACGAACCTCTTGGTGACTCCACTCCATAGTTCTGGCTCAGTTTGTGAGGCATACTCGGAGAAATCCTCAGAAGCCATGAGCTGACCCAATACCTGACCCTGAAAAAATCATCAAAGAAAGAAAGGCATTGCAGAAAGGAGCATCAGGTTCAAGTAGCTCTAAACAATATTCTATATCTCTTCAAGAAAATCCTATAATAAAACAAATACATGTTGAGAGTATACCATCTAATACTAGCAGTGAAAAAAAAATCTCAGAGACTCATAGAGCTCCTTATTCTTTAGGTTCTCCTTTCGTTGTAAGCCCAAAGGAAGCCTCTCCTCCTATCCATCATACTCCTTTAGTCCTATCAGTCACTCCTCAACCCTCTGTCATTCAGACTTCCAGTACCCTTATAGCCACCACAGCTATGGTAGCACCTTCCAAAATTGAAAGAATCATAGTTGCTAGGTATGGACCTCTAGTATTGCCCACTCCTTTGAATGCCATGCCTACTGGAGAATATCAGAAGTATATGCCTAAGTTCACTAGGACTGAAGGTGTTACAGCTAAGGAACATCTTGAATCATTCTATAGCTATGCTGATAACTTGGACATTAGTGAAGATGATGTATGGATGAGAGTCTTTGTCCAAAGTCTAGATGGAGAGGCTAGAAAATGGTTCAGAGAACTGACCCCAAGGTCTATAGCAGATATTGAGGCTTTAGATGATGCATTCCTAAAGCATTGGGGGGATAAGAAGGATCTACTCTACTACCACACCGAGTTTGGGAACTTAAAGAGGGAAAATGGTGAGTTGTTGTCTGATTTTAATAAGAGGTTTAATTGCATGTACAACAAGATACCAGCTGATGTAGAACCCACCACTAACTCTGCTAAACTCACCTATGCCAGTGCCTTTGATTCTGACTTCTGTCTATTGTTGAGGGAGAGACGATGTGCTACCTTGGCTGATATGCAGGATGCAGCCTTGGAAGTAGAATCAAACATCATGGCTACAGAGAAGCTCAAGGGGAATGTTGATAGAAGGAGATAGAGAGGTGAATCTTCATCATCTTCAGATCCCAAGATAGATAAAATGACCAAGATGATAGAGTCATTAGCCTTTGAAATCTCCAAATTAAAGGTTGAGTAGCACCCTAGGAAAGGAAGAGTTCCTAATACCTTTGCTCCTAGAAATCCAAATCCATATATAAGAGCTAATGAGCAGTTGTAGATTCTGAAAAGAAGCAAGGATGCCAATGAAGACCAAAGGGTGAAGACCCATTTCCAGAATGTAGTCATGGAAGAATAGGAGTTTGAATAATATGATGAGATCCATTGCCTGAAAGACAAAGGCAGTGCCCCCTTTTTTACCTTAGCTGCCTATGAAAAGTCATTATTCAATGACCAAATCAGCCAAGAGTGGGATGGTGGAGCTATTCTGAAAACTGATGATCAACGCATATATGATCTGAGGTCGAAGATGAATAATTCCAAGGAAACTCCTGTTCATAGAGCTGTTATCCCTACAATACAACAAGCTAAAAAGCAAAAATGACGGCAGTTGATCCCATCATCCTCAAAGCTCCAACTCACAAGGTAAGAGGTCTTGACAAGTCTCCTTCTCCTTTCAGTTTTGAATCGGAAATTGAGAAGCTAAGCATACCTATACCTCTTATTTAACTAGTGAAGAATGAGTCCTTCAAGAGATCTATCCTCGAGGCCCTTAAGCCTAAAGCCATCCAAGCCTCCACTGACTATGTAAATCTGCAAGACGACAAACCAGCTATTGTTCTCAGCCCAATGATTGAAAATTGTGATGACATCTCCCCATCATTCTATGTCTCTTTGACTATTCATGACAAAATCCTTCACAACTGCCTTCTGGACACAGGAGCCAGCCATAATCTAATGCCCAAGGCTGTCATGGATGAGTTGGGTCTTGACATTACCAAGCCTTATCATGACCTGTTTTATTTTGACTCTATAAAAGTGAAATGTTTGGGATTAATCAATGACCTAGCCATCACCTTGTCTCAGCTGCCCATGAAGAGCATGATGATGGATATTGTGGTAGCAGATGTACCCCCCAAGTTTGGCATGTTTCTTTCCAGAGGTTGGATCAAGAGATTAGGTGGAACATTGCAAAATGATCTGTCCTATGCTACTGTCTCACTTTTTGGAGGTGAGAGGAGGAGATTACACATAGAAGCTCAGCTGGCTTATATCATCACTAATGAAAGGAACCCCACTAATCATCCCATCTATGTTGTCGACACTGATTTTGGAGCCTATATTCTTCAAATTGAAGAATCCCAATTGGCCTCCATGCAGCTTAGGAAACCGGTTTTCCAGATCACAGAGGAAGAAGGCCCACAAATTTGGGACATGTTCTTTGATGGAGCTTGCTCTAAGGAAGCTGTAGGGGAAGGTGTAGTCCTTGTGTCCCCCACACAAGAATACATTCATTTATCTTTCAATTTAACTTTTCAGGTCACAAATAACATAGCAGAGTACCAAGCCTTGATATTGGGCATAAACGCTGCTAAAGAAATGGGCATCAAAGGTCTGAAGGTGTTTGGAGATGCAGACCTTATCATTCAACAGGTGAACAAAACTTTCCAAGGTTGAAAGCATACAGAGATGAGGTATGGAAGCTCAAGGGTTCTTTTAATAGTTTCAGCATTTCTTACATCCTTAGAATGAAGAACCAGCTTGTTGATTCCCTTGTTGTGTATACTAGCACGTTTATTCCTCCTTTGCCTCCTAAATTGAATTATGAAGTTCAGGTGAAATATAGACCATCTCTGCCTGACCATGTCAAATACTGGAAAGTTTTTGAAGATGGTGATGAAATTAATAGGTTTTTACAAGTCATTAATGAATTTTCTGAAATGCACATTGACCAAGAAAACGAAACCATTGAAGAATGCAACCAGTCCAAGCTAAAGGACGAGATTGGTCAGGATAGCATTGTTCAGCTACCTAGTAACCATATGCCCAAAGGATTGGCGTGCCTAGAGAAGTTGTTTGATCATAATGATGTACCTTATAAGCTTGCCAAAAAAGAAAATGAGTATGTAGTTCATAGACATAATGTAGGGAGTCCAGCCCATCCAAAGTACATAAATTTTTCCACTCACTTGTCTTCTGCCCAAAGTTCTGGGTATTGCACCCTGATGAAACAATTCGCTGATATTTTTGCTTGGGAGTACAGTGATCTTAGGACCTATGACACCAACATAATTCAGCATAAGATTCCACTGGAGAAGAACACCATCCCTTTTAAGTAGAAATGAAGACCTATCATCCCTCTCTTATTGCCTTTGATTGAAAAGGAAATCAAAAAGTTGTTGGATGCCAAGATCATAGTTCCCCTAAGGTATTCAAATTTGATAGCTAACCTTGTGGTAGTAAGAAAGAAGAATGGAGAAATCAAGCTTTGTGTTGACTTCAAGAATCTAAACAAATGCTCTAAAAAAGACAACTACCCCTTGCCTAAGATGGAACACTTGCTGCAAAAAGTGTCAGGGGCTAGATTCATGTCTTTCTTAGATGGATTTTCAGGTTACAATCAGATTTTTGTACATCCAGAAGATCAGGAAAAGACCGCCTTCACTACTCCTTGGGGCACTTTCATTTACTCCAAGATGCCTTTTGGATTGATGAATGTTGGGGCTAATTTTCAGAGGGCCATGGACATAACCTTTGTGGGAGAGAAGGACAAGTTTGTCCTTATTTACCTTGATGACATAACAGCCTTTTCCAGCAGTCACAAGGATCATTTGCAGCATTTGAAGAAGGTGTTTCTAAAGTGCTAACGGTTTGGAATTTCTGTGAACCCAAAGAAGTCACAGTTTTCTCTAGAAGAAGGCAAACTTTTGGGACATATTGTTTATGCTGAAGGTGTGAAGATCGATCTAGCAAGAGTTCAAGCAATTCAGACATTATCCATCCCAAGGTCAAAAAGGGACATTCAATCTTTCCTAGGTAAGACTAATTTTGTCAGGAGGTTTATTCCGAACTTTGCAGAGCTAGTGAAGCACATCACTTCCATGCTGAAGAAAAGATCAGAAATAAAATGGACAGATGGTGCAAGAAGCTCTTTCGAAGCCATCAAACAAGCTACCATGGAAGCTCCCACTCTAATCTGTCCATATTATACCAGGGAGTATTATATCTTCTCTTTTGCCTCTTATGATACACTTGCAGCAGTTCTATTGCAGAAAAATGATGAAGGTGTAGAGCACCCTGTGGCCTTTTTCAGTAAAACTCTGAGGGATTGTCAGGCGGAAAGAGTCGATAGTGCGGACACAACCAACCTCCCTAGGAGCCTAAGACTCTCTAGTGACAAACAAGACAAACAAGAGCAATCCTTCTCTAAACATGCATTTACTATACGAGAAATCAAGTGTTTAGATCCTACCTGTAGTCCAACGCTGTTGTAGCAGTCCAGCCTCGTTGATCCGGATGAGCTCCTCCTTCACTTCAAAACCTGCATTCACTAACAATCAAACGATTAAATAGCACTTGATAATCTCATAAAATAAAACATATTTAACACATAGACCAAGGAGTACATGAAACAACTCATAAATAACAAGTTATTGAGAAGAATGGACTCATTTGCATTAATAGGAAACAAAAAGAACAATTACAATCTGAGCCTTGGTGTTGTGCAAGTCCCTCCCAGGGTCCATCAAGAGTTATCATTTACTTTGACAAAGCTCACCCACTTCCAAATAGAACAAACAAAGATGGTAATCTCTCCTCACAAGCTTCTAAATGGGAGTCCTAATTCCAGCAGCATCTACCCTTAGAAATTTTTAGCTTTCAACCTCCTCTCCTTCTGGCCCAATGCCTATATTTATAGTGCTCAAGAGGAAGTTAATCAGGTCCACCATCAATGGGATAATCCCCTCTTTGGATGGGATAGCTCCTCTCTTGATGGGATAAGTTCCTCTTTGGTAGGGGTACATGAACCATCTGGAGGCGCTCAATACACGTCGAACAACCTTCTAGAATGCTCTAGAAATGACCACAAGTAACTTTTTAAAGATGAAACTCATGCCTTTTGACCTTTACAGGGGTACGCACCTGCCCCTTTACATACAGAGCGTACAAGTACGTAGTTTTTGTGAACATTAGGTGCGTATACGCAGGTAAGGCCGAGAGAATCTGCGTACCCAGAGATAAACACATTTACAAAGACTTTCTCTCTTTTTGGAGTTTGACATGGAGAGCAGAGGCATAAGACTTGCCCAGGAGGATAGCATGACTGTTGATAGAGCCATACTAACTGTAAATAGCCATGGTGACATTTTTTAGTGTAACAGATTGCCCCCTAAAGTGCGAAGCCTGTAGTAGATTAGGGTTTTGTATTATCTAGGAAGGGTGAAGCGCTTTATCATTTCAAGGATTATCTCGTGGAGAGCCTGGTCAGAACCTGCAATTTTCAACACAAAATACGTGTATAAGATTATATCATCGCTGAGGTAGGCATTCCCATACTCAGATCAAAACTTTAACTAACAGACTAACTACTCTAATACAGGAATGATCTTGCAGTATATCATAATCATAGACTTTCGTAGACACAGTATGGACGCAGCCATCTGTTTATAATTGGTCTACTATATAATGAATACAAAACTCCTCGCAGCCTGGATGGTGGAAACTAGATCCAGGGTCTTCATCTCTACTCCCCGAATTGGTACGATTCTAGCCATGCGAATAAATGAGTTGATGTCGAACATGGTAGAAACCACTTGATTACCAGTCGATGATGTAAACCGTTAACAAGTGTGAGAGAGACCACCAGTAATGTCAATGGTTCTCAAAGTACCCAGTACAATCCATGAGATGTGAATAAATGAGTTGATGTCGAACATTTCACGGAATCCTTCGATCGAAAGTCAATGATGTAAACTGACGTCAAAGGCGAGAAACCTGCCATTGATGCATGCAGACTTCAATGTACTGACGATTTCTAAGCCATCTCTCTAGATAATGTGCTGATGTCGATAGAAAGCGACCTGTTGCAGGCAAGCCCACAACACGAAATCATTGTTCAAGTTGAAGAAATGTTGCTGTAAGTACTGACTCAGGGATGGTCAAATGGATGACAAGTATTTTCGCAGATGAAAGTTTATTTGCAGAGACCTCTTGAACACATAATGACACAACAGATGGTTTGGTTACGATTGACCCAAAGTTAATACCCGGAAACGGTTGAAGACTTTCAAAGTGGTTTGATCAACTTTTAAGGCAAAGGATTTCCCAACCCAGGTGAACGGAAAGTGTCATGTTCAAGAGCGGTGATAAGGTTCTTCTGTAACAAAGGATAACAAATAGGTTCATTCTTCTCTCTTTTCCCCCACCATTTCTGGCAAGTACCTCTTTATTTTTAACAAGCTTGAGGAGGATAACATATGCTTGATTATAAGCTCATCCTTCGGATGAGTCCAACCTAGTTTTGATTCGAACCCTAGGAAGGAGTGGTTCGTTCCTGTTTGTAATTGAACAGGTCCTTTACTGTGAAATTTTAACGAGCCCAGTATAGGAGAAACTCGGCGTTTTTCAATTTTAGAGAGTCTGAAAAACTTAAGAAGACTCCAGGTTGAACTTTTTCGTAAATTTGTGTCCCCCAAGCCCGAAAAAGTATAAAATAATACCTGGGAGAACCGCTTGATCTTGCGACCAAGGAGTACTTTCATGATTAGTGTCTCTGACCTGAAAAGTAAAAACCGATCAAGGACACGTCATTTTATTTCCATATCGAGTTTGAAACGACAAAAACCCGGCAATCTTTTCCTGTTTTTACGGTCAGAAAAGAGCTATAAGGGGACCGTCTTTTAATTCCATTTTAACGAGTGTAAAAGAAGCGCTCGACAATCTTTTCATGTTTTAGGAGTCAGAAAAGAGCTTAAAAGATGACTCTGATGTTTTGGTTCGTGAAAAATGATGATTTTACTCTAAAGTCCTTTTGTCCTGCACAAAAACGACACATTACTCATACCTGTTTAAGATGGGTAAAAATACATTGAAAAATGTCCTTTCATGGTGAAAAATAAACAAACTTAGCATTCATTCATCCAAAAAACCTATAAAAAGACTTTTTACCATGTCATTTTTACCATTTTACTGTTGAGGTTGAGAAAAGGGCTTTTGACAAGAAAACTTCCTGTGGTCATTGCGGAGAATCCGACCGTCAGAATCGAGCGCCGTCTCTTTCAGGTATTCCACAACATCCTCCTCTTCAATTTCATCCGTTTGAAATTCATTTTTAGGTTTTAGTTTGATTTTTTAGGGGGTTTAGGGTTTTAGGATATGTTTCTCGAGGTACGCAGGTGCCCCATGGGCGACCTGCATACCCCGACCTTTTTTGTATATAGGAAAAAGATCGGGGTACGCAGCCCGCCTTTAGACCAGCTCCGTACCGCCGCTCTGTGTTCTGAACGCGGGGTGCGTACCCCGTGAAACACGCATTTTGAAACCCCAAACTCCAAATTCAACCAACCAAATTTTTTCAAATGAATTCTAACTATTGTTTTTTGGTGTGTAGGGCATTCACCATGCTAGATTGGAGAGAAAGAGAACACGAGGACATTGATTTGGCCGCAATTGGTCATCAACCTTCTGTTGATGCGCTAAAAGCATGCGGTCTGTACAAATACTGGGCCATACCTGGCATGAGGGGCCAAGTGCCATTCCTTGAGTGGCTGGTTGAAAGGTGGAACATTCAGGATCAATGCTTCTACATCGGAGAGAACCAGCTCGAGATAGAGCCCTCCGATATATATTTTCTCTCTAGCTTGCCAAATAGGGGCGAGCAACTGACTCTGTCCGGGACTAGGCCGGGTGGCCAATCCCTTGCTAGCCTCCGGCTAGAGTGGTGCAACAATCAGAACCAGGAGAAAGGGATAGAAATCAAGTACATATCCTTGCCCGAACTTATGGTGATAGCCTTTACTGTTACCAGACTATGCGGCGCAGTCGCCTTACACATTGCCATCGGGTCCCAAATGCGGATGGCGATAGATTGCTACCGAGGCACCATTTTCAACTGGTGCGATGCTGTGTTGGCCAATATGAAGGGCCAACTAACCAGGGCAAAGAACGGACAACTGAAGACCTTTGGATATGGGCCTTTAGTTGTGAGCTTTGCCTTAGAGAGAGTTCCAATGTTGATCCCCCAGCATCTTACTGTTCCAGTTGGGGCTCCTCGGGAGCCTAAGTTGACGAGATGGGTTGCGGTAATGGCCCGGCATCCTGATGAGGGCGCGACAGTTGTTCGATTTCCTTATGGTTACTTTCACTGGCTAGAGAGCCAGGTCTTTGCTATTCAGGATTTTCCCTATGCCGGAATGGATTTTCGGAATGATCCGGACATGGTTCTTCCACAGGGAGAACACTGGGACGACAGAGGTATTTCATTTTTCACAAGTTTTTAAATTATGTATATTTTTTTGTTTGTTTTTATATATCGCCTCAAAACTGACAGCACAAATTTTCAAAATGCAGATGTAGGTCCACGGCGTCCGGCCAACCTCCGGGCTTTTGAGAGGAGAGTACCAGCTGTACCAGCACCAGCCCCACAGGATGCAGCCGCAGAGACCTTAGCCGAGCTGGAACAGGATCTAGATCGTCTGACGGCGGGTATACCAGAGACCACCATAGATGACATTCCCATTCGACTTCAGCGCTATGTGGTCGCAGTCCCAGGACCTTTTAGGAGGTTCCTGTGTAGGGTAGCACGGGCAGTGGTCTCATATAGAGAGCACCACCAGTGATTGGCTAGTCACTTTTGTAGACACATATGACATTTTTGGTTTTTTGTACTTATCATTTTTGTCGATCATAAGGTGCTTTTCAACCTATGATCGAAGACGATGTATATTTTTGACACACTCCTATCTATATATATATATATCATTATTATCGGCTTATCTTGTTTAACATATGTGATGAAATGTTTTTAAATTTACTTGCATGATTATCGCAAATGTCTGTCCAACATTCGAGAAGCAATTGCATCTGCTAATGTATTTAAAGACCTTGGAATATGCTGATATTCAATGTAATCAAATTCACGTTCCAAGAGACGCACTCTCAAAAACAACCTTAATAGCACAGGATTTCTAATGGCATATACTCTATTAAGCTGTAATACAACGAGTTCAGAATCTAACCTCACTATCAAACGTTGAATTCCAAATGAAATAGATTTAGACAATAATTCAACCACTGCACTGTATTCTGCAATGTTATTCGTCGTTTGACCGAGGCTCACCCCATGCATAGAAACCAACTCATCAGAGGGCGAATAGATAACCCATGTTGCGGAAGAGATATTCTGTGTACTACGACAAGCACCATCGGCAAATATAATGTATGTTTGGAGAGGCGTCGACATCTGCAATATCAAGAGTAAAACCAAGATAAGCCATAATAACGACGAAAAACATACTTTCTAAGCTAAGCACACTATCTAAACTAACAAACATACTAGCTAGAAAGAAAACCTAACCTAACTAAAATTCTCCATACCCACCACTTAAGCATAATACCTCTTTAGGTAAAGTCCATTTCTGGGTTTACCCAAAGAGTCCCCATCAAAATCTACCAGCTCATGGGCCCCTTTTGCTAGCTTTCGCTTTACAATGTAGGGTCCATGCCACATAGGAACGAATTTTCCAGCACCTAGCTTATCGTTAGCTTGATCATATAATAGCACTAGGTCTCCCTCCGAAAAATTTCGAGGGGTCACATTTCTATCATACTGAGCTTTCATTTGCTTCGCATGAGTCTCGATTGCCAATGCAGCGTCACGTTGAGTCTCATCTAATTGAGCTAAGTATAATAAACGTTTCTCCTCTTCGGAAGTAGCTGGGAGTAATTCGACAGCCATTTGAAGTGATGGGATTTCGCATTCAATGGGTAACACAGCTTCCAAGCCATAAACTAGCTGGAAAGGAGTGAACCCTGTTGAAGTTTTCACTGAAGTTCGGTATGCCCATAGCGCTGAAAATAACATGTTGTGCCAATTTGACCGATGAATACCAATGATTCGTCGGATCATGATAACCAGAACTTTGTTGATAGACTCAACCAAACCGTTGGCTTGCGGATAATAAGGAGTAGAGCTATCGTGGCGCAAACCAAGCTGGCTTGTAAGCTCAGTCATCATGATGTTTCGAAAATGGCTCCCATGGTCAGTGATGATTGCTTGCGGGACACCAAACCTAGTTATAATGTGATTGAATACGAAAACTGCAGCTGTTTTGCCGCTTGCGTCGAATGTAGGCATCGCCTCGGCCCATTTAGTAAAATAATCAACCGCGAGGATGATATACGCATTCCCCCCGGCCGAGTGAGGGTTACAAGTAATAAAATCGATACCCCATTTGGCGAAAGGACCAATGGCAATTATAGGATGGAGAGGAGCAGGTGGTGCGCGCATCTTGCGATCAAACACTTGACAGTTGTGGCACTTTCGGACCGCAATGATACAATCTTTAAACATGGACGGCCAGAAATAGCCAGCACGCAACACCTTCTGAGCTGTGGCATACCCAGACATATGACCACCACATGCTCCAGAGTGACAATCATTCAAAACCCTCTCAGCCTCTTCGTGATTTAAACAACGTCGAAAAACTAAGTCTGCCCCCCGGCGATAAAGTGTATCTCCAATAATTCTGTATTGCTGGGATTGAAACCGAATTTTTCGACGTTCCGACTTTGAAGCTTCAGGCCGAAAGGTTTGGGTTTGGAGATAGATGATTATATCCCCATACCATGGATCTAAAGTACTGATAAGAAACAAAGATTCGTCCGCAATGGACTCCTCTGCCACAGTCTTTGTGTCAGTACGCGGGAAATCACACATCAATTCCGCAAAAACTAAGGATTTCTTAGACTTGGACTTCTCGAACTCCAAGTCGAACTCTTGCAGGATAACGATCCATTTAGAGTACTTGCCCCCTAGCAGTTGTTTAGTCAAAATATAAATCATAGGGTTGCAATCCGAAATAACTGTAGTTTTACGGAGAAGAATGTAGTGACGAAAACGCTGGACAGCTTGAACGGCTGCCAGGGCCAATTTCTCCACATGCGAATATTTTAGCTCAGTGGGGTTTAATACCCTACTAAGATAATATATCACATGTTCCGTTCCGAATTCATCTTCTTGGACTAACACCATTCCAATAGTGGAATGCAAAGCTGCGAGGTATAAGAAGTAGTCCTGGTTGTAGTTGGGAGGATGCAACAACGGTGCATGGGTCAAAGCGTGCTTAAGTGCATCAAAAGATTGTTGGGCAATCTCGTCCCAAAAGAATTGAGCGTTCTGTTTCAACAACCGTGTAAAACCTTTAGTGACCTCGGCGTAGTTTGGAATGAATCGGCGTAAAAATTTTGCTTTCCCTTGCAAACTTTGGAGTTGGCGCAAACTCGAAGGAGGAGGCAATTTGATGATAGCTTCGACCTTCGAGGGATCGACGCGAATGTCGGCTTTTGAAACAACAAATCCCAGTAATCGACCCGTTTCTATACAGAAGACACACTTGTGGGGATTCAACCGAATACGATAATGCCTACACCTCATAAAGATTGCTCGTAAGTGGACAAGGTGATCAGCTCGATGTAAAGAATGAGCAGGCAAATCATCGAGATACGGTTGCACAATGTGCTTGATGTCATGAAATGCGTAAGACATCGCCCGTTGAAAAGTGGCTCCGGCATTCTTAAGCCCAAAAGGTAATTTGCAGTAAGCAAATGTCCCCCATGGACAAATGAATGTCGTTTTTGGTTGATCGGCAGGTAGAATATTGATTTGATTATAGCCCAAAAAACCATCCATAAAGGAAAACATTTCACTTCCGGCACAATCATCAATGATTTGATCGATATAAGGCGTAGGATAGTTGTCTTTTGGACAAGCTCGATTTATATCCCTATAATCGATACAGATTCTTATTGTTCCTTGTTTCTTGTTAACCGGAACAATATTCGATACCCAATCTGTTAACGGGATTGGATAAATGAAACCTGCTTTCAACAGCTTCTCGACTTCTGCTTTAATCGCAGCCGCTTTTCTAGGGTGAATCTGACGCAACCGTTGCCGGACGGGTTTAGCGTCCGGGTAGGTTTTTATTTCATAACAACAATGGCAGGATCGATTCCTGGCATTTCCTCGTAAGACCAGGCAAACACATCGCGGAATTCTTGGAATAGGGCCTTGTAAGTTTGAATTTCATCTTCTGTACATGAGGCACCTATATGAATGTTTTCCTCAATTCCGAGCTTCACTGAAATGTCAATGGGAATAGTGCGAGAAATATTCCCTAAATTCAACTCTGAATCAGAATGTTTCGTTGGACTCTGAGCGTCTTTGACATATTCAGTGGTAAAAATAGATGAAAAATCGTTTTCAAAAGCATCATCCTCAGGTAAAAACGAAGATCTATGATGGAGATCCTCCCATGGTAGATCGTCTACACTTAGGATTTCGCGAAGTTGCTCGTCAGATGACACGACTTCGGGAAACGCTATCCGTTCTGAGGTTGATGTGAAAAGTGATTCCTCACTGACCACATTCATTTGGTCGATTTGGGTTGAACACGTGTCGGTAAAAGACATGACGGCTTCATAAGCAATTTCATATGGACTCAAAGGCATAGCATCACCGAATGAGTCTATCTCAGATTCAGATGGGACAATCCAAGGATCGTCGTAAATAATGGTGTCTGATGTAATCATATGAATTGATGCAAATGAAGGGTCTGCGTTGATTGGAGGGAAAGGAAAAGTTCCCAGTAAACCGGAATCTTTAACTAAACCTACGCCAACGTCCCTATAAGGGATTGTCGTCTTACCGACATGCTGGATACTCTCTGAAGAGGCTGGGTCGGATGAAAAGTATGTCAGCTGATCAATTGTCACGATCTTGCCGTTATGTGGAAACTTTATTACTCTGAAGACCGATGAAACGACCGTTGTCATAGCATATGACCAACTTCGACCCAAAAGAAGGTTGTAGTCTAGAGGGGCATCAACCACCTCCACATCCAGACTAACGGTTTTCCCTTCTACCCCTATAGGCAATTCCTGTAGAATACCAAACGGACGGAACCCACGGCCATCAAAGGCCTTAAGGATGGTCGGGGATTGGTTCAGCGAAGGAGAACCAAGCGATCTCCAACACTGAATTGACATAATACACGTGGAAGCTCCCTCATCAATTACAGTCTGATGAATAGGCATGTTTTTTACTATCACTGGAATTTGGAAAGCCATTTGATGGGGAAGTCGCGGTGTACTATTTTCTAGATCGAAGATTATTAGATTCGGGTCCTGAACATCAACAGCTCCGATAGCTGACAAAAGTAATTTTCGTTGTGCTGGGCATGATTGCAGCACTTCTAAAGCCGACATTGCTGAGGGTGAAACATCTAAGTCCTCAACAATGTTGTAATTCTGGGCCGCTCTCGCATGTGGATTAAAAGCAGACCTTCGAAGTACACCCTTGGCGGGCGGTTTGATTACTAAATCCGGGTTAGGTTTTTCGATCTGTAGTGGATCGGAACCAGGAGCTGAGGTTGATGGATTAGAATGAGAAGATTCTGCTTCCTTACCATCAACAGGATTCTTACTACCATAATCTTGCGACCGAGTCGCAATCCTCACATGAGACATCATCAAAATGGGTTCTTCACTGGCAGTCGAGGAAGAACCTATCATCTTACTCTCCTGCTTTGGAAATGGATCTTTCAACACAGCAGGAGTGGGAGAACCTTTGACTATTTTCACAACCTCGGCCCGATGAGGGCAATCTCTTGTAAAATGATCCTCTTCACAAATAAGACAAGGATATCGAGGTTTGCGCTTTTCGTCATTGGTTTCCGACTTTTCTGTTTTCTCCTTCGGAGCCTTGTCTGCTTTAGCCTTCTTCTTTCCTTTCTTCTTTCCACCGTTTTTTGATTTGGCCGTAGATGACTCTACAACGTGAATATCGGCGGAAATTTCAGGAGAAGACTCTCCTGTCGGGGAATCAGGCAAGGTGATTATAGGAGTAGTAGAATTCTTGGAAGATTTCTTCTTGCTCTTTGTGTTCACCGTACCAATCATACCATCAACGGCATGAGATCCCGAAGGAGCAGCAGCGATTTGATTCGATTTTGGAAGATCTGGGATCTTCTCGTGTAACGTACCTGACTGAGTATAAACTAAGTCAAGGTACTGCGCCTGAGCAATGACTTGCTCCTCAGTAACTACTCCGGCCTTAGCTACATCTTCAGTAATCTTCGGTAATAATGATTTAACAAACCATTCAGCTAAGATTTGGTCCGGAATAAAAACTTTCACTAACCTTCTTCGACGTCTCCACTCATGAATGTGATCAAAAATATACGTGGACGTCGATTGTTTTAGTGAAGTTAATAACTCTGTGCCGTTATCGTATCTGACGGGCAACTGAAAGTGAGTTAAGAACGAGGTAGCTAACTGGCTAAAATTGTAAAAAGAGGCCTGTGGTAACTCAATGTACCACTTGGCCGCGAGACCAATGAGTGTACGCTGGAAAAGACGTAAGCGGATCGAATCATCCGAGATAGAATTTGAAGCACACCAGAGGTGGTAAGTCATCACATGATTGGACGGATCCTCTCCAGACTTACCTTCGAACTTGGGTATATCACTGGGAAACTTATTTGGCATTGGCGGCCAGAACGGAAGATATTGAATTGGATCGTTCGTTAGGCGCGTCAAGTCTGGTAAATCCAAAGTTGCGATAAACGGTAATTGCCGGTTAGGATCTCTAAAACTCTGGGTCACAAGACCAGTCCCAGGAGGAGGATATCCAGGATAACTAGGAACAGGAATCGCATTAGGGATATTATATCCTCCTGGAAAACCAGGATTAACCGGACCGTACTGGGGTTGTTGAGGTTGTTGATAAGTGTACCCAGGATACGGTTGATACTGGTAAACCGGCTACTGGACAGCTTGCCCATATTGGTACTGTCCCTGGTACGGTTGATGAACAAATTGAGGTTGAGTAGTGACAACCGTACTTATACCAGGCTGACCTATAGACATCTGGACCGTGGTTTGAATCGTAGATCCAGACAATGGTAAAGATGTCTGAGGAGTGGTTGCAGAGACAGTAGAAACTGGAGCTGTCGATACTCCAGAAGTAAGTGCGGCAGATGTTGCGGTAGTTGCAGCAGCCGTTTGAGATGGAGTACTAGGTGCAATTGGCGGCTGAGTAACTACCGAAGTTACAGAAGTTTGAACATTTGACTGGACAGGTTGCGGTTGCTGGGGTGGACCAGAAACTACGGGTTGTCCAGTTTGAGGTACCAACTGTATACTTGGTTGCAACACCTGTTGACCCTGTGATGGATCCCACACTATCATTCCAGGGTATTGACCCGTAACAGGTTGAGGATACTGAGATCCATAACCGGATTGAGGATAGGATTGATAACTGAAAGGTACAGTTCCCATACCTTGAACATATGACTGACCTTGAGGTGGTTGATAACCTTGACTCGAGTATTGACCTTGAGATTGATAACCTTGGGGTAAATACTGATACTGGGGTTGACCTTGGGGTACATATTGAGGCTGGGGTTGACCTTGAGGCATGTCTTTCACCATAAGTACATACTGACCTTGAGGCTGCCCCCCAGACACAATTTGTGTACCTTGAGGTTGCCCCCCAGGCATTAACTGAGGCTGCCCCCCAGGCGGTAATTGACCACCTTGAGGTTGAGAAACGGGAACTGAACCTGACATCATGTAAATGTCCCCTACACCCAATGGTTTATTACCATTGTTTCCAGCTAATAACCCATGATCGACGGGTTGAGGAGATGCCCCCGCAAAGATACCAGAAAGTGACTGATACCCAGTGGGAACAGAAGGACCGCCGTGTAAGAAAGATTCAGGAGATTGAGTGAACACGAACGACTGACCAGACATATTTACAGGAGTATAAATACCTCCAGGTGGAAAAGGAGTACGAGGTGTAGAAAAACCTATCCCTGAGTTGTCTAAATAATTGGTTAACGAAAGGTACCAAGTAGTACTTCTAGGAGGACTGTAAAAGATAGATTCACGCTCCCTGAGCTCAATAGTAAGTTGATCTTCAAGGTTAGAGACGCCTATTTCTTCCTCTGGAGCAAGTTCTTCAATAGCAATCAAACCAGTAGGAAGATTTTCGGTGATAACTCGTTCTACTCTTGGTGAATCTGGAACACTAGAAGTTGGAGTAACAGGTTCAGATATTTCAGGTTCTTCGCCTATATCACTAGTAGATGAAAAACTACCAGCAAGCTCGGAAACTGTAACAGCTTCGGGATTATAACCTGTCTCTAGACTTTGGTAATCTGGATGGACTACCAAGGAAGATTCTCCTTCTTCGAGTGAACCTACTCTACTGCCACTAGGAGGAGTTACAAGGACCTTCAATCCTTCGTACTGACCCGGGACGTCTTCAGGAGATCCACCCCGCGATCTACGGAGTTTCCTCAACAAATCTGTTCCGGTAACAATCTCAGGTGACTTGCCCCGAAGTCTACGGGACTGTCTCGGTAATTCCGCCACAGCTAAAAACTTTTAACTACTACACACGAAAACAAAGTAAAATCTCAAATCAAACCACCTAAAGTCGCTAAAGAACCAAACAAATTTGAATCACACGCCTAAAGAATCTAGGGCGTCAAACCAAGCACAAACAGTAGCCTTCCAGACCGAAAACGCTAGTTGGAGATGAAACCCAACATCGTCGGATTCAGTACAGAAGTGGCGGGTGGAACAGTTACCCCGGCAACCTGCTTAATGAATAGACCGGCACAAGTTCCTCCACTTTAACCGTCTCGAGTGAAGTGAACCCCCCGGAAAATCCAAGTGAGTCTAGCCGACGTCTGCTCCAGGTACAGTGGGATCTTCCCTCCACCGTCACCTCGGTAGAATCCTAAAGATAATGGTCACTAAGGTTACCAACCGCAACAAATGCACCTAGGGAACAGTCTACACTCCGACAGCACGCAAGGGCAGAGTATCAAGCTCAATCCCCTTGCCGGTTCCTTGACAATAATCCAAGGTTTACTGACAAGTGACCCCTGGCTCCTCGACAATGGTTAATCCGAGGTTTACCGTTTGTAATACGTGCGTGTCTGGCGTCGTTCCCAACGAGGGAGGATTGATCCCCTCACTGGTTCGGACACGAGCTCGTGCTTCTCCTTTAAGAGGAGCTTTCCCAGAGTACAAATGAGACAATTGGATTTATTCTATCACAAGATAAGCTACTTGTTTGGTTTTGTTGTCTTGGAGAGTTAATTACTCTCCTACTCCAAGACACTAGCCTGATCTAAATTGGTGTTTCAGAGCCCTAGTAAATAAAAGTTACTACGTTGATTTTACTTTAAGCGTTAATTTTATGGTTTTTCTTAAAGACAAAAGGTAGCGGAAATGAAACCAATGGTGTGTAGACTCGACTCAAACCACTACAAAGATGCACCTAAGATGATTTACGCTACTTTTCTCTTTCAATGAAACTCATAACTAAGAGAGTTGGAAAATGCAAATTTTATAGAAAACAACTTTCTTAGTAAAGACAATCAAAGAAACAATTCTCTTTATCTTTCAAAGCATACAAACATGACCACTCCTTACATGCACGAAAAATTCTTTTTCTTTCAAAATACCCCAAAGCTACTTGAAACAAAACTTTTCAAAGGAGATGTTTTTGTATTTTTCTTATTTAATAAAGCATATAAATCTATTTTAACGAAAATCAATCTCAAAATCTATAAAAGCTATGAAAAATTGACGCACAAGCAAATCAAAAAGAAATTTACTTTAAAGCAAACCTAACGAGGCAAAAGCCTACAAGGATGATTCTAGGTTGTTTTTCTTGACCACAATCAAGCCAAGGACCAGCTAATGCAGAATCAAAAGACCAGTCAAAACAAAACTCAAATCTTTTTGTTCTTTTTGTAAAATGGAATTCAATACTCAATCAACAAGCACTTCGAAATTCGCCAAAGAGACAACTCAAAGGTAAGTTGCTCTCACAGGTAGACTTTATGACAGGTCCGACTCCTAAGAAGGCTGACAAAACCAGAGAGATCTAAGACTTGACAACTTCTACCGCCAAAGTCACTACAGGACCTACTCAAAAATCAAACCTTAGGGCTTAAACTTCTATGAAATCCACTAAAACACTCAATGCTATCGAAACAAGTTCAGGTGAAGATCTTTGACAAGAGACTAATGGATCTGGGTAGTAAAAACTAAGAAAAAAACAAAATCTAAGAGGAAAAATGTAAAAAATGGAAATTTCTTAATTTTTAGCAGTGTATGCAGGCAACCTGTTAAGACAGGTGCGGGCCCGCTCTGTGCACACAGCAACAGTGCGTACAGGTACGCACTGTGCAATACTCAGAGGGTTCGTACTACTGAAAAAACCAAGAAAAACTAAATTCAATCTAACCCACCCAAATACAAAGTCACAGAGCCAAAAACCAGAAAATAAATGACTTTTCTCAGATCAAAGTTGCATACAGAGGAAAAAACTTTCACATTAATGGATTCCCCAGTGGAGTCGCCATTTTGTCAGGCAGAAAGAGTCGATAGTGCGGACACAACCAACCTCCCTAGGAGCCTAAGACTCTCTAGTGACAAACAAGACAAACAAGAGCAATCCTTCTCTAAACATGCATTTACTATACGAGAAATCAAGTGTTTAGATCCTACCTGTAGTCCAACGTTGTTGTAGCAGTCCAGCCTCACTGATCCGGATGAGCTCCTCCTTCACTTCGAAACCTGCATTCACTAACAATCAAACGATTAAATAGCACTTGATAATCTCATAAAATAAAACATATTTAACACATAGACCAAGGAGTACATGAAACAACTCATAAATAACAAGTTATTGAGAAGAATGGACTCATTTGCATTAATAGGAAACAAAAGGAACAATTACAACCTGAGCCTTGGTGTTGTGCAAGTCCCTCCCAGGGTCCATCAAGGGTTCTCCTTTACTTTGACAAAGCTCACCCACTTCCAAATAGAACAAACAATGATGGTAATCTCTCCTCACAAGCTTCTAAATGGGAGTCCTAATTCCAGCAGCATCTACCCTTAGAAATGTTTAGCTTTCAACCTCCTCTCCTTCTGGCCCAATGCCTGTATTTATAGTGCTCAAGAGGAAGTTAATCAGGTCCACCATCAATGGGATAATCTCCTCTTTGGATGGGATAGCTCCTCTCTTGATGGGATAAGTTCCTCTTTGGCAGGGGTACATGAACCATCTGGAGGCGCTCAATACACGTCGAACAACCTTCTAGAATGCTCAAGAAATGACCACAAGTAACTTTTTAAAGATGAAACTCGCGCCTTTTGACCTTTACAGGGGTACGCACCTGCCCCTTTACATACAGAGCGTACAAGTACGCAGTTTTTGTGAACATTAGGTGCGTATATGCAGGTAAGGCCGAGAGAATCTGCGTACCCAGAGATAAACACATTTACAAAGACTTTCTCTCTTTTTGGAGTTTGACATGGAGAGCAGAGGCATAAGACTTGCCCAGGAGGATAGCATGACTGTTGATAGAGCCATACTAACTGTAAATAGCCATGGTGACATTTTTTAGTGTAACAGGGATGCTGAACTAAGGTATGACCTTATTGAAAAACAAGCTTATGCTCTCATAAAATCTTTAAAGGAATTCAGAATTTATATTCTGCATTCCAAAGTGGTTGCGTATGTACCTTCAGCCTCAGTAAAAGACGTCCTAACTCAGCCAGATATTGATGGAAAGAGAGCTAAATGGATTGCAAAATTCATAGAGTTCAACATAGAGGTGAAGCCCACCAAGCTTGTCAAAGGCCAGGGCTTGGCTAAGCTTATGGCTGAGGAAAATTGTAGTTTGTTAGACATCAATTGCATGGGTTCAAATTCAAGTGGTGAGCGGATAGAGGAAGCAGCAGAAGAGCAAGAGCAGAATCAGCCTTTGGCTGAAAATATAGCCACCTGTGAATGGTATTCCATTGTAGTTCATTTTTGCAGAAGCTAGAAGTCCCTTCAGGCATAACTCAAGTCAATCTCGAGCCATTAAGCTCATATCAGCCGAATTCTACATTAATAAAAACCTACTTTATTGGAAAGACCCATCAGGGATCCTCTTGAGATGTCTAGACAAAGGAAAATCTGTGGAAGTCATGCACATTTCCATTCTAGCATCTGTGGAGGGCATCATTATTGGAAAACCACAGCCCACAAGATCCTGGGAGCTGGGTATTATTAGCCTACTATGTTCTCTTATGTGTTTTCTTTTATGAAGTCTTGTGACAAATGTCAGAGGTTTGCATGAACACAATAGCTAAAATCTCTGCCCTTGAAGCCTACACGCCAATGGTCCCTTCCAGTAGTGGGGCTTGGACTTCATAGGTGAGATCAATCCACATTCCAGTGGCCAGCACAAATGGATCTTGGTAGCGACTAATTATTTCACCAAATGGATTGAGGCTATACCCACTAAAAATGTTAATCATCAGGTTATCATAAAGTTCTTGAATGAGAATATTTTCACTAGATTTTGTTGCCCAACCAAACTAGTCACTGCTAATGCAACAGCTTTCAAGGCAGAAGAATTGGTGGACATCTGTGAATACATGGGCATTCAATTGGTGCATTCTACCTCATATTATCCTCAAGGCAATGGCCTGGCAGAATCATCTAACAAGAGTCTTGTCAGGATAATCAAAAAATTGTTGGAGGACAACAAAAAGAACTGGGATTCCAAGTTAAATTTTGCACTGTGGGCTGACAAAGTTACCAACAAGAAGTCCATAGGAAATTCTCCATTTAAGCTGGTTTATGGCGCTGATGTTGTTTTTCCTATCCAGCTGATTCTCCCTGTGGCCAAATTCTTGCAAGAAGAATAGGATGAAGAGAATTACATGGCGAGGAGAATGAGTAACTTGGTTGAATTATAGCAGATCAGAGAACAACTGGTTGAGAAGTCAAGAATTCATCAAAAGAAGATCAAAGAAACCTTTGATAGAAAGGCAAAAATGAACAGTTTTCAGGTTGGTGACTGGGTCCTCAAATGGGATGCATTGAAGGAAAAGAAGGGAAACCATGGTAAATTTGATGCCTTATGGACGGGACTGTTTGTCATTGCTCAAGTTTATATGAACAATACTTTCATTCTGCACAATTTGGAGGGGGAAGGTGTTTTTGATGGCCCGGTAAATGGGCGGTTTTTGAAACTTTATATGAGGCTTTAAAGCCTTAATATTGTAATAGGTTTTTTCAGTTTTTGTTTTCTATGCAAATAAACTCCATGCCCAATGGAACACTAGGAGATGAGTTTGTTTTGGTTGTTACTGTAAAGACAGTAGTCTGCAGTTCTTGAAACCTCGCAGGCAGGTTTTCATCCCTAGAAGGAGCCAGTGTTAGCCCTGAGGTGCAGTGCTGCTATTTTAATGGAAATGTCCCCTGTTTTAGCTCCAATGGTCCACGTCTCCTCTTGCTCTGCTTTGGCCATAAGCCTTTAAAAAACCGGGACCATACAATTATTGCAATACAAAGGAAAAAATGAGAAAACCCACAGCCAAACCATAAGCCGGACTTCAAAAATTATACACCCCTGCTCATAAATATCAGCGGGTCCACTCTCGGTTCATCTCCTTTCTGCTACGCTCTCCATTCTTGGATCTCCGATCAGATCGATCTCTGCCGCCTGACCAACATCCCGACCGCCGATCCACACCATCCACCGACCCCCATACCCCACTTCCCACCAGTCACTCGGGGTAGGAAATTTGTTGGCTTTGTCAGTGTTTTTGACAGTCAAACAGTGAATTGAAATAACAGAATGCGTGGCTGAAAAGGGAAAAAGCAACAGCATGATGCAGCTGAACCAACAAAAATGATCATGGAACACGCTAGCACGAGTGAACTACCTGACAGTGAAGCGAAATTACCAAAATTTGCTTATCATGTTTATTAGAAACAGATCTCTCTGAGCTCATGTTTGTATAGTTATGGAATCAAGTAGTTAGAAGATAGAGGGGATAGATTAAGAAATCTTGAGCCTCACAGAGTTCAAGAGTATTGTAAAAAGCCTATAAATGGTTGAAAGTTCAAAGGAATAAGGGTTCAACTTTTGGAGACTGTGTATACTTTATTCCTGCAAGCGTCTCATCTTCATTCCAGTAATACAAGCTTCTTTTGTTGTTACATGTTCAATTGCCATCTTCTCCTTTGTTCTAAGCTTGCACTTGAATAGGTTATTCATGTTTTCTTTTGTGTCTAATGCCAGATAACTGTCATCTTATCTCTGCATTGATAAATTAGATTTTCAAGCTTCTTTTACTTTTTGTAGCTAGCCATTCATATGTGTTTATGTATGTATATGTTGGTACAGTCAGGATTCTCCATCTATTCATTGAATCTATAAACTATTGAGCATTAGTGGTAGAAAGCCTTGTCAAGCTGAGGGTGTTCATGCATGTCTTGAGAGTTGAAACAGTCATCTAACTTAATCCAAACCCCAATCCATTCTAATAGTTTAGAGAACGATATTGAAGATTTATATGTTACCAGGCATCTCCGAGCTACAACCTAGGAGAGTTTCCTGGAGTGCTAACAATACCTATTCTCCTATTCCCCAAAGTTTACTTCTAATTTAATTTTTCAATACGCAGTTACTTACATTATGTGTATTAGAGTTTATCATTGCATGAGAATGAACCCTTAATTACCTTCTACCTTATGAAAAGGGTGTCAAGTTAGTCATTCCCTTCAAGAAATTCCTCTCGAACTTTCAAGGGTGTGTGTCGCTTTCCCTTCAGGCATCTGTGACTAAGAGCAGAAACTTGGGGTGATGATGGAGACCATTGTCATCTCTTGTGTTGCCCTTTGTGATGACACTGATGGTGGTTGGGATCAAGGAAACTACCTTGATGTGTGCCCTCGAGTAAATCCCCGTAAATGACCCAATCTGGGTTCCACCCTCATGGCATCGTGAGCTTCAAGACAAAGGCATCACAATACCTTATAGCCCAAGTCATAACGGGAGTGCTAGTTGGTGAAATTAGGGATGTTGTCCCACCCCTCCCATGAAGTTTTATCTATCTTGTACAGCTCCTTCAACCATGTGTGAGTTCTTCGACCAAACAATTGACTTGTTCCTACAACCACTATCATGACATTAGTAACCATATCAGAATATTAGTTAGAACTTGAATTCTAGAATCAACAGTATGCAATCAATTAAACTAGAGATTGTTGATCCATCACATGCAAGTGCATCTAGGTGGCCTCTTGTTGTATTCAAATAGAAATTAGTAATATCTTCTCATAAGATTAGTCATTAATATAATTGCACATTCTATAACATCATTATAACATAAACATCAACATAGTCACTAATTGGAATTCAAGAAGATAGTCCTTAGAATATGTAAACCAAGCAACATACAATGAATTCATCATCACAATTACACATAATAACATCAATTTGGTACATCACAATCATCATCATATCTACATATAAATTAAACTTCAATATATTTTCCTAATCAAAAATAAAAAATATTCTTTTATATATCTAGATATAATTTAAGTCGCCAAATGTTACATAATTAAATCATACTTCTCAAAACTAAAACGCAAATGATTTTTGAATAATGAAAAAATATTTTTAAAAAGTTATATGAATTATAAAGTATATTAAATATATATTTTAATTATTAACTTTTATTTTTCCCCAAAAAAAAATCAATATTGTCCAAAATCCAATACATATTTTTAGGAGTTTTTTTTAGAGCTTTAAGTTCAATATATCACTTTATTAAATTATATATAAATCTTATTTCAAAATTTATTTAAATGAAAAATTTACTTGTGTTAATATGTATGTCTATTTTGAAATAAAGTTTTTAAAATTTTAATCTAATTCTCAATATTTGTTAAGTGGATGGTACAGATTTAATTATGTCAATAAGTATGTCTTTTTGAATAGGGATTCCAAAATTTTAATTTAATTATCAATATTTATTAGGTGGATGGTACAGATTATGCATGTTTTTCTCTTCTAATTAAATTCATTAATTAAAAAAATGTTATATGAACAAGTCTAATATGAAATGAGTTACGGATTTTTGGTATGTGGTATTGCTAAGCCATGGCATTGTAGCAAAGTCTATTTACATATTAAGAATCTCCATGATAAAGTAGAAGTGAATCTCTATGGTTAAGAATCTTTTTACATGTTTTTCTAATATATATATGTATATATATATATATATATATATATATATTAACCACCATTAACACAGGACCATTAACACAGATGCGGAATAGCCAGAGGCTTTTATATTATCAGAAATAGGATTCATATACAAGAACTGTTCTTTTACAAAAATCTCTTCCTCAGATTGACTGCTGGAGCATTTAGTAGATATGAGTTAGCCGAAGCGTAACAAATCTACAAGCTACCTGGCATCTCAGCAGACTGAGTCTCAAGATTAAAACAGACTTAAAGACTCAAAAGACAATCTAAGAACCAGCCACTTTAGGTTCACACTGGCTTCGAGAACCAATGCGTAGGCTTCTCGATTCTCCTAAAGACTTGAGCTCTTCCCATGATGCAGGAAGTTCAGACTCTAGGTCCGCAGATGCAGAGCAGGCTAAAAGTTCGACTCTAACTTCCCAAACCCCGAATGCCTTTTGCTCCGAAGTTCTCATGTATTTATAGATCTTCGATGGAACAAACATCCGTGAGTGGGCAATGTACCAACTGACAAAATCAAAATCAAGATGCTTTGAAAGAACCAAATCCGGGCATGAGTGGACTACTCATGTTATCTCATCCCTATTCCGATACGGAAAGCCAGAGGCATGTGGGGACCGGATTTACTTTATGTTTACATAGAGGAGATTCGTACAAGAGAATCCTCGAAAGACTGAAAAGATGAGATATGCACATCTCATTATTTACACAGTAGATATTCTTGATCGGGGAATCTACGTAAGACCCGTCCAACTCCATTGTCGGTTGGAAAGACTTTACAACAAGGTGTAACAATCTACTTGAGGCCAGCTGTAGTACTGGAGATTCCATCGTTCAATCAAGTAATTTGAATAGTACTGGACCCATATCTCTTTCTCTGTTTCCCAAATATTCGTGTCATGAGGGTTTGGTAATTCCAAGTAGCTAAGGTGGAGAAATGGATTGTGTTCTGGATTTATCTGTTGATGAAAATCTTCATAATTGGAATTATTGCTGGTACGAAGTATTCTTTCTTTATAGTGATTCATTACGAACCAGCGCACATGGCCACATCTTCGTACTGCTTGTAGAAAATCAAGATCACTCAGATTGACAAGATCATTGATTGTTTTTCTTAAGACATATGTCAGGCATGGTGTCTGCGAAGTGAAGTTAGGAATCTTCAATAAGGTGAAGGAATATGGTTTTAAGATTAATGGAGATAATCCATAAATCTTCCACCAATCCATGAACCACTCCGGAAGTGGATCATCTTCTTCCATATCTTCGACTGGCATATGCTCATACCAAAAGGAGAACTGCACAGAGTAAAACAAATTAGTTACAAAATTTTGTAGTCCCATACCTGTGTAGAATGCCTGCTCTTGTCGTTCTTCATCAAAGTTGTCATGGTCAAGAAAATTGTAGAATCTTCTAATAGTAATATGACAACTGGTGATGCGAGAACTGTCTTCTTCATCTCTTTCTATCCTATAGGCAATGCTTCCAATGTGTCTTAGATAGTCAAGAGCCTCCAAGGCTTCTTCATTCATTTCATCTTGAAGTGGATCTGTCCATTTGTATGGTATACCAATCCTCTGTCTGACTTCTTTGATTGGGATCCAGTTATGCTCATGATCTGACAAATTCTTCTGTAAATTGAAAGAAACCCATCCAGTTGATGTTTCAATTTCTACTTCTTCTGAATTTCTACAGATAAAATTCAGGGATAAGGCATGAATTGAATGTTCTTCAAGAAATTCTCTGCTGAGCATGTCAGCAAAGCTATTTTTCTCGCCTTTGACAAACTCGATATCAAAAGAGTATTGGCTGAGTTGCATTACCCAGCGCACCATGGCTGTGTCTTCGAATTCACACTTCTGAATAGCAAACTTCAAGGATTGACAGTCTGTTCTTACTATAAAGTGTGTGTAGATGAAAAATTCTTTAAACTTGGAAATGCCAAGGCATACTGCACGTAGTTCCTTCTTAAGGCTAGACCAGTTCAACTAGTTTTTAGCCCAAAGACCAGAGGAGTATTGACAGACCTCTAGTGCCCTTTTTGTTGGCATTATGATTCAAGTGTTGTCCTTGATGGCAACTCACTCAGAGGTTGGTACAGGTGCTCAGAGGTTGGTACAGGTGATGGCAACTTAATCAGAGGACAGATCTTAGTACAGCATGCCAAGAAAGTTCATACAAGCAGGTTCGTTAAGCCCAAGTCGCGTATACAAGCAGGTTCACTATATACCAAGTCGCGTATACGCAGGTTCACTATATACCAAGTCGCGTGTACACGCAGGTTGGCTTCAGTAAAAGAGCGTGTATGTGAAAAAGTACCTTTGGTCCGTGGCGGTTAGTCCTTGGAAGTTGTGCCTATGGTTTCGGACCATGGTGTCTCGACGGGCGTGTCGATCCCTAGTTTTGAGGTTGATGGTATTGTGTTGCTATGGTTTTGGACCGTGGTATTGTGAAGTACCTAAGGCTATATAAGGAGAAGATCATTAGGCAAAGGTGAAGCAACGTGTGTCTGACAAAGTGAGAAGATCTGGTATTACTGTTTATCTGTTCGGGACGCTTGGCAAGGGTCGGATCTGACAGCGAAGGCATAAGAAACTATTTCTAGATCTACACGCGGGTTGCCTTTGGTGAAAGTGCGTATACACGCGGTTTTGGTACAGTGAAGTAGCGTATGCATAATAAGATTTGATATTTCAGGTTGTTGTTGATTCTGGTGGTGGTTGCAGAGTTCTGGGCTCTGGTTTGGGTTCTGTGTTCTTGATGACAAGGTTTCAGTGATTCAGTATTGCGTTGTTTAATGAATTATGATGCAAGTATAAGTTGATGATTGTATTGCGGTAATGTTTGTTTTGTACTCTTGGATCCAGTCTGAAAATTGATGAAACGTGGTCCCTGAAGGAAAGCAGGTTGTAGGGTCAGCACCTACGTACTAGTAAATGGATCGGCTAGTACAAGAGCTGAGGGGGTTGTAGCTCCCTTAAAAAAGTAGTTGGAAAACGAGAGAGGGTTGTATCCCTCTGCAGGTTGTAGCCTGCGTACTGGTAAAGGACTGCACCAGTACATTGTAAAAGAAGTTCTTATTAAAGAAGAAAGAGACGAATTGCTGTAGGTGGTTTTCACCCACATTGGGTTTCCACCTTATATCATGGTGTTCATGTGTGTGGCTCTTGTGTGATGTTTTGTTCTGTTATTCTGCACCTGTTTACTGTTAATATGCTTAATAATGTTCTGATGCATTTGTTGAAGATTAAGCTAACTGAATTATAAGATCTCTGGATATACGCGAGTTTCATTAGACACAGTAGCGTGTACACGCGGGTTCACTTAATTGAAGTAGCGTATATGTTTCTGAGTATGAAATTTGAAAGTTTTTACTGATCTGATAATACTGATTCACCCCCCCCCTCTCAGTATTATTTCCAACAATTGGTATCAGAGCAGGTCCTTCAGAGGAAGCTTGATCGCTTGAAGGAAAAGATCCATCAGAATGGCTAATCCAGAAAGAGAGGCACACATCAGGCCACCAGTCTTTGACGGGAACAATTTTACTCACTGGAAGATAAGAACCACTGCATATCTACAATCACTTGGAGCAGAAGTTTGGGGAATCGTAGAAGGAGGATACAAATTCCCATCAGCAACTCCTACAGATCCAGCAGAGAAAAAGCAATATGAGCTCAATGCCAAAGTTGTTACTGTCCTATTGAGTAGTTTGACTCAATCAGAATTTATGAAGATCATGCATTTCAAATCAGCTAAGGAAATATGGGACAAAATCGTTACAAGCTACGAAGTAGATGATCAGGTAAAAAGAGCAAAGCTTCAAACTCTCAGAATCCGGTATGAAACTCTTAAGATGCGTAGTAATGAAAGCATAGCTAATTATTTCCTGCGTATGGATGAGATTGTGAATTGTATGAGGGATCTGGGTGAAGAATTTGAGGAAGTTGTCTTAGTTGAAAAGGTTTTGAGATCTTTGTCTACTAAATTTGATTCTAAAGTATCTGCCATAGAAGAAAAGGAGAATGTGCAAAAAATCACCATGTCACAGCTTCACAGGATCTTAACTGCTTTTGAAATGCGACAAGAGGTACCACCAGAGGCCGCATTCGAAGTGTCAGAGGAAGAAGATGAGGTAAATTTTGTCAAGAATCTTGAACGGGGAACTGGACGGTTCAAAGGTAAGCTACCTTTCAAATGTTTTCTATGTGGTAGAGTTGGTCACTATGCTGCTAGATGTCCTCATAACAAAGGAAAGATATCTGAAGAAGATGGTAGAAGCTATTATACCCATATTAAAAGTTCATTCAATGATAGTGAAGATATTAGAAGTCTCAGGCACATAAGAAGAAGAATGCTTCATCCAATAATAGCGAAGATATTAAAAGTCTCATGGCACATGAAGAGAAGAATGCAGAAACTGAAGAAGTTGCCAAATTAAAAGAACAATTGGAGACAGAAATCAGGGTAAGGGAGCAATTGCAGGATATAGTAAAGGATCAGAGTACAACTATTCAGAGACTTGAATCAAAGATCCTCTCTCTAAAAGAAGATCTTAAAAAATCAAGAGAACAGAACAGAGAAGATCTTGAAGATCAAGAACATGAAGTGACCAAACTAAAGCGACAAGTGGAAGAAGGAAGAAAAGCTGAAGAAGACCTAAGGAATCAATATCTGAAAAAGGAAGAACAACATCAAGTTGAGGTAAATATCTTGAAAGGTAAAATAGAAGAAAAGGATAAGCTTTTACGATTTCAAGATAGTACTAAAGTCTTGGATGATATTCTTAATAGTCAAAGGTCTCCTGCTATCAAGACTGGTCTTGGTTTTCATGAATATGTTGAAGGTGAATCTAGTTCACAAGGTGAGGAAAGAAACTCTAATGAGAAATCTGAAATGCTCAACAAGGAACAACCAAGGAAAGAAATTCCTCAAGGAAGATCCTTTACTCCTAACTATGGACGTGATAGACGATTATTTCCTCCACTGAATAATGTTGAATGTTATGTATGTCATAATCTTGGACATGTTGCAGCCAGATGTAGAAGTAGAATGGTTCAAGAAAGATCATCACATCCCAGGTATTTCAGAGGATATTGCTTTGCCTGCAATGCATATGGACACAAAGCAATTGATTGTGATAGAAGGAACATGAAAAATGTAAGGTGTTATACATGCAACAACTATGGGCATAAAGCAAGGGAATGCAGGAGTAGATTTCAAGATTCAAGACAAGAGGACCATACATCATCACAGTTGCAGGAATTGAAGAAGACAGAGACAGAAAGGTGTGGCATAATTCAGACAGCGGACATAACAGACACAGGGGAATCTGAAAGTGATGAAATTCAGTATTCCATCTTGCATACGCTGATATAACGAAGACAAGTCGTGTATATACACGAGTTACAGGCTGCAAAGTCGCGTATATGAAGAAAGGGCAGTAGAACAGACCCAGGTTCAGTCATGGTTGGCTCAGGCTTAGGGGGAGCAGAACAGACTCAGGAAATGGTTCAGTCATGGTTGGCTCACACTCAGGGGGAGCATATACTTCAAATAATTCTTGGCATTATGGTTAGAAGTTGATGATGAAACTAAATGATACATCTTATTGTTTAAGGAATGGTTTTGCAGGCTTATGATAAATAGTTATTGCTGGTCTTAGAACCTGCATCTGCTTAGGGGGAGCATGGATGGATTGATACAACTTGGCATATACAAAGGGGGAGCCAAATCAGAAACTTCAGCATGTACTCAGGGGGAGTATGGACAGCAGTATGGACAGCAGGAGGTATACCAAAGAAGAGAACATCTTGGTCTGCCCTTTGCCCTTGATGTCAAAGGGGGAGAGTGACTTGGTGTGGTGGTTGCCATCAATTCCAAAGGGGGAGATTGTTGGCATTATGATTCAAGAGTTGTCCTTGATGGCAACTCACTCAGAGGTTGGTACAGGTGCTCAGAGGTTGGTACAGGTGATGGCAACTTAATCAGAGGACAGATCTTAGTACAGCATGCCAAGAAAGTTCATACATGCAGGTTCGTTAAGCCCAAGTCGCGTATACAAGCAGGTTCACTATATACCAAGTCGCGTATACGCAGGTTCACTATATACCAAGTCGCGTGTACACGCAAGTTGGCTTCAGTAAAAGAGCGTGTATGTGAAAAAGTACCTTTGGTCCGTGGCGGTTAGTCCTTGGAATTTGTGCCTATGGTTTCGGACCATGGTGTCTCGACGGGCGTGTCGATCCCTAGTTTTGAGGTTGATGGTATTGTGTTACTATGGTTTTGGACCGTGGTATTGTGAAGTACCTAAGGCTATATAAGGAGAAGATCATTAGGCAAAGGTGAAGCAACGTGTGTCTGACAAAGTGAGAAGATCTGGTATTACTATTTATCTGTTCGGGACGCTTGGCAAGGGTCGGATCTGACAGCGAAGGCATAAGAAACTATTTCTAGATCTGCACGCGGGTTGCCTTTGGTGAAAGCGCGTATACACGCGGTTTTGGTACAGTGAAGTAGCGTATGCATAATAAGATTTGATATTTCAGGTTGCTGCTAATTCTGGTGGTGGTTGCAGAGTTCTAGGCTCTAGTTTGGGTTCTGTGTTCTTGATGACAAGGTTTCAGTGATTCAGTATTGGGTTGTTTAATGAATTATGATGCAAGTATAAGTTGATGATTGTATTGCGGTAATGTTTGTTTTGTACTCTTGGATCCAGTCTGAAAATTGATGAAACGTGGTCCCTAAAGGAAAGCAGGTTGTAGGGTCAGCACCTATGTACTAGTAAATGGATCGGCTAGTACAAGAGCTGAGGGGGTTGTAGCTCCCTTCCAAAAGTAGTTGGAAAACGAGAGAGGGTTGTAGCCCTCTGCAGGTTGTAGCCTGCGTACTGGTAAAGTACTGCACCAGTACATTGTAAAAGAAGTTCTTATTAAAGAAGAAAGAGACGAATTGCAGCAGGTGGTTTTCACCCACATTGGGTTTCCACCTTATATCATGGTGTTCATGTGTGTGGCTCTTGTGTGATGTTCTGTTCTGTTATTCTGCACCTGTTTACTTTTAATATGCTTAATAATGTTCTGATGCATTTGCTGAAGATTAAGCTAACTGAATTATAAGATCTCTGGATATACGCGAGTTTCATTAGACACAGTAGCGTGTACACGCGGGTTCACTTAATTGAAGTAGCGTATATGTTTCTGAGTATGAAATTTGAAAGTTTTTACTGATCTGATAATACTGATTCACCCCCCCCCCCCCCCCCCCCCTCTCAGTATTATTTCCAACACTTTTATCTGTGGGGATTTCCTGACATAGAACTGCACCCCAGCCGGCATGGCTTGCATCTGTCATTATGATCTTTTTCCATTCTTCTCTGATAGGTGAGAGAGGTTGTACATTTCTCACTCTTTCTTTAATTCTTCGGACTGCTTCAGTGCAATCCTTATTCCAAGGAATAGGATCTTTTTGTAGACGCTTATTAAGCAACTTCCTTTCCTGAGCACAATGTTTCAGGAAATTTGAAATATAATTTAAACTGCCTAGGAATCTCTGTAACTAATTTTTATCAGTTATCTCATCAGGAAAATGATCAACAAAATTGAGACTCCTTTGTATCACACTGTAGGAACCATACTGAATATTGTATCCAAGAAATTCTATCATGGTTTTGAAAAGTTTCATCTTGGACGCAGAGAGGACTATTCCCATTTCTTTTACTCTTTTATACAAGATCTTTAGATGCTTTATATGTTCGGGAATGTTATCAGAATGAATCAAGAAATCATCTATGTACTTCTTTAGAAATTCATCCATACCTTCGAACGTTTCGTCCATAATCCTTTGAAAGGCGGATGGAGCATTGATCAGGCCAAATGGCATAATATTCCATTCAAGATGACCTTCAGGAATAGAGAAGGTTGTCTTCCATTTATCTTCTTCTTTGATCCCAACCTACCAGAATCCAGACTTCAAATCGAACTTATAAAAGATTTTTGATTTGGAAATTTGTGCCAAAATGCTTGATGGTTTGGGTAATGGATAAGCATCATAATCTAAAATGGAATTCAGGGGCTTATAATTAACAACTAGTCTTGGTTTACCTCGGGCCTGTTCAGCATGATTATTTACATAAAATGCAAAGAAAGCTATAGGGCTCTTGCTTTTCCTGATTAATCCCTTTTCTAAGAGATCTTTGATTTCTGCTTTGCATGTCTTTAGTTGCTCTTCATTCATAGCAACAGCTTTAGATCTTCTAAGCTTGCCATTAAAATATTTCTTAAGTGGCAACTCTACTTCTTGCTTCTTTATATGCCAAAATGCATTCGGATCATCAGAGCAACATTCTCTGAATTTGGTTGTGATATCTGCAATTTCTCTGGCGTATTTTCCATTGTTAAGAAGTTCTTCTGCTTTTAGAACTTCTTTCTTCATCTCCATTTTGGCTAAGAGGTGTTCCATCCTTTCAATCCTAGATATTCTATTTGGAGAATTAGGATTAATAAAAGGAAAGAAAAAAAAAAATTCATCCAAGCTAACAAAATAACCATACCTTCCTGATGCTCGATCTAGCTTGGCACCATGTTTCTCAAAATTATTGAAGAAGGGAGTCCCAAGGTACATAGCACAATCTATTCCTGGGACTATTGGACAGACAAGACGAACTCCAGTGGTTTCTATCAAAAAGATATTTACATCTGCTTCATGCTTTGTAGGAATGGTTCCACTGGCAGTTATTACCTTTGGACAGTCTGTAGGCCTCCTTAGATGTGTTGGAACAACTGTATCGCTGACAATGTTTAGGCGAGATCCAGTGTCCATCAAAACTTTCCAAAACTCTGTGTGATTGCCAACTTGTACCTTTAGTTTAACACAGTACATTACATCTTGGTTTACATAGTGGCAACTCAAACCCGATCTTTCTATTTCAGACTCATCATCTGAATCTTTCTTTTCAGGACCTGGTTTAGCAATATAAGTCCAGTTTTCTTCTTTCTTGGAGGCTTCTAGTTTTGAACATGAAGTAGAAGCCGCATTCGCATGAAGTAATTTGACAGAAAGATCTCTGTGGTTTTCTATGCATAGTCTTTTATTTTCTTTTACTGTTTTTCTCAGTTCTTTAATAGCCATATGCATAGCAGGAAATGTCTGTGGTAGGTCTTCGCCAAATTCTTCATTCTTGAATTGTCTCGTTAGTGCTTCTACTGAAAATAATGATGCAGGGGGAACATACCCTCGATTTGAAGATGACTTTGAGGTCTTCTTTGAAAGGTGATCTGTTAGCATAGATCTGTACATTTCTTTTAGTTGCTAATCACTTGCTGCCATCATCTGAGTGAAGATATTTCTGCTAATCTCATCATCTTCACTTTTCATCATACTTATCATATTTCATTTGCAAACATCAGGGTCACTATAGTCACAATCATTACAATTTGTGCAATAGGGGGGGTCTCTGCAGTATTCTTCTTCTTCTGAGGAAGAGTCATCTGCAAAGTTCAATTCATTCTCTGATTCTGAATCAGAGGAGATTAACTCATCAAAACTACTTGGGAGGTCAAAGTAATTTACTTTACCTTTCTTGTTCTTATAAGCAATTTTCTTTTTAGAGAACTCTTTCTTCTTCTCAGGACATTTATTAGCAGTGTGTCCTTTCTTCTGGCAGTTGTAACAAATTACTTCTTTGGAAAACATTTATGTTTTTCTGTATGGCTTCTGTTTTCTTTGTTGAACGTCTTTTTTGTGGTGAAGCGGGGAATTCTTCTTGGAAAATCTCTTTTTCTTTCTTCTCACCCCTTCAGAATTGCCAGCTTTGCCCAAATTCCATTGTTTAAATAGTTGTTGATAGCCATGTGGCTTATTAGGATTGGTGGCTGCTCGAGCAATCTTCATTTGAGAGCACAGTTCGACAATTACTGCTTTGACTTCTTGACGAATGATGCCAAATTTGTAATCGCCAATTTTGCCAGGGAGTTTTGCTACAATTGCTGAAGATACCCAATTAGGCAAGGAGGCAACAAAAATCTCTTTCCATTTTGGTTCAAGAATTAAATCAGGAGAAAGAGTGTGGAGACGATGCAGATATTCATTAAAATATTCATCAAAGTGCTGCGTGTTATGCAGTTTCATTGCAAGCAGAGTAATGACAGTTATATCATTGGTGATCTAAGGAAATCCAATGAAATTAACTGTGATGCCATGAATCAAACAACCTATCATATTATTTACAGGGAGAGTAGTGACAGGGTCCATGTATGTAGTGCCATCTGCATTTAGAATGATTGATTTTTCCCACTGTGAAAGTAGAGTAGGCAACTTCAATGTCTCAGCTTTAAGCCAAGAGTCTAAGGTACCTTTGAAGCCAGCTATTATTCTTCTTGTAGCATTTACTGGACCAATGTCATCTGCAAGATAAGTGCGATAACATACAAGCATAGAATGCAGAACAGACGTGACTTCGGCTTCGGTACAGTTGTCAATGTTCCATGAATAAGTGGAACTTGCTGACAAATCCTTATGATATTATGATTTCATTAAATCACGACGGTCAGGAGCAGGGTTCCAAGTAGAAGTCCAAGTAGATCTAGAGGTAGTAGCATGGACTTGCTGGTCAAGTTCAGAAGTCTCTAGTTCTTCAGAAGGATTCAATTCTGAAATACCAAATTTTTCTTTATCCTGCTGAGAGAAATTATTTATGCAGCTTTCTAGCTCTTCAAGTTTAGGTGTATCATCTATCTTATTGATACTGGTAATTGCTGCATCTGATTTTTCTTCTTCTTCATCATGACTAGATGAAGCAAAGAACTCTGAAAAACTTCCTTTGAATTCTTTAGATTCTTCTTCTTCTTTCTTTGAACCAGGAGTGACTTTAGGGACCGACTTTGGAAGTGGTGTAAAGAAACTTGGATTAGCAAATAAAGAGTATGGATGAGAAGAAGTGGGAGGAGGAAAATTTATAATGCTTGGAGTTTTGATTAAACTTTCCACAGAAGGAGAAATAGAATAAGGAACAGTAGTAACTGGATTGGAAAACAAAGTTGCAGATTTATAGCTTTCAGTATTTGGCTTTTTCTTCAAAGTAGCTAAATCTGAAGAAACAGTTTTTACTTGTCCTTTTATCAAATCCAGATTGTTATTTACTCTAACAATCTCTCGTCCATGAGTAATTGCTTCAACATGGATCTGCTTTTCGGTCTTTAAAGACAGCTTGTCAAGACTCTATGCTATAGTCTGATCGTTTTCAGCCAAGGTCTTCACATGTTCATTTAGATACATAGTATTCTAATCTTGCTTTTTCAAAATTCTATCTAGAAGAGCTTTCATTTCACTATTTGCTTTTTCTAAATTATCAAATTTAGCTTTAGCAAATCTTTCTAAGCTGGATAAAGCAAGATTAGTCCAATTAGTAGCTGCTATCATTTCTTTGGCTGATGAATTTGGATCATCTGGATGGGAAGGAAAAAGTTTGTACAATTTCCCATCTTGTCCTCTAATGACCATATTTTTCCAAGGAGGAAAATCATTTTCTATCTCAAAAATATTTCCATCAAGGAGCTCCCATTTATGCTTTGCAGGGGTTCCTGATCTTATCATGTTTATTCTAAGATTAGAACAAACTTCTCTTATTAATTCTTCTCCTTTTTGTCTAATATAAACCAAATTTCTAGGGGTGTTTGGTTTACATATCATTTTTTGAATTTTCTGATCAAATTCTGGTATCTTTAGAGGAGAAGGAATTACTACAACATTTTCAGCCATTTTTTCATCAACAAAATTTTCTGGATCACTCAATCTTTTCTGCTTTGCTTGATTTCTGAAGGATTTCATCAAGGCATCTTCTACTTGATTAATTGAAGGATAATACCATTCATAGAATGATATCCACTGATTATTAATAGTCATCCAGGCTTTCCATGACTCACTATTTTTCTCATTAAATTTCCTGCGATCCTTTTTCTCTTGTAGCAACATTTCTTGCATATAGAGATGCTCTTTTTCATGAGTAAAAATATCCCAATGGAACATTTTCTTTTTCCAAGGATCAGTTGGGTCATAAGGGCCAATTCCTTTAAAGATTTTCAGAAAAGAGAGGATTTCTTCATCAGACGGAATCTCTACAGACTTTGGAATCTTGTCTATAGGATGTCTTCTATATTCTGGAATTTGAGAAGAATGTACAAAGCCTAAACCTGAAGTAGAGGTTGGGTTGACTGACTGAACAAGCATTTCTTCACAAGGGTTGAAGAATGCAACTTTAGTATAACTCTTATCAGAACAAGTTGAATCTCCAGCTGGTATAAACTTGATCATATTGATATGAAAGTCTTGAGATGACTTTCCATGAGGGTTAGGAGGGTCATTTGAAAACTGACAATATGTCTTTGAACAGTGAGGATGGTCACAAACTGAAGATAAAGCATTCTGAGAAGACGAAGGCTTATTGAACAGATTTTTTAAGGCTTCAAAAACAGCAGGGTCAATGACGATCTGCTGAGGATTTTGTACAGAAGGAATGATGTTTGAAGGATTTGTATTTACAGTAGGTATAGAAGTGACAACAGTGTCAGAAGGATTTGATCTTGGAAATCTTGTGACAACTCTGTCATCCATTTCGGTTATTACAGATTGAGCAGCATGTACTGTTTTTCTTGCAGGCTTTTTCCAGTTAGTAACCCAATCATCTGGAGGACACAGACGTTTTCTTGAAACAGAAACTGGGGCAAATGGGTTACAAGATGAATCATATTGAATAAGAGTAACTTTTCTATCATCCTTGTCTGGAGTATGTAGAACTGCAGGAATAGTACTATTGTAGAACCGAATACAAGTGATATAGAATATGGCTAGATTTTTGGATTTAGACTTAAAATTCTCATAGCCTTGTCTCTATATACCAAGAGTCAAACACTGTAGAATATTTACATCATCAAGTGCAACAGAGAAATCTGGAAAAACATCATACTATACAGGGCCATCGGACAAACTTGTTTCTATCCCACCTATCAAGGCTTGTGTAAAGGATGACCATCTATTATCAAAGAGGGCTAAGAAAACATAGGCCTTTTGGCCTTTTCGATGGAGTGCATTCAGACCAACTCTCACCATCCCTAGATGGGCATACTGATAACCTACCTTGCGGATTGCTTGAATATGGCGAATTTCAAACATGGGGATTGTCATCATAGTATTGAGGTTAACTCATTCTTTATGGATTTTTCTTTAATCTTTATTTGACTGTACGCGCGAAGATTAAAAGGAGTTAATCTACGGTAAACTTCAGAAGGAGAGACAGGAGGAAGTCTCCAATTGACAGAAGGATTTGGTTCTTCCTTTTCTATAAGAGCAGAATTTGTAGGGGTTTCTGCTTCAGAACAAATATTTAAACCACTATGCAATTCATCTTCATTTTGAATTTTCTCTAAATGCTTAGAACCAAATCGTCCCATAAATGTAGAGGAACTAGAACTTGCAGAATCCATTTAGGAATATAAAGAGAAATACCCGTAAAATAGTTTCACAAACACGAGTATTGCTTGTTGATTTCTGTGAAGAAATTGCGGCTTTCAATTACGAACAAATCGCAGCTTCCTCGACTCTAGCTCTATGCCGAATGCTACCCTTCAACACCTTCAGCGGCTCCACACGGGCTTTACACACTATTCACGGCCTCAACGAAACTAGTGATCCACTCAGACGATATGTTACCAATAATCTTTCACTCAGACAATATCTTACCAACAGAAATTTTAAAAACAACAACTCAGGCTCTGATACCATTACCACACACACACACATATATATATTAACACACACATGTATATTTGTTTTTTTAAGTAAAGTTATAAATTAGTTCATTTTTATGTTTTTTTAATTTTAGAAACTTGAGAAGTATTATGAAGTGTGTGTTTTGATGCTTATTATGAATGGATGTCTATCAAAATTAACAACTATTTAATTTATATGGTTGCACTAGTAATATCCACTTTAGATATAAATATGAATGAATTTTTATGTGTGTATGCTAGTAGTTATAAATGACTTTTAATGCATATATGTTTGTCTTTGAACACAAAAGTCTAATATATCAATATTTATTATTAAACCAATTTTCTTGTATTTATCTTTTATAATTTGGGTAATCAAAATAAAACAATACTTTAAATTATATAAGTAAAATCTATTTTTAAAAGGTTTTTTTTCAAGATAAATATTTATAAATACTAAATCAATTTTATGATTGTTTTGCAAATATAATATTTTAATTTTACAAATATTAATACATTATTAATATTGAAAATAAAATTTAATATTGAAAATAAGTAAACACATGTACATGAACTTTGATATTAGGATGTACATTATAAGTACAAGCATTAAGGGCAATTATTTTCAAAGGACGATGGAATAGTGGAATCCCCATAGGTATGTAGGGGAGTTGCATGGCATATTAGAGTTAATGATAATATACGTATAATGATCATATCATGTGATGTAAGACTATGTTCACTATGTTGGTTATTATTAAAAAAGATCCACTAGTATGTGGTTACCATGCAATAAATGTAATATAGTTCATTCATTAAAGTCAGTGGTTATTGGGGATAAGTTTTGTCGTGCATTTATGAGTGATGATAGAGCCCATTTTATGGGAGATGTCAAATATTGTTATTGTATTAGAGCATGTTCATTTGGAGAAAATAAAATTTAATATTGAAAATAAGTAAACACGTGTACATGAACTTTGATATTAGGATGTACATTATAGGTACAAGCATTAAGGGCAATTATTTTCAAAGGACGATGTAATAGTGGAATCCCCATAGGTATGTAGGGTAGTTGTAGGGCATGTTAGAGTTAATAATGATATATGTATAATGATCATATCATGTGATGTAAGACTATGTCCACTATGTTGGTTATTATTAAAAAAGATCCACTAGCATGTGGTTACCATGCAATAAATGTAATATAGTTCATTCATTAAAGTTAATAGTTATTGGGGATAAGTTTTGTCATGCACTTATGAGTGAAGATAGAGCCCATTTTATGGGAGATGTCAAATATTGTTATTGTATTAGAGCATGTTCATTTGGAGGCTTCCCTTTGAATAAGCGAGTGAAAAAGAATTGTTTCTTCCATTGATAAACTATTACAATGACTCCTTACCTTAAAATTTATAATTTAACGAAGTAAAAAGACATTACTATATTTTCATAATTAAATGGCTAATAGTCATTTTTAAATCTACAAAAAAACATTAACAATTAATAGTATATTTTTTGACTTAGTTGCCTGAGAACCCACAATAAAAACCATTTTTCGTCAACGTTTCAAATCCCAACAAGGATCCATCATCAGGACTTCATAGTAGAAGACCTTAGATGAGAGATTTAAATAGTTATGATGTGAGTTGATTTAAGAATGAGATGAAGGTCGACTTGTTTAATAATATTTATTATTATCGTCATTTTTAAGTTTTTATTGTAATTTTGAATAATTATTGAAGAGTTAATTTATTAATTTTAAAGTATTTAAAAACTATTATTATTAAATCCAATTATTAATGGAATATTAAATAAATACTTAATCCTTAATCTTAATCAAATACTAATCCTTAATCTTAATATAACTAAATCTTAATATTGATTAACAATAATAATCTTAATAATTAATATTAATAAATTAAAAATATTAATCATTATTATAAATATTTACTACTAAATGTTTAATTTTTATTATTAGTTTAATTAATTAATAGATCTTGTAATTAAGTACTAGTTATTTATAAATAATAATTGTTTAATAATAATAGTCATAATTATTATTATAATTAATAATTAAAAATAGTAATCATTCTGGATTTACGACATCTGTGGTATATATCTTTATTAGTTACCGGAGAATCCACAGTGAAAACCATTTTCTGTCAACATTTCAAATCCCAACCGGGATCCATCACCAGGACTTCTTGAATGTTGATAGTAGAAGAGCTTAATTGAGGGTTTTAAATAGTTATGAGGAGAGTAGATTTAAGGATGAGATGAATGTCAACTTTGTTTAAAAATATTAATTGTTGCTAAAATCCTTAAGCGCCTTGTCGGGAATACTGATTCTTTCATCAAAGACTCCCATGATTTTGTGAATCTTATTAAAAATTAGAGGATAGAACGTGATGACATCCTTGTTAGCTTTGACGTAGTGTCCTTATTCACCAAGATTCCTCTTGATGAAGCCATTCAGGTTATAAAAGATGTCACTGATCTAGAAACTGCAAAATTGGCTGAAATCTGCATGCAGTCAATTGTTTTCACCTTCCAAGGAATATATTATGAGCAGACATCTAGTGTGGCAATGGGATCACCCCTTTCGCCAATCGTGGCCAACTTATACATGGAATACTTTGAAAAGAAAACCCTTGAATCATACCCTTTGAAGCCAGCTTGGTGGAAACGATTCGTCGATGATACCAATATAAAATGGACACATGGTAAAACAGAGCTTGACAAGTTTTTTATTCACCTAAATTCTATCTCTCCAGAAATAAAATTTACTATGGAGCTAGAAGAAAACATGAGCATCCCATTTTTAGACATACTCATCATCAGGAAAGAGGATGGCTCTTTAGGGCATAAGGTTTTCAGGAAGTCAACCCACACAGAAAGCTACCTCCACGCTAATTCCCACCATCACCCAGCCCAGAAGTTCGGTGTTCTAAACACTCTTGCTATAAGAGCCCTTCGAATTTTTGACTCTGAGCATCTAAATGAAGAGAAGAAGCATTTAGTTTCAACCTTTAAGAGTATAGGCTACCAAGAAAAAGAGATTAAAAGAGCAATAGAGAAAGCTGAAAGAAGGGTGTTATCTCATGAACCTAAGGCTCAAGACCAACCTCAGTGTGGTAGGGTATTTCTACCTTATATTCATGGAGTAACAAATAAGATTGCTAAAATCCTAAGGAAGAAAAACATAATCACGCAATTCTCAGCACCTGGAACTACTAGGCAACATATGAGGTCTGTCAAAGATAATATTGATAGACATCAGCTTAAGGGAGTCTATAAAATAGATTGTTCATGTGGGAAAAGCTACATTGGTGAAACAGGTCGCTCCTTGCAGACAAGACTCAAGGAACATGGAGCTGATATTAGGAATGAAAGGTCTCGTACTTCAGCCTTGGCAGAACACTCCTCAAAAACTAAGCACCATGTCTGCTTGGAAAGTGCCTCAATTGTCGCAAGGGAAGAACAGCATCATAGGCGAAAGATTAGAGAAGCTCTTGAAATTATCAAACATCCACATAATCTCAACAAAGACAATGGTATTGAGATTAGTGGAAGCTGGCTTCCCTTAATCAGAGAAATTAAGATCACCAATACATCTCAGGTATAGCAATCAGTGGGTAGATATCCCTCTCCTATTCTAATAGTTAGTAGTTAGTAGCATTGCTATAACAATTTAAGTATAATAATAATAATAATAATAAGTATTTAATTACAACATTTACAATAATAATTATGATAATAACTATTACTATTATCATTAACTATTATTATAAATTGTTATTATTAAGTATTAATTAAGATCTATTAATTAGTTAAACTATTTATAAAAATTAAACATTTCCTAGTAAATATTCATAATAATGATTACTAATTTAACTATTAATATTAATTATTAGGTCTTGAAATTAATTATCATTTATTAATATTAACTATTTATTATTAATTATTATTTGATTATTAATTATTAATTTTTAATATTGATTTTTAATATTATTAATGTTAATTAATTTTAATGATTAATAATAATTAAAAGATTTTAATATTAATACAATATACTGATATTACTATTCATTAGATACTAATATATAAAAAATAAAAATAAATATTTCACATTCTAATTTATAATTAATAATATTAGACTAACATATATTAAATATTAAATGCTTATTTATTAGTTTAATAATTACTAATAATTATAATAATGATTACTACCTTAATTATTAATTATTAAGACTATTATTAAGGTTTAGTGATATTAAGATTAAGCATTATAATAATAATTTAAATTAATAAATTAACTTATGAGTGATTAATCAACAATTAATATTTTTAAACAAAGCCAACGTTCATCTCATCCTTAAATCTACTTTCCTCATAACTATTTAAAACCCTCAATTAAGTTCTTCTAATATCAACATTCAAGAAGTCCTGATGATGGATCCCAGTTGGGATTTGAAACGTTGACAGAAAATGGTTTTTACTAATAGTAATCATTATTATAAATATTTACAACTAATGTTTAATTTTTATTAATAAATTAATTAACTAAGAGATTTAATAATCATAATTATTATTATAACTAATTACTATAATCATTATAATTATTAATTTATAATGAATATCAATGATTAGATAATATTAGAAATTCTTTATGTTTTTAAGAAAGCTCTTAAATTTTTATTTTTATTTTTATTTATTTTCAAGGATTTAAAAACTTTTTTATTGTTTTTAAAAAAAAATATTTGATATTAATTCATAGTTAGTTAAATGATTTATTAATAGATCTTTCATTAATAATTCATAATAATAATTAATGATAATAGTATTAGTTATTATCATAATTATTATTGTAAATGTTATAATTAAATACTAACTATTATTATTATTATCATACTTAATAGTATTGAAATTTTTGAGAAGAATCTTCGGCGAAAAATCACATAGAGATATTTTAGTCGACGCGTTTCGAACCAACCAGTGTGGTTCATCGTCAGGACAAGTTGAATGAGCAGATCTTGCTATGCATTATAAATAGATCGCGCAGAATATCCCATGACTAAATTTCCAGATTAGGTAACGGCTAAAATAATAACAGCTAGATTTGACCAGGAAACGGCTAGCTTGACTAAGAAGGGCATAATTTATTTAAATAAGTAAAATCAGTAACAATGATAGTAATACTACTAACTATTAGAGTAGGAGAGAGAGATATCTAACCACTGAGCACTATACCTGAGATGTATTGGTGATCTTAATTTCTCTGATTAAGGGAAGCCAGCTTCCACTAATCTCAATACCATTGTCCCTGTTGAGATTATGTGGATGTTTGATAATCTCAAGAGCTTCTCTAATCTTTCGCCTATGATGTTGTTCTTCCCTTGCGACAATTGAGGTGTTTTCCAAACAGACATGGTGCTTAGTTTTTGAGGAATGCTCTGCCAGGGCTGAAGTACGAGTCATTTCATTCCTAATATCAGCTCCATGTTCCTTGAGTCTTGTCTGCAAGGAGCGACCTATTTCACCAATGTAACTTTTTCCACGAGCAATTTATTTTATAGACTCCCTTAAGTTGATGTTTATCAATATTATCTTTGACGGGCCTTATACCTTGCCTAATAGTTCCAGGTGCTGAGAATTGTGTGATTATGTTTTTCTTTCTCAGGATTTTAGCAATCTTATCTATCACTCCTTGAATATAAGGTAGAAATACCCTACCACACTGAGTTTGGTCTTGAGCCTTAGGCCCCTGAGATAACACCCTTCTTTCAGCTCTCTCTATAGCTATTTTAATTTCTTTTTCTTTGTAGCCAATACCCTTAAAAGCTGAAACTAAATGCTTCTTCTCTTCATCCAGATGCTCAAAGTCAGAAATTCGAAGGGCTCTGATAGCCAGAGTGTTTAGAACACCAAACTTGTAAACACTCTGGCTATCAGAGCCCTTCGAATTTCTGACTCTGAGCATCTGGATGAAGAGAAGAAGCATTTAGTTTCGGCTTTTAAGGGTATAGGCTACAAAGAAAAAGAAATTAAAATAGCTATAGAGAGAGCTAAAAGAAGGGTGTTATCTCAGGAGCCTAAGGCTCAAGACCAACCTTAGTGTGGTAGGGTATTTCTACCTTATATTCAAGGAGTGATAGATAAGATTGCTAAAATCTTGAGAAAGAAAAACATAATCACGCAATTCTCAGCACTTGGAACTATTAGGCAAGGTATGAGATCTGTCAAAGATAATATTGATATACATCAACTTAAGGAAGTCTATAAAATAAATTGCTTGTGTGGAAAAAGTTACATTGGTGAAACAGGTCGCTCCTTGCAGACAAGACTCAAGGAACATGGAGCTGATATTAGGAATGAAAGGACTCGTACTTCGACCCTGGTAGAGCATTCCTCAAAAACTAAGCACCATGTCTATTTGGAAACGCCTCAATTGTTTCAAAGGAAGAACAACATCATAGGCGAAAAATTAGAGAAGCTCTTGAGATTATCAAACATCCACATAATCTCAACAGGGACAATGGTATTGAGATTAGTGGATGTTAGGTCCCTATAATACTAGTGATGCCCCCATTACTATTGTAGTTGTATCCCTTATTAATATTGTTGTGCCCCTATTGTCCCCATATTGTTATTGATGTGCCCCATAAAATCCCTCTATTGTTATTTTTGTGCCTTTATATTATTATTGTTAGGTCGGCTTGGTTATATTGTGACCCCTTGGACTCCTATATATAGAAAGGAGGTTTTGTCATTTGAATCATCAAAGAATCATTCATTTGTGTAACGTAAAGGAGGTTTCCCCCTCGAAGAGGCTGAATTATAAGGCGTCGATCTACCTTTTCTATCTTTTTGTGAGCTGGTTTCATAACATTTGGTATCAGAGCTTTGAATTCTAGGGTTTCGCTACTCCAAACAGGTCATCGTGGAATTTTCGCTATAACTTTTTTTCTGCGACGTTTCAGATGCTAAAAAAAAAACCCCATTTGGGATGAAATCGTTATGAACCTCGGGTCCGAATTTCATAGCGTTTCGTGCTATATTTGCAGAGATATGATATGAGGAAATTGGCATTTTTGCAGACTCCCGAATTTCATTAAAAACAGCTGACCTGGGGAAAATTGTCATAAATTTTGTTTTGAGCATTAAATTGAAATTCCGTAAGAAGTTACAGAAAGAGGACGGACTATAGTTTCCTATGTATATTTTTCAAATACTAAGGTCAAAACAGTGAAACGTGGTACTTCATACAAGTTCGCTCTTCTGAAAAGGTTTATAATCAGGTCATCTTGGGAGATTGTGCATAACTCCGCCTTGGAGAATCTAAATTCGATCAGACTGGTGACATTGGAAAGAGGACACAGAAGGCTACTTGAGATCGAAATTTCAGAACTGGATGATGCGAAATTACAGAGATACATCAGATTCAATATTGAGCTCCTACAAAGTGAAAAAAGGTGTGTAGTTTTTTTTTTTAATTTTTCATAAGCTTGGTTTGAAAAATTATTTTGAAGGAATTCAAAGGGAATAGTAAAGAATTATTATCAGTAATTGATGCCCCGAGGAAAGAAAATACAAACACCTAGTAAGCAACCTGAAAGCTCTAGCATGACTCATGAAGAAAAAGAAGAAATGCAACATGATATATCAAAATTACGAGACCAAGTGCAACAAATGTCACTCGCACAAAAAGTAACAGAATCTAAGATGGATGGTTTAAAGAAAGATGTAGAAGCTAAGATGTATGGCGTGGAAGCTAAGATGGATGGTTTAAAGAATGGCATGGAAGCTAAGAAGAATGACATGGACACTAAGATGGATGGCATGGATGATAAGATGGAAGAATTGAAGATAAATTTTAATAAGTTGCTACAAGAAATGGTCACTAATGGTGAAAGTGTAGTAAAGGAAACTCATGATGAAAACAAAAGAAATGTTAATCATGATTTCATAGACTCTAATGTTGGATCGAAGACCCACCATATTCCAAAAATCGATATGAGGAAGTTTGATGGCAAGGATCTCGCAACTTGAATACTACAAATGGAGCAATTTTTCGATCTCAATAATGTGCAAAACACACAAAAGGTATGTATTGCAACTTTATATTTGGAACCAAATCAATTTGTATGATATCAATGGCTTTACTCTCGTAAACAAATTGTCACTTGGGAAATTTTTACTGAATAATTGACAACACATTATGAGGATACAAAAAGCAACACTTTTTTTAGCCAATTGATAAGTCTCAAACAAAAGGGTTCAATGATGGAGCACATTGAGGAGTTCCAAAAATTGAACATAAGGGTAAAAAATATTCCAGAGGAGCATAGGATTGATGTGTTCATAGGGACTTAAAGGAGAATATCCAACATGATGTTCGACTTTGGGAACCTGATTCATTGGAAAAGGCATTCAGGTTAGCAAGAAAAATGGAAAGCAAAATTATGGCAACCAAGAAGCCTACCACTCACAACTATAAAGATGGAAGTGTTGTTGCCCCTAGTCTTCCACAACCTATAAGGTTGACACCACAACAATTGGAAGAAAAAAGAGCAAAAGGGCTTTGTTACAGTTGTGATAACAAATACACTAAAGGTCATAAGTGTGTTGAGAAGAAATTATTCTACATAGATTGTGAAGAGGAAGAAGAAAAGGAACAAGAAAGGTCAAAAGAAGAGGATATACTCCAAGAACAAAGCCTAGATAAAGAAGAAATGAATCCGAACATATCCTGTAATGCATTGGCTGGAATTGCTACTCCTCAAACCATCAAAATAGAAGGACATGTCAAGAAGAAAAAGGTAATAGTGTTGATTGATTCAGGAAATATTGTAAGATAGCAAAAGAATTGAATTGCTTCCTATACCCAGCACCATAGTGTCAAGTGATGATTGCAAGTGGAGGAATGATAAATTGCCCTGGAAAGTGCCATAATATCAAGCTATCCATGGGAGAATATGTATTGAATATCCCAATGCTTTCCATTCCAATGGGAGGTGCTGATGTTGTACTAAGAGTTCAATGGCTACAATCCTTGGGTACAATAGCTTTTAACTTTCAAGAACTTTTCATGAAATGTTATGCAGAAGGACAGGAAGTTGAATTAAGAGGTATTGCAGGGAAACCGGGAAAGATAATCAGCTCTAACAGTATGACAAAGCTTCTAAAAAAGGAACAACGAGGTGTAATTACACAATTATGTTCGCCAGATGTTTCCACATCGAAATCATCTATTTCTCCAGATCTCCAAAAAGTCTTGGACAATCATTCCAAGGTATTTGAGACTCCCAAAGGTCTCCCACCTATTCGTGATCATGATCATGCTATTCATTTGATTCCAAGAAGTGTTCCTCCAAACATCAGGCCATACAGATATCCCTATTCCCAAAAGAGTGAAATTGAACGTATGGTTGCAGAAATGCAAGAGGTTAGTATAATTCAACCTAGCCAAAGTTCTTTCTCTGCTCCAGTAGTATTGGTGCACAAGAAGGATGGATCATGGTGCATGTGTCCAGATTATATGGAGCTCAACAGGCTCACTATTAAAGATAAGTTTCCCATTCCTGTCATTAACGAATTATTGGATGAATTGCATGGATCAATTTACTTCACCAATTTGGATCTTCGTTCATGATATCATCAAATCAGAATGAAGACTGAAGACATTCTGAAAATAGCATTTAGAACTCATGAGGGTCACTATGAACTTTTGGTCATGCCTTTTGGCCTTACCAATGCACCTTCTACATTTCAAGGTTTGATGAATTCCATTTTCAAACCCTTAGAAAATTTGTGTTAGTATTTTTTGATGATATACTAATCTACGAGTAGTCTTAGAAGAATCATGTTGAACATGTTGATAGGGTGCTACAACTATTGGAGGAGAAACAATTATATGCAAAAAGATCCAAATGTTTCTTTGGAGTAGCAGCATCTCTAACAACATTATTGAAGAAATATGCATTTTCATGGACTCCAGAAGCAACAAAGGCCTTCGAACATCTTAAAGAAGCAATGTGCCAAGCACCGGCCTTAGCTACACCAAACTTCACAAAAACCTTTATTGTGGAATGTGATGCTTCAGGAAATGGAGTTGGTGTTGTTTTAATGCAAGATGAAAGACCCATTGCTTTCGAAAGTCGTCCAATCAAGGGAAAGTATTTACACAAAGTTATTTATGAGAAGGAAATGTTGGCAATACTACATGCACTTAAGAAATGGCGACCCTACCTAATGGGAAGACACTTCAAGGTAAAAACGATCATGATAGCCTTAAATACTTTTTAGAACAAAGATTATCCTCTGAAGAACAACAAAAATGGGTCACAAATATGTTGGGTTGTGACTTTGAAATCATCTACAAAAAAGGGAAGCAAAATGTTGTGGCAAATGCACTCTCAAGAAAGGATGAGGATGTTGAAGCATTGTTGTGCGCCATTTTGATTATCCAACCAGATTGGATAAACGAAGCAAGGGAGGAATGGAAGAATGACGAAGAAGTGTGGACACTTATTCAAAAGTTGCAACAAGATTCCAGTACATCTGATACATTTAGCTTGAAAAATTATTCATTATGGTACAAAGATCGCTTATACCTCTCTAAGAACTCCCAGCTCAAACAAAAGATTCTTCTGGAATTGCACGCTTCTTCGTTAGGAGGGCACTCGGGATTTTTAAAAACTTACCACAAGGTTAAGAAGGAATTTTTTTGGGATGGCCTTAAATCAGATATTCAAAAGTTTGTGGCGGAATGTTTGGTTTGGCAACAAAATAAAGCTGAAACAATTAAGACACCAGGTCTATTACAACCTTTATCCATTCCAAGCCAACGTTGGGAGGAGGTTTCAATGGATTTTATCACAAGTTTACCCAAGTCTGAGGGAAAGAGTGTCATCATGGTGATAGTTGACAGACTTACCAAGTATGCACACTTTTGTGCATTATCACATCCATTTAAAGCCAGTACAGTTTCTACTGCATTTATGGAAACAATTCATCACATCCATTTAAAGTTAGTACAGTTTCTACTGCATTTATGGAAACAATTCAAAAGCTACATGGAAATCCAAAGATTATTGTAAGTGACAGAGATCCCATTTTTACTGGAAATTTTTTGGACATAATTATTTTCTTGTCTTGGTACTCAGTTAGCTCATAGCTCATCTTATCATCCTCAATTTGATGGGAAAACTAAGATAGTAAACAAATGTTTGGAAGGATATCTTCGTTGCTTTGTATTTGATAAATAGACACAATGGGTCAATTGGTTGCCTCTGGCTGGATGGTGGTGTAACACTTCCTTCCATACTGCAACAAAAAAGACCCCATTTATGGCACTTTATGGATATCAGCCACCATGCATCACATCATATTAAAGAGAAAATTCTAAGGTTCAAGCAGTGGAACATCACATCGAGCATCAACAACAAGTTCTCCAACTCTTAAAGGATAACCTCATGTTGGTGCAGAATAGAATGAAACAACAAGCAGATCAACATCGCAGTGAAAGAAGTTTTGATGTAGGTGACTGGGTATTCCTACGGCTACAACCATATAAACAAATGTCCCTCAAGCAAGCTAAGAAGGATAATAAATTATCACCAAAGTATTATGGTCCGTACAAGGTGTTGCAAAAGATTGGTACTATGGCATATAAATTGGAGCTTCCTACAGCTTCTCGAGTGCACCCAGTTTTCCATGTTTCATGTTTAAATAAGGTTATAGGTGACAAGCTCCCAGTTCAAACAATATTGCCAGAACTTGACGAGGAAGGAAAAATTATATTGGAACCGGAAGCAGTCATAGAAACAAGAACTCGACAGCTATGAAATCGATCCATTTCGGATTATCTCATCAAGTGGAAGAACTTATCCACTAAAGATTCCACATGGTAGGATGAGAATTTTATACAGAAGCATCCATAACTATTCAAGCGTTGAGGACAACACTTTTTTGAAGGAGAGGGGCATGTTAGGTCACTATAATACTAGTGGTGCCCCCATTACTATTGTAGTTGTATCCATTATTAATATTGTTGTGTCCCTATTGTCCCCATATTGTTATTGTTGTGCCCCATAGAATCCCTCTATTGTTATTTTTGTGCCTTTATATTATTATTGTTAGGTTGGCTTGGTTATATTGTGACCCCTTAGACTCCTATATATAGAAAGGAGGTTTTTTCATTTGAATCATCGAAGAATTATTCATTGTGTAATGTAAAGGAGGTTGCCCCCTCGAAGAGGCTGAATTCTAAGGCGTTGATCTACCTTTTCTATCTTTTTGTGAGCTGGTTTCATAACAGTGGAAGTTGGCTTCCCTTAATCAGTGAAATTAAGATCACCAATACATCTTAGGTATAGCACTCAGTGGGTAGATATATCCCTCTCCTATTCTAATAGTTAGTAGTATTACTATCATTGTTACTCCTAATAATAACTTTCAATACTATTAAGTATGAAAATAATTAGTATTTAATTATAGAATTTACAATAATAATTATGATAATAACTATTACTATTATCATTAATTATTATTATGAATTGTTATTATTAATTATTAATGAAAGATCTATTAATAAATCATTTAACTAACTATGAATTAATATCAAATAAAAAAATTTAAGAACAATAAAAAGTTTTTAAAACCTTGAAAATAAATAAAAATTTAAGAGCTTCCTTAAAAACATAAAGATTTTCTAATATTATCTAATCATTGATATTTATTATAAATTAATAATTATAATGATTATAATAATTAATTATAATATTAATTATGATTATTAGATCTATTAATTAATTAAACTATTAATAAAAAATAAACATTTAGTAGTAAATATTTATAATAATGATTATTATTTCTGATTATTAATATTAATTATTAAATATAATAATAATTATGATTATTATTATTAAACAATTATTATTTATAAATAACTAGTACTTAATTACAAGATCTATTAATTAAGTAAACTATTAATAAAAATTAAACATTTAGTAGTAAATATTTATAATAATGATTACTATTTTTAATTTATTAATATTAATTATTAATATTATTATTGTTAATCAATATTAAGATTTAGTTATATTAAGATTAAGGATTAGTATTTGATTAAGATTAAGGATTAAGTATTTATTCAATATTCCATTAATAATTGGATTTAATAATAATAGTTTTTAAATACTTTAAAATTAATAAATTAACTCTTCAATAATTATTCAAAATTACAATAAAAACTTTAAAATGAGGATAATAATAAATATTATTAAACAAGACGACCTTCATGTCATTTTTAAATCAACTCACCTCATAACTATTTAAATCTCTCATCTAAGCTCTTCTACTATCAGCATTCAAGAAGTCTTGATGATGGATCTCTGTTGGGATTTGAAACGTTAACGAAAATGGTTTTTACTATGGGTTCTCCTGTAACTAAGTCAAAGTATAGAAACCACAAATGTCTAAAATCTAGAATTAATAGTATAATTTATTTTCAAATGATTATGGAGATGACACAATATTTAAAGAAATATTTTTGTTTATAAATAATTGATTATTTAAATAGCATGCTTCTTTTCTTTTTTTTGTAAATTATTGCCTTTTAAATTCATATTCGAAGAGAAGATTACATCGCTAACATTTTCCAGAACCCACATGGAGACCAACTAACCCAACAGGCTAGTAACAGAGCAAAATTTCCCATGTCCATAGATAGCAAGACCAACATTTACTTAGTTGATCTATAAAGCTCAAAGTTGAAGTGAAATTACAATTCATCGATGATATAATCAATAACTACAAAACATATGACCAAGTAAAGCGCATAGTGGGCACATATAAACCACCAGCAAATATCCATAAGGCACACTATACTATCCATAAAACATCCATAAATAACCAAAAGACGCCTAAAACCACCCATAACCATTTATAAATTAACTAGCATGCATACAGAACCATGAACAATTTTCCATAAGTTGCATAGTATCATAAGATAATACGACCACCATTAAAAAGCCCAGGAATTGCAAAAAAATCAAAGCCAAGAAGAGACATTAAAAATGGCCTCCACCACCAGGACAATAATTATGTATATGAACCAATGTCTAAACTATGCAACTGATCCAAACTTTTGTGAAACAAAATCCAGCCAAAAAATCCCAACATAACACGTGAAAGAGGACAGAAAGAAGGCACAAAGTCACACCAAATAGCATTGTAGCCATTTCTCCAAAAAGAGTTATTAAAACAATTTTTCCAGAAGACAAAAAAATGATTTTTATCATACCACCAATACCCATGGCCACATATGCTCAAGTCCCTCCAAAGAAATCGCATAGTAATATTCAGAGATACTTCAATCCCATAGAATCCAAAAGAAGTGGAGCACAATAGCAAACAAAAAATATCATAGCTACATACTCTGGAACGAAAATAAGTTGCAGTGCACCCTGAAGAAACTAGACCTATAGGACACGTGAAAATTGATGACAAAAATACATGAAGCCGCCATTTCTAGTCATGATCAAAGGAAATTAGAGAAAGTGTTTGGCCACTATCACCTAGAGGATCTATGAGGTCACTAGAGCGAGAGTCATTCATAAGGAAGCTTTCCACACAAGCCAAATGAGATCCCACATTGTCCACACAAAAACATTTGTTTCACAACATACTCTTAATTTCCTCCAAAGAGGAAAAAACATTATAGTTCTCCACTTGTTTGTCCTTAAAAAAAGGTGCAACAAAGTTTCCATTTATTCATGAAGAGCCAGAGAATTCATAAAATGGAGTTGCAATTTCCTTAACCTACTAGGATCAAGGAGCCACTTCATGTCCTCCCCCACCAATTCAAAATCTGAGTGAAATGGTCATTCACTAGACTCTTTCAGTTCGAGCAACAAGATATCCTTTCTCACCTCCAAAGGTACAACATCAAAAAACGTGGCAACTAAGTCATAGGCAAAAGGACAAACCCTTTTGTTCCTAATGTTATCTCCACCACCCCCTCTACAGTGCATTATCTACCTAGGAGGCATGAGGAAAGTTTCCAATGAACATTGGGGATAGATATAATAAGAAATTCTGCCAAGGAAACTATAGAAAGGACGAGACACAGGGCCTTGAAACCCATATCTAAAGACAACTAGATCATCACCTATATACCATGTTGTAGGACCAAAATCAAGCAAATTTTCGAGCTCATCACATTGCAATAACATGACACGACCCAGAGACAACTAGTGGGAGTTCCTTGAAGTTGAAGTTAACACAAAGACGCTAGAGCACAACCCAAAACTTCTAATTTCACCAGCAAACACTTGACATTGAACATTTTAGGACAAATGAAAAGGATGCAAAATGTTAAGGGCCAAAGTTTTAGACACATAGTTCTTCTAATACAAAAAAATACCACTAACAACAAATACCTACCAGGGTTGAAGAAAAATTCTCAAGGACTCAAGAAAACTAGTGAAATGATAATTTGACCTCCAAGACCCAAACAAAGGAATTAAAGAGGTAGTCTGACCAGATTCATAACCCAAAGCCAATACATAAAATTATAAGCCCAAGGCAATTAGAATGAAACTCAGCAGCACACAAAAGAATAACCATGCACGTCCCAGATGAGAGAAGATATGTAAAAGACATCGTTGCAAGCGAAGAGTGAAATGGTATGCCACCATGAATAAATTGGTAATGGAGGACAACAAGAAATCGTTGCCTCATTCTACATAGACTCATACCTCATCTAGACCCTCTCCATACCTGAGCATTTAAAACAACAATCCGACTGCATAACTAACATGCATGAATTAACTACCCATTGTCATGCCATGACAAGGAGAAGACAAGTGTGATGAAAGCACACACTATGAAGCAAACCTGACATTCTGAGAACCACCCCCGTTGACAAACAATATGTTTGCCTCTAATAAACCTTGGAAAATCTCAAAATCCTCCTCCAACCTAGTGAGAGGCCAAACTACATCCAGATCAAACCTCTAAAACAACAACTAAGGTTTGTCAAAAAATTGGCAACCTTGTTAGCCATTCTCCTAGAATGTTCAATAGTAACATATTCCAATTTTCATAACAAGAGGTTCAAGCTTCCAACAATACTTTCCAAACACCATCTCTTCACAATCTTACTTGGAGGTTGTCGATTTAAAATATTTTGTATACAATGAATAGCAATCTTTGAATCGCCCTCAATCTGCAACACTGAAACCTTCGCGGATAGCAATCTAAATACCTTTATCCAATGCCAACAACTCTGTAAAATTGTTACTAGTTGACCCACAACTCTGTGTAAAAACTCTCAAAGCTGAAGAGTTACAATCTCGGGAAACACCTCCACAACCAGCAATACGAAGATCACTCTTAGACGCCCCATCAAAATTCAATTTGATAAAACCATATGGTGGAGGAGAGATACATATTGGAGAATGTATATGGATCCAAAGATGATGTTTCCTTAAGAGTCCTCATCTGATAATCCCAATTTGATTTCTACATGATCGTTGCCTCAATGCCATCAACCTTCCAATCATCACTCGAATAGGAGACAGCAAGGAGGGTTTCCCTTATATTTTGCATAATCACCTCTTTAATCATTATTTTTGTTCTTTGCTTATCTCTAAAGTTCTTGCATTCCTTTCCTTCCAAAAATTCCAAAGAATAAAGCTCATCGTTAGAATCCAAGCCATGCTACTATATGATTCTTGAACAAAGAACAATTCCAATGAGCAAACAATGCCACTAAGTTCTCTTGTCTATTGATTGTGTTGCCAAAGATGAAAAAAAAGAATGAACCATACCTCCTTTGCAAAACCGCAAGAAACAAAGGGATGATCTATAGTCTCCTTGACCCTATAACACAGGAAAAAAAAAGATGGACCTTCGAAGCCTTTTCTTCTTATGAATTCCCAAGTAAGTAACCTACACATACCAACCAGCCAAAGGAGAAGCAATTTTTTTGGCCAGTGATGCCCACACCAGATTTTATTCCAAATTATGTCTTTCTCAAGAAAACAATGACCTACAAGAACAGAGTAATCTTCCTTCAAAGTAAACATCCCAATTGGTCACACTCCCAAAAGCATAATATCTTTGTCCTATGAGAAACGAATTGTCCTTTCCAATAATTCCTATAGAAGACTTTCCCAAGGAAATACCTGGGATGAGAAGGGAAAATTCTCCTGAAACTTCCACTTCCTCTAGAGGGGAGATTCCCTCTCTAACTACCAATAGCCACTGACCAAAACCACTCCCAAATTAGTGGTAAATGTTTGTCAAATGCATAGGTTTTCACTCTCATTTAGGCATGGTAATTTTCTCCATGCTTCCTCCCAAAACAAAGTTGATTCTCCATTTTTTACCTCCAAAAAAGCTTGAACCTACAATGGTTGAGTCAAATCTTAATCTTTCCAACTGAGACATGAGAGGCACATACTTCTTCAACCAAATTTGCTTCCATAATTCATTACCACCTAACACCCACCGCCACCACAGTTTCGCCCCTAAGGTAGAACCCAATGTTTTAGGGTCACGCAAACCTAGCCCCCCAACCAATTTAGGCAAAACAAGTGTGTCCCAAGCCACCAAAGACCATTGGTTTACCTTGTTGGAGCCTCGTCAGAGAAATTCTCACTATATTGCCCTCAACTTAATGCAGTTTGCTTTTGGAATTGGTATAGTTGACATTTGATAAATTGAAATAGCTTGCAGCAATGTCTTGGTTAGAATTAATCTCCGTGCAAAAAATGCACGAAATGCCTAATTGTTTATCTTGTTCACGAGTTTCAAAAAAAGATCCTGCCAGCAAGAGACCCTTTTTGGATTGAAAACTAAACGTACCCCTAGGTACATAGAGGGAAAAGAGGTGCTTCGAAATTCCAACATCAGGCAAAATGTTATTGAATCGACTCTTTACAATTGAAAAGGAAAATACTAGTCTTCTCATTGTTAATAAGGGTGTCTAAGGTTTCCATAAAAGTGGATAACTTAGAATGGACACCTTTGACTTCTCTTAGGGTTGGTAAATCTCATGCTTATTACAAAACATTATTATTATTAATCTAAATAGTAAATTAGATTGGTTTGTTATATTAAAAAAATATTCATATAAAATATAAATAAATAAAAATTTGTTATTTTTTTCCAACTCAACTTAAGAAAATGGATGCATTTCCTACCCAAAGTTGATAGGTGGATAGTATAATTAAATCTCGAAAATGGATGCATTCCCTACCAAAAGTTAATAGGTGAATAGTATAATTAAATCTCACAACTCTACATCTACATTTTATAGTAAAACCATCCATCCATATATATATAACGCCTACATTTTATACTAAAACCATCTATATTTATAACACCAACATTTTAGAGTAAAACCCAATCTATATCTACAACTTTATAAGTCATGATATGAAGTCAATTTTAGTATCAATATTTTCACAATCAATAACTCCCAATCTATATCTACAACTTTATAAGTCATGATATGAAGTCAGTTTTAGTATCAATATTTTCACAGTCAATACCTTGATGTACATGAGAAAACTTCTGGTAAATTGTGTTGTGTTATTGATATGCCGAAGTTTCGAGTGAACACTTCACACATCTTCAAGGAAATTAAGCTTTTATGCAAGTTTAAGCTTTTATGCAAGTTTATAGCACCATGTATAAAATACGCCCAGGACAAAATTGAGATGTAATTGAGGTAAAAGAGCTTTCTATTCTTTGTAAGATATTAATTTTAAAAAAAAATGATGTGTCTAAAAAATAGGTGAAACCAAAAAAAAGATACCAAATGATCAACAAAATGGAAAAATCTTTCTATTTTTACCAACGTTTAAAAACAAATGAAACATTTACATGCTTAATTGTAAAGCTAGATAAGGTAAAAACATGTGTAAAGTCCAATTCTATTTCACTAGGAAACCATTTATTGGCCTTCAATAACTATATGTGAATGTAGTTATAACTAATTATGAATTGATATGAACAATTAAATGTAACATAGCCCTCAACCAAGCATTTAATTAAAAATAATAAAAAACCATGCTCCAGCAAATAAGTCCTTTGAATTACAAATATTAGGTCATGAGATCATGTCAAAATTTATATTATAATTCCCAACAAATATGGTTTAATTAAAATAACCCATTTTACAATTAAAAAAAAAATAAGCTACCATAACATAATATAAAGGTCACAAAAAATAATCAAGAATACACATGACAATTTCCAACAATTGTGAATTGATAAAAGCAGTCTATTTCAAAATTCTACATAAAAACAAAAATACGAATTAATTAAAACCAAATTAATAATTTTAAATAAAGAAAGAAAAAATCAGAATAAGAACTAAAGCAAAATTCTACATAAAAACAAAAATACGAATTAATTAAAACCAAATTAATAATTTTAAATAAAGAAAGAAAAAATCAGAATAAGAACTAAAGCATTGTACTTCAACATGGAAACAAAAATAAAAATTAATTAAAACCAAAATAATAATTTTAAATAAATAAATAAATAATAGGAATAAGAATTTCATAATGATTATCAACTCCATTTTTGATGTAAATCTAAAATTTTACATTTATATTACAATCAAGTAGAAAAGATATATACACTTAGAAAAGTCCCTACTTGGAAATCCCCACTGTCCTTTTGAATGGCATTAAAACCAACATTATTTAATTTAAAGATTATTTTGGAGATTTATGTGACGTGGAATTTAAAAAATCTAAAATTTTACATGTATATTACAATCAAGTAGAAAAGATATATATATATATATATATATAGTCCCTACTTGGAAATCTCTACTGTCCTTTTGAATAGCATTAAACCCAACATTATTTAATTTAAAGACTATTTGGAGATTTATGTGATGTGGAATTCAATGAACCAATCTGGTTACTTTCGAAAATTGGAATGTCAACCAGCTCATATTTTTTTCAACCATTAAATCATTTATAGTGTCATTGTTCCCCAATGCTTAACAACTTAGATTTCAACCATTAAATCATTTATAGTGTCGTTGTTCCCCAATCCTTAACAACTTAGATTTCAACCATTAAATGCTTAACTTAGATTTCAACCATTAAATCATTTATAGTGTCGTCCCCAATGCTTGACAACTTAGGTTTCAACCATTAAATCATTTATAGTGTCGTTGTTCCCCAATGCTTGACAACTTAGAATTCGAATACATCAAATCAAATGTCTAAAATCAGTTTGGTGTTTGTTCACTGAATTGCATTATACTTTATTCAAGGCCTTCTAGTGCAGAGCTTAGACTTTCATCCCAATAAATGAAATATTTCTAGAATTATCATTTCCATCCCAATAAATGAAATTTTACATATTATAACAACTTCGCTTATTGTCTTAATGAGTTTGACAATAATTCTGGGAACTAAATGTTTAAAATATAATGATAGTTAAAGACTTGAATAGTATAATGTTTCACTAGGCAACTATTTGTTGGTTTTCAATGTATGTCTTCAACCCAGCGTTCAACAAAAATGGAGAAAATAAAACACTACATTGATCAAGAGTTTATGTGACAATTTAACAATTACAAAGCAAGCAGAATAGTAACTTTAAGTTATAAATCAAAAACAAATATGAATATCATGGTAAGCATGCTCAAGTAAAATGAAATAAATTTGAAAATTTTCAATAAAAATGGAAAAAATAAAACACTAAAAAGGATCAAGAGTTTATGTGACAATTTAACAATTACAAAGCAAGTAACAAAACTTTAAATTTTAAATCAAAAACAAATACGAATATCATGGTGAGCATGCCCAAGTAAAATGAAATAAATTTGAAAATTTCACTAAATTATGATTGTGTTTTCAATAAATTCTAGCAATATAGTCTTGCGTGATGAATTTTTTGTATTTTCATATTAGTTTTCAAAACTAGGTACTTAAATATATAATGATTTATAAACATACTTATAATGCTTATATTTTAAAAATTATATTTCACTAGGAAACAAATTATATTTTAAAAATGATATTTCACTAGGAAACAATTTGTTGGCATTCAATAACTATATGTGAATGTAGTTATAACTAATTATGAATTGATATAAACAATTAAATGTAACATAGCCCTCAACAAAGCATTTAATTAAAAATGTTAAAAAACCATGCTCCAACAAATAAGTCCTTTGAATTACAAATATTAGTTCATGAGGTTGGGTCTCCATAAAATTCATATTATAATCCCCAACAAATATGAATTAATTAAAATAACTCACTTTGCAAATAAAAAAAACAAAAATAACAAACCATATAAATTGTCACAAAAAATAATCAAGAATACACGAGACAATTCCCAACCATTATAAAAGCAGTCTACTTCAAAGTTTTACATGAAAGCAAAAATATAAATTAATTAAAATCAAATTAGTAATTTAAAAAATAAAAATAAAAAAAGAATTAATTTAAAAATTATATTTCACTAGGAAACAATTGGTTGGCCTTCAATACTGTATCTGAATATATTTATATCTAATTATGAATTGAATTAATTTAAAATTATATTTCAGTGGGAAACAATTTTCTGGCGCTCAATAGCTATATGAGAATGTAGTTATAACTAATTAAATGTAACATAGCTTTCAACCAAGCATTTAATTAAAAATGATAAAAATGTTAGCACTCAATAACTATATATGAATGTGTTATAACTCATTATGAATTGATATAAACAATTATATGTAACATAGCCTTCAACCAGCCCACGGGGCTTTGGATTGACGGTGAATGGGTGCGCTGTTAAGGCACTCCTTGCTATAGGTCACTGGTTCAATTCCCCGTGGGTACTTAGTTTAGTCTTAACCTAGAAAAAAAAAAACATAGCCTTCAACCAAGCATTTAATTAAAAATGATTAAAAAAACTACATGTGAATATAGTTATAACTAATTATGAATTGATATAAACAATTATATGTAACATAGCCTTCAACCAAACATTCAAAAATGATAGAAAAAAAAACCATGCATTTATTAAAAATGATAAAAATATTGGCATTCAATAACTATATGTGAATGTAGTTATAACTGATTATGAATTGATATAAACAATTAAATGTAACATAGCCTTCAACCAAACATTTAATTAAAAATGATAGAAAAAAAAAAAAATCATGCATTTATTAAAAATGATAAAAATATTGGCATTCAATAACTATATGTGAATGTAGTTATAACTGATTATGAATTGATATAAACAATTAAATGTAACATAGCCTTCAACCAAGCATTTAATCAAAAATGATAAAAAAGACCATGCTCCAGCAAGTAAGTCCCAAGTCCTTTGATTTACAAATATTAAGTCACAAATAAGTCCTAAGTCCTTCAATTTACAAATATTAAGTCACCAGATCAGGTCTCAAGAAAATTTATATTATAATTCTCAAAAAAATTATATTATAATTCTCAACAATTATGGATTAATTAAAATGTAGTTGTCTATAATGAGACTTTTTGGAGATTCCGGTGACGGAATCCGACGGAAGAAATTGAGGTTAAATCTTGATGTGTCGCAGTTAAAATGGTTTTTTAACTGCATATTTGGATTCAACACCCTCGAAAACCCCTGGGACGCTTTCATTGTGTAGAAACTAGCTATCAAACTTGTGATTCCAATAAATTCCTGCCGGATTTCGACCGGAAAAACCCGCCGGAAAGGCTTTCAAAAAGTCGCGTTATAGACAACTGCAATTAAAATAACCTAATAACCACTTTGCAGTTTAAAAAAAATACTATTTAGAATATAAATTGTCCCAAAAAAATAAGAAAAAATAAGATACCATAATGCAATATAAATTGTCCAAAAAAATTAATCAAGACTCAAGAATACACGACAAATCCCAACCATTATGTTTTATCTACTTCAAAATAAGATACCATAAATATAAATTGTATACACAGGCACAAAGCAATCTAATTCAAAGTTTTCCATTAAAACAAAAATACAAATTAATTAAAACCAAATTAATAATTCTAAATAAAGAAAAAAAATAAGAATTAATTAAAACGAAAGTAAAAATTTTAGATAAATAAAATTAATAATTCTACATCAGAGAAAAATAAGAATTAATTAAAACCAAAGTAATAATTTTAAATAAATAAAGAAAAAATAAGAATAAGAATTTCATAATGAATACGAACTCTATTTGATGTAATTTAAAATTTTAGATTTATATTACAATCAAGGGAAAAATTATATACGCTTAGAATAGTCCCCACTTGAAAATCTCTACCCAACATTATTTAATTTAAAGACTATTTTGGAGATTTATGTGATGTGGAATTTAAAGAACCCAACATTATTTAATTTAAAGTCTATTTTGGAGATGTGGAACTTAAAGAATCAGTCCGGAAATGTGTAACATGCGGTTGGTTACTTTCGAAAATTGGAATGTCGAAGAACCAGTCCAGCTCATCTTTTTTCAACCATTAAATCCAGTGTCGCTGTTCCCCAATGCTTAACAACTTAGAATTCGAATACACCAAATGTCTAAAATCGATTTGGTGTTTGTTCATTGAGTTGCATTATACTTGATTCAAGGCTTTCTAGTGCAGAGTTCAGACTTCCTTCTTGCACAAATGAAGTCTTCACAAATATAATATAACTCCTTGAACATTCAACTATTATGCATTAACTGCTCATATGCGTTATCTACGAACACTCATTTGCTACACATCCCAAAATAACGCTTTTATGTGACAAGAAATAAATAGTAAACATCCCTAAATTCAACAACACGTTCGACCTCAATCCACTCATATTGTCCAAATATTCCCTCCACCGCCTACATCAAACACAACTCGAATTTTGCTTTGCCGAATGAAAATCGTGTAGAGCCTAATAACATCAATGCCATAAAAGGCTGCCGCTAGACAGTGCACATCAGATTGAATGAAGCCAGCGATCATGTAGTAAATCCCTACTTTCCAGTAATAAAGCCTTTAAATTCACGATCATATGGTATGACACCCTTCTAAATTTTAATGGATATACGCCATTCTTGGCAATCTTACAGTGTGCTCATATTTTGCATTGTTTAACACTTGATATAGATGGCGCCTTCCATATATACATTTCATTAAAAGCCAATCTATGAGATTTTATAGTGCATATGCTAGTCGTCAAAATTAACATTTTTGTTACAGGTCAAATAAACAATGGTCCTTACATAATCAGGGTAACTCCACTTCTCTGAAACTCAGTAGATTAACCAAGCCATTGAACTGACAAGAAAATTTTCTACCCAATAAAAGACCATGAGTGAATTGAATTTTAGTATAAGAAATGTCTCTTGGACAGACAATGGCCCAACTGCACATGCTTAAAATTCATAGATATGGTAAGAGTCATGTGAGGAAACATTTAGTGTGGAACAGCTAGATATCCACTAATTTTGTAACTGGAGTAATCCCCCTTTGCCATTACGGGTGACAGTTAAAAGATATATTAACCAGAAGCACCAGGCGGAGCACCTGATGGAGGAGGTGGGGCAGCAGGTGCACCTGGGGCACTCGGTGGGGGAGGCCGTGCCCCAGGAGCATTGGGTGGTGGTGGAGGCCGTGCCACTGGAGCATTTGGTGGAGGGGGAGGTGGAGCACTAGGCGGGGGCCCGGGAGTTGCAGATGGACCTGAAGAGCTAGGCAGTGGTCGTGGTGGTGGAGGTGGCATCCCTGCACGTGGTGGTGGTGGAGGCATACCTTGAGGCTGCATTGACATTTGTGGTGGTGGTGGTGGCCTTACACCTCCTTGGGGTGGTGGTGGTCCCCTTGCCCAGCCAGGAGGAGGCCCCATACCCAAAGGAGGAGGTGGCCTTCCAGGAAAGCCTTGTGGTGGTGGTGGCGGCATGTTGGGTGGGGGTGGTCTTGGTGGTGGTCTAAACTGCTGCTGATGAGGTATACCCCCTGGTGGAGGCATTCCTTGACCCTGCTGTGGGGGTTGATTCGACCATGGTGGAGGTGGCCTAGATGCATGCATTGGTGGTGGAAATGAGCCACCCTGCGGTTGCGGAGGCTGAGAGGGAGGCATTTGTCCATGTTGCAGAGGGCCATTTCCGAAAGGTGGTGGTGGGATTGGAGGATGCATATTACCATTTGCGTGTTGAGGGCCACTTGGAAGTGTTGGTGGCCCACTTGCAAACAATGTATGTGGTCTGTTCTTCTGAGTACCAGGATTGCTTGCAGCAAGCATTCGTTCTGCATCATAAAAATATGTTTTCAATAAGATAATGTCTGCAGTTAAAATAGAATGAACTCCATCCGGAGAGGCATTTCAATGTAGTAAAAAAATCAAAAATAAAATTACTCCAACCATCGATGCAATGGCAATTTGTAATAAGTTGCTTGTCACTCCTAATGGACATGAAAAGAATCCCCAACAACGGAAATAGAAACAACTAAACAGAAGGACGGGTGTCATCACCTGCAGGAGTTCCATGACGTTCTCCTTTTGTATCTTTTTTATATGCATATGATACCGTAATTTGACGATTGCAAAGATATTGACCATTCATTGCCTGCAAAATACTACAAGGTCACAGTTATCAAAAATAACAGTCATCACAATTAAAAATAACACTAGTCAGTTCTAGTACAGTAGATGGAGTTTTGTCATCAAAACGTCAATGTGGTAAGCCTACAGACACTCGGATCCCAAAAGCTGTATGCATGATGGGCAAGATCTGTAATGAAGGGCTATGACCTGGATTAAAAAGAGCACTTTATGCTGATATTACACCAGATCAAAGGCATGTAAATATCCACGTTTCAAAAGTAATATAAGTCATGTTCCTGTTCAAAAAAATAGAGGGGATTCTGTTGTCTCTACCCTGAGTCTATGATATAAGCTGGTAACTAATATTCATTTATCTAGATCTAAATTTGAGAAATCATCCGAAGGTTATTCTCAGGTTAATTAACTGACAGGAGCTTTTCTTTCATCATAAAATAAAATATAAAGAGAGAAAGAGACCCAACCACACCGTGGTTTATCAAAAAGGCAGTTGTAGCTCCATCTTAATAGCTACAAACTATGGTGCATTTATGTTGCCATAAATTCAATGAATTATATCTCTGACAAAGAGCAGCTTCAAATAATGCAGTTAGAATGAAACAGCATACCTCAATAGCAGCATCAGATGTCTCAAAAGAATCATAACTGACAAAGCCAAAACCTCGTGAATTCCCAGTATCAGGATCTCTCATGATCTGCAGTAAAAATGGATAGAATTATTAAATGCAATAGTAAGACCTCATAAATTCTTTCTTCACAGACAGACAGCTAGATAAATAGATTTTACTAATGCCCAGTTTTGGGGAGAATAAGCCAACGACTCAGAGAGATACGCCATAACAAATCAGCCGTACAGGCCCTGTGAGACAAGGATACAGTGTCCCACTTTAATCTAGAAAATTTAGTTAAAGGTTGGTGAGAGGTGAAGAAAATGGAATTTTTGTAGATCAAGCCTTTGTCAATCCAGCCTGTTAGAAGACATTAAAAGTGGAAACATCGGGGAAAAAATACAACATTCGACGTGGACCAAGCATCCTCTAATTATATCTGATTGGAATAACTGAAACATGGAATAAATTAGGAATGCAAAAGTCTAAAACAGGTCGTTAGGGCCAACAATCCTCCTTAACTTGCTGACAAGGTGAAGATCCTATTTCACCTTCTGTGCAAACAGTTATAGCTGAGTAACTGAAAAATATACTTCAAAGTTTCCATGATACAGCAAAAATCTCGGCAGTAGTACGTTTGTACTCGGAGGCAGATATTCCGGCTGAAACCCCGGATAAACACTCCAGCAGCTACACAGCTCCAATCTGCCCGACGAAACCCAACCATCAGCCTCTCTCTGGCCCAGCGTTAGCCCAACATCACCCTGGCTTGGCCTGCGTCAGCCTCTGGAGGCACTATGTCAGTCTTCTGGCCCTCTGCATCAACTACATTGGCACTCTAAAGCACTGCGCAGCTCCTGGCTGCCTCTGCGTGAGCCTGGCCACCTCTGTGTGAACCCTTGGCTACTTCTGCGTCCCTCTCCCTGGCTACTGTGTTGTTCCTCCCGGTGCTACCTCTGCCTCTCTGCATCTGTATTCACTACCCCTCAACTGCAACTCCTGATCACTCTCTCAACTTTCTCAGCCAACCCAGCCCCAGAAAGTCGAAATCTTGATCTCTTGGTGTGTTCTCCAAGTGACCCTCAAGCCTCTTCTTATACTTTTCTCATTGACACATCAACAGCTGAGTTTAAGTTCCTAATCAACGGCTAAGATTAGATCTAGCTTGATCCAATGACTTTTGAACCATTCTAACACAGTTTTATATTAATTCACATTAATATAAAATTATTAATTATTAGGGACTCCATTAAAATTATTAATTATTTTAATATCTCCCAAACTGTTTAGAATCTACCCAAACCCTTTTTGGGTATTGGAGATCTCATGTGCCTTAGCCTCTCCACCAATTTCCATGGCTAGAGCACATTGGATGCTACCCCAAATCAACAGCATGCACAGCAGAAAATAAATCAAAAGACAAACACATCAACCATAGATCACAAGATATACCTAAGACCACCACACTTACATGACTATCCCCTCAACCCAGGCATCCTTAAGTGAAGACAAGCCTCCATGCTAGTAAACAAGTGTGTCCATGCCATCTAGCACTCAACCCTCCCCTCCAATATGCCCAACACTCCTCCAAAGTGAGGCATCATCCAAGCAAGCAACCAAACTCCATATGTCAGCTACATGAAGAAGTCATCAAGCTCCATAGGTCTCCAAAACACCAAGGAAGAATGCCACATGAACATCCATACAAGGTCTAGCAATCAATAATCAAGTCAACTCCACAATGTTTATCAATCACAAAACAACCCAGGGCCATCCATGCACATTGTGCACCTCGCATTGCATGAAGCATCTCTATGCATGGTGTTCACTGTTGACACTTTCAAAGCAATCCCAAAGGTTTGTTGCAAGCTAAGAATGTGCCATGTGATATGCTAATTGGATTTCTAAAGTGGTAGGGGTGATATCGTATTGACACATGGCAATGATGTCGCAAAAGTGATAACATGGCACTATGACTCGCAAATATGTGGTAGGCACTCTAGCTAACATTGTATGTAGTAATAAGTGTCAATGGCACTAACTATGCAACAAGGTATCAACTTCTGACCATAGTTTTAAAAACCGGCCACAAAAACCGGTAACCGGTCTAACCGGCCGGTTGGAGGCCTGGCCGGTCCGAACCGGCCTATCTAATTCGGTTTATACCCTTGTGTGCCCAAAAAACGGCCCTAACCGGTAAAAACCGGCCGGTTTAGGGCGGAACCGGCCGGTTTAAACAAAGCCACTTTGGAACCTACTGTCACCAAATCACCACCTCCCCAGGTTAAGCTGGTACTCGCTGTTGCACCAGGAGCTGTTGAACCAGGTGCTGAAGCATGAGTGTTTTGTATCCATTGCGCAAAGATAGGTTGTAATTGTATAGCAGTATCTGAGAAGCAAACCGGTCGGTTCCGTCCTAAACCGGCCGGTTTATGGACAGCCTGCCGGTTAAAACAAAAAGCGCAGCGGTTTTTGGTTTTAGGGGTGGTTTAGGGGTTTTGGGGGGCAGGGAAAGGTATTTTCCCTCCAAAAACACCCTCACACTTGCTATAGGAGACCCCTCTCACTCTCATTTGTCTCACACAACTGATTTGGAGTGTTTGTGAGTGTTTGTGAGTTTGTTTGTGAGCTTGGAGAGTGTGGAGTTTTTGCTGAAGTAGTCATCTTGGAGTTGGAGTTGGAGCTATTTTGGAGATAGTGTGTAGCTATCAGTGGAGTTGCCATCTTCAAGAGGAGGCTAAGGGAGCTAGTTTGCATTTCCAGGTAAGGATTTTCACTTGATAATTCCTCATTTGAGTCTGCGGTCCATGAATTTTTTTTTAATGTGTTATACTTATAAACTTCTCACTTCTATGATCTATCATGTATGCTATAAACTCTCTAGCTCTATGCTATCCAATTTTGTAGCTTGAGCCTTGCATGTGCATTTGTTTTCCTACATTTATCTTTGGTTTTCCATTTTGCTTAGCTGCAATTTTTTTTTAAATGGCAGATTTCTTTGCAAATTGTTATTATTTCAAGCAAACATGGCTCCAAAAGGAAAGGACAGTGCATGGATTCATTGTGATGTAATTGAGGGAAAAACGATATGCAAATTATGCCATAAATCTATTGGAGGTGGGGGTATTCTTAGGTTGAAACAACACTTGGCTGGGGTAAGAGCAATGTTGTTAAAAGCGCGAGCGGGATTAAATCGGCGCCGGGAATGAAGCGGAAAAAATCGGAAAAAGCGGGAAAAAAGCGTTTGGTACAAAAATATTCTTTTTTCTCATTTTTTTCAATTTTCATTATAAATCGCGCTGCTAGGGACCCCCGAGCTTTTTTACGAAAAAAGCGCACTTTTTTCGAAAAAAACGGCAAAAAAAAAATTTAGGCGCTTTTTTCCCATAAAAAGCGCGATTAAATCGACTTAGGGAAAAAAGCGCGATTTAATCGCGCTTTTAACAACATTGGGTAAGAGGCCAAGTAAAGCCATGTGATGCACCAAAAGAACTGTTAGGTCCTATTAGGGCAGAATACATTGCCAAGCTTGAAAAATTTTATGAGGATAAGGCTAGGGAGAAGGCCATCCAAGATGAAATTGCAAGGAAGAGGGAATTAATGGAAGCCATGAATCTTATGAAAGATAGTGGGTATGATGATTATGAGATTCAAGACTCCACTTCTATCCCTTCCACCAATGACCCCTTTCACTATGTTCATCCTTCTGTTGGAGTTGGCCAACCATCAAAAGGAACAAAGAGACCAAACATCCAAAGTTATTTCTCATCTTCTGCCAACATTGCCTCTTCTAAATCTAATCCCACTTCCTCCCAGCCAAGTTCTCAACCCACTTTGGATCAACATTGGAAAAAACAATGCAAAGAAACTTCTCACCAATACATTGCTAGATGGTGGTATGATTCAGATATCCCATTTAATGCTGCTCGCTCACCTTATTACCAAGGTATGTGGGACTCTGTTATAGCTGCAGGAAAGGGCTTCAAAGGCCCTAGTATGCATGACTTGAGGGGAGCTCTTTTGCAAAAAGAGATATCTTCCATTGATGAGTATTTGGTTGAGTTTAAAGAGTCATGGCTCAAAACAGGTTGTTCCATTATGTCAGATGGATGGACCGATGGAAAGAACCGCACTATCATTAATTTCCTTGTTTCTTGCCCTCAAGGAACCATGTTTTTGAAATCAGTTGATGCATCTGATAGGGTAAAGGATGCAAGCCTTCTATTTGAGCTTTTGGATAACATTATTCAGGAAGTTGGGGAGCATCATGTTGTGCAGGTCATCACTGATAATGCCTCAAACTATGTTCTTGCTGGAAAGATGCTTGAGGCCAAATATAAGACCATATTTTGGACTCCATGTGCTGCACATTGCATAGACCTCATGCTTGAGGATATAGGCAAGGTGGAGTGGGTAAAAAACACTGTAGAGCATGCCAAGTGCATTACAAAATACATTTACAACCACTCATGGGTATTGAGCCTAATGACGAAACACACTGGAGGCAAAGAGCTTGTTAGGCCTGCAATTACAAGATTTGCAACTCACTTCCTCACGTTGCAATGTCTCAATGGTCAACATAGAAACTTGCAGAAAATGTTTTCCTCTGAAGAATGGTCTGAATCTCGGTGGGCTCGTAGACCAGATGGAAAAGACACCAAAAAGAAAGTGTTAGACACTTATTTTTGGAAAAGGTCTGTAGAGCTTGTGAAAATTACCGAGCCCCTTGTTAAGGTGCTAATGTTGGTGGATGGGGAAAGATTGGCCATGGGCTACATTTATGAAGCTATGGATCAGGCAAAGGAGCAAATACGGGCAGCTTACAATGGCAGGTTAGCTAAATATGGCCGTATATGGGAGATCATTGATAACAGATGGAACAATCAACTCCATCGTCCTATACATGCAGCCGGGTATTTTTTGAACCCAAGGTATCACTATAAAAATCGGCTAGGAGATCAGCATGATGGGGAGGTCAGAGCTGGATTGATTGATTGCTTGGAGCGCATGGTCCCTAACCATGTAGACCAGTTGGAAATACATAGACAGCTTACTATTTTCAATCAAGCAAGTGGTACTTTTGGCAAAAACTTGGCAAAGATGGCAAGAGATGTGGACCAACCAGGTAAGCAATTCCAATTTCCATTTTGTTTTTCATTTCAAGTTAAAGTTGTTTACGTTCTTTACAATTCAAATTATAAACTAAGTTACTAATTATTGTCTTTTTCTTTGCAGCACATTGGTGGGAGTCATTTGGTGGCCAGTGTCCTCAATTGCAAAGGTTTGCAATTAGAGTCCTCAGTCAAACTTGCATTGCTTCAGGTTGTGAGCGCAATTGGTCTGTTTTTGAGCGCATACACACGAAGAAGAGAAACCGTTTGGAACAAAAACGGTTAAATGATCTTGTTTTTGTGCAATACAACCTTCGACTGAGGAGGAACCAAATGATGAGCAAATCACCTGATCTAGATCCCATTGTGTTGGACGATATTGATCCAACATCAGAATGGGTGGAGGAGACTGAAGATCCTGTGTTTGAGGCTGATTTTGATATCGACATGGCTTTAGCGGAGGATGAGGCAGATTATGTGGCGGCATCAGAACCAGGATCAGTAGCGGCATCAAGGAAAGGCAAGGAACCAATGGAAGGCACTAGTCGTGCAGGTCGACAAACTCGTGCTTCCATTAGGTCCACTTCTATTGTCATTGGTGGCATTGATACTGATGTTGCAGATGAGGCAGAGGCATCCTCAGACTCTGAACCAGATGATGTCTATGTAGCTCCTGATGATGATCCTGTGTCTAGTAGTGGTGATGGACTTGATGATTGATCATGTGTACACTGTAGACTTGTAGTAGGCCAATGGCCTCATAGCTTGCAGCATTGCTTTTGGACTTTATAGGCCATTTAGAGCCTCATTTCTTATGTATTTTGCTATTTTGTCGATGATATGTATTGCACTCGGTGCCATTTTGATATATTCACCTTTGCATGGTATATAAATGAGCAAACTTTGCATATTTTGTCTCTATTGGCTTGGAATCATGGTTTTACATCTTAAAAATAGTTTTGTTTCATTAAAAATTACTTATTTAATGTATTTTTTAAAAACCGGTTCGTTTAGACCAAACCAGTCCCGGTTAGACCGGTTTCGGTCGGTAAACCGGTTCATTAGGTGGACCGGTCCGGTCACCGGTTCCGGTTTTAAAAACACTGCTTCTAACCACGTGATAGCTAAGGTGATGCTCTATGGTTGGGTCTACATAGCATGAGCACTCCATGTTTTTGGTGAGGGGCAAAGGGAATGCCCATTTCAAAAGAGTTGAGCTCCCTAAGAAGGCCCACATGGGTCCTTTGACCAAAAAAGGGGCCACTGAAAAGGGGCTCATAGCAAGAAGAGCTTGCAAACCTTAGCAAAGAACCAAACCAAGGACTTGGGGCCAATGAAAGGTATGGAGCTTGGCCTCCCTTAAAATTTCAACCTGCAAGCACAATATGCCACACAAAATATTGTTCCAAGCCAAAACAATGCCAAAAAAAGAAAAAGGAAGAAAAAAAAACTCAAAAAAATGAAACAGACTTAGCCTTCTTTCTAATTGTTCTCTATTTGCTAAGAACACTCAAAGCATAAAGAGAAGAGAATATGCAAATCAGTGAGTGCCACAAAGCTGGAAGAAATTACAAATAACTCAGAACAAAGAGGCAAAAAACTTTATAAACAAAGTATTTCACTCATTTGTCCATCATTGAAGAAAAAAGAGCGTATCTTGAACAAACATGTTCCTTTTCAAATGAAACAAAAGACATTTCTAGTTAGAAACAATGTTCCGAAAGCAATGGAATGGTCCATCTAACCCTTATATGCTCAAAAACTTCAGAAAGAAAACTACTCTTTGTGCATGCAAGACAACCACCAAGTCCAATCAATCTTTCATCAAATGATCCTTCATGCTATCTAAATAGACACCATGGGGCAATATAGTGTTGAAGCCATAGATCAAGTGTAAATAATATAAAGGAGATGTTGAACCATTGTCACTCATGTACAACATTATCATGAACACTGGATTATTAAAGTAAAAGGCACAATATGGAAACACACTAAAAGCACAATAGAACAAGTTGTACTTAAATTAACTCCCAACATATTATGTATTGAGACATTGCATTACTCAATATTCTCTCTTATTATCTGTCTACCTTTGTCTATGTTGTGTAAATTTCATATATTATAAGCACCACGATGAGTGAGTGAAGGCCTAGGGGCTGCATTAATTAGAGACAAACAGAGGGAATTTCTTGCATACAAATCCAAAATTGAGGGTAAGCTGACCCAAAATTAATAGTTACAAGCCAACTTGAGGTATTTTCTATTTCTTTAGAAATTGAGGTTAACTTTCATACATTGAAGTATATATATATATATAAATGCAATTTGTATCCAAATATATGACGAAAACTTTTTAAGTTCCAGACAATTCAAACAAGGGACTGCAGACATATTTTCAGCTCTTCTCATCCAAATGCAAGTGAAAATGCAATATTTCATATGGGCTGCGCACTGCTAGAAGAAGGGGTAACACATACCTACATAAAGATGCCTTTTTGAATTTTCCTTTATATTATAGTTTAGATAAATGAATATCACTAAGTTTATAAAATGTATGATAGAATTTCCCATTCCCTTTACCATTTTAGGTAAAAATTTGCAACTAAGGCCACTCACACTGAATTTTAAACCCATTACTGACAAACAACCTGTACAAATATTTGTCAAAATGTCAAGATACTGTTCTGACATAACTACCAAACATAATAATAACGCAATATCCAAAGTGCTGCTATTTACTTCAAATACTGTAACGTGGATGAAGACGATGACCTAAAATATAAGCTACATAATTTCTAATGCTTAGCAAACATTGCTGCACTGACTTATAGACTGGCCACATGCTAAAGGTAAAAATTCCAAAGATCTGTAGAGATGCATATGTCAGTGCTCTTAGAAATCATTACATACAATGCCTGCCTCAAATACAACAGTCCTGCAATCTTTGCGAACGATTCCATTTTCTTGTAAATATAATTAAGAGTGCAATATAAACCAATTCTACAATCCTGACATTCATGATCAAAACCAAAAAGCAATCAAATCGAAGAATTGGATATCCTGACCTTAGGATTTGTAACAATAACTCCAAATGCACTAAAAGTATCATATAGCAGCTTTTCATCCACATCCTGCAAAAGATCACATTGGACAACATCCATTAGATGCCTATTTACACTGCAAGAGAAGCAACATAAGAATTGCCAAAAATTGAAATTCTCCTGCTTGAACTTAGAAATTCATCAAAACTATTTTTGAGATCCATTTAATCAGCAAGCAAGCTTACAGGATCAAGATTGCCAACAAATAAGTTTGCTCCGACATCCAAGCTCTTCTTATCTTGTGAAGCCTGGACGAAAATCGATGAACCACAAAGCAAACATTATTACAATTATATTTTTTTGTACAAAAGTTTTGGTCTTCTTGAAAGAAATCTAAAAGAATCTACCATCTACAAATAACAGGCAAGAACTTTCTATGTTTCACCTCAAAGAGCACATTACAAGAAAGCATAAGCTGTATCACAGATAAATACAAAGCATGGAAATAAAGAAAGAAATGGAAATTTACTAGATACACAGATTGTGGCAAAGTCAGAAAGAAATATAAAATACAACAGTCGAGCTGTTTTTATATTAAAGCTCATATATCAACATGAATTGAGCACAAGGAATCATATGCAGTAAGCCATCAAGTAGGGAACAAAATTTCTTTGGTTGTTTTAAGAACACAATACACTGATACAACTAAATGTACACAACCCATGAAAAAAAATCTTAAACTGCACTGCCAAATCTAAACAATATTTTCAGATCATGGGTCAGAAAGCTGCAACAGAATTGAAATCATGGGCATGAGAATAAAATAGAGGAGGCTACAGCCATACTTGCCTGACCTTCATCAGGATTACCTCCAATAGATCCATAGCATTATTCCATAAAAGAATTTTCTAGGATTTCTAACCATCAGCCAAAATTCAAATTCCATAATGAGGGTTGACAGTTCACCCCATTTACCATCTACGGATCACGGGAAAGAAATCACGGTGGTTTTCCGCGATCTGTTCTGCTTGGAAAAAAATGTGTGAGCGTGTGAAAGAAACAAGAAACCAGTAGACATAAGATTTCAGAATACCATTCAATAATTTAAATTTGGACATAAAAGCCAGAAAAAAGAGTTATCGTTTAAAGGGAACCGAACATTCTATTTCAACTTGAATTGTATAAAATTAGTGTTAGCGTTCTTCTTTTTAATATAATTTTTCATTTTAGTGACCAAGATGTCAATTGAAAACCAGCGCACCAGCAGAAACGACCAAAAAGTTTGCTTAGAAGGTCAACATGCCAGCTGAAATGACTGATATGGCATTTCAAAAATCTGAAGTGCCACTAGAATATTTTAGAGGACCTTCACACAAGGCAATGTTTACAAAATGCATTTCCAACAACTCAGGGTGGAGTTTCCTGTAACATAGTGAGCTGCTCAAAAAAGCAACATTTGCATCTTCTTCTCCAAACTTCACACCTGCTTCCACTAACTGCTTTATCAGCACCCTTTAACTGATTTATGCGACAACACATTTTTTGTTTTGAACCAGAATAGCTGAAGAAACTTGGTGTGGTTTTGACCCAAACAACTTGTTTAACTCTTCCAATATTCTTTGCAAGGTTTTTCCATGTCAACATGATGCAACTTACAATCTGATACAGCAAGTCGAATAAGTGACTTGGATTTGTCATCTCTGCTCTGCAAATAATAACATTTTAGGCTATGTGGGTTGTGTTTCAAGTTGAGATATTGGCATTGATGTCAAAACAATAAGAGATTGTTGGGAGGTCAAATGAAATAGATTGCAAGCAACAAGAGATTGTTCAGTAGAAAACAGAATGCTTCATTCAAGTTAAGGGGAAGAAAAGGGAGCGTACTGATCAGAGCGTTTTTCATGGCAGTGATACAGGGCATTCCAAACAAGAATGTGCATTATGAGGCCCGAAGAAATTGCCAGAATCACTAACAAAGATGGAAGCCTCATCAACTCAGAAGCTGTTGGGCAGCTTGTGCATCTAAAGAAGCTGGATAGAAGTAATAATGGTAAGAAAGGAATTGATTTGGCTTTGTGGCGTACATCCCTTGTAGGTGTGATTGCAACCACCGATCAAGATGACTGTCTCAGCCAATTTGTGCAGCTCCGGTGCTTGCCTATTTTGGATGATTGGCTTCAAGAAGCACATAAAGGAAAGACTGGAGATGCAGGCAGCCCAAAGGAGGGTGACAAAGTTGTCAAAGATTCAAGAACTCCTGTTATTATTGCAACATACACTTGATAGGCTACATGTAAATCTGGATGCTCCGAAGATATGTAATGTTGGGAAATCTGTAAACCACTTGAAAAATCACAAGAACAAGGAGATTCAGAAGGCTAGGATCCTAATTGATACATGGAAGAAACGTGTGGACGCAGAAATGAAGAACAATGACACAGAAAGAAGAATAATTCTGCCAAAAGTATTATTACTAAGGTCGGCCACTAAAACAAATTTAAACAAGTATTATAATTGATATTCAAGTTGGCTCCTCTTGAAAACATGTTGGGCCCCCCTCCTATAGACATGACAGTTCAATGTGGGCTTGAATAGTATAAATAAACAACATGTCTCCTCCATTTGGCCTTCAACTAATCAAATGGAGAAGAAAAGTGAAGCTCAGGTCTGCAAAAGGAGTTTATAGGTTCATATCTCATGAACCTGGTGGGAAAGTAAAGAAGACTTAAACTCGGCCTTAGGTATGTTGTATGCTTCGAGCAATTTATTTCAATTTTCACAGTTAGCTCCATATATTTTCCAGATTAGCAATCACATCAGCATTAAAGTAAACTGCACATAGAATATAAACATAAATCGCAGAAGACAAGCCAAGACAAGAGGACACAAGATGTGGCGCTAGCCAGGGACAAACCCAAATGTGGGGAAACCCTTGATCAATTCTTCTTATATGTTCTTCAATAGTTCAGCACAGAGAGAGAGAGAGAGTACGTTTACAACAGAAGTCAACACTTTGACTTATCTAGATAAGAGCATAGACCATCTCTAAGAAGATGATACATGAGATCAGTTGAAGACAACCTGCTTCAACTAATTCTCCAAGGTGACTCCTTCACCTATCGTTGTGTTGCATTTCGTCGTCATGCTGCACCTCACCGTGCTGCACCATGCTACATCTCATCACGCTTCATTAATCATGACTGTAACGATCACTGTACTACATGTGTGCCATTGATGCACCATGTTTCCATCCTGACCTATGTGTTGGTTGCACCTTGCTTGCTTGTTGTCCCTAGCATGCTTGTCGTTGCACGCTAGTTGTCCCTTGCATGCTAGCTGTAACATTGCATGCTTGGTGTATTTGCTGCTAAGTACCATACAACTATCCCAATGTTAGTTAGTCGTCCCTTGCATGTTGCTCTCCTTCGAAGACAGATGCTCCGGCTGTTTCGGCAGTTCCCGACAATTCTGGCAATTCCGGTTGTTCCCAGAAGTTCCGGCATTTTAAGCTTTTCTGGAAGTTCCCGCTTTTCCGGCTTTTCTGGCAGTTCCGACTTTTTCGGCTTTTCCGGCATTTCCGGCTTTTCGGATTTTCTGGCAATTCTTGCTTTTCCAGCAATTCTGGCTTTTCCGGCAGTTCCGAATTTTCCGGCTTTTCCGACTTTTCAAGTAGTTTCGACTTTTCTGGCTTTTTTGGTAGTTCCGACTTTTCCAGCGTTTCCAACTTTTCTGGCAGTTCCGGCTTTTCCGACTTTCTGCCCTCTGGATCAGGGCAACGTTATTCCTTAAGATCTTTCCTCCTACTAAAACCCAAATACAAATAGAGAGAGTAAGAGATCCCAAGTGTGTTGAAATGACTTGAAGGCCACCTCTATTTATACTAAAACGTTGAGCAGATGTGGGGTTTATTTGGTTGTTGGCCGACCTTGACGAATTGTCTTATAACACAAATAAATTCATAACTCCATGAATACTTATCAAAATCGGATGATCTTTACATCAATCTTACACCTCTTAATGAGAGGGAACCAAAAAAATTCTCAATTGCCATAAATAAGATGACCCACATGGAGTTTGGCCCTAGTTGCCAATTTTAACACTCCTCCTCAACTAGGGAGAACTCCATCCATTGATCCATATGTCCGACTGTACTATCTCTGCCATCAGTGCCCTACGCTGCTCTAATCTGTTGAGCTCTGCTCTGCTCTGCTTTGATCTGCTGAGCTCTGCTCTGCTCTGCTCTGTTGAACCATGAAGAAGAAGAATTGATCGAGAATGTCTCATACCATTCTCTACTGATCCGAAGTCAGTTTCATCTGAAGAGAGTGTGTCACATCACTCTTACTCACCCGAAGTAAGTTTTATTGATCCCAGATCAATATCACAAGAGAACGTCTCAAACCACTCACACTGATCCCAAATCAATGTCACAAGAGAGTGTCTCAAACCACTCATACTGATCCCAGATCAGTTTCATTGATCCCAGATCAATGGAAGTCATCCTAGCATAGGGAGTACAGTAGATACAGTGATGCGTCCATCGATAGTACTACTATGGTCCCTATCCTCATTTACCTGCTCATTGATCAGATGAGAGGTACTTCCCATGAGTCCCAGACTACATGGGTAGGATAACTCGACAGGATAACTAATCATCCTATCCACAGGAGAACAAATCATCCTGTCAGTGGATGCCATGGAGAACAAATCATCCTGGCCCACAAGAGAACTAATCATCCTGGCCCACAAGAGAACTAATCATCCTGTTCCACAGTCGCCACGGAGAACAAATCATCCTGTCCCACAGGAGAACTAATCATCCTATTCCACAGTTGCCATGGGAGAACTAATCATCCCGGCCCACAGGAGAACTAATCATCCTATTCATAGCGCACAACCAAGGGAGGGTGAGTCGCCCTGTGGTTGTATGTTGCTCCAGTAAGTACCCCAAGCCCCCTAGAGCTCCCAGAGCTCAATACATGCAACATGCAAGACCCCTATAAGAAGGTCTCTCAACGACTCCAAGTCGTTCAGGAAAGTCACAGATTTGACCTTTCCCCGAGGCTTTGACAAAATGTCTGCGCCCTGTACATCAGTCTCAATGCGATGGAGCCTCCTCGCTCATCGACTTACCATATCGTAGATAAGGCAATTTTTTATGTCTATCTACTGGAGCAATCATCGAATACAGGATTCCTCAATAATCGAATCCCCCCTCTGGTTATCACAGAGAATCACAGTGGTATTCATTATGTGTACAAACAACTCACTTAAGAGCTTCTACAACCATGCAGCTTCACACGAGATCATACTCGTAGCTATGTATTCGGTCTCGGCGGTGCTTATAGCAATCGACTTCTGCTTCCTGCTCATCGATGATATCGAAGCAGAATCCAAAGAGAACCAGCACTGAGAAGTGCTCTAGTGATCCTCCACACTACTTGCCCAGTCAGCGTTCGAATAATCATGCAATTTCATATTTCCGGCAATGTATCACAATCCATGAGAGATTGTGCCCCGAAGATATCTCAGAGGATTCTTGGCACCAATCCAGTGAGGCTCAACCAAATATGAGCTCACCATGCTAACTGCAAAACATCTGTCCGGAGGGAAGTTCACAAAGAACATCAATGTGAATGAGTTTATGAAACTCAGAGGCATTTCCCAAATCTGGTCCGACATCACTACCATATAATTTCTAAAAGTTAAGATCCTCGAGGTAGTCACAAGCTTGCAGTCTATCATTCCACATCTGGAATCCAACTCCCTCTTACTTCTGCAAATGAGAGGGTCTACACCTGTCAGAAATAGGTTGTCCTCATTAGGTGCTGGTATGAGAGGTCTATCATCCACAACCTTCGGGTAATGGTTTGGATCGGTTTCACTCCTAGTGAATCTTAGCATGATCAGACAACTATCAATCCTCTCATACTACGCTCGGGGTGTTTTGCTTCAAGCCATAGAGGGCTTTCTTCCACCTGTATACATGATATTCTCGATCATGAATCTAAAATTCCTCGAGTTGTTCCAAACTTGTGGTACTGCTGCATGAGGGGAATGGTCCCCTTATAGGATTTTCCTTCGATACTTCTCAAACATGTACCTTCATGTTCTTCTTGAATTCAGGCATCCCTATCACCATCTGACTCACATCGGGTAGGGCCCCATAAGTAGACATCCGTTGTTATAGATGTGATATGTCAATTGACATGATCCCCAATGGACCATCCTGCAACTTGATACAAATTGCCAACCCTGAACCCATAAGAAAAAGCATCTTTGAAAATTTTATTTTTTAACACGTACCTCTCCATCGATGAATGCCACCCTGAAACTTTTGGCGTCCATTTCTGAGATGGACACCAGGTTCTTCTTGCAATTAGGTACATAAAAGAGATTCTTGTAATTGAATAGAGTTACCCTCATTCAATTGAGGGGTAACATTCCCTACACCCTTTCTGGGATAGGTGGCATCGGCTCTAAGTATAATCCCACGATTGTTTCCATCTCTACCAAATTAGGGAGTGCACCCATCTATTTGATGAAGTGCCTTGAAGCACTGCAATCTATAAGCCAGATTCCCAAAGAATCTGAAGGAGAGGGCCAATACAAGATAACACTTCTTTATCTTATCAGAAACAACATTTGATTCTTCATACCTGAGGTTCCTTGCTTTCTATGAAGAGTCGGTAATTTCCTTGATGACCTGCATTACCTGTCGTTCCTTTGATCATTGAAGATGTCCCTGGAATGATTGTTATCATCATCAAGTGATGTGTCCCTGCCATTCGGACACTCCTTCGCATAATGGCCGAACTAGTTATCTGCCTTGCCTTCCACCTTGAGATCCAGTCTTCCAATGAAGTGATCTTTAAGTAGGCCATATTCCGCTGCACCATTCTGATAATATTCTCTGCTTTGACTTCACCCTTGGTGAATTTGAAGAGGGATGAGGAATCCACTGATCCTTTTGTCCTTTCCCAACTATCTTCGGTGATTGCTCTTTCACTCTTGCTTGGGCATTGTCTTCACCTCACCTCTGATACCAAGTTAATTTTAGGTATGTTCTATGCTTAGAGCAATTTATTTCAATTTTCACAGTTAGCTCCATATCTTTTCCAGATTTGCAATCACATCAGGGTTAAAGTAAACTGCAGATAGAACATAAACATAAATCGTAGAAGACAAGCCAAGACAAGAGGACACAAGATGGGGCGCTAGCCAGGGACAAACCCAAATGTGGGGAAACCCTTGATCAATTCTTCTTATATGTTCTTCAATAGTTCAGCACAAAGAGAGAGAGAGAGAGATAGTACGTTTACAACAGAAGTCAACACTTTGACTTATCTAGATAAGAGCATAGATCATCTCTAAGAAGATGATACATGAGATCAATTGAAGACATGCTGCTTCAACTAATTCTCCAAAGTGACTCCTTCACCTATTGTTGTGCTGCATTTCGTCATCATGCTGCACCTCACCGCGTTGCACCATGTTGCACCCATCATCACTATGTTGCATCTCATCACGCTTCATTAATCATGACTGCACCAATCACTGTACTGCATTATGTGCCATTGCTACACCATGTTGCCATCCTGACCTATGTGTTGGCTGCACCTTGCTTGCTTGTTGTCCCTAGCATGCTTGTTGTCCTTAGCATGCTTGTTGTCCTTAGCATGCTTGTTGTTGCATGCTAGTTGTCCCTTGCATGCTAGCTGTAGCATTGCATGCTTGGTGTATTTACTGCTAAGTACCATACAATTGTCCCAATGTTAGTTAGTTGTCCCTTGCATGTTGTTCTCCTTCAAAGACAAATGCTCTGCATGTTCGGCAGTTCTGGTTGTTCCCGGTAGTTCTGGCTATTTCCGGCAGTCCCGGCTTTTCCGGTAGTTCCGACAGTGCCAGCATTTCCGGCTTTTCTAGCTTTTTCGGCAGTTCCGACTTTTCCGACAGCTCTGGCTTTTCCGGCTTTTCTGATAGTGCCGGATTTTCTGGCATTTCCGGCTTTTCCGGATTTTCCAGCTTTTCCGGCAGTTCTGTCTTTTCCAGCAGTTCCAGCTTTTCTGGTAATTCCAGCATTTCCAGCTTTTCGGGTAGTTCCGACTTTTCTGGCTTTTTTTGGCAGTTCCGGCTTTTCCGGCATTTCCGACAATTCAAGCTTTTCCAATAGTTCCGACTTTTCCCACAATTCCAGCGTTCTGCCCTCTAGATCAGGGCAACGTTATTCCTTAGGATCTCTCCTCCTACTAAAACCCAAAAACAAGTAGAGAAATGAAGATATCCCAAGTGTGTTGAAATGACTTGAAGACCACCTCTATTTATACTAAAACGTTGAGCACATGTGGGGTTTATTTGGTTGTTGGGATCTTGACGAATTGTCTTATAACGCAGATAAATTCATAACTCCATGAATACTTATCGGAATCGGATTGTCTTTACATCAATCCTACACCTCTCGATGAGAGGGATCCAAGAAAAATATCAGCTGCCATAAATAAGATGACCCACATGGAGTCTGGCCCTAGTTGCCAATTTTAACAAGATGACTGTCTCAGCCAATTTGTGCAGCTCCAGTGCTTTCCTATTTTGGATGATTGGCTTCAAGAAGCACATAAAGGAGAGACTGGAGATGCAGGCAGCCCAAAGGAGGATGACAGAGTTGTCAAAGATTCAAGAACTCCTGTTATTATTGCAACATACACTTGATAGGCTACATGTAAATCTGGATGCTCCGAAGATATGTAATGTTGGGAAATCTGTAAACCACTTGAAAAATCACAAGAACAAGGAGATTCAGAAGGCTAGGATCTTAATTGATACATGGAAGAAACGTGTGGATGCAGAAATGAAGAACAATGACACAGAAAGAAGAATAATTCTGCCAAAAGTATTATTACTAAGGTCGGCCCCTAAAACAAATTTAAACAAGTATTATAATTGATACTCAAGTTGGCTCCTCTTGAAAACATGTTGGGCCCCCCTCCTATAGACATGACAGTTCAATGTGGGCTTGAATAGTATAAATAAACAACATGTCTCCTCCATTTGGCCTTCAACTAATCGAAGGGAGAAGAAAAGTGAAGCTCGGGTTCTGCAAAAGGAGTTTATAGGTTCATATCTCATGAACCTGGTGGGAAAGTAAAGAAGAACAACAGACCTCAGACTGTGAAGTTTTGGAGCTGACTTAGACTACATCAAGACGCTGCCTGCAGTGACCTGTAGCTAATTCAGATTATGGTGATGTGAGCAATTTTGGACCTATGATTTCAACCTCCCTTCTGTAGAACTTCAGTCCTGTGAAAAGGGAATTTCAGATTGTATCCTGGAGTGTAGCAGCTTGTATTCAGGCTGTATCTCGGACTGTAGCATCTCATCTGTAACATTTCGGACCAAGGCAAGACTAGGATCTCGGACTGTGTACTTTGAAGTTTGAACATTTGTAGCAGATCTTTGGAGCAATCTTTAAGCTTTCTGAAACAGCTCTAGACCAAACCTTGAAATGGGGCTATAAAAGAAGATATTTTGAAGACATTCATGGACAAGACTTAAAGACATTTGTGAAGCAGTCTTGTAGACAAGCAATCTTGGAGACACTGGAGCAGTTTTTTTTGGAAGCCCTTTCTGAAGCAAAGTTTTTGGGAACTGCAGAACAACTCCTTGCGGGCACCCTTGAAGTCCTTTGGGGTAGTAATAAGGATTTTTGGAGCAGACTTTTAAGCGAACATAGAGCAAGCAAATTGTGTAGACCCTTTTGTAGCCTTTTGAAGCCCTGATAGAGTAGACTTTTGGAGCAAATTTGAACCAGACTTTGAAGTATGAAGGAGTGCCTCTTGGAGCAGACTTGAATCAGAACTTTTGGAACAGACTTGAAGCAGTCTTAAAGACATAATTAGAGCAGACCCTGGAGAACTTTTGGAACATTCTTTGAAGTATCATTTGAGTGATTGTTTAAGAATTCTTAGAGCAGTCTTTGAGTTCTTGGATCAGATCTGGAAGCTATCTTGGAGGTATCTTGATAAAGTTTTGGAACATATTGGAAGTGTTTGTGCAAGGCTGGAGCCTTGGACCCTGGATTTATATTTGAGGACTGGAGTCCTCATTCAAGGTTGGAGCCTTAAAAAGGTTGAAGATTTTATTTAAAGGTTGGAGCCTATGTTCGTAAAAGAGGATTGGAGTCCTCACTATTTTTAATAACAAAGTTATTTTTGTTCTACTTCTTGTGTTTTGGCTTATCTTGTAAAAAGATTTTTAACTAGCATGATATAACAATTGAAAAAAATGCTGGTTCACACACCCCCCCTCCCCCCAGTCTTTCCAACATTTCAGTCAGCCTTGACTAAGTCTATGTTGAAAATTTGGCAGCTCGGATGAATTTCGAAAAATAGAAAGTTTCAAGTATGACTTTCCAAAAATAGTGAATCACTTTGAATCAATTGGTAATCAAGTATTGTTGATGGAAAATCCGTTCTGATCATCAATCAATCCTAATAATTCAATTTCGACTTAATCATTAATATTATATTATTATTTTTATGATACTATTATATTATTATTAAAAAGAAATTCAAGTTACTCAATCATGACTCTCAATAATGTTCTATTACACTCATTATTGGCATGGCATATTCCTCTTACACATTAATGCTCTTACACTTTCTTACGCTCTCATTAAAGCATATCATGAAAGATTCCTCTTACGCACTCTTTAAAACATATGTTACACTCTCCTTCTTAATGGCATAACTTACTCAATCACGACTCTCAATAATGTTCACTTACACTCATTATTGGCATGGCATATTCCTCCTACACTCTCATTAATGCTCTTACACTTTCTTACGCTCTCATTAAAGCATATCATGAAAGATTCCTCTTACACACTCTTTAATGCATATGTTACCCTCTCCTTCTTGGTGGCACAACTTACAAAGGCATGCATACCTTCTTAATGGCATGAGTTACATTTCCCAAATGGGCATATGTTACTCTCCCTCTTGGCGTGTGGGTTACTCATTTATGGCATGGATTCGTTGCTCCTCTTATGTATATGTGCCTCATTATTTCTCCCCTCACTACTTGTGCATTAGGAAAAAAGAATTCGAACTTGAGAGAGAGTTGAAGAGAGTTCAAGAAGATTGTGAGAGAGACACGTGCATCAGGAAAAAAGAATTCGAACTTGAGAGAATTGGAGAGAGTTGAACAAGATTGTGAGAGAGACACTTGGAGAGTAAGAGCAAAACTTGATGAGTCAAAGTTGATTCAGTGTTTCAGTTTTGATTAAGTTGAAGGGAAGGTTGATTCAGTGTTTGCATTTGTTGTTGTTGTTGATTTCTGAAAGCATCGGATGTGCTCTAACTCTCAAAAATTGCAAGGAGGCTAAGACACATGCATTCTCCAATACCCAGAAATCGTTTTGGGAAATTCCACCTGGACACAGTTTTATTAAAATAATTAATTATTTTTAATTGGTCCCTAAGTCTAAACTTAGGAAATTAAAAAAATTAATGAGTATTAATCTAAAATGTGAGTGTAACTTCTAGAAGAAGGCAGAGATCAATTCAATATGATCCTAGCCATTGATTAGAATCTAATCTAGGTCGTTGATTGATCAACGAGAGGATTATAAGAAAAGGCTTGATGGGCACTTGGAGAACACACACTGAGAGAGTTCAAAAGATCGAATTTCTGAAGCAGAGCAGCTTTCGGAGAGAGATTCGAAGTGAGCTTTTGCAGTGAGGGGCAAGGATAGTATCTGAAGGGAAATCTTTCCCAGTCAAAGGATACTCAGCAGAGAAGGCAGAGGGAGATCCAACAGTGGCAGCGCTGAGCCAGAGGGGTTGACGCAAAGCCACGCAGAGGTAGCGCAGAAGCCAAGAGGGAGTTCGAAATTTGCAGAGGGAATTCGAGCTTCAGTAGCTAGGAGTCGGGGTCTGGGACCAGGAGTCAAAAATCGAATCATCTGGGCAGCAAATCGACAAGCCAAAGGATTGACGTTGTCCCCAGTGAGCTTGACGTTGGGCTGACGTAGACACAATGCAGAAAAGTCAAGGGCAATCTTTATGGCGCTGGATCAGCCAGGATTTCCAGTGATAGTGTGGGGTAATCTCACAAATCTCTCTATCATGTTTATTCTCTGTAACTGGAATGTCGGGAAGGCTTCCAGAGATGTATTCAGATTTTCTTATTGCATAATAATAACACCCTCAGATCTGTTGCACCGGTTTTCCCACATTGGGTTTTTCTGGGGACATTTGTCAAAAACTAACGGCGTTATTGTGTTCTATTTTCTTTCTTGCTCAGTCTCTTGTTTCCGTATATAAATAAATTAAGTGAAGGTTACAGTGTATGTATTTCAATATTTGTTGTAGGAAACTGCAAATAACTTGTTCATGTAAATCTAACAAGTAGGAGAAATATCATCAGTTGTTGTAGTAGGGATTCCAATTTAGGAATTTTTACAGTTGCTACCAATGATCTTCATGGTACAGCTTGTTTAGAATTGGGTCAACTTATTCATTCTCTTGATCTCTCATTGTACTTTGTCTCTTTGTTGAACAATTGATTTCTGACAGAAGAAAAATCTGGTTGGGTTTTCCCCTGGTCAATGGACCTAAATTCTTTGTCTCATTTTGGTCTTGGCTATCCTCTATTGTGCATTTGATTTATGTTTTATTTACAATTGCTTATCTTATATTGCAGCAGTTTTGTAATAAGTGATTGTTACAACATAGAACATCATAATTTCAACAATCTAGACTCTATACCCCATAAGATTTTATTCATTAATTGTATTTAAATTTTAAACTCTCACCTTCCATTTGTGAAAATTGTCATCACTGAAATAGATATTTTCATTTTTACGAAGCAAAGAATGTGTACAATCTTGTCATAAATAGCTACTTATGCTTATAAGACTTGAGGGTTAGTTTAATTGGTCAAGTCTATTGAAAATTTGGGTAGCTATGGTCAGTGTTTTTCATTGGCAAGCAATGGAGATAATTCATATTTTTGGGTTTGACCAAGTCAACCTCATGATATTCAAGTCAGCGCCACATCTGTGAAACGGCACCTCCTAAAACTCATATAAATAGATATTCATTGAACCTCATTTGGACACACATCACATCATCACATCTGATCTGAAATAGCAAAAGAGTGAGTTCACACGTGCGAATAAATCTGAAGGAGAATCTTATTTGCATTGACCAGCATTTCTTCTTTGTTTGACTTTTGCTGACTTGGGCAATTGAGGATCTATTTCACTGTCTTGGAGGGCCGAAGATTGCAAAGATAAGTTGACGTTTTTACTGAGGTTTCGTCGCTCTTCTGGCTCGTTGACTAGAGTTGAACACATGCTTTGATTGAGCCCTTGACTGTAGGTTTGACTGGTTCATTGACTATAATTTCTGAGGCATTTCAGCACCAAATTTTGGCACATCGAATCAACTACCTCAAGCCAAAATTCAGCCCTTTGTTGCAAACTATAATCTTTGACCAATGTTGGCTTTTCTCTCTCCTAGTTGACTGGTTTTGACTTGGATATTGTTGAGGTCAGATTCGAAATTTTTGTTGGAATATTTTGATGAACTATCGATGAACAGAATTTCTCTCTCATAAGGAAAGATTGGTAGGGTTCCCCTTGTGGATTTTGCCTGGCTTGAAGCCTAATTTCTAGTGTCTCTTGTCTCTTGTTTTATTGTTCATTGCGATCTCTAATACTTGATTCAAGGCCTTCTAGTGCAGAGTTCAGAGTTCCATCCCAATAAATGAAATTTTACATATTATAACAACTTCGCTTATTGTCTTAATGAGTTTGACAATAATTCTGGGAACTAAATGTTTAAAATATAATGATAGTTAAAGATTTGAATAGTATAATGTTTCACTAGGCAACTATTTGTTGGTTTTCAATGTATGTCTTCAACCCAGCATTCAACAAAAATGGAGAAAATAAAACACTAAATTGATCAAGAGTTTATGTGACAGTTTAACAATTACAAAGCACGCAAAACAGTAACTTTAAGTTTTAAATCAAAAACAAATATGAATATCATGGTAAGCATGCTCAAGTAAAATGAAATAAATTTGAAAATTTTCAATAAAAATGGAAAAAATAATACACTAAAAAGGATCACGATTTTATGTGACAGTTTAACAATTACAAAGCAAGTAGAACAAAACTTTAAATTTTAAATCAAAAACAAATATGAATATCATGGTGAGCATGCTCAAGTAAAATGAAATAAATTTGAAAATTTCACTAAATTATGATTGTGTTTTCAATAAATTCTAGTAATATAGTCTTGGGTGATGAATTTTTTGTATTTTCATATTAGTTTTCAAAACTAGGTACTTAAATATATAATGATTTATAAACATACTTATAATGCTTATATTTTAAAAATTATATTTCACTAGGAAACAAATTATATTTTAAAAATGATATTTCACTAGGAAACAATTTGTTGGCATTCAATAACTATATGTGAATGTAGTTATAACTAATTATGAATTGATATAAACAATTAAATGTAACATAGCCCTCAACCAAGCATTTAATTAAAAATGCTAAAAATCCATGCTCCAACAAATAAGTCCTTTGAATTACAAATATTAGATCATGAGGTTGGGTCTCAATAAAATTTATATTATAATCTCCAACAAATATGAATTAATTAAAATAACTCACTTTGCAAATTAAAAAAACAAAAATAACATACCATATAAATTGTCACAAAAAATAATCAAGAATCCTCAACCAAGCATTTAATTAAAAATGCTAAAAACCATGCTCCAACAAATAAGTCCTTTGAATTACAAATATTAGTTCATGAGGTTGGGTCTCAATAAAATTTATATTATAATCCCCAACAAATATGAATTAATTAAAATAACTCACTTTGCAAATTAAAAAAACAAAAATAACATATCATATAAATTGTCACAAAAAATAATCAAGAATACACGAGACAATTCCCAACCATTATAAAAGTAGTCTATTTCAAAGTTTTACATGAAAACAAAAATATAAATTAATTAAAACCAAATTAGTAATTTAAAAAAAATAATAATTTAAAAATTATATTTCACTTGGAAACAATTTGTTAGCCTTCAATAGTGTATCTGAATATAGTTATATTTAATTATGAATTGAATTAATTTAAAATATATTTCAATGGGAAACAATTTCTGGCACTCAATAGCTATATATGAATGTAGTTATAACTAATTATGAATTGATATAAACAATTAAATGTAACATAGCTTTCAACCAAGCATTTAATTAAAAATGATAAAAATGTTGGCACTCAATAACTATATGTGAATGTGTTATAACTCATTATGAATTGATATAAACAATTATATGTAACATAGCCTTCAACCAACCATTTAATTAAAAATGATAAAAAAAACTATATGTGAATGTAGTTATAACTAATTATGAATTGATATAAACAATTAAATGTAACATAGCCTTCAACCAAGCATTTAATTAAAAATGATAGAAAAAAAAACCATACATTTAATTAAAAATGATAAAAATATTGACATTCGATAACTATATGTGAATGTAGTTATAACTGATTATGAATTGATATAAACAATTAAATGTAACATAGCCTTCAACCAAGCATTTAATCAAAAATTATAAAAAAGACCATGCTCCAGCAAATAAGTCCTAAGTCCTTTGATCTACAAATATTAAGTCACAAATAAATCCTAAGTCCTTCAATTTACAAATATTCAGTCACGAGGTCAGGTCTCAAGAAAATTTATATTATAATTCTCAACAAATAACGATTAATTAAAATAACCACTTTGCAATTAAAAAAAAAACTATTTAGAATATAAATTTTTCCAAAAAAATAATAAAAAGTATGATACCATGGAATATAAATTGTCCGAAAAAATTAATCAAGACTCAAGAATACAAGACAAATCCCAACCATTATGTTTTATTTATCTACTTCAAAATAAGATATCATAATGGAATATAAATGGTATACACACGCACACAGCAATCTAATTCAAAGTTTTACATTAAAACAAAAATACAAATTAAGTAAAACAAAATTAATAATTCTAAATAAAGAAAAAAATTTAAGAATTAATTAAAACCAATCTAAAAATTTTAGATAAATAAAATTAATAATTCTAAATAAAGAAAAAAATAAGAATTAATTAAAACCAAAGTAATAATTTGATTTCATAATGAATACGAACTCTATTTGATGTAATCTAAAATTTAAGATTTATATTACAATCAAGTAGAAAAATTATATACGCTTAGAATAGTCCCCACTTGAAAATCTTTGGAGATTTATGTGATATGGAATTTAAAGAACCCAACATTATTTAATTAAAAGACTATTTTGGAGATTTATGTGATATGGAATTTAAAGAACCCAACATTATTTAATTTAAAGACTATTTTGGAGATTTATGTGATATGGAATTTAAAGAACCCAATATTATTTAATTTAAAGACTATTTTGGAGATTTATGTGACGTGGAATTTAAAGAATCAGTCCGGTAATGTGTAACATGCGGTTGGTTACTTTCGAAAATTGGAATGTCGAAGAACCAGTCCAGCTCATCTCTTTTCAACCATTAAATCCTTTATAGTGTCGCTGTTCCCCAATGCTTAACAACTTAGAATTCGAATACATCAAATGTCTAAAATCGGTTTGGTGTTTGTTCATTGAGCTGCATTATACTTGATCCAAAGCTTTCTAGTGCAGAGTTCAGACTTCCTTCTTGCACAAATGAAGCAATCTTCACAAATATAATATAAGTCTTCACAAATATAATATAACTCCTTGAACATTCAACTATTATACATTAACTGCTCATATGCGTTATCTACAGACACTCATTTGCTACACATCCCAAAATGACGCTTTTATGTGACAAGAAATAAATAGTAAACATCCCTAAATTCAACAACAACACGTTCGACCTCAATCCACTCATATTGTCCAAATATTCCCTCCACCGCCTACATCAAACACAACTCAAATTTTGCTTTGCCGAGTGAAAATCGAGTAGAGCCCAATAACATCAATGCCATAAAAGGCTGCCGCTAGACAGTGCACATCAGATTGAATGAAGCCAGCGATCATGTAGTAAATCCCTACTTTCCAGTAATAAAGCCTTTAAATTCACGATCATATGGTATGACACCCTTCTAAATTTTAATGGATATACGCCATTCTTGGCAATCTTACAGTGTGCTCATATTTTGCATTGTTTAACACTTGATATAGATGGCGCCTTCCATATATACATTTCATTAAAAGCCAATCTATGAGATTTTATAGTGCATATGCTAGTCGTCAAAATTAACATTTTTGTTACAGGTCAAATAAACAATGGTCCTTACATAATCAGGGTAACTCCACTTCTCTGAAACTCAGTAGATTAACCAAGCCATTGAACTGACAAGAAAATTTTCTACCCAATAAAAGACCATGAGTGAATTGAATTTTAGTATAAGAAATCTCTCTTGGACAGACAATGGCCCAACTGCGCATGCTTAAAATTCATAGATATGGTAAGAGTCATGTGAGGAAACATTTAGTGTGGAACAGCTAGATATCCACTAATTTTGTAACTGGAGTAATCCCCCTTTGCCATTACGGGTGACAATTAAAAGATATTAACCAGAAGCACCAGGCGGAGCACCTGATGGAGGAGGTGGGGCAGCAGGTGCACCTGGGGCACTCGGTGGGGGAGGCCGTGCCCCAGGAGCATTGGGTGGTGGTGGAGGCCGTGCGACTGGAGCATTTGGTGGAGGAGCAGGCGGAGCACTAGGCGGGGGCCCAGGAGTTGCAGTTGGACCTGAAGAGCTAGGCAGTGGTCGTGGTGGTGGAGGTGGCATCCCTGCACGTGGTGGTGGTGGAGGCATACCTTGAGGCTGCATTGACATTTGTGGTGGTGGTGGTGGCCTTACACCTCCTTGGGGTGGTGGTGGTCCCCTTGCCCAGCCAGGAGGAGGCCCCATACCCAAAGGAGGAGGTGGCCTTCCAGGAAAGCCTTGTGGTGGTGGTGGCGGCATGTTGGGTGGAGGTGGTCTTGGTGGTGGTCTGAACTGCTGCTGATGAGGTATACCCCCTGGTGGAGGCATTCCTTGTCCCTGCTGTGGGGGTTGATTCGACCATGGTGGAGGTGGCCTAGATGCATGCATTGGTGGTGGAAATGAGCCACCCTGTGGTTGCGGAGGCTGAGAGGGAGGCATTTGTCCATGTTGCAGAGGGCCATTTCCGAAAGGTGGTGGTGGGATTGGAGGATGCATATTACCATTTGCGTGTTGAGGGCCACTTGGAAGTGTTGGTGGCCCACTTGCAAACAATGTATGTGGTCTGTTCTTCTGAGTACCAGGATTGCTTGCAGCAAGCATTCGTTCTGCATCATAAAAATATGTTTTCAATAAGATAATGTCTGCAGTTAAAATAGAATGAACTCCATCCGGAGAGGCATTTCAATGTAGTAAAAAAATAAAAAATAAAATTACTCCAACCATCGATGCAATGGCAATTTGTAATAAGTTGCTTCTCACTCCTAATGGACATGAAAAGAATCCCCAACAACGGAAATAGAAACAACTAAACAGAAGGACGGGTGTCATCACCTGCAGGAGTTCCATGACGTTCTCCTTTTGTATCTTTTTTATATGCATATGATACCGTAATTTGACGATTGCAAAGATATTGACCATTCATTGCCTGCAAAATACTACAGGGTCACAGTTATCAAAACTAACAGTCATCACAATTAAAAATAACACTAGTCAGTTCTAGTACAATAGATGGAGTTTTGTCATCAAAACGTCAGCAATTCAACAATGTGGTAAGCCTACAGACACTCGGATCCCAAAAGCTGTATGCATGATGGGCAAGATCTGTAATGAAGGGCTATGACCTGGATTAAAAAGAGCACTTTATGCTGATATTACACCAGATCAAAGGCATGTAAATATCCACGTTTCAAAAGTAATATAAGTCATGTTCCTGTTCAAAAAAATAGATGGGATTCTGTTGTCTCTACCCTGAGTCTATGATATAAGCTGGTAACTAATATTCATTTATCTAGATCTAAATTTGAGAAATCATCCGAAGGTTATTCTCAGGTTAATTAACTGACAGGAGCTTTTCTTTCATCATAAAATAAAATATAAAGAGAGAGAAAGAGACCCAACCACACCGTCGTTTATCAAAAAGGCAGTTGTAGCCCCATCTTAATAACTACAAATTATGGTGCATTTATGTTGCCATAAATTCAATGAATTATATCTCTGACAAAGAGCAGCTTCAAATAATGCAGTTGGAATGAAACAAAATACCTCAATAGCAGCATCAGATGTCTCAAAAGAATCATAACTGACAAAGCCAAAACCTCGTGAATTCCCAGTATCAGGATCTCTCATGATCTGCAGTAAAAATGGATAGAATTATTAAATGCAATAGTAAGACCTCATAAATTCTTTCTTCACAGACAGACAGCTAGATAAATAGATTTTACTAATGCCCAGTTTTGAGAAGAATAAGCCAACGCCTCAGAGAGATACGCCATAACAAATCAGCCGTACAGGCCCTGTGAGATAAGGATATAGTATCCCACTTTAATCTAGAAAATTTAGTTAAAGAGGTTGGTGAGAGATGAAGAAAATGGAATTTTTGTAGATCAAGCTTTTGACAATCCAGCCTGTTAGAAGACATTAAAAGTGGAAACATCGAGGAAAAAATACAACATTCGACGTGGACCAAGCATCCTCTAATTATATCTGATTGGAATAACTGAAACATGGAATAAATTAGGAATGCAAAAGTCTAAAACAGGTCGTTAGGGCCAACAACCCTCCTTAACTTGCTGACAAGGTGAAGATCCTGTTTCACCTTCTGTGCAAACAGTTATAGCTGAGTAACTCAAAAATATACTTCAAAGTTTCCATGATACAGCAAAAATCTCGGCAGTAGTACCTTTGTACTCGGAGGCAGATATTCCAGCTGAAACCCCGGATAAACACTCCGGCAGCTACACAGCTCCAATCTGCCCGACGAAACCCAACCGTCAGCCTCTCTCTGGCCCAACGTTAGCCCAACATCACCCTGGCTTGGCCTGCATCAGCCTCTGGAGGCACTACGTGAGTCTTCTGGCCCTCTGCATCAACTACGCTGGCACTCTAAAGCACTGCACAGCTCCTGGCTGCCTCTGCGTGAACCCTTGGCTACTTCTGCGTCCCTCTCCCTGGCTACTGCGTTGTTCCTCCCGGTGCTATCTCTGCCTCTCTGCATCTGTATTCACTACCCCTCAACTGCAACTCCTGATCACTCTCTCAACTTTCTCAGCAAACCCAGCCCCAGAAAGTCGAAATCTTGATCTTTTGGTGTGTTCTCCAAGTGACCCTCAAGCCTCCTCTTATACTTTTCTCGTTGACACATCAACGGCTAAGATTAGATCTGACTTGATCCAATGACTTTTGGACCATTCTAACACAGTTTTATATTAATTCACATTAATATTTTAATTTCCCTAAGTTAAGACTTAGGGACTCCATTAAAATTATTAATTATTTTAATATCTCCCAAACTGTTTAGAATCTGCCCAAACCCTTCCTGGGTATTGGAGATCTCATGTGCCTTATCCTCTCCACCAATTTTCGTGGCTAGAGCACATTCGATGCTACCCCAAATCAACAGCATGCACAGCCGAAAATAAATCAAAAGACAAACACATCAACCATAGAACACAAGATATACCCAAGACCACCACACTTACATGACTATCCCCTCAACCCAAGCATCCTTAAGTGAAGACAAGCCTCCATGCTAGTAAACAAGTGTGTCCATGCCATCTAGCACTCAACCCTCCCCTCCAAGATGCCCAACACTCCTCCAAAGTAAGGCATCATCCAAGCGAGCAACCAAACTCCATATGTCAGCTACATGAAGAAGTCATCAAGCTCCATAGATCTCCAAAACACCAAGGAAGAATGCCACATGAACATCCATACAAGGTCTAGCAATCAATAATCAAGTCAACTCCACAATGTTTATCAATCACAAAACAACCAAGGGCCATCCATGCACATTGTGCACCTCGCATTGCATGAAGCATCTCTATGCATGGTGTTCACTGTAGACACATCCCAAAGGTTTGTTGCAAGCTAAGAATGTGCCATGTGATATGCTAATTGGATTTCTAAAGTGGTAGGGGTGATATCGTATTGACACATGGCAATGATGTGGCAAAAGTGATAACATGGCACTATGACTCGCAAATATGTGGTAGGCACTCTAGCTAACATTGTATGTAGTAATAAGTGTCAATGGCACTAACTATGCAACAAGGTATCAACTTCTGACCACGTGGTAGCTAAGGTGATGCTCTATGGTTGGGTCTACATAGCATGAGCACTGCATGTTTTTGGCGAGGGGCAAAGGGAATGCCCATTTCAAAAGAGTTGAGCTCCCTAAGAAGGCCCACATGGGTCCTTTGACCAAAAAAGGGGCCACTGAAAAGGGGCTCATAGCAAGAAGAGCTTGCAAACCTTAGCAAAGAACCAAACCAAGGACTTGGGGCCAATGAAAGGTATGGAGCTTAGCCTCCCTTAAAATTTCAACCTGCAAGCACAACATGCCACACAAAATATTGTTCCAAGCCAAAACAATGCCAAAAAAGAAAAAGGAAGAAAAAAAAAACTCAAAAAAATGAAACAGACTTGGCCTTCTTTCTAATTGTTCTTTATTTGCTAAGAACACTCAAAGCACAAAGAGAAGAGAATATGCAAATCAGTGAGTGCCACAAAGCTGGAATAAATTACAAATAACTCAGAACAAAGAGGCAAAAAACTTTATAAACAAAGTATTTCACTCATTTGTCCATCATTGAAGAAAAAAGAGCATATCTTGAACAAACATGTGCCTTTTCAAATGAAACAAAAGACATTTCTAGTTAGAAACAATGTTCCGAAAGCAATGGAATGGTCCATCTAACCCTTATATGCTCAAAAACTGCAGAAAGAAAACTACTCTTTGTCCATGCAAGACAACCACCAAGTCCAATCAATCTTTCATCAAATGATCCTCCATGCTATCTAAATAGACACCATGGGGCAATATAGGGTTGAAGCCATAGATCAAGTGTAAATAATATAAAGGAGATGTTGAATCATTGTCACTCATGTATAACATTATCATGAACACTGGATTATTAAAGTAAAAGGTACAATATGGAAACACACTAAAAGCACAATAGAACAAGTTGTACTTAAATTAACTCCCAACATATTATGCATTGAGACATTGCATTACTCAATATTCTCTCTTATTATCTGTGTACCTTTGTCTATGTTGTGTAAATTTCATATAGTATAAGCACCACAATGAGTGAGTCACTGAGTGAAGGCCTAGGGGCTGCATTAATTAGAGACAAACAGAGGGGATTTCTTGCACATAAATCCAAAATTGAGGGTAAGCTGACCCAAAATTAATAGTTACAAGCCAACTTGAGGTATTTTGTATTTATTTAGAAATTGAAGTTAACTTTCATACATCGAAGCATATATATATAAATGCAATTTGTATCCAAATATATGACGAAAACTTTTCAAGTTCCAGACAATTCAAACAAGGGACTTCAGACATATTTTCAGCTCTTCTCATCCAAATGCAAGTTAAAATCAATATTTCATATGGGCTGCGCACTGCTAGAAGAAAGGGTAACACATACCTACATAAAGATGCCTTTTTGAATTTTCCTTTATATTATAGTTTAGATAAATGGATATCACTAACTTTATAAAATGTATGATAGAATTTCCCATTCCCTTTGAAATTTTAGGTAAAAATTTGCAACTAAGGCCACTCACACTGAATTTTAAACCCATTACTGACAAACAACCTGTACAAATATTTGTCAAAATGTCAAGATACTGTTCTGACATAACTACCAAACATAATAATAACACAATATCCAAAGCACTGTTTTACAAAACGGCCGAATCGACTCCGACTCGGCCGAGTCAAAGGCCTGGGGAGTGACTCGGCGAGCTAACCGGTCCGGTTGACCGAGTCACATATGACTCGGCCGAGTCATCCAATGACTCGGCCGAGTCATATGTGACTCGGTCAACCCGGCCGGGTCCATTATGACTCGGCCGAGTCACTATTGGGATGGCTGGGCAGCGTAAATGATAAAAAAAATTCACTTTTTTGGTAATTTTTGACAAAGTTAAATGCAGTTTATGGATTCCAAAGGGTAATAGTAATTTGTTAAATGCTTTTGGGGTCCATTTCCCCCTCCCAAACCCTATTTAAGACACCCAAATGCTCTCATTCACTCACAACAGTCTTATGCATTTGAGTGAGAGTCTTCTTTGAGAATTAGTGAGCAGTTCTTGAGCTTGTTTTGGAGCAGCAGTGAGGAGTCTTGGAGGAGCATTGTAGCTGGAGTGAGGAGCTTCTTGGGCAGCCATTTGGAGCAGCATTGAGGAGCTGATTCTTGGAGCAAGCTTGAGGAGGCAGTTTGTGCCTGGAGGTATTTTTTTCCACCTCTATAAATCTGTTTTTGCTTAGTAAATTTTAGGTGCATATCAAGAAAGCTTAGAGAGTGTTTTTTGTCAAATAAATGAACATTGAATCAATTTTTTCTTTCTTTTCATTTTCAGATTATTTTCCTAGTCAAAAAATGGCACCTAGAGCAAAAGATCCTGCTTGGGCATATGTTGAAATGGTTGATAGTCAGATGCATTGCAAGTTTTGCCATAGGAAAATTAAGGAAGGTCCTGGGGGCATTAATAGGCTGAAACAACACTTGGCAGGGATTAGAGGCCAAATTACCCCATGTACCTCATCAGAAATTGAGGAGATTAGAAAGAATTTGTTGGCCAGCTTTGAGAAATTTAAAGAAGATAAGGCTAGGCAAAAAGAGATACAGGCTGAAATTGGGAGGAAGAGGGAGATACAAAAAATGATGGCTACCAACCCCCACTATGATTTTGAGGGTTCTTCCTCTATCCCTCAAACTGAAGCATCCAACCCTTTCTGTTATGTTCCTCCCTCTTTTGGTTCTGTTCAAGATAAGGGAAAGGGTAGAATGAATTTGACAAAGGGTGATGTGACTATCAAAAGTTATTTCACTCCCTCCCCTCCATCAAATGCACATGGTCCTGAAGTTAGTAAAGATCAAATTCAGCCCACTTTAGATAACCATTGGAAGAAAGAATTGAGGGATACTGCTTGTGACTACATAGCTAGATGGTGGTATGATGCTGATATCCCCTTTAATGCTGCTCGTTCACCATATTATGAGCCTATGTTTGATGCCATACATGCTGCTGGAAAAGGCTTCAAAGGCCCTACTATGCAAGAGCTAAGGGGGTTTCGTTTGCAGAAAGAAATTCAATCCATTAATGAGTATTTGCAAGAGTTCAGGGACTCATGGGCAAGAACAGGGTGTACCATCATGTCAGATGGATGGACTGATCAAAGAAACCGTACCATCATAAACTTTCTTGTCTTCTGCCCACAGGGAACCATGTTTTTAAAATCAGTTGATGCATCTGATAAGGTAAAAGATGGCCACTTGTTGTTTCAGCTATTGGATCAGGTTATTGAGGAGGTGGGGGTGGCTAATGTTGTTCAAATCATCACAGATAATGCCTCTAACTATGTTCTTGCTGGTAAACTGTTAGAGGAAAAACACAAGACCATCTTTTGGACCCCATGCGCTGCACATTGCATAGACCTCATGCTTGAGGATATTGGAAAATTAGATTGGGTCAGAAACACTGTAGATCATGCCAAAAGCATAACAAAATTTATCTACAATCATACACTGGTTTTGAGTCTCATGAGGAAACACACTGGAGGCAAGGATATTATTAGGCCTGCCATCACTAGATTTGCTACACATTTTTTGACATTGCAATCTATGCTTTCCCAACATAGAAACTTGCAAAAGATGTTTTCCAGTGATGAATGGAATCAAAGCAATTGGTCTAACAAACCAGAAGGCAAAGAATTGAAAAGGAAAGTCCATGAAGAAACTTTTTGGAGAAAGGCAGCAGAGATTGTGAAGCTTGCTGAGCCACTAATTAAGGTGTTGCGGTTGGTGGATGGGGAAAGGTTGGCTATGGGCTTCATTTATGAGGCTATGGATCAAGCAAAGGAGCAAATAAAGACAGCATACAAGGATAGAGTGGCAAAGTATGGGCCCATTTGGGCAATCATTGATGAAATATGGAACAATCAACTCCATCGCCCTATACATGCAGCTGGGTATTTTTTGAACCCACTGTATCATTATAAAGCTAAGGAGTTAGGAGCTTTGAGGGGGGAGGTCAGAGATGGACTGGTTGATTGCATTGAACGCATGATCCCATCGGAGTCTGATCAGCTGGAGATACATCAACAGGTCACATCCTTCAGCAATGCAACAGGTACCTTTGGGAAGAACCTAGCAAAGATTGCAAGAGAAGCAGATGAGCCAGGTAAACAAAAATTTCAATTTTCAATTTCTTAATGGTTTTACAGTTTTACTTTTTTTATTAAAGTTTGTTAAATCATTTATAATTTGAAAGTTAGATATAATTTGTAATTTTGTTGAGCTTCAGCCTTCATCTAACTCATAATTCATTACACTCCTATGTTTTTTGCAGCACAATGGTGGGAGGCCTTTGGTGGCCAGTGCCCTCAATTGCAAAGGTTTGCAATTCGTATTTTGAGTCAAACTTGCAGTGCATCTGGGTGTGAGCGCAATTGGTCTGTCTTTGAGAGGATTCACACAAAGAAGAGAAACCGTTTGGATCAAAAACGGTTGAATGATCTAGTTTTTGTCCAATACAACCTTCGGCTCAGACGAAACCAATTGCTGAACAAAAGACCTGATTCAGATCCCATTGTGTTGGAAGACATTGATCCAACATCAGATTGGGTAGTGGAGAGTCGTCCACCAGAGTTTGATCCTGATGAGGATCTTGATGAACTTGAACATGTTGTTCAAATTCAGCGGGTTCAGTTGGATGCAGATCCCAATCCACCAGCCTCAGCCTCACAGCCAGCAAGGACTCCACTTGTAGGTGCTTCCTCTGCTCAGCCACGACAAAAGCGCAGCCGCATATCTACTCTATCTCAGCTTGCATCTGCTGCACAGCTTGCTAGTGGTACTGGTACCACTTCTACAGTTGCAGTTGGAGACGATGATGATGATGAGGAGCCATGGGGCCCCTTGTCTGACTCTGATGATGATGATCCAGAGATTGGTCGAGATGATCTTGGCTCCTCTAGCAGTAGCTACTAGCCAGTAGAACTAGTATTGCAATCTGGTCACCATCACAGTTTACTTTTGTTGTAGAGGCCATTTCTAGCCTCCTTGGTTATTTGTATTTTGTTTTGAGTCTTTGATCATGTATGACAGTTGACTATGTATTTCCATTGGGTACCATTTTGATATAGTGGATTGGTTCATGAGCCTACTTTGATCATATGTTGTCTTCCATCTATATTATAATGCTGTGTGTTTGGAAACATGAATAAAAATCTTTAAAATTATGTTTAAAATATTTAAAATTATGTTTTTTAATAAAAAAAAAAAAAATTTAATGTATTTTTTACAACGACCGAGTCATTGAAATCGAGTCGGCCGAGTCATTACCGTTTCGGAGTCGGAGTCGGAGTCGATCCTCGGCCGAGTCGGAGTCGGAGTCGGAGTCTTAAAACATTGATCCAAAGTGCTGCTATTTACTTCAAATACTGTAACATGGATGAAGACGATGACCTAAAATATAAGCTACATAATTTCTAATGCTTAGCAAACATTGCTGCACTGACTTATAGACTGGCCACATACTAAAGGTAAAAATTCCAAAGATCTGTAGAGATGCATATGTCAGTGCTCTTAGAAATCATTACATACAATGCCTGCCTCAAATACAACAGTCCTGCAATCTTTGCGAACGATTCCATTTTCTTGTAAATATAATTAAGAGTGCAATATAAACCAATTCTACAATCCTGACATTCATGATCAAAACCAAAAAGCAATCAAATCGAAGAATTGGATATCCTGACCTTAGGATTTGTAACAATAACTCCAAATGCACTAAAAGTATCATATAGCAGCTTTTCATCCACATCCTGCAAAAGATCAGATTGAACAACATCCATTAGATGCCTATTTACACTGCAAAAGAAGCAACATAAGCATTGCCAAAAATTGAAATTCTCCTGCTTGAACTTAGAAATTCATCAAAACTATTTTTGAGATCCATTTAATCAGCAAGCAAGCTTACAGGATCAAGATTGCCAACAAATAAGTTTGCTCCGACATCCAAGCTCTTCTTATCTTGGGAAGCCTGGACAAAAATCAATGAACCACAAAGCAAACATTATTACAATTATATTTTTTTTGTACAAAAGTTTTGGTCTTCTTAAAACAAATCTAAAAGAATCTACCATCTACAAATAACAGGCAAGAACTTTCTATGTTTCACCTCAAAGAGCACATTACAAGAAAGCATTAGCTGTATCACAGATAAATACAAAGCATGGAAATAAAGAAAGAAATGGAAATTTACCAGATACACAGATTCTGGAAAAGTCAGAAAGAAATATAAAATACAACAGTCGAGCTGTTTTTATATTAAAGCTCATATATCAACATGAATTGAGCACAAGGAATCATATGCAGTAAGCCATGAAGTAGGGAACAAAATTTCTTTGGTTGTTTTAAGAACACAATATTTTCAGATCATGGGTCAGAAAGCTGCAACAGAATTGAAATCATGGGCATGAGAATAAAATAGAGGAGGCTACAGCCATACTTGCCTGACCTTCATCAGGATTACCTCCAATAGATCCATAGCATTATTCCATAAAAGAATTTTCTAGGCTTTCTAACCATCAGCCAAAATTCAAATTCCATAATGAGGGTTGACAGTTCACCCCATTTACCATCCACGGATCACGGGAAAGAAATCACGGTGGTTTTCCGCGATCTGTTCTGCTTGGAAAAAAATGTGTGGGCGTGTGAAAGAAACAAGAAACCAGTAGACATAAGATTTCAGAATACCATTCAATAATTTAAATTTGGACATAAAAGCCAGAAAAAAGAGTTATCGTTTAAAGGGAACTGAACATTCTATTTCAACTTGAATTGTATAAAATTAGTGTTAGCGTTCTTCTTTTTAATATAATTTTTCATTTTAGTGACCAAGATGTCAATTGAAAACCAGCACACCAGCAGAAATGACCAAAAAGTTTGCTTAGAAGGTCAATATGCCAGCTGAAATGACTGATGTGGCATTTCAAAAATCTGAAGTGCCACTAGAACGTTTTAGAGGATTTTCACACAAGGCAATGTTTACAAAATGCATTTCCAACAACTTGGGGTGGAGTTTCCTGTAACATAGCGAGCTGCTCAAAAAAGCAACATTTGCATCTTCTTCTCCAAACTTCACACCTGCTTCCACTAACTGCTTTATCAGCACCCTTTAACTGATTTATGCGACAACATATTTTTTGTTTTGAACCAGAATAGCTGAAGAAACTTGGTGTGGTTTTGACCCAAACAACTTGTTTAACTCTTCCAATATTCTTTGCAAGGTTTTTCCATGTCAACATGATGCAACTTACAATCTGATACAGCAAGTTGAATAATTGACTTGGAATTGTCATCTCTGCTCTGCAAATAATATCATTTTAGGCTATGTGGGTTGTGTTTCAAGTTGAGATATTGGCATTGATGTCAAAACAATAAGAGATTGTTGGGAGGTCAAATGAAATAGATTGCAAGCAACAAGAGATTGTTCAGTAGCAAACAGAATGCTTCATTCAAGTTAAGGGGAAGAAAAGGGAGCGTACTGATCAGAGCGTTTTTCATGGCAGTGATACAGGGCATTCCAAACAAGAATGTGCATTATGAGGCCCGAAGAAATTGCCAGAATCACTAACAAAGATGGAAGCCTCATCAACTCAGAAGCTGTTGGGCAGCTTGTGCATCTAAAGAAGCTGGATAGAAGTAATGATGGTAAGAAAGGAATTGATTTGGCTTTGTGGCGTACATCCCTTGTAGGTGTGATTGCAACCACCGATCGAGATGACTGTCTCAGCCAATTTGTGCAGCTCCAGTGCTTGCCTATTTTGGATGATTGGCTTCAAGAAGCACATAAAGGAAAGACTGGAGATGCAAGCAGCCCAAAGGAGGGTGACAAAGTTGCCAAAGATTCAAGAACTCCTGTTATTATTGCAACATACACTTGATAGGCTACATGTAAATCTGGATGCTCCGAAGATATGTAATGTTGGGAAATCTGTAAACCACTTGAAAAATCACAAGAACAAGGAGATTCAGAAGGCTAGGATCCTAATTGATACATGGAAGAAACGTGTGGACGCAGAAATGAAGAACAATGACACAGAAAGAAGAATAATTCTGCCAAAAGTATTATTACTAAGGTCGGCCCCTAAAACAAATTTAAACAAGTATTATAATTGATACTCAAGTTGGCTCCTCTTGAAAACATGTTGGGACCCCCTCCTATAGACATGACGGTTCAATGTGGGCTTGAATAGTATAAATAAACAACATGTCTCCTCCATTTGGCCTTCAACTAATCGAAGGGAGAAGAAAAGTGAAGCTCGGGTCTGCAAAAGGAGTTTATAGGTTCATATCTCATGAACCTGGTGGGAAAGTAAAGAAGATTTAAACTCGGCCTTAGGTATGTTCTATGCTTCGAGCAATTTATTTCAATTTTCACAGTTAGCTCCATATCTTTTCCGGATTAGCAATCACATCAGCATTAAAGTAAACTACAGATAGAACATAAACATAAATCGCAGAAGACAAGCCAAGACAAGAGGACACGAGATGTGGCGCTAGCCAGGGACAAACCCAAATGTGGGGAAACCCTTGATCAATTCTTCTTATATGTTCTTCAATAGTTCAGCAGAGAGAGAGAGAGAGAGAGTACGTTTACAACAGAAGTCAACACTTTGACTTATCTAGATAAGAGCATAGATCATCTCTAAGAAGATGATACATGAGATCAGTTGAAGACATGCTGCTTCAACTAATTCTCCAAGGTGACTCCTTCACCTATCGTTGTGCTGCATTTCGTCGTCATGCTGCACCTCACCGCGCTGCACCATGCTGCACCCATCATCACTATGCTGCATCTCATCACGCTTCATTAATCATCACTGTACCGATCACTGTACTCCGATATGTGCCATTGTTGCACCATGTTGCCATCCTGACCTATGTGTTGGCTGCACCTTGCTTGCTTGTTGTCCCTAGCATGCTTGTTGTCCCTAGCATGTTTGTCGTTGCATGCTAGTTGTCCCTTGCATGCTAGCTGTAACATTGCATGCTTGGTGTATTTGCTGCTAAGTACCATACAATTGTCCCAATGTTAGTTGGTTGTCCCTTGCATGTTGCTCTCCTTCGAAGACAGATGATTCCACTGTTTTGGCAGTTCCCGGCAATTCTGGCAATTCCGACTGTTCCCAGAAGTTCTAGCATTTCCAACTTTTCTAGCAGTGCCCGCTTTTCCGGCTTTTCTGGCAATTCCGACTTTTCCGGCAGTTCCGACTTTTCCGGCTTTTCCCGCAGCTCTAGATTTTCCAGATTTTTCGGCAGTTCTGGCTTTTCCAGCAGTTCTAGCTTTTCCGGTAGTTCCAGCTTTTCCGGCTTTTCAAGCAGTTTCGACTTTTCTGGCTTTTTTGGTAGTTCCGGCTTTTCCGGCATTTCCAGCTTTTCTGGAAGTTCCGACTTTTCTGGCTTTTTGCCCTCTGGATCAGGCAAACTTTATTCCTTAGGATCTCTCCTCCTACTAAAACCCAAATACAAATAGAGAGAGGAAGAGATCCCAAGTGTGTTGAAATGACTTCAAGGCCACCTCTATTTATACTAAAACGTTGAGCAGATGTGGGGTTTACTTGGTTGCTGGCCGACCTTAACGAATTGTCTTATAACACAAATAAAATCATAACTCTATGAATACTTATCGGAATCGGATGATCTTTACATCAATCCTACACCTCTCAATGAGAAGGATCTAAGAAAAATATCAACTCCAATAAATAAGATGACCCACATGGAGTTTGGCCCTAGTTGCCAATTTTAACACTCCCTCTCAACTAGGGAGAACTCCATCCATTGATCCATATGTCCGACTGTACTATCTCTGCCATCAGTGCCCTACGATGCTCTGATCTGTTGAGCTCTGCTCTGCTCTGCTTTGATCTGCTGAGCTCTGCTCTGCTCTGCTTTGCTCTGCTCTGTTGAACCATGAAGAAGAAGAATTGATCGAGAATGTCTCATACCATTCTCTACTGATCCGAAGTCAGTTTCATCTAAAGAGAGTGTGTCACATCACTCTTACTCACCCGAAGTAAGTTTTATTGATCCCAGATCAATATCAGAAGAGAGTGTCTCAAACCACTCACACTGATCCCAGATCAATGTCACAAGAGAGTGTCTCAAACCACTCATACTAATCCCAAATCAGTTTCATTGATCCCAGATCAATGGCGGTCATCCTAGCATAGGGAGTACGGTAGATACAGCGATGCATCCATCAATAATACTACTATGGTCCCTATCCTCATTTCCCTGCTCATTGATTAGATCAGAGGTACTTCCCATGAGTCCCAGACTACATGGGTAGGATGCCTCAACAGGAGAACTAATCATCCTATCCACAGGAGAACAAATCATTCTGGCCCACAAGAGAACTAATCATCTTGTTCCATAGTTGCCACAGAGAACAAATCATCCTGGCCCACAGGAGAACTAATCATCCTATTCCACACTTGCCACGGGAGAACTAATCATCCCAGCCCACAGGAGAACTAATCATCATATTCATAGCGCACCACCAGGGGAGGGTGAGTCGCCCTGTGGTTGTATGTTGCTCCAGTAAGTACCCCAAGCCCCCCAGAGCTCCCAGAGCTCAATGCATGCAACATGCAGGACCCTTATAAGGTCTCTCAACGACTCCAAGTCATTCAGAAAAGATACAGATTTGACCTTTCCTCGAGGCTTTGACAAAATGTTTCTGACCTGTACATCAGTCTCAATGCGATGGAGCCTCCTCGCTCATCAACTTACCATATCGCAGATAAGGCAGTTTCTGATGTCTATCTACTGGAGCAATCATCGAATACGGGATTCCTCAATAATCGAATCCCCCCTCTGGTTGTCATAGAGAATCACAGTGGTATTCATCATGTGTACAAACATCTCACTTAAGAGCTTCTGCAACCAAGCAGCTTCACACGAGATCATACTCGTAGCTATGTATTCGATCTCGACGGTGCTTATAGCAACTGACTTCTGCTTCCTGCTCATCCATGATATCGAAGCAGAATCCAAAGAGAACCAGCACTGAGAAGTGCTCTAGTGATCCTCCACACTGCCTGCCCAATCAGCATTCGAAAAATCATGCAATTTCATATTTCCGGCAGTGTATCCCAATCCATGAGAGATTGTGCCCCGAAGATATCTCAGAGGATTCTTGGCACCAATCCAGTGAGGCTCAACCAAATATGAGCTCACCATGCTAACTGCAAAACATATGTCCGGACGGAAGTTCACAAAGAACATCAATGCGAATGAGTTTATGAAACTCAAAGGCATTTCCCAAATCTGGTCTGACATCACTACCATATAACTTCTAAAAGTTAAGATCCTCGAGGTAGTCACAGGCTTGCAGTTTATCATTCCACATCTGGAATCCAACTCCCTCTTACTTCTACAAATGAGAGGGTCTGCACCTATCAGAAATAGGTCGTCCTCATAAGGTGCTGGTATGAGAGGTCTATCATCCACAACCTTCGGGTAATGGTTTGGATCGGTTTCACTCCTAGTGAATCTCTGCTTCATCAGACAACTATCAATCCTCTCATACTACGCCCGGGGTGTTTTACTTCAAGCCATATAGGGCTTTCTTCCACTTGTATACATGAGATTCCCGATCATGAATCTCAAATTCCTCGGGTTGTTCCAAACCTGTGGACCTGCTGCATGAGGGGAATGGTCCCCTTATAGGATTTTCCTTCGGTACTTCTCAGACATGTACCTTCATGTTCTTCTTGAATTCAGGCATCCCTATCACCATCTGACTCACATCGGGTAGGGCCCCATAGGTAGACTTTCGTTGTTATAGATGTGATATGTCAATTGACATGATCCCCAATGGACCATCCTGCAACTTGATACAAATTGCAAACCCTGAACCCATAAGAAAAAGCATCTTTGAAAATTTTATTTTTTTAACACGTACCTCTCCATCGATGAATGCCACCCTGAAACTTTTGACATCCATTTCCGAGATGGACACCAGGTTCTTCTTGCGATTAGGTACATAAAAGAGATTCTTGTAATTGAATAGAGTTACCCTCATTCAATTGAGGGGTAACATTCCCTACACCCTTTCTGGGATAGGTGGCATCAGCTCTAAGTATAATCCCACGATTGTTTCCATCTTTACCAAATTAGGGAGTGGACCCATCTATCCGATGAAGTGCCTTGAAGCACTGCAATCTATAAGCCAGATTCCCAAAGAATATGAAGGAGAGGGCCAATACAAGATAACGCTTCTTTATCTTATCGGAAACAACATTTGATTCTTCATACTTGAGGTTCCTTGCTTTCTATGAAGAGTCGGCCATTTCCTTGATGACCTGCATTACCTGTCATTCCTTTGATCATTGAAGATGTCCTTGGAATGATTGTTATCATCATCAAGTGATGTGTCCCTGCCATTCGGACATTCCTTCACATAATGGCCGAACTAGTTATTTTCCTTTCCTTCCACCTTGAGATCCGGTCTTCCAATGAAGTGATCTTTAAGTAGGCCATATTCCGCTGCGCTATTCTGATAATATTCTATGCTTTGACTTCACCCTTGGTGAATTTGAAGAGGGATGAGGAATCCACTGATCCTTTTGTCCTTTCCCAACTGTCTTCGATGATTGCTCTTTCACTCTTGCTTGGGCATTTTCTTCACCTCACCTCTGATACCATGTTAATTTTAGGTATGTTCTATGCTTAGAGCAATTTATTTCAATTTTCACAGTTAGCTCCATATCTTTTCCAGATTAGCAATCACATCAGTGTTAAAGTAAACTGCAGATAGAACATAAACATAAATCGTAGAAGACAAGCCAAGACAAGAGGACACAAGATGGGGCGCTAGCCAGGGACAAACCCAAATGTGGGGAAACCCTTGATCAATTCTTCTTATATGTTCTTCAATAGTTCAATAGAGAGAGAGAGAGATAGTATGTTTATAACAGAAGTCAACACTTTGACTTATCTAGATAAGAGCATAGATCATCTCTAAGAAGATGATACATGAGATCAGTTGAAAACATGCTGCTTCAACTATTTCTCCAAAGTGACTCCTTCACCTATTGTTGTGCTGCATTTCGTCATCATGTTGCACCTCGCCGCATTGCACCATGCTGCACCCATCATCACTATGTTGCATCTCATCACGCTTCATTAATCATGACTGTACCAATCACTGTACTGCATTATGTGCCATTGTTGCACCATGTTGCCATCCTGACCTATGTGTTGGTTGCAACTTGCTTGCTTGTTCTCCCTAGCATGCTTGTTGTCCTTAGCATGCTTGTTGTTGCATGCTAGTTGTCCCTTGCATGCTAGCTGTAAAATTGCATGCTTGGTGTTTTCATTGCTAAGTACCATACAATTGTCCCAATGTTAGTTAGTTGTCCCTTGCATGTTGCTCTCCTTCAGAGACAAATGCTCTGCTTATTTTGGCAGTTCTGGTAGTTCCGACTGTTCTCGGCAGTTCCGACTGTTCCCGGCAGTTCCCGGCTTTTCCGGTAGTTCCGGCATTTCCGGCTTTTCCGACTTTTCTGGCAGTTCCGGCTTTTCTGGCATTTCTGGCTTTTCCGGATTTTCCAGCAGTTCCGTTTTTTCCAGCAATTCCGGCTTTTCCGGTAATTCCAGTTTTTCCGGCTTTTTTTTTTGCAATTCCAACTTTTCCGGCATTTCCGACTTTTCCGGCAATTCTAGCTTTTCCAATAGTTCCGACTTTTCCGGCAGTTCCGACTTTCTGCCCTCTGGATCAGGGCAACGTTATTCCTTATGATCTCTCCTCCTACTAAAACCCAAAGACAAGTAGAGAGAGGAAGAGATCCCAAGTGTGTTGAAATGACTTGAAGGCCACCTCTATTTATACTAAAACGTTGAGCACATGTGGGGTTTATTTGGTTGTTGGCCGACCTTGACGAATTGTCTTATAATGCAGATAAATTCATAACTCCACGAATACTTATCGGAATCGGATGATCTTTACATCAATCCTACACCTCTCGATGAGAGGGATCCAAGAAAAATATCAGCTGCTATAAATAAGATGACCCACATGGAGTCTGGCCCTAGTTGCCAATTTTAACAAGATCACTGTCTCAGCCAATTTGTGCAGCTCCGGTGCTTGCCTATTTTGGATGATTGGCTTCAAGAAGCACACAAAGGAGAGACTGGAGATGCAGGCAGCCCAAAGGAGGGTGACAGTTGTCAAAGATTCACGAACTCCTGTTATTATTGCAACATACACTTGATAGGCTACATGTAAATCTGGATGCTCCGAAGATATGTGATGTTGGGAAATCTGTAAACCACTTGAAAAATCACAAGAACAAGGAGATTCAGAAGGCTAGGATCTTAATTGATACATGGAAGAAACGTGTGGATGCAGAAATGAAGAACAATGACACAGAAAGAAGAATAATTCTGCCAAAAGTATTATTACTAAGGTCGGCCCCTAAAACAAATTTAAACAAGTATTATAATTGATACTCAAGTTGGCTCCTCTTGAAAACATGTTGGGCCCCCCTCCTATAGACATGACAGTTCAATGTGGGCTTGAATAGTATAAATAAACAACATGTCTCCTCCATTTGGCCTTCAACTAATCGAAGGGAGAAGAAAAGTGAAGCTCGGGTCTGCAAAAGGAGTTTATAGGTTCATATCTCATGAACCTGGTGGGAAAGTAAAGAAGAACAACAGACCTCAGACTGTGAAGTTTTGGAGCTGACTGACTACAACAAGACGCTGCCTGCAGTGACCTGTAGCTAATTCAGATTATGGTGATGTGAGCAATTTTGGACCTATGATTTCAACCTCCCTTCTGTGGAACTTCAGTCCTGTGAAAAGGGAATTTCAGATTGTATCCTGGACTGTAGCAGATTGTATTCAGGCTGGCTGTATCTCGGACTGTAGCATCTCATCTGTAACATTTCGGACCAAGGCAAGACTAGGATCTCGGACTGTGTACTTTGAAGTTTGAACATTTGTAGCAGATCTTTGGAGCAATCTTTAAGCTTTCTGAAACAGCTCTAGACCAAACCTTGAAGTGGGGCTATAAGAGCAGATATTTTGAAGAAATTCATGGACAAGACTTAAAGACATTTGTGAAGCAGTCTTGTAGACAAGCAATCTTGGAGAAACTGGAGCAGTTTTTTTTGGAAGCCCTTTCCGAAGCAAAGTTTTTGGGAACTGCAGAACAACTCCTTGCGGGCACCCTTGAAGTCCTTTGGGGTAGTATTAAGGATTTTTGGAGCAGACTTTAAAGAGAACATAGAGCAAATTGTGGAGACCCTTTTGTAGCATTTTGAAGCCCTGATAGAGTAGACTTTTGGAGCAAATTTGAACCAGACTTTGAAGTATGAAGGAGTGCCTCTTGGAGCAGACTTGAATCAGAACTTTTGGAACAGACTTGAAGCAGTCTTAAAGACATAATTAGAGCAGACCCTGGAGAACTTTTGGAACATTCTTTGAAGTATCATTTGAGTGATTGTTTAAGAATTCTTAGAGCAGTCTTGAGTTTTTGGATCAGATCTGGAAGCTATCTTGGAGGTATCTTGATAAAGTTTTGGAACACATTGGAAGTGTTTGTACAAGGCTGGAGCCTTGTGAGAGACCAGGTTGGACCCTGGATTTATATTTGAGGACTGGAGTCCTCATTCAAGGTTGGAGCCTTAAAAAGGTTGAAGATTTTATTTAAAGGTTGGAGCCTATGTTTGTAAACGAGGATTGGAGTCCTCACTATTTTTAATAACAAAGTTATTTTTGTTCTACTTCTTGTGTTTTGGCTTATCTTGTAAAAAGATTTTTAACTAGCATGATATAACAATTGAAAAAAATGCTGGTTCACCCACCCCGCTCCCCCCGGTCTTTCCAACATTTCAGTCAGCCTTGACTAAGTCTATGTTGAAAATTTGGCAGCTCAGGGATGAATTTCGAAAAATAGAAAGTTTCAAGTGTGACTTTCCAAAAATAGTAAATCACTTTGAATCAATTGGTAATCAAGTATTGTTGATGGAAAATCCGTTCTGATCATCAACCAATCCTAATAATTCAATTTCGACTTAATCATTAATATTATATTATTATTTTTATGATACTATTATATTATTATTAAAAAGAAATTCAAGTTACTCAATCATGACTCTCAATAATGTTCTATTACACTCATTATTGGCATGGCATATTCCTCTTACACTCATTAATGCTCTTACACTTTCTTACGCTCTCATTAAAGCATATCATGAAATATTCCTCTTACGCACTCTTTAAAACATATGTTACACTCTCCTTCTTAATGGCATAACTTACTCAATCACGACTCTCAACAATGTTCACTTACACTCATTATTGGCATGGCATATTCCTCCTACACACTCATTAATGCTCTTACACTTTTTTACGCTCTCATTCATTAAAGCATATCATGAAAGATTCCTCTTACACGCTCTTTAATGCATATGTTACACTCTCCTTCTTAGTGGCACAACTTACAAAGGCATGCATACCTTCTTGATGGCATGAGTTGCATTTCCTAAATGGGCATATGTTACTCTCCCTCTTGGCATGTAAGTTACTCTTTTACGGCATGGATTCGTTGCTCCTCTTATGTATATGTGCCTCATTATTTCTCCCCTCACTACTTGTGCATTAGGAAAAAAGAATTCGAACTTGAGATAGAGTTGAAGAGAGTTCAAGAAGATTGTGAGAGAGACACGTGCATTAGGAAAAAAGGTTTCGAACTTGAGAGAGAGTTGGAGAGAGTTGAACAAGATTGTGAGAGAGACACTTGGAGAGTAAGAGAAAAACTTGATGAGTCAATGTTGATTCAGTGTTTCAATGTTGATTAAGTTGAAGGGAAGGTTGATTCAGTGTGTGCATTTGTTGTTGTTGTTGATTTCTGAAAGCATCGGATGTGCTCTAACTCTCAAAAATTGCAAGGAGGCTAAGACACATGCATTCTCCAATACCCAGAAATCGTTTTGGGAATTTCCACCTGGACACAGTTTTATTAAAATAATTCATTATTTTTAATTGGTCCCTAAGTCTAAACTTAGGAAATTAAAATAATTAACGGGTATTAATCTAAAATGTGAGTGTAACTTCTAGAAGAAGGCAGAGATCAAGTCAATATGATCCTAGCCATTGATTAGAATCTAATCTAGGTCGTTGATTGATCAACGAGAGGATTATAAGAAAAGGCTTGATGGGCACTTGGAGAACACACACCAAGAGAGTTCAGAAGATCGAATTTCTGAAGCAGAGCAGCTGTTCAGAATCGGATGTGCTCTAACTCTCAAAAATTGCAAGGAGGCTAAGACACATGCATTCTCCAATACCCAGAAATCGTTTTGGGAAATTCCACCTGGACACAGTTTTATTAAAATAATTAATTATTTTCAATTGGTCCCTAAGTCTAAACTTAGGAAATTAAAATAATTAACGGGTATTAATCAAAAACGTGAGTGTAACTTCTAAAAAAGGCAGAGATCAAGTCAATATGATCCTAGCCATTGATTAGAATCTAATCTAGGTCGTTGATTGATCAACGAGAGGATTATAAGAGAAGGCTTGATGGGCACTTGGAGAACACACACTGAGAGAGTTCAGAAGATCGAATTTCTGAAGCAGAGCAGCTGTCGGAGAGAGATTCGAAGTGAGATTTTGCAGTGAGGGGCAAGGATAGTATCTGAAGGGAAATATTTCCCAGTCGAAGGATACTCAGCTGAGAAGGCCGAGGGAGATCCAACAGTTGCAGCACTGAGCCAGAGGGGTTGACGCAAAGCCACGCAGAGGTAGCGCTGAAGCCAAGAGGGAGTTCGAAATTTGCAGAGGGAATTCGAGCTTCAGAAGCTAGGAGTCGAGGTGTGGGACCATGAGTCAGAAATCGAATCATCTGGGCAGCAAATCGACAAGCCAGAGGATTAACGTTGTCCCCAGTGAGCTTCACGTTGGGCTGATGTAGACACAATGCAGAAAAGTCAGGGGCAATCTTTTTGGCACTGGATCAGCCAAGATTTCCAGTGATAGTGTGGGGTAATCTCACAAATCTCTCTATCAGGTTTATTCTTTGTAACTGGAATGTCAGGAAGGCTTCCAGAGATGTATTCAGATTTTACCACTGCATAATAATAAAACCCTCAGATCTGTTGCACCGGTTTTCCCACATTGGGTTTTTCCAGGGACATTTGTCAAAAAATAACGGCGTTATTGTGTTCTATTTTCTTTCTTGATCAATCTCTTGTTTCCGTATATAAATAAATTAAGTGAAGGTTACAATGTGTGTATTTCAATATTTGTTGTAGGAAACTGCAAATAACTTGTTCATGTAAATCTAACAAGTAGGAGAAATATCATCAGTTGTTGCAATAGGGATTCCAATTTAGGAACTTTCACAGTTGCTACCAATGATCTTCATGGTACAGCTTGTTTAGATTTGGGTCAACTTACTCATTCTCTTGATCTCTCATTGTACTTGTATCTTTGTTGAACAATTGATTTCTAACAGAAGAAAAATCTAGTTGGGTTTTCCCCTGTTCAATGGACCTAAATTCTTTGTCTGATTTTGTTCTTGGCTATCCTCTATTGTGCATTTGATTTATGTTTTATCTACAATTGCTTATCTTATATTGCAGCAGTTTTGTAATAAGTGATTGTTACAACATAGAACATCAGAATTTCAACAATCTAGACCCTATACCCCATAAGTTTTTATTCATTAATTGTATTTAAATTTTAAACTCTCACCTTCCATTTTTGAAAATTGTCATCACTGAAATAGATATTTTCATTTTTACGAAGCAAAAAATGTGTACAATCTTGTCATAAATAGCTACTTATGCTTATAAGCCTCGAGGGTTAGTTTAATTGGTCAAGTCTATTGAAAATTTGGGTAGCTATGGTCAGTGTTTTTCATTGGCAAGCAATGGAGATAATTCATATTTTTGGGTTTGACCAAGTCGACCTCATGATATTCAAGTCAGCCCCACATCTGTGAAACAGCACCTCCTAAAACTCATATAAATAGATATTCATTGAACCTCATTTGGACACACATCACATCATCACATCTGATCTGAAATAGCAAAAGAGTGAGTTCACACGTGCGAAGAAATCTGAAGGAGAATCTTATTTGCATTGACCAGCATTTCTTCTTTGTTTGACTTTCGCTGACTTGGGCAATTGAGGATCTATTTCACTGTCTTTGAGGGCCGAAGATTGGATAGATAAGTTGACTTTTTGACTGAGGTTTCGTCACTCTTCTAGCTCGTTGACTAGAGTTGAACACATGCTTTGATTAAGCCCTTGACCGCAGGTTTGACTGGTTCATTGACTATAATTTCTTAGGCATTTCAGCACCAAATTTTGGCACATCGAATCAACTACCTCAAGCCAAAATTCAGCCCTCTGTTGCAAACTGTAATCTTTGACCAATGTTGGCTTTTCTCTCTCCTAGTTGACTGGTTTTGACTTGGATATTGTTGAGGTCAGATTCGAAATTTTTGTTGGAATATTTTGATGTACTATTGATGAACAGAATTTCTCTCTCATAAGGAAAGATTGGTAGGGTTTTCCCCTTGTGGATTTTGCCCTGGATTGAAGCCTAATTTCTAGTGTCTCTTGTCTCTTGTTTTATTGTTCATTGCGATCTCTAATACCCTATTGTTGAAAGTGAATGGATAAAGTTTTTCATTTATAACTACTTTATGATTGGAATGCAAAAAGAATATTGAATATATCATTGAAAGTGGTTATCAATTTTGAAAAACTACACTAGTCTTGGATGCACTAGAAAATCAACATGGTATCAAAGCTTTGGTGAAGAGAAAGAGCAATGAGATCACCCTGAAGAAGCATTGAGAGCACCTTGAAGAGTTTGGATGTTTTCATCTTATGATTTTTTAAATGGTCATCTCAATCTTCATCATAAATTCCTTCATGAAGACAGAACAAGCTTGAAGGAGGTACTAATTACAGGACATGGAAGGCCAGGATTTGTCAATTTTTGGTGGATATGGTAACAACAGACAGGGATTCTAGTCTCAGAGTGTGTCTAAGAGGCTAAGGAACACGATATCTCCAAAACCCAAAAAAGGTTTCGGGAGAAAAGACTTGGATATGCCTTAATTAAATTAATTAGCCATAATTTAATTATTTTGTAAGTCTAACTTGGGAAAGTGGTTAATTAAAGTTAATTAATTAAGGAAGTTCAATTTTGTTCTAGAAGCTTCTATTGATGAAGTCAAATTTATCTTAGCCATCAATCGGGATTAAACCATCGTCCTTGAGACTCCAACAAGAAATTATAAGAGCAAGTCAAAGGGGCTTGGAGATGGACACAGTTACAGAGTTGAGCAATTCGACTACCCAATTGCAGATATTCGGCAAGGGTACAGTTGAAACTATGGAAGCATTAGAGACAAAAGTATCAACAGAGATTTGAGAGTTGTAGTCTGGAGGAAGTTTCCTCAATATTTTCATGTGTCCAGGAGGTCGAATTATCTATAGAGGAGGTAGAATACAACAGTGCAAGTTAGACAGATTACCAGTGCAAGTTGTCGGAGGAAACCACGTTTCAGTTGCCAGTGGCCCAGAGACGGAGCTATTTGGTTTCAGAGGTAGAGGGAGAAAGAACAACTCACCTAGAGGTGATTCTAGGGCTGTGTGATTTTCCTTTAGCCGAATCTGCGCATTTATGAAGGAACTCTAAATTCCAAACAGGGGTGCGAGTGGCTAGGAGAGAATAGATCAATCGCAGAGGGAATCAAGGGTGTCTTCCAGATTATTTTGCTACTAGAAGATTGTCAGAGCTTTACCAAATTGGCAAGCAAATCTATGTACTCTTGAATTCGCTGAAGACATAATAATAAAACCCTCATCTGTTGCACTGGTTTTTCCTTCGGGGTTTTTCCAGGGACAATTGTTCAAAAATAATGGTGTCATATTTTTATGTGTGCATATTTTGTCAGTTCTAGTTTTTATATTTCGCAGCGTTTTTAATTGTTTAGTTTGAAATAATGATTTAATCGTTATTTGTCCAATAATAATGCAAAAGACAAATAATCTGCATTAGATAGAAGCTTAAAACTCCAGTTTATTGCAATCAAGAAATTTTCACATGGTATCAAAGAAGTAAATATCGAACTAGAGGCTCTAAAAGTGAAGGAAGTGTGATTTGTCCAATTCAAAGGGAGATCTAAAGCACCAAATTCCAAATCTGCACAAGCCTAGCGAGGCGTGCGAACTATAGGGAGATAGCAGTTAAATTTCCATTCCAATCGAGAGGAATAGTGCCAATTTCCCCAGAGCAATAGCAACAGGCAGTGATGATTGTTGGAAAGGTTTTCCAATGAGCAAATCTAGCGCAGAGATTTGCAGCATAATGGTTTTGCTTAAGCAAATTTGTGCAGGGCGAAAAGAGGAAAGCACACAGAGGAATTTCCAAAAAATTTCTCAGAGGATTTCCAGTTTTCAGGGAGGTCTTAATTTCCAGTAAAGAAGGTCGTAACAGGTTAAAAGATTTGCTAGTGCGAGCTTGCCAGTCTAGCCATTGTGTGCTTCCAGGTCAACAGTGCATGTGTCAATTGTCGGATCAAGATTCTGGAGCTAGAACGAGTTGCCCAGAGGAGTAACAAGCAATGCGAGTTCCGAGACGGGCTTCTAAAGGCAAGTGCAAATTCATCAGTGGTAGTTTGCCAGTGCAAATTGGACAGGAGAAGGCCAATTTAGTTTGTCGAAAGGAGGAGATTTACCAGTTTAAAAATTCTTCAATTTAGTGAGTTTCGCAATCTTCAGAGGAGATGGTCACAGCAAGACTCAGAGATCAGGACAGGTTGGATGGAGCCTTCAGCTTTTACATCTAGAAGGCTAGGATGTTATTCCTTTCGGATGAGCATGGTTTGGAGGAGTTTGTGATAGCAATTGTAGTTGTACCAGCAAATCCTATCTTGTTACATAATTACAGGAGAGATATGACCAAGGCCAAGAGGATGGTCCTAGACAGAGTATGAGATCACATTGTCCCGCATATTGCAAAGAAGGGAACTGCAAAGGAGATGTGGGATGTCATCAGCAAGTTGTATTGGGATCCTTCTAAGAGTCGGAAGATGATTCTCAAGGAGAAGTTGAAAACGGTCAAGATGCAGAAGGGCGAGAACATAACAACCTATCTCACCAGGATTCAAGGAGTCAGAAATGAATTTGCGGCAGTTGGAGAGAAGTGAGCAGAGGATGAGCTAGTTTACCAAGGAATGGAAAACCTTCATTCAAGTGATTATTGGACAAGATAAGCTACCAAATTGGGAACACTTGTGGAGTGACTCCACTCAGGAGGAGCTAAGCCTTCATCTCGTCAATGTTACTACCAACAGCAGTAGTAAGGGACCAAAGGTAGAGAAGGAAGATGAGAACGTCGCTCTTGTAGGGGAAGGGAAAAACGAAGATGGGTCCCAGCCAGGGACAAGACTCTAAAGGAGAGAAGAAGAAGAAAGATCACTCAAGAGGAGCTAAGGCTCAGTGTCGTCGATGGTACTGTCGGCAATAGTGGTAAGGGATCAAAGGTCGAGAAGGAAGAAGAGAACATTGCTCTTGCAGTGAAGGGAAGAGCGAAAAAAGGTCCCAGCCAAGGACAAGACTCTAAAGGAGAGAAGAAGAAGAAAAAATTGTCGAAGGTCAAGTGCTTCAGATGTGGTAAACTTGGTCACTATGTCAACCAGTGTCCCAAGAGGAAGCACAAGAAGGGGAAGCAGACAACAGCTTCGGCAAAGATTGAGGATTTGTCTGCTAAATTGGAGGATGAATTCGCTATGTTCGCAACATTATCCTCAGGAGGAGGAGGAGAAGTATGACACTCTAGTATGCCAAATCAGGCAAGGTACGATGAAGGAGCAACAAGGCGCAATGAGACACTCAAGAGACAGTTGCAGTGATTTAGTAAATCAGGGAGAGTTTGAGACTTAGAGGGACTCTGGCATTTCAATATAGCTTTAGTGATGGCCACATTGTCATGTGCCCTCAACGTTGTACATATGGTGATGTGTGATCCAATGCAGTTGCTTCATAAATGTGTCAATACAATTTGCGCCCCCTTTCTCCCATCACTACCTTTCAACACCATTTCGGCACGGTGTTTATGCACCAAAGTCAATCTCCATTTCCAAAGTGACTTTAATATTGTGGCAGCAGCCCATACTAATTAGTGGCGTGATTCATGGCTACACGTAATACTTCAAAATGAACTTTATTGACTTGCATTCACTCTACCACATCGTATGTCTTTTTGAATACTTAATTTTCGACAACGTTAAGTTTGGCATTATGAAGTCCATGTCGACAATGGCACAATTATCAGAGACAAAGTCAAGGCACTATTTCTCATTGCATTGTATTTCCATAGTGCGTTGTTAAATCAATTGTATATTCACATTATTTCAGCCCCATCGCACCCATGAAGCGTAATCTAACTCTCACGTTTTTCATGCTTAGTATGGTTGGCGTTGAATGAGAATGGTAAGATGAGGGGCAAGATTTTTCCAATATGATCAATACTTACAATAGCCCTGAGCACTATCACCATGCGCTTCGTGTGGGCACTTGAAGTTTGCTCTGGCACCATTGTGATGTGTTTAGACCATTCAACGGGTCCCTTCGTACATAACCTCATGAGCCCTTTCGTGACATGGTCTTAAGTATCCACCATTGCTCATCTTGTACAAAGCAAATCTTTCATGTGTTCTAACACCCATTCTCTTGAGAGAGTACCAAAACTTACCCAATGCTTATAGCTTTACTGTAACAGCCCTGGTTAAAAACTCATGTAAAATATATGAATACTACAGTTGGTGGGGCACTTACTCCAAGCTGAATGTTGGGCAGGGCATCCTAGGGGGTGTTCATTTGATTGTTTATGGCTAAAGAAATTGGCAAAGGCAATGGCTAAGGCTTTGGAAAGGCAAAATGGCATTTTTAGCACAAGTATTTATGAAAATAATGGAAATTAGGAGAAAAGGAAGGTGAAAGGTCACAGGTCGCATGTGAGGAGGAAAATGAAGGAAAATAACGGAAAATGAAAAAAATAGATACCTCATTCATAAAAAGGATTATGAGGATTAGTTGGTAACCTTTTGTCAATTGAGTTTTGGAGCTCTCTCATTATTCTCTTTCTCACTCACTCTTGGACACTTAAGTTTCTTGAAGCAATTTTGGCATTGGAGCAAGAAAAGCAAAGAAGGCAAGAAGCAGCAAAGATCAAGTAGGGAAAGGCAGGATCAAGCAGCTACAGCAGGCTTCATTGCAGGTATCAACTTGCATGTATTCCAAGCTAAATGTTGGGCAAAGATATCCTAGTGGGCATCACTAGATCTGTGTTTTGGCTAAGGAAAATTGGCAAAGGTAATGGCTAAGGATTTGGAAAGGCAAAATGGCATTTTTGGCACATTTATTTATGAAAATAATGGAAATTGGGAGAAAAGGGAGGTGAAAGGTCACTAGTTGCATGTGAGAAGGAAAATGAAGGAAAATAATGGAAAATTAAAAAAATAAAGGCCTCATTCATAAAAAGGCTTCTAAGGATAAGTTGGCAAGCTCTTGGATCAAGCTTTTACTATGGTTATGCATGGGATCAAGAAAGGAAAAGAACATAAGAGATCCAGCACAGCAGTGGGACCCAGGGACAGAATGTCTGAGTGGTTGATTTGTCTCCTGAGGGTTTTATTGATGATGTTGGATGATTGTGTGTGATGTTCCATCGATTCCACTTCCTTAAGGTCACATAGGAGGTCAAATATGATCATAATAGCCTCTCGTCTCATGTTTACCCCTATTGGCATGGTTACTTAGGTGGATGTGGGAGGAGGGTGTTACATTTACAACATGAGTGTTGACAATATCGTGTTTGATATAGGCCAACTCTATATGATGTTGAAGTGTATTCATGTATAAACTTGTTTTCTCGAGTAGTTGTGAGCAAGTTTGCTTTTATATCGACTTTATGTAACCTATTCCCAAAATTAACATCCACATCCATATCATGAGAGGTCGCACAGTCGCCAAAGAGGACAGGTCGCACTGGCCACAGACTTTTCAAACTGCGAATTTCCGACTTAGCAACCTTAGCAGAGGTCGCACAGTCGCATTATAAAGGAGATCGCATTTTCGGATTGTAGATGAGGAGCTTCAAGTGCGATTTTGCGACTTGTGGAGGGGTCACAAGACCACAATGCAAGTTGGGTCGCATTTTCTTGGATTCATGACTGGGCACATCATTGCGAACTAAAGAGAGGTCGCATTGTTGCAATTTGGCCAGTCGCATTTTCTAGTTATATGTTGAAGCTTTGGGATGCGATCTGGAGACCTCATGTCAGTAGCAATCATGCACTGTGACCAAAGTTTTATCTGCAAGTTTGCAAGGTGTTGCCTCTGCTTTTCTAAGTCGAGTTCTGAAAATAACCTTCCTTTTCTTGCATTTGGATCGTATAAATCTTGCACAGCGAAACTTCATTAAGGTCTTGTGTTTGATTGAAGAAAGCATTTCAGAATCTTTTGGATCATAAATTTATCATCCCCAGAATCACCTTAATGTACCTATTGATTCCAAAGGTAACATGTCGGCATCATGAACATTCCTCGAAAAATTGTAATGCATGGTGAAGTGTCCTTGCTGCTGGCATGGTGCTGAGCAAACTCGTATCTCGACCTCCGTGCTTAATACCCAACCTTGTTGTGCATTAGGAGTCGATCCAATCATTCCCGCATATATGGCGTATGTAATGGTGCAATAGTATGCATCTGGAGCAATCGCTTTGGTATCAAATAGTATAAATACTATTTTCTATTGTGCGGTAAGTTTTGTTGCCATTGTCCCCTTCTCAAATGATCGACCCACTCCCTTTCCACTTTACATTCACTACACTCCTTTCCAAAATTATCACTTGTTGCATGTTGAATCGTTCCTCGTGCATTTGTTATTATGCTGGCAATAAGCATCATGTGATGTTGCTATAACATTCCTTTTGCACTAGTTTTTGCGCCCTGTTTCTTTGCATGCCTCGCACTTTTGTCATGCATTCCACACATGAAATCGCCCCAATTCTCTTCGAGGTACATCAACAACATTTTGGCTGAACAAATCGCTTGACACATGCCAAAATGTTTGGAATATCGCACTTCCAAACACATGCTTTTTGGGCGAACACAATTTGTTTGTCTAGCGAATAAGGCCACAAGCGATGCTTTCAAAACTGTGTTATTGTGGAACTTCATGTTGTTCTTAGACGCGACTCTGCTATGTGCAATCAGTTTCGTATGGTCATCACATTGGAATTTACTACCTGACTTGATCACAAGAACATTTTGATAATTGGCGCATGTGATGTAATATGAGACCCTACTCGTAGTCGTTCATAATCTCTTCATTACGATGTGGTCAAATATATTCACCTTGCATGCCAAAAGGAATACAAGTTAAAAGGTCTTGGAGCATAAAATGAATTCTTGTCTTCTTGAATACAGAAGTCTAAATGGGTTTTATAAAGCCTTCAAGAGACTTCCACATTACTGTATTAGTGCAAGCATTTAAGATGTCTCAAATATTGGTTTTTATAGGCAAATATGCAACATAAATCACAAACCTATAGTAACCAATCTCACGTGTAAGTGAAAGTATTTCTTCAATTTAGCATTCAAGCAAATAACAATGATATAGAATGCCAACATGATAGTACAGGACTTTAACAATGCCTAGGTGTAACTGCAATTACTGAAACTCTAATACACTCAAGCTGAGAACCAAGGTGGAAAATGTGCTAATCATTTGAAATGCATCTCATGGAAACATAACGCTTGCAAGTGCACGAGATGATCTTGGTTAAGGAGGACAATTATCAAACCCTAATACATCAAATAGAATGATAATCAAGATGGAGTGCATAGGATATGCGTAATATGCATCATGTTAGCGTATGTATCATTAGGGTTTGATAACACTGGTCATCGGAAATCTATCTCGTTTAAAACATAACCATTATTATTAAGACCTTTGTTAAGACGGAGGGAGGCCCGAAGTTTTGGATATGCCCAAAATTTTGGGTGGGTGTTGTAGCGGCTACAACACTACCCTACAAAATAATGACTTAATATCATTATAAAGTCATCATTACATCATAATATAGGAATCTTGGGTGTTACTTATTGTAACAAACAATACCAAAATATGTTAGGCCCCTATATTACTAGTGTAACCCCTTATTGTTATTAGTACAACCCCCTTATTATATTTTTGTACCCATGTAACCCCCATATTGTTACTATTGTGCCCCATAGAAGCCCACTATTGGTATTATTGTGCCCTTACATTATTATTGTTATGTCGGCTCTGATTATATGATGACCCCTTAGACTTGTATATATAGAAAGGAGGTCTTTTCATTTGTATCATTGAAGAATTGTTCATTTGTGTAATGTAAAGGAGGTTGCCCCCTCGAAGAGGCTTATTTCTAAGGCGTCCATCTATCTTTTCTATGTTTTTGTGAGTTGGTTCCATAACATTTGGTATCAGAGCTTTGGATTATAGGGTTTCGCTGCTCCAAACAGGTCATTGTGGCATTTGCGCTATAACTTTTTCTCTGCAACGTTTCAGACGCTAAAAAAAACCCATTTGGGCCGAAATCGTTCTGAACCTCGGGTCCGAATTTCAGAGCTTTTCGCGCTATATTTGCGGAGATATGATCTGAGGAAGTTTGCCTTTTTGCAGACTCCCGAATTACATTCCAAACAAGTGACCTGGGGAAAATAGTCATAACTTTTGTTTTGAGCATTAGATTGAAATTTTGTAAGAAGTTATAGAAAGAGGACAGACTGTAGTTTCCTGTGTATATTTTTCAGAGGCTAAGGTCAAAACAATGACACGTGGCACTTCATACAAGTTCGCTCTTCTGAAAGGGTATATAAGCAGGTCATCTTGGGAGATTGTGCATAACTCTTTCTTGGAGAATCTAAATTCGATCAGACTGGTGACATTGGAAAGAGGACGCAGAGGGCTACTGTAGTTCGCAATTTCAGAACTTAAAGATCTAAAAGTACAGAGTTACAGTCGTTTCAAGATCGAGCTCCTAAAATCAAGAAAAAGCGAGATGAGGAAGTTTGATGGCAAGGATTCAGTAAATTGGATACTACAGATGGAGAAATATTTTAATCGACATGGTGTACCACTATTACAAAAGGTATGTATTGCATCTTCATATTTAGAACAAGATCAATTTTTATGGTATAAAGGGCTTTGTTCTCATAAACAACTTGTTACGTCGTCAATTTTCACGAAGGAAATTATAGCACATTATGAGAACACAAAGAGAAACACTTTCTTTAGAGCAACACCACAACAATTGGAAGAAAAAAAGAGAAAAAGGGTTTTGTTACAAAGTGGAAAGCAAAATTATGGCAACAAGGAATTCTAACCCTCACAACTATAACGATGGAAGTGTTGTTTCTCCTAGCCTTCCACAACCTACAAGGGTTACACCCTAAGTCACCTGACACGGGAATTCGGGATTCGTAGGATTCGAGATTCGTGGTGTCGGATTCGGACACGTTGACCCACCGGAACAAGACACGTAGGATGGATTCAGTAAATTGGATACTACAGATGGAGAAATATTTTGATCGACATGGTGTACCACTATTACAAAAGGTATGTATTGCATCTTCATATTTAGAACAAGATCAATTTTTATGGTATAAAGGGCTTTGTTCTCATAAACAACTTGTTACGTGGTCAATTTTCACGAAAGAAATTATAGCACATTATGAGAACACAAAGAGAAACACTTTCTTTAGAGCAACACCACAACAATTGGAAGAAAAAAAGAGAAAAAGGGTTTTGTTACAAAGTGGAAAGCAAAATTATGGCAACAAGGAATTCTACCCCTCACAACTATAAAGATGGAAGTGTTGTTTCTCCTAGCCTTCCACAACCTACAAGGGTTACACGGTACACCACAACAATTGGAAAAAAAAAAAGGCTTTGTTACAATTGTGATAGCAAATGCATGAAAGGTCATAAGTGTGCTAAAAAGAAATTATTTTACATAGAATATGAAGAGGAAGAAAAAAATCAAGAAACATCAAAAGAAGAGGATATACGCCAGGACCCAACCCCAGAGAAAGAAGAAATGAATCCGACCATATCTTGTAAAGCATTGGCAAGAATTACCACTCCTCAAACTCTCAAGATAGAAGGACATATCAAGAAGAAAAAGGTTCAAGAAGTGAAAGATCACATCAAGAAAGAAGAAATGAATCCAACCATATCTTGTAATGCATTGGCCGGAATTACCACTCCTCAAACTATCCAGATAGAAGGACATATCAAGAAAAAAAATGTTCAAGAAGTGAAAGATCACATCGAGCATCAAGAAATGAATCCGACCATATCTTGTAAAGCATTGGAAGAAATTACCACTCCTCAAACTCTCAAGATAGAAGGACATATCAAGAAGAAAAAGGTTCAAGCAATGAAATATCACGTCGAGCATCAACAACAAGTTCTCCAACATTTAAAGGATAATGCCACTCTGGTGCAAAATCGAATGAAACAACAGGTAGATCAACATCGTAGTGAAAAATGTTTTGATGTAGGTGATTGGGTAATTTTACTGCTACATCTCAAGCAAGCTATTTATGAGAAGGAAATGTTGGCAATACTACATGCACTTAAGAAATGGCGACCTTACTGAATGGGAAGACAATTCAAGGTAAAAATGGATCATGATAGTCTTAAATACTCTTTAGAACAACTATTATCTTTAGAAGAACAAAAAAAATGGGTCACAAATATGTTGGGTTATGACCTTCACATCGACATCATCTATAGAAAAGGGAAGCAAAATTTTGTTGCAGATGCACTCTCAAGAAAGGGTGAGGATGTGGGAGCATTGTTTTGTGTTGTTTCTGTTATCCAACCAGATTGGATAAACGAAGCAAGGGATGAATAGAAGAAGGACGAAGAAGTATGGCCACTCATTCAAAAGTTGTAGAAGATCCCAATTCAAACAATATTGCCAGAACTTGAAGAGGAAGAAAAAACCATATTGGAACCTGGAGTAGTCACAGAAACAAGAACCCGACAACTACGAAATCGATCAATTTCAGAGTATCTCATCAAGTGGAATAACTTACCCGCTGAAGATTCCACATGAGAGGACAAGAATTTTATACAAAAGCATCAAGAACTACTCAAGCATTGAGAACAACACTTTTTGAAGGAGGGGCATGTTAGGCCCCTATACTACTAGTGTAACCCCTTATTGTTATTAGTACAACCCCCTTATTATATTTTTGTATCCATGTAACCCCCATATTGTTACTATTGTGCCCCATAGAAGCCCACTATTGTTATTATTGTGCCCCTACATTATTATTTTTGTGTCGGCTCTGATTATATGATGACCCTTAGACTCCTATATATAGGAAAGAGGTCTTTTCATTTGTATCATCGAAGAATTGTTCATTTGTGTAATGTAAAGGAGGTTGCCCCCTCGAAGAGGCTTATTTCTAAGGCATTCATCTATCTTTTCTATCTTTTTGTGAGCTGGTTTCATAATAAAATAGCATTAAAATTTAAGCCACATGGATCGGGCTCAAGTTCAGGTTCGACAAAGATTAAATTCAATTCTAGTTCAAGTTCGGGTTTGACAATGATTACATTCGATTCAAGTTCAAATTTTTCACTGAGATTTCGATTTAGGTTCAGCTATATACGCATTTTCAAAAATATATATATATATAGCCCCAAGGGTTTGCTCAAGTGGTCTAGAGCTAGACGTAAAGTTCTTTGATATTGTTGTTGTTGTTGTTGATCACAGGTTCGACTCACTTTGATTCCCTTCGGGCGAGACCCCATAATCGGGGCTAACGGTTTACCCAACTTACCATCCATGAAAAGTGGGGAAGTACTGCGGGGTTTTCCATCCTTTATTTCCAAGTAAAAATAAACAAATAAATATATATATATATATATATATACACACACACACACAAGAAATAAATAATAAATATATATATATATGGTGTGCAGAGTACTCAAGGGCAAAGTATTCAAAACCGGAACCAGTGACCGGATTAGTACATCTATCAAACCGGTTTTCAAACCGAAACTGGAAGTACAGGGCTGATCATATCTCAGCTAAGTCACAAGACCCATATTCCACGTGTCGGACACAACAGGACTCATAAAACGTGTCGAATATGATTTTTATCGTGTCCTAAAATTGTGACACGTGTTTGGACCGTGGTGGAAATGTGCCCTAATGTGTTTCGATTTTAGGACATAAGACACGTGTCCCACGAAAATACCAAATTAAAGGCACACATCTTGATTTTTTTTAGTTTTTTTTGTCTTTGTTCGTGAGGTGTTCCGCCAAAGTAGAGGTTCATGTTTGCGTTGTTCAGTGTTCACATCTTGCTAGAGTTGAAACAAGGTTGTTTGGACATCAGAAGAGTTGGACCATAGTGAGCAAGCGACTAAGGGATTCGTAGGGCTTAGCGTGTTACTAAGATATTTGATACAAAGCGGAGCGTGCGACTAGGGGATTTATACGCAGACCAGAGGTACCTTTCAACTTGCATACCTGACCATTAGATAATTGTAAGTGCATTTGAATATCTTTAGTGACAAAGTCTTCTTTATTATCTTCAGCGTTAACCAATTTTTTATGAACTTCCAACTTAAATCTATTCACTATATTTTCTATTGGGTTTAAAAGTAACAACACCAGTGAGATGGAATTTGACTAGATCTAATGGTTTAAATCCACATGATTTAATAGATCTAGATTTAAGAATGATTTTAGAATGATTTTTTTGTGACATGTTTAATTGTTTTTCTATAAAGGTGAAGGATTTGGCCACTGTTGCAAGTCATTTTTTACACCTGTGGACTGTGTAACAATAGGAGGTTAGCAATTAATGGCTCAATCGTCCATGGCAGCTCGCAGAGGTCAAAGGAAAGGCAAGGGAGGTGTTGTTCGAGTTATGGGCCATTTGTTCGGCCTTCCTTATGGAATTGGAGCATGCAAACAAATTACTGCAAAAGAAAGAATGGATTTGGAAAAGGAGGATGCAGCTGGCTTGGGGAATGTGGTGGCAGCAAGCAAGAAAAATAAAAAAATTGAAGCTCCTCTTCCATTCTTGAGGAATACATCTAGGCCTAGCACATTTGAAAGTGGGCCTGAAATTCAGCCAACAAAAAAGAGGGCAGCCCAAACTTATGGTCCAATAGGCAAGATTTATCAGCGTGAGAAGCAAGATGAGGTTGATCATACAGTTGCATTATTTTTCTATCTCAACTTCATTTCATTTAATGTTGCACAATCACCTTTATTTATTGAGATGTGCCGAGCTCTAGTTGATATGGCTCCAACTGGGTATGTGCCTCCAAGTTCAGAGAACCTTAGAACCACATTGTTGGTTAAATCTCGTCTGGTGTCAATATTGTTTCTGATTGATGGATAGATGCAACATGTCGTCCTCTCATCAATTTCATGGTATATTCCCAAAATGGACCGGTCTTGAAAACTGGAAAATACAAGGATGCACAATATTTGGGTGAGTTGTTTGTTGAAGTTATTGAAGATGTAGGTGTTGAATGTTGTGTGCAAATCATCATAGGTAATGCACCTGTTTGCAAAGCAACTAGAATGATTGTGGAAGCTAAATATCCACAAGTATTTTGGACACCATGCATTGTTAATACCTTCAATTTAGTACTTAAATCTATTGCTTTAGATGTGACATGGATTAGCAATATAATTGAGGATGCACACCATATCAGAAATTTTGTACAAAACCATACCAATGCCCTCACAATATATAAAGAGTACACACATCTATCATTGTTGAAGATTGTAGATCTCAGTTTGCTTCCTCATTCAACATGCTTAAGAGGTCCATGGTTATTTCAGATCTTTAGTATTTTTGGAGAAATACCAATCAAGTTGCTTCAAAAAAGGTAAAGAACACAATGTTAGATGATGGTTGGTGGGAGAGCGTGAATCGTACCATATAAAGATCATGTACCCTATCATTTCTTTCGCCTGGTTCGTAGACACAAACCAGCCCATCTTAGGAGAGGTTTATGAGGGATTGGGGTTCCATGACTGTGTCTATGAATACTATTGTTACGGAGAATGAGTGCCCTGGATATGAGACGTCAGCAGAGAACTTATGGTCCACCATACAAGATATTCTTATCTTTAGGTGGGATAAGAATTGCACACATTTGCATTGCTTAGCTCACTCGTTGAATTCCAAGTACTATAGTCAAAAGTGGCTCAATGGTGGGATTGTTGTTGCACAAACTAGCAGGCCTTGTAAATAGGTAAAAGCTAGAGGGCACAACAACACTTGGGAAGGAGGCCCACTGTCGCCACAGCCTAAGTCCCCTATTGTTCTCGAATTTTCACCGACGAGAGGAGTCTCAATAATACTCACTAGTGATAGATGTGTATTTTATGATAGGATCAAAGTGAGGGAAGGTGACTCATTCAATGGAAGGGTTCAACAAAAGTATGAGCTTTGGGAGAAGCTAGTAATACCTTCCACAAAAATCCCTTTGGAAAGATGGCTACATGAAACCTAGGTTTGAGATATATAGTGAGATACGAGTGCATCCAAGGTCAAGGTGGACTAGAGAAAAGGCGATGAATGATTTACTTCAACAAGTACCAAAGAAAATGCCTTCAAAGAATCTCCAAATTGAAGGATTAGCTTCTAGGGTTCCCTCTTGGTGTGATGACTAGGGCATCAAATTTATGGAGATTCCACCATGGAAATTTAACCAAAACATGAGAATCCCTAGAGGAATCACTAAGGAGAATCTTATCCAAGCGAACTTCAAAATGCCTCCCTACAAAGGATTTTACACCAGGCCCTAAGAGAGCATCCCTATCCTTAAAGGGCCAAAAAATAGAGGTGAAGAGAAAGCTATTTTCTAGTTGCAAGTGATCACCAAGGATTTAGGAGTAGTCCCTGGCCATTGGGAGGTCAGGATTCATGAAGGATTTCAACATAGGAACTTCGCTCTTCAAGGAGACCTAAAGGAAGCAACTTCGCTACCCCTAATGGAAGCAGCTTCACAACACCTTTAGATATTTATACTTCAATGACACTTGTTAATAGAGTTTCAAGGATGTAAATGTATTAAATCCCCTAAGAACATGCATTCATTCACTATCTATGAGTAATACATGCAAAATTTCCCAATAGTTACTATTTTTAGACAATATTTCATCAATTAGGGCACATTAATAACCATGAGACAATATTCCATGCATTAGACATTAACAAAATCAGAAATTAATCAATAAAGAGCACTTACAAGATAGTGAAGAATATATCCATCCATAACAATGCCAAATAGAAGCTCCAAGAAAGATAGCGAAATTATCCAAACATCAAAATTCATCCAAAACACTCCACAAATTGCAAGTATGAATTCTTCTAGGCCGAAAATCCAACTAATGATGATTTAGATGAGAATAGGTCTCACCTATTTACACGAGTCATAAGAGTTCAAAATATTAAAGACAAAGCCCCTCCATGTGCCTAATATGCTAAGTAACCCACTCATGGTTAGAAGCCAACCATGATAGCTTCAAAAATAAATCGAATTCTCCTTCCAAGCCCATGCAAGGATGACTTCATGCATGTGTGGAGGTCGAGGCAGCATTGAGGCCTCATGTGCTAAAAATGTGTGTGGGGGGCTCAAAAATCATGATGAAGAGGGTCATGCCTCCTTATGCTACAAAACATCTCCAAACCCCTATTTGGGCTTTGTGGGCTCCAAATGGGCATCATGGGTCTCCAAGGGACTCAAGATCAAGTCGATGCTCCATCAATGAGGGCTAGAAGATGATACATGCCCTCCCATGTCTCCCTAAGAAAGACATAACCTCTTATGGAGCCTGGAATAATTGCCTAGTGTTGGGAGTAATGTGTAGTCGGTTGGGGCAACGTGGTCCAAGTGCATCAACTTCTCTAAATAACTAGGGCACAAACAAGCAAGTGGTAGTGCTGAAGAAGGCCATGGTGTGGCAATCAATGCTTTGCATGAATGGAGGCCCATGGCTTTCAACGCGCACCCTTCAAATGCTATTGTGATCCTCTGGAGAGCTTGGATCCCATATAAAAGTCCAAGATGAAAACTCCCCTACAATCCTGTATAAGATCCAATGTGTCTCCCTGCCTTCCAAATACAATGATTCATTAGTGAAATTGAGTAAATAAGCTTGTTAATCAAGGGAAGGAGTGGACACTTCATAATGGGTTTCCCTTCTAAATTTGGGCTTTGAACATGTCCTAGTGTTACCTTCCTGGGGAGGAGAGGCTAATGAACATATTAGGTGGTTTCAATCTCTAAGGGAATGATAGGTCCAAGGTACACCCTTCAAATGGAAGGTTCCATGTGAAATATTGGTGGAACAAAGTGGGGACAAAGGGAAGACTCCAAGCCACATGCCATGGTACAAGGGAAGCTATGATAAGGAGAGCCCACACCTTGGGTATATGAATGGAGGAGGGAGTAATTGTGGCACATGAGTTACCCCAGCCTTTGTTTTTCCACCCTTCTTCATTTGTCTTTCGCCTTTTATTGATTTTTATCCATTCTATTGCTCGTGGCTCAAGGGGATGAGAGCATGATGTGTAAGATATAGCAGTGATCACACCCTTAAGGTGGGGCAGTGCATCACCCACGAGGGGTTGGGACATTCATGGGTTCCTTAATGGTGCAAGGGGCACTCATAGGGGCCCTAGGAACCAAGGTGATGGCCATAACGATAGGCGGTAGAGCATATGCTTGGCTCTTGCCCACGTGCTAAATTTTATTGTCCTAGCCAACTTTTGCATTTTGTTGTACATTTCCTATTACATGTGGCCATATTATGTTTTTATCTTTCTTTTTAGCTACATCAACCTCCGGGGCATCATTCCAAGCCCAACCCAAGGTGTGGACAAGGGGAAAGGGAGGCTAACACCTTGTGGACCCAGATAGGGAAAATGTGAAAAGGGCTTGTAATGAGCAGAGGGGACCGAAACATGTGGTATCGGGAAGTGGTACCACGCAACCAACATCAAGGTTTCCCATGTAGTGCCACCCCTAAAGCTAATAGCCAATAAAAGAGATCCCACATGACTAGGATTCGGGGAGCAAGAGTACAGTCAAAGCCCTTCCTTCTTCCAAGTCACCCAATAATCCATGCCCAATGTGCCCAAGAAAAACAAGCATAAACACCCAATTACATAATGAAAAAGCATACCTTTGGAATTGGATGGCCCACCTTCAAACATACAATCATGACAGATGAGCAAGGGTACACAATGGTTGGCTCATGTGTCAGAGAGAATGGTAACACATCAAAGCTATCACGTCGCTGCAAAGGGTTGTTGATTGTCAGCTGAAGACAAATCTAGGAGGAAAATTCTCCTATTTTTCACCCACAAGTGGTGGGTAACAAGGACCATACACAAAAACCCTCCTCACATGGATGGAGAGATTTCACAAGGAAGGAAGCATTCAGAAGGATATTTCAGGATAGAGCGTATTTTCTTAAGATTAAGGAAGGCTTTGTAGAGTTATCGACTGGCACTAGGGGATTTGGGGGTATGATGTACTTGAAGATAGGGGGATCAAAGATGACTATGCTTGGTGGGTAACTCATGGGGCGATATGCCCTATTCTACAGCAGTTAGCCTTGAGGATCCTCTCTCAAGTTACTTCATCCTCTCGTTGTGAGAGGAATTGGAGCACATATGGGAATCAGTATAGTTTGAAAAAGAGCAAGCTTGAGCAATCCAGGGCGGAGACAAGGGTGTATGTGCACACCAACCTTCGTCTTATTTACACGCAGAGGTAGGAATGGTTGACGAGAAAGTCAAAAATGTGGGATGTGTTTCTTGATGATATGGATTTAGATGACAGTATTGAGTTGGTGTTAACCAACATGGATCTTAATGACCAAATGTTAGAACCAGACACTTTTGATGATGAGTCTCTTGAGGGGTCATCCTCCACACCCACAAATGCAACAATAGATCTTGGATTGCGCATAGAGGAGGATGGAGCAAAGTCAGATGGCAATGCCAATGATGATGATTATGACATGGAGGAGGACTTGGGCTATTGATAGAGTCATAACTAGTGAGTCATGACCAGTACCATTGACGAGCTATGATATTCCTACCTATTTTGTATGTGTTCTGTTTTGTATTTTCCAGTGGCATTCCCTAGATATCTATGTAACACATTTTGATTTTGACGACTTAATGAAAATTCTGCAATTTATGGTTTTAAATTTTAGTATCTAAGTTCTACTTCTAAATTTCTAGTTTTTTTTATCAATCGTGATATTTCTTAATTTATAGTTTCTTATGTGCTTGAACAATTGTTTATAACTTAAACAATTGTTTATAACATGAACAATGAACATTGAATTGTGAACATCATTAATGTAATAAATTAACAACCTAACTAGTTCTAAAATTGTAAAATTGTAAATACTAAATGACCAAATAGATATCATCATGATTCATATCCGTAGATGTTCTAATTTCTAAAAAATATGGTTCACGCACTATATTTAGGAATTTTTTAAGATATATATATATATATATATATATATATATATATATATTGTCTCTTGTGTCTTGTTTCTGGGGTCGCCGTGTCTCGTGTCAAATAATCGTATTTATGTGTCCTCTGTGTCCTGTGACTTACAATCTCAATGAACTGGTCTTTAAAAAATACATGAAATAATTATTTTTTTAAGAAAAAAAATATTTTTTAGATTTGAAGCTATGATTCCAAACAAATAGAGGCGAAATATGCAAAGCTTGGTTCATCTATATAATATGTAAAGGTGAATATATCAAAATGGTAACGAGTACAATATGTATCAGCAACAAAATACGTAATTAATGAGGTTGTAAATGGCCTCTAGAGTCGAAAGCAATGCTACAAGCTATTGGGCCATTGGCCTACAAGTCTACAAATCAGAGATCAACATGATTACTTCTCATCATGATGAAACTCAGTTGGTTTAATCTCAAATTTCTCAACTAGTTGAGTCACAAACTTCTCAGTTGGTTGAATCTCAAACTTTTGAAGGTATTCTACCCTAATATGCACTTTTACTTCATTTGGTCCTCTACATGCAATATTTGTAGATCATTTTTCCATCAATAGTATCACAATGAGTCCATGCAGTATCCTTGGCTTTTGGAGGCATGGTGGCTACTACTTAGCCCAAACTCTTTTTTGTTCCACTACTACAGCAAAAACTCAGCGCTTTCGAAGTTCACAAAAACTCTAAATGAGATGTGTGTGGCAAACGAGAGGGGAGACATCCTTTTAAAGGCTTGGAGGGGTTGTTTTTGGAGGGAAATGGCCCCTAGTTTCCCTCAAAACCACTCCAAAACACCAAAAAACCCGTTGCGTGGGGTTTGCAGCCAACCTGGAAATCAACTAGTTGGTTTATGGCCAATTAATGCAAAACCCTAACCCACGTGCATAAAAAACCAATTTTTCTACCAATTAGGTCCATCTAGGTAGTGAATCAGTCGGTTTGACCAATTTTTGGTTCGAACCAACTAGTTTTCAATACTAAGCTTGAGGGTTTCTTCCCAATATCGTTAGAATGGTGGTGGGTGTGACGAGGACTTGGTGCGAAGCTTGGCCGACCGAAAAGGTATGGAGCGAATGCCATCCAAGCATGGCCATTGATGGATCAATCTCTGCCAAGATGCCACTGAGGTTTCAAATGCTAGCAGTGCTACACCTCTCTGGCCAAACAACAGCGTTTTACCGTTGATCAACGTTTACAGGGGTCGGGCCAAGTCAAATGGCAACACACTATTAACCAAAGAAAACCATAGCAAACCCTAACCCAACTAAAAAATCCAAAACAGACGGAGTTTGTTAAAAGGGCCAAGGATTTTGCGAAAAGAGTCTGCAAGGAATTTCAGTCGGGGTTAGGGTTTTTGACAGGGATGTAGGTTCAGTTCTTCGATTTTGTCGAGGTTGTGGAGGGGTTGTCATCTACTCTCATGTGTGATTCATTTTCACAAGGAATAGGTTGGGCATCCCTATAAATACTCAGTGTCTGCTTTTTGAATGGAAGAGGCTTTAGAATTTTTCCCAGATGAAGGACTACCGCATCTGAAGAAACTGTACCATAATCTTGAGCCTCAAGCTGCGAGGAGGTGCCCCAAGACCTAAAAACCCTAATGGATTTGTCTCCTACAAGGATGGGGCACAAGGAAAGGGCTCCAAACCAGCGGATCCGCCTCAATACAACCCGGGCCCTACATTGTAGAACAAATGAAACAAGTGCCTGCCATGGAGATTAATATATCAGAGGTAAACTACCTTTTTTCTACTCTCCAATCCAAGGCTGTGATCTATAAGTTCAATGGTTTCTAGCCTAGATTTGATGTTTTACACCAGTAGGTCATTTCAACATGGACCCCCAACTGTGATATCTATTTATGCTCCAAGGGTTTCTTTATTCTCCAATTTGAAACTCATGAAGACATGAAGAAAGCATTGAATGATGGGCCCTGGTTTTGGGGAAGAGTTGGGGTCTTCATCACCCCATGGTTCCAAGATTTTGATGCCACAAATATGGTGGTCTCAACAAAGCCGATATGGGTGAGGCTACCAAATCTCCCCCCCCCCTTTTTGGCACCACAAGGTTCTAGAGGAAATTGTAAACACCCTGGGAACATTAAAAAAGATGGACCTTGAAAGAACATAGAAAGGTCTATTTACCATCACCAGAATCTGTGTGGAAATAGACCTCAGCAAAGGTCTACTTGATCGCATTCAGCTAAAACATAAAAACGTTAAGTGGACCCAAGTATTAGATTATGAAAACATGGCATTCAGATGTCGAATATGTTACCAAACAGGACACGTGCCTCTAAACAAAAGGATGGCGGAACTTTAATCCCTACCTCTCAGAAGAAGAAGATGAAGAAACCATGGAGAACCCTCCAAACTAAGCAGAATGGGATGCACAAATCCAAAATGGAACCACAACCCATATGCATAATGACATTGAATCCCAAGAGATCCAGGCATCAGAACAACAAAAAAATGAGGCACATACACAAAACGGGACCGGGGGTACAAGGAGAGCTCATATTTCTAAGAGCTCAAATTCAGACAAAGAATCCCCACCAAAGACAACAGGAAGCGAACTAACAATAGTTCCAATTGATCCCAACTCAAAGGGGGGGGGTACAAGGAGAGCTCATATTTCTAAGAGCTCAAATTCAGACAAAGAATCCCCACCAAAGACAACAGGAAGCGAACTAACAATAGTTCCAATTGATCCCAACTCAAAGGGATGGCAGAAGGTGTAGAAAAAGAAAGGCAAGAAAGAGAAGTTAAGTGATTATTATCATACTTAACTTTGAATGTTCTTATGTAATTTTTTCAATTTATTTCTTTAACTCATAAGCTGAGAGGCTTACAATACAGAATGCTTTCAGCATCTATAGAATGTAATTTTGTTCCTTGTTTCAAAATGACTAAAATTACGAGTTTTTTTCCATTTGGTATATATATATAGAGAGAGAGAGAGCAATGTTTTAAAAACCGAAACCGGTGACCGGACCGGTCCACCTAATGAACTGGGTTTCGAACAGGAACCGGTCAAACTGGGACTGGTCAAGTCTAAACGAACCGATTTTTAAAAAATACATTAAATAATTAATTTTTGATGAAAAAACTATTTTTAAGATTTAAAACCATGATTCCAAGCGAATTGAAACAAAATATGCAAGGTTTGCTCATCTATATACCATGTAAAGGTGAATATATCAAAATGGCATCGAGTGCAATCATTGATTTTAAACCCAACCGGCTCGGAACCGACTCGGCCGAGTTGGTCCGAGTCAGCCAAAAAAATTTCAACCCGACATTTGAACCAGTTCGGCCGACCAGGTTAATACCGAGCTGGTCGAGTCATGTCGAGCCGGTCGAGTCATTGCATGACTCGGCCAACTCGATATTAACCCGGCCGGCTCGGCCGACTCTGTATCAACCCGACCGTGAACCATAAAAACACACCTTTTTTATTTATTTTTAATTTTTCTAAGTGTGGGGGACTCCAAAGGGGTTTATGAATTAGTTTCCTGGTCTTTGGGGTCCATTCCCCTCTCTCAAACCCTAGTATTTGATCATATTGCCTTACTAAGGCTATGCTATTCATGGTAATGTTAAATTCTCAAAGTAAAAGTGACATTCTCCTTAATCTTCATTTTCATCCTTTTACTTAAATTTTTAACATTACTATGAAATGACTCAGGATGTTTGAGAGTGGTTCCAGCCTCATTGGATTTCATATGGAGAAAGTAGAATTTTAGATTTCATTCAAAATCCAGCAGACTTATCGGTTTTTCAGGATTTCAGGATTGAGGGATTGCAATGTTTCCATTGAATTTTGTCATGTATTAGGGTATGGAACTCGTATTTAATCAAGAGCACCAAGGGTATGGAACTCGTATTTAATCAAGAGCACCAATCCCTCTATGTACCTTGATGTTAGTGACATTGGTTGTCGAACTCCCCCGGGATTCGCTTCCAAACCGAGAGCTTCCGAAAATGTCGCTCCCGCTCCCGCTCCCGCTCCCAAGTAACATTGAGCCAAATGATATTGGCAACTCTAGCAGTAGCCAGTGGTACTGGTCACGGACTTTTGTGTAAAGGCCATTTCTAGCCTCCTTCATTATGTGTTTTTGTTTTGATCTCTATATCATCATCATGTATGTATTGGACAGTGCACTGGGTGCCATTTTAATATAATGGATATATTCATGAGCCTACTTTGATCATATGTTGTCTTCTATCTATATTCTAATGCTGTGTGTTTGGAAACATGAATGAAAATCTTTAAAATTATGTATTTTTATACAAAAAAAATACTTAATGTATTTTTTACAACAACCGAGTCATTGAAATCGAGCCGGCCGAGTCGATACCGAGTCGGAGTCGGAGTCGAACTCAACCCTCGGCCAAGTCGGAGTCGGGGTCGGAGTTTTAAAACATTGAGTGCAACACATATCCACAACAAAATACATAAACAATGAGACTCTAAATGGCCTCTAAAGTCCGAAAACAATGCTCTAAGGTATGGGGTCACTGACCTACTACAAGTCTACATATCAGTGATCAACAACATGATCACTCCTCATCATGAACAAACTCATCACCACTACTAGACAAGAAACCATCAACATGAGCTACATAAATAATATGGCTCAGAGTTTGAGGACTCCTAAAACTCCTCTACAACTTTAGTAATAGTAGCAAAAATAGACATCAAAACTACAAATCATTGATCAACATGGTCACTCATGAAACTCATCTTTGATTCAACGCTACTTGAAATACATAAACATCATCAACAAGAGATACATAAACATCATCTAGCTCAAAGTCTGTAGACTTGGATTGCTCAACCTTATAACATGATAGAAATTGAACAGGTTTAACATGCTTAACCAATGATTTTCGTTTGAGTGAAGGGTTCATCTCCTCAACCTTATAATGTGGTAGAAAAAGATTAGCATGCCTAACCAGTTGTTTTCCTTTGAGTGAAGAGTGCATTCTTGTTAAGGACATGGTAGAGGAGTTCAACAATCAATACCACCAACATCAACAAAGTTCAACAATCAATGCCACCAACATCAAGGTTCTTAAAGGGTTTCATGCTCTTGATCAAATGTCAATCTCACACCCTCACACATGATAGAATCAAATGGAAACATTGCAAACCCCCAAACTATGAAATCCTGAAAACCATTAAGTCTACTGAATTTTGAGTGAAATCTAAATTCTAGTTTCCCCATATGACATCCACTGAGGTCGAAACCACTCTCAAACATCCTGAGTCGTTTCATGATAATGTTAAAAATTTAAGTAAAAGGATGAAAATGAAAATTAAAGGAAATGTCACTTTTACTTTAAGAATTTAGCATTATCATTAATTGCCAACATTACTAGGGTTGAGATGTGTCAAGAAAATGAGAGGGTAGGCATGTTTTTCTTGGAGGGACTATATTTGGAAGAAAACAACCCCAAATTTCCCTCAAAATAAGCTTCAAAACTCAAAAAAAATGCATTCTGTGGGGTTTTTGGTTGCCCTGGCAATAAAACGGTCGGTTAGGACAAGTTTTTCTAATTTTTGGCAAAGGGAGGGGTCAAACCGAATTTTTCTGCTGGTTTGACCCGGTGGACTAGTGAACCAACCAGTTTGACCGGTTACTGGTTCAAACCGGTCAGTGTTTAAAACATTAATATATAGTCAACTGAGTTCCTCATAAGTTGACATGTTGACATTTTGGAATAGAGTAACTTTGTTGCGCTCTTAAGTGAGTCTATACCAAGGGTTGGCCTAGCACAAGCAACCTCTCTCTCGCCTTCAAGCTCAGAGGAAGGCGAAATTTCTTCCCTAGGCAAAAAGTCTAGAATCTATATATATATATATATAAAATTCACCGTTGGGGTGAGATCCGAGGATGGTACGAGAGAGCAGAGCAAAGTTACTCCCACACGCGGGGATTACAACATGGTAGAAGGTGGGCATTGGAAAGATGCCCAAGGAACATTCTCGAGATGACAGTAGTTATATTTGTGCAAATGGTGCTCTGGATGGTAGTTGAGGTTTGTAGGGAAATGAAAATAGGCATTGCGGAGAAAATTGGTCCAAACGTTGAGGGTCTCCATGATTCTATAAGCTAGCTCGTTGGCAAGGGGAGGCTCTTTCTTCTGGTCGAAGAGTAGCCAAGAGTTGTGGTTTGCAATTGGTCGGAACAGGGCCTATGGTATGGGATCCCGGCGTGGTCTGTAGCAGGCAGCCTGAAACGATGAAGGCTCCAGGATATATCAACCTCCTACCTTGGTTTGGGCTGCAGTGGAATTTGTTTGGGTTGTCATCTGGGAGGTCGTCAGGATCCTTTTGGCTAAACTTGTTTTAGTGGGATAATTGGCTTGTATGTAAAATTCGGAGAGCCAACCCCCCTATGGCACGCGAGCATCTCGATATAGTTCTTTATCTTTGTTGGAGATGGGTTGAGGTTGGTTTGGTAGTCCTCCTGTGTATTAATTTGGATGAGGCCTAGGAAGTGAGGCATAGTGCGAGGTGCTTTGGCTTTGCTCTTGAATGTGTATCTTCTTATTTTTGCCTGTGCTCGTGTCTAGGAAAGGCAACTAGGGTTGGGTGCACTTTGTAATCCTCTCTCAGTTTAGAGCCGACAAGTTTCATCCTCGACATCGTCTCAAGTGGGGTCAGTGTAGACTTACTGGGTGTGGGTTGCAAATAAAGTCTTCAAGGCATACCATTAGGAGGTCTCTTGGTGTTCCAAGGATGCTTAGACAATGCGGCAGGCCTCGTCGAGAGGGTGGCCATCAGGGGTGAGGTGACAGACGGGCGAGCGCTAAGGAGGATGACGGTGAGCTCGAAGTCCCTCGCTGAGGCTCTCTAGGGTAAGTGGACTTGCCAACCCCCTTCGACTCCACTAAAGCACAAATTCGTCTTCTCCAACACTCGGTGGATCAGACTACTCAAGCTCATCAGATAGACCATGAAGAATTGGTTAGTTTTTTTTGCAGACATATTGCACAATCAGGGACGTATTTTGGACCATCAAGCTTCTCTTATGAGATGGAACCAACAAACATTGCGAGAGCATATGGACGATTTCAAAGGCCGGATGGCACAAATGGAATCTCATATTTTAACGCATTTCATCGCCCAGTTGATCAAGGTAATGATATCAATGAGCCAAATGAAGAAAATATGTAATGAGGCAAGTTGGTTACCTTTTGATTTTTGACCAGTTTTGTGCTTGGTGGGCTTCGAACATGAAGCGAAATAGTTTTAATCAGCTTCTTTCAATTCTATTTTGTATGTATCTAATGGCCAACAAATTTGGTCGGAATGAGGCCATGTCTTTCTATTTGGTGAACTCCTCACGATGTATCATTTTCCTGAATTAATAGAAAAATGTTGAATTCCAATTTAAAAATAAATAAATAAATAATAATAATATATATATATATATATAATTTAGTAATCTCTATTGTTAACTTATTATTATTAAATGATATTTTAAAAATAAATCTAAATTATATATATAAAGAGAGAGAGAGCTAAGTTGCAGGAAACGTTGGAGAAGGGTCCGTTTCAGGACATAAACGAAACAGAAACAAGGACACTCGTACGGTACGGCCTGGAAACTAGTTTCCAGTCGTACTGGCCTATTTCTCGAGGAGGAAGCATGGCCAGTACCGTCGGAAACGCGTTTCCAAGCCGTACGGTGGAGTTTCCTCTTACAACTTGACTTTTTCTTGTATTTTTATTTTATTTTTTCACTTCTAATTTTTTATTGGGCGACTAAAATATCTTACGGATGCGCCTCTAGATGCCCTCTCAAGTTATAAAAAAGAGGATTTTTTGAGTGGGGCAGCCTAATGTTCAACCCTATGGCCCTAGTGTTGATACACAGTTCATGGTAATGTTAAATTCTTAAAGTAAAAGTGGCATTCTCCTTTATTTTTCATTTTTAGCCTTTTACTTAAATTTTTAAGATTACCATGAAATGACTCAGGATGTTTGAGAGTGGTTTCGCCCTCATTGGATTTCATATGGAGAAAGTAGAATTTTAGATCTCACTCAAAATCTAGTAGACTTATCTGTTTTTCAGGATTGGGGGGATTGCAATGTTTCCATTGGATTTTGTCATCTACCAATTAGAATGTATCATATATGCTTTATATATATATATATATATATATATTGCATTTCCCCGTTTCCAAAATTTGGGGGGTCATGTTTCGTACCCGTGCCCGTTTCGGAAACTCGTACTCGTTTCCCCGTTTCGTGCAACTTAGATAGACAGTAATATAAAATAAATAGATTTAATACAAAAATATATATATAATAATAAATAATTTACAATATAAAAACTATAAAAATAAAATTATAAATAACCACATGTAATGGACAGTAGTCTGTGAGGGGGCACTCATTAGTCTCCTGTTGTGACGGTGTGACCATTGCCAACAGCGAATTCTAACCTCCCAAAAAGCCCACTAATAGGAAGTAGCAGTCACCCAGTGCAACAAAATAACAGCGCCACAATACAGAGATGAGGTCCCATGGTTAAAATTGGTTCGGTCGGCAATCTGAATAAGACACACGGAACAAGCAAAGGCACTAGAAGCCTCCAGTTAAAACCCATACCAAGGCACATGGAAAACTCTAGTTGAAACCCACAACAACACATGGAAGGGGAAACCTAGTCGAACCCTTCATCAAACTTCAACAAACTTTACTTTTTCTTTGGGGTTCATCTAATTTTGAACTTCAACCTAGAAGTTCGACGAACCCTGTGACTTAGATTGAAAGGGATTATGTATCTTAACAAAAACTAAAAGAGACCAGGGAAAACGTGTCAGTTGATAAAATGTGGACATGATGCTACAGCGCATGATAAATAAGGGTCACTCACATATAAAGCACAAGTGTATTCAGTTCACTGAGAAAATTAATGAAAAAAAATTACAAGTGTATTTAAGCCATTCAAGTACAAATGCATTTCCTTAATCACAATGACTTGAATTGCTTATGCATAAATAGAACCCAAAACAACAATGTGGAATGGTTGAAGTCAAACTGAAAAATCAAATAGAATAAAGCCATTATCAATTGCTGTGGAAAATGCAGATGGAAGAATATCTGTATCAGAAAGATATGTACCTACCATTGAGCGGAAAAACAAAGAAGCTGACGGCTATGACAGATGAAGAATGGAACATTCTCGATAGAAAGGCACTCGGAACAGTACGGTTGTGCCTCGCAACGTCGATCGCCTTCAACATTTCAAAGGAAACAACAACAGAGGGTTTGATTCACACGTTGGCGAAACTATATGAAAAACCCTCGACCTCAAACAAGATATTTCTTATGAAACGGTTATTTAATATGAAGGTGTTGGAAGGTGGATCTATTGCAGACCATTTAAATGATTTTAATACAGTTACAAGTCAGTTAAGTTCTGTAGGGGTAAACTTTGATGATGAAGTTAGAGCTCTGTTATTCTTGTGCTCATTGCCAAAAAGTTGGAATGGTTTAGTAATGGCCATTAGTAACTCTATTTCTTGATCTAGTACTTTAAAGTTTGATGATGTTGTCGGTGCTATCCTTAGCGAGGAAATGCGACGGAAAAGCTCCGGTGAGACATTGGGTAATGCTTTGAGTGCAAAGTCTAGGGGAAGAAGAATAGAAAGAGGAAAGAGCTCAGGATATCGCAGTAAATCAAGGAAGGCAGATCTAAATCCAGATCGGGGATAGTGTGTTGGAAATGCAGAAAGAAAGGACACCTAAAGAAATACTATAGATCTCGGAAGGGAAAAGAAGGAGATGCACAGCAAGAAAACAATCATGAAGCAAATGTGACAGGTGAGGTGTTACAAGATGCTTTGATTCTTTCTTTCGAAAATATTACTGATTCCTGAGTGGAGATTCAGGAGCCTCATTCCATGCCACACCTGATAAGAAATATTTTCATGACTATGTTCAGGGAGATTTTGGACAAGTCCGTTTGGGTGATGATGAACCCTGTAAAATTGTTGGAATGGGTAAGGTTCTTGTAAAACAGCAGAATGGAAACCAATGGCTACTAAAGGAGGTAAGGCATATTCCAAATCTGAAGAAAAATTTGATTTCAACAGGGCAGCTAGATGGTGAAGGTTGTGTGACAACTTTCACAGATAAAGCTTGGAAGGTCACCAAAGGAGCCCTAGTAATAGCAAAAGGCGAAAAGGTTGGTACATTGTATTTATGCAATGGTATTTCTAACTCTGTTAATGCTTTAACTCCCAAAGGAGAAGATGCAGCATTATGGCATCATAGGCTGGGACACATGAGTGAGAAGGGGATGAAGATTCTTCACTCAAGGAATTTGCCGTCGGGTTTGAAGAATGTTGATTTGGACTTCTGTGAGAATTGCATTTATGGAAAACAGAAGAGAGTCAGATTTCTCAGAGTTGGGAAAGAAAAGAAGAGAAAAAAATTAGAGCTTGTGCATACAGATGTATGGGGACCTGCTCAGGTATCATCTCTCAGTGGCTCTCGTTATTATGTTACTTCTATTGATGATGCAACTAGAAAAACTTGGATTTAAAGTATTCAGAATAAATCTGTGTATTTGATACTTTCAAGAAATGGAAAGCTTTGGTTGAGATTGAGACAGGAAAGAAATTGAAGTGTCTCAGATCAGACAATGGAGGTGAATATCGCAGCAAAGAGTTTGATAGGTACTATTCAGAGCATGGAATTCGCAAAGAGAAGACAGTTCCAAGAACACCACAAGAAAATGGTGTGTCAGAAAGGATGAACAGAACAATCATGGAGCGTGCAAGGTGCATGAGATTGCATGTAGGATTGCCTTTACAATTTTGGGCAAATGTTGTAGATACTGTTGTTTATATAATAAACAGAGGGCCTTCAATTTCCTTGGATGGTGGTATTCCAGAGGAAGCATGGGCAGGTAAAAAGCTAAACTACTCTTTTTTAAAGCCTTTTGGTTGTGAGGCCTTTGTCCATATTAATAAAGAAAATAGAACAAAGCTTTAGGCAAAATCAAAGAAATGTACCTTTATTGGATATGGTGTTAATGATTTTGATTATCTCTTATATGATTATGAAAATCACAAAATCATTAGGAGCAGAGATGTAATATTTTCAATGAAAAGGTCTTGTATAAGAATCAGTTGCAGGAAAAAGGAAACAAGGAATACACAGTTCTTAATGAGATCACTGAACAAGTAAAGGTGCTTGAAAATAATAATAATCAACAACCACAACAACAGCAACCACCACAACAACAACAGGCACCCCAAACACCTGGAAGTGGTGTTAGAAGATTTACCAAGATAACTATACCCCCTGAACGATACTCTCCTTCATTATATTATTTATTGTTAACTGATTTTGGTGAACCCGAATGTTATGAAGAAGCAATGCAGGTTGAAAGTAGGAAGAAGTGGGAGTTAACCATGGAAGAAGAGATGGACTCCTTAATGCATAACCAGACTTGGGACTTAGTCAGGTTGCCTTCAGGTAAAACTACATTGCAGAATAAACACCTGGAAGTGGTGTTAAAATATCTACTAGGATAAGTATACCCCCTGAACGATACTCTCCTTCATTATATTATTTATTGTTAACTGATTCTGGTGAACCCGAATGTTATGAAGAAGCAATGCAGGTTGAAAATAGGAAGAAGTGGGAGCTAACCATGGAAGAAGAAATGGACTCCTTAATGCATAACCAGACTTGGGACTTAGTCAGGTTGCCTTTAGGTAAAACTACATTGCAGAATAAATGGGTTTACAAGCTGAAGGAAGAAGATGGAAGAAAACAAAGGTACAAAGCTAGACTTGTGGTGAAGGGGTTTGCACAGAATAAAGGTATTGATTTTGATGGAATATTTTCTCCTGTTGTTAAAATTACTTCAATCAGAACTATTTTAAGTCTAGTAGCAGTTGAAAATTTGCATCTTGAGCAGTTAGATGTAAAGACAGCGTTTCTCCATGAGGATTTGGAGAAAGAGATATATATGCAGCAGCCACAAAGATATGAGGTAAAAGGGCAAGAGAAACTAATGAGCAGGTTGAAGAAGAGCTTGTATGGCTTAAAACAGGCTCCAAGGCAGTGGTATCTAAAATTTGACAAGTTTATGTCTGAACAAGATTACACTATGTCACCCTAATCATTGTTTTTATCTGAAAAAGCAAAATGATGGCAGCTATATTATATTGTTATTGTATGTAGATGACATGCTTGTTGCAGGGTCTAACATGCAGGAAATAAATGTGCTTAGAAAAAAATTGGCAAATTCATTTGCAATGAAGGATTTGGGAGCTGCAAAACAAATCCTTGGTATGAAAATAACTAGAGACAAGAAAAATCGCAAATTAACATTGTCTCAGAATGAGTACATACAAAAGGTGTTGAAAAGATTTAATATGATGCACAATGCAAAGCCAGTTAGTACACCTTTTGCTAGCCATTTCAAACTTTAGTAAGGAGATGTGCCCAAAGACCCAAGAAGACATGGATTATGTCTAAAGTTCCATATGCATCAGCAGTTGGAAGCTTAATGTATGCAATGGTTTGCACAAGCCCCGATATTGCACATGCAGTGGGATTTGTAAGCAGGTACATGAACAATCCAGGAAAAGAACATTGGATGGCAGTGAAATGGATTCTCAGATATTTGAGAGGTACCACAAATCAAGCATTATGCTTTGGTGGTTCAAACATTTCTCTGCAAGGATATGTTGATGCAGATATGGCAGGTGACAGAGATATCAGGAGGAGCACTATAGGATATGTATTTACTGTAGGAGGAACTGCGGTCAGTTGGGTTTCAAAAATCCAAACTGTTGTTGCACTTTCAACAACAAAAGCAGAGTATGTTGCTGCTACAGAGGCTAGTAAAGAAATGATTTGGTTACAAAGGTTTATGGATGAATTGGGTAAGAAGCATGATATGGGCACGTTATACAGTGATAGCCAAAGTGCCATTCATCTTGCAAAGAACTCAGCATATCTTTCCAGAACTAAACACATACAACTCAAGTACCATTTCATACGATCAGTGTTGGAAGATGGAGAGTTGCAGCTGGAAAAGATACACACTGCAGATATGCTAACAAAAGTTGTAACCAGGGAGAAAATGAGAATATGCTCAGTTTCAATTGGTCTTCAAGGATGACGTTGAAGATGAGAAACAGTCAGGTCCAATACTCCTCTTTGGACCTGGTTGTTTCTCATCTTTATCATCATCCTTGAAGAACAATTGAAACTGAGCATATTCTCAGTTTCTCCCTGGTTACAACTTTTGTTAGCATATCTACAGGATTCTGGCTAGTGTGTATCTTTTCCAGCTTCAACTCTCTATCTTCCAACACTGATCGTATGAAATGGTACTTGAGCTGTATGTGTTTAGTCCTGGAATGAAACGCTAAGTTCTTTGCAAGATGAATGGCACTTTGGCTATCACTGTATAATGTGCCCATAACACGCTTCTTACCTAATTCATCCATAAACCTTTGTAACCAAATCATTTCTTCACTAGCCTTTGTAGCAGCAACATACTCTGCTTCTGTTGTTGAAAGTGCAACAACACTTTGGATTTTTGAAACCCAACTGACCGTTGTTCCACCTACAATAAATACATATCCTGTAGTGTTCCTCCTGATATCTCTGTCCCATGCCATATCTGCATCAACATATCCCTGTTGAGAAATGTTTGAACCACCAAAGCATAATGCTTGATTTGTGGTACCTCTCAAATATCTAAGAATCCATTTCACTGCCATCCAATGTTCTTTTCTTGGATTGTTCATGTACCTGCTTACAACTCCCACTGCATGTGCAATATCAAGACTTGTGCAGACCATTGCATACATTAAGCTTCCAACTGCTGATGCATATGGAACTTTAGACATATAATCCATGTCTCATTGGGTCTTTGGGCACATCTCCTTTCTAAGTTTGAAATGGCTAGCAAAAGGTGTACTAACTAGTTTTGCATTGTGCATATTAAATCTTTTCAACACCTTTTGTATGTACTCATTCTGAGACAATGTTAATTTGCGATTTTTCCTGCCTCTAGTTATTCTCATACCAAGGATTTGTTTTGCAGCTCCCAAATCCTTCATTGCAAATGAATTTGCCAATTTTCTTTTGAGCACATTTATTTCCTGCATGTTAGACCCTACAACAAGCATGTCATCTACATACAATAACAGTATAATATAGTTGCCATCATTTTGCTTTTTAAAATAAAAACAATGATCAGAGTGACATCTAGTATAACTTTCTTCAAACATAAACTTGTCAAATTTTAGATAACACTGCCTTGGAGCCTGCTTTAAGCCATACAAGCTCTTCTTCAATCTGCAAACTAGTTTCTCCTTGCCTTTTACTTCATATCCTTCTGGCTGCTGCATATATATCTCTTCCTCCAAATCCCCATGGAGAAAGGTTGTCTTTACATCTAACTGCTCAAGATGCAAATCTTCAACTGCTACTAGACTTAAAATAGTTCTGATTGAAATCATTTTAACAACAGGAGAAAATATTTCATCAAAATCAATACCTTTCTTCTGTGCAAACCCCTTCACCACAAGTCTAGCTTTGTACCTCTGTTTTTCTCCATCTTCTTCCTTCAGCGTGTAAACCCATTTATTCTGCAATGTAGTTTTACCTAAAGGCAACCTGACTAAGTCCCAAGTCTGGTTATGCATTAAGGAGTCCATCTCTTCTTCCATGGCTAGCTCCCACTTCTTCCTCCTTTCAACCTGCATTGCTTCTTCATAACATTCGGGTTCACCAGAATCAGTTAACAATAAATAATATAATGAAGGAGAGTATCGTTCAGGGGGTATACTTATCCGATAGATCTTCTAACACCACTTTCAGGTGTTTGGGGTGCTTGTTGTTGTTGTGGTGGTTGTCGTTGTTGTGGTTGTTGATTATTATTATTTTTAGGCACCTTTACTTTTTCAGTGATCTCATCAAGAACTGTGTATTCCTCGTTTTCTTTTTCCTGTTTCTTTTCCTACAACTGATTCTTATACAAGACCTTTTCATTGAATATTACATCTCTGCTCCTAACGATTTTGTGATTTTCATAATCATATAAGCGATAACCAAAATCATTAACACCATATCCAATAAAGGTACATTTCTTTGATTTTGCCTCAAGCTTTGTTCTATTTTCTTTATTAGTATGGACAAAGGCCTCACAACCAAAAGACTTTAAAAGATAGTAGTTTACCTTTTTACCTGTCCATGCTTCCTCTGGAATACCACCATCCAAGGAACTTGAAAGCCCTCTGTTTATTAGATAAATAGCAGTATCTACAGCATCTGTCCAAAATTGTAAAGGCAATCCTGCATGCAATCTCATGCACCTTGCACGCTCTATGATTGTTCTGTTCACCTTTTCTGACACACCATTTTCTTGTGGTGTTCTTTGCACTGTCTTCTCTCTGCGAATCCCATGCTCTAAACAGTACCTATCAAACTCTTTGCTGCAATATTCACCTCCATTGTCTGATATGAGACACTTCAATTTCTTTCCTGTCTCAATCTCAACCAAAGCTTTCCATTTCTTGAAAGTATCAAACACATCAAATTTATTCTGAATACAATAAATCCAAGTTTTTCTAGTTGCATCATCAATAAAAGTAACATAATAACGAGAGCCACCTGAGAGATGATACCTGAGCAGGTCCCCATACATCTGTATGCACAAGCTCTAATTTTTTGTTGTTCTTTTCTTTCCCAACTCTGAGAAATCTGACTCTCTTCTGTTTTCCATAAATGAAATTTTCACAAAAATCCAAATCAACATTCTTCAAACCCAGCAACAAATTCCTTGAATGAAGAATCTTCATCCCTTTCTCACTCATGTGTCCGAGTCTATGATGCCATAATGCTGCATCTTCTCCTTTGGAAGTTATAGCATTAACAGAGTTAGAAATACCATTGCATAAATACAATGTACCAACCTTTCGCCTTTTGTTATTACCAGGGCTCCTTTGGTGACCTTCCGAGCTTTATTTGTGAAAGTTGTCACACAACCTTCGCCGCCTAACTGCCCTGTTGAAATCAGATTTTTCTTCAGATCTGGAACATGCCTTACCTCTTTTAGTAGCCATTAGTTTCCATTCTGTTGTTTTACAAGAACCTTACCCATTCCAACAATTTTACAGGGTTTATCATCACCCAAACAAACTTGTCCAAAATCTCCTTGAACATAGTCATGAAAATATTTCTTATCAGGTGTGGCATGGAATGAAGCCCCTGAATCTACCACCCAAGAATCAATAATATTTTCGAAAGAAATAATCAAAGCACCTTGTAACACCTCACTTGTCACATTTGCTTCATGATTGTTTTCTTGTTGTGCATCTCCTTCTTTTCCCTTCCGAGATCTACAGTGTTTCTTTAAGTGTCCTTTCTTTCCCCATTTCCAGCACACTATCCCCGATCTGGACTTGGATATGTCTTTCCTTGATTTACTGCAATATCCTGAGCTCTTTCCTCTTTCCATTCTTCTTCCCCTAGACTTTGCACTCAAAGCATTACCCGATGTCTCACCAAAGCTTTTCCATCGCATTTCCTCGCTAAGGATAGCACTGACAACATCATCAAACTTTAAAGTACTAGATCCCAAAACAGAGTTACTAATGGCCATTACTAAACCATTCCAACTTTCTAGCAATGAGCATAAGAATAACAGAGCTCTAACTTCATCATCAAAGTTTACCCCTACAGAACTTAACTGACTTGTAACTGTATTAAAATCATTTAAATGGTCTGCAACAGATCCACCTTTTGACATCTTCATGTTAAATAATCGTTTCATAAGAAATACCTTGTTTGAGGCCGAGGGTTTTTCATATAGTTTCACCAACGCCTGAATCAAACCCTCTATTGTTGTTTCCTTCGAAATGTTGAAGGCGACCGACGCTGCGAGACACAACCATACTGTTCCGAGTGCCTTTCTATCGAGAATGTTCCATTCTTCATCTATCATAGCCGTCAGCTTCTTTGTTTTTCCGCTCAATGGTAGATACAGATCTTTCTAATACAAGTAATCTTCCATCTGCATCTTCCACAGCAAGAAGTTTTCGCTGTTAAATTTCTCGACCCTAAACTTACCATCTTCCGCCATTGCTCCCACTCGAACGAGGAACCCTTCTTTCCTGCAGTTTATCAGCAAAATAGACCTTCGGCTCTAATACCAGGATAATTGTTTCAAAGCCATTATCGTTTGCAAAAAATTAAGCACAAAGTGATACATATCTCTGATGCAAGCCATAGTGGAAAAAGTCCTGATAAAATCGCGATAACATTGGGAACTCGCGATTTTTTCAACTCACCGATGTTATTGGTCGAGTTTTTCACAAATTTTTCAAAAATGAAAAACTCAGAATTCAATCATAAAAGCTGAGATAAAATCGGGAGTCGATCCACGAACAAGTTAAGAAAAGGCTGATTTTTCCACTCATTTTGCACTCTAACCTTTGTGATTCGTGCCTGTGCAAAGAGGAGGTGTTTGTCACTGCCCAAGAGGAGGAGATTTGCCAAATTTGTGAGGTGGATCCAGAAGCAGTCGGAGGAGGTAGTGGCTGCAGGGGACAAAGGCAACCTCCTATTCTTGCTTTTAGAGGACAACAAAGTCCTTTGTAGCCAAGGGTAGGTCCTTCTTCCTCTAGAGCAAAAGCCAAAGTCATTCCCTGTTCCCATCAAAGGGGCAGAGGAACTCAGTGACTGATTAGTTTATGACATGCAGATGAATCATGATATACATTTATTATATTTTTTTGTTGATATTGACTATTGAGACTTAGTGAGGACTTAGGATTCACGAATTGAATCACTTTTGATATGTTATGCAGCACTAGACTTCTTATGCATCTTATATATTAGCTTTCTTTTCATATTTATGTGGCAATGCATTTATCTGATGTTGTGGATACTTTAGATGCTAAAAAAAAAAAAATTAAAATGAATATTTTTGTCCTTTTTAAATTTTACCAAGTTTTTGCTGATTTTTTCAAAAACCTCCCAACTTAAAACTTTTTCAATTTCCAGACGATTGACTTTTTCCACATTGTGCCACTGAATAGCTATCAAACATGATAAACTAGAACAGAGCCACAACTCCCAATGTCTTAAAAGTCACTATTGGACTCAATCAACCAGAATTGGATGAGAACTCAATTTATGAACTAGCTCACTAAAAAATACATAAAACATCAAAAAATTAAAAATATATTTAATTAAAATTGAGGGTTTGAACAGGTCAAGCCGAACCTTGAATTGCCCTTAACTGGCCGCTGAACCGGCTTGGAGACCAGTTATATACTGAGCCAGTATAGGTGCAGCCACAATAGGGTTCTGACCAAAAAAACAACAAAAAGAAAATTTAAAACCCTAAAAATACCCTATCTCGCCCCCCTTAAAGCCTAAAACACAATTATATTAGGCCTCCCCTTCTATTTGCCTCACACCTCTCTCATTGAGCATTTTTGAGCATTTGGAATTTGTGGAGCAGCACTGAACAGTTGTGATTCAGAGTGAGCTTGGAGCTTGTTTGGCATTTCTTATGGGTTGTTTGCAGTGTATTTGACATCCAAATCTGGAGATTACATCCCATCTATAAGCGTGGAGGAGTTCTTGACCAGATCCTTGTGCCCATTCAAAGGTATATTAAATCTGCCCCTCTTTTTTTTCTCATCAAATTGCAGCTCTGGAATATAGGGCCCATTCAAAGGTATGTTAAATCTGGCCCCCTTTTTTCTCATAAAATTGCAGATCTGAAATATCGTTGTTTGGCTGCTAAAAAATAAAATAGCGTTTATATCTTTGCATTTGCAAATATGTTTGCATTTACCATGGCCCCCAATATTGAAGACCCTTCATAAGTCCATGCTAATATTGTTGATAAAGAGATATATCACAAACATTGCAAGAAACACATAAAAAGGGAGCACATTCATAGGCTGAAAGAAAACTTGTCTGGTCAAAGAGGCCAAGTTCTCCCATGTGAAGCCACTAACGTCAGGGCTGTTAGATTGGGAATGCAAAACCTTCTTGACAAATTTCAAAAAGACAAGGCTAGGTAGAAAGAGATAGATGATGAAAAAGGGAGGAGACAAATTGGATCCCAAATTGACCCTAGTGTTATAGGCTCTTGATCTAACCCTTGTGTCATTGTTAAGAACCCCTTTTGATATGTTTCTCCCATTCATTGGGAAACCAGCCCACTGCTAAAAACCCAGTGCCTCAAAAAGAGGAAGAACATATAGAGTTTTCTTTTACCCTTGGACTAGTGCCTCTCAGCCCATGACAATTTGAAGAAGTGATGCCAGGAATCACTTTTTGGATACATGGCTAGATGCTGATATGATGCAGATATCCCCTTCAATGTTTTCCACTCACGTTATTACCAGCCTATGTTGAATTCCAATGTTTCTATTGGTAAGGGCTTCAAAGGCCCTAGTATTCATGAACTAAGAGGATCTCTTTTGCAAAAAGAAGTTGGGTCTGTAAATGACTACTTGAAAAGTTTCAACTAGTCATGGAACAAAATGGGATATATCATCATCTCAAATGGATGGAGTGATGGAAAGAACCATACCATAATAAATTTCCTTAATCTCTTGCCCACAAGGAACCAACTTTTTCAAATTAGTCGATGCATCTGATAGGGTGAAAGATGCACACTTGTTATTTCTGCATTTGCATGTCGTCACAGATAATGCCTCTAACTATGTTCTCACTGGTAAGATGTTAGACGTAACACGAAACCATATGTTAGAACCCATGTGCCACACAATGCATACACTTCATGCTTGAAAACATAAGAAAAGAGAATTGGCTCAGAAACAATATAGATCATGCCAAGAGCATTACAAAATACATCTACAACCACTTGTAGGAATGTAGCCCAACAATGAAAAATACAGGGGACAGGGAGCTTGTTAGGCCTACTTGTCATCAGAAAATTTGTAATGAACTTCCTGACATTGCAATCTCTCTTCCATATGTTTGCAAGCAATGAATGGAACAAATCTAAGTGGAGCCACAAACAAGTTGGGAAAGACACCAAATAGAAAGTTATGAAAATTTATTTTACAAAAAGGCGAGAGAGGTTGTGAAAGTTGTTAAGCATCTTGTTAAGGTGCTTTAATTGTTGGGGGAAATTGGCCATGGGTTACATTTATCAGGCTTTAGATCAAGAAAACAAGCAAATAAGTTAGCACGCAAGATAGAGTGGGAATGTATGTTAATTTTCTTGAAACTCTGCAACTACCTAGATGAATTACCGAAAACTAGGCAGCTGAAAACTGAAACCAAATTTACTTTCACCAAGATACAGATTTTCTTAACAAACTATAAGCAGCGGAAAATAATCAAGAGATAAAAAAACATTCACGCAGACTGACACACTTGTTTACCCAAGAAACCCAAAAGGGAAAACCTACTTCCCTTGTGATATTTTATTGATTGTTTTTGAGCAATTGGATCTATTACAAGGCAATCTGTCTCTGAGAACACAATTGTTCTCCTGTGAAGCAACAAAACTTATAGCTTGTTGACTTAATATGTTAAAATACACAAGAGGTATTTGTCATAATAATTTATTATATATAAAAATGTACAAGTGATGATTCAATGTTACAATGAGGGCCTGCTTTATATACCTAGGCAGGTGTCCCTTTATGAACAGTCGTGTCCTTTGGGGACACACCTCTTCACTAAACTAATCACTAATTAATCATTGTTTTGATGTAGTGTTATTATCTATATTTACATTATTTTTACATAATTTATGTTCATAACATTGCCTTCCCCTTCAAAAAGCTTTGTCCTCAAAGCTTGTTGATGAAAGGACTTGATCTCTTATCTGCTACAAATGTCTTTCCTTCACTTGACTGCTAATAATTTCTTCATTTGACCGCGTCATTTTGGCATGTGTAGTCGTTGATAGTACCACCTTGGGATTAGGGTTGTTCCATTTTTTTAATAATATTAATTTATATTTTTTTTAAATATTATATATATATATATATATATATATATTTTAAATTTTTTTATAACTCTATTTTTTTTATAACTCTAATTTTTTTTTTTAATTCTAATTACTTTCTTTTCTTTTCTTTTTTTAATATTTGAAATAATGTTATGAATATAATTCATAACAATTAAATAAATAAAATAAATAGAAATATTAAATAATTAAATATTAATTAGGTTAAATAGTCATTAAGTTAGGTGAAAAGGCATGTCTAAAAAACATGCCCATTCACGAAAGATCACCTACTGAGGTATAAAAGCAGGGCCTCATTGTATCATCTTATATCATCTTATACAATTATATATATTAATAAATTATTATTATTAAATAACTACGTGTATTTTTACATTCAAGCCTTCAAGCTATCAGTTTTCTCGCTTTAGCCATAGTTTTTATGCTATAGTGGTATCAAAGCCATGGCACACGATATAATCATGCGGGCCTTTGAACGTTGTTCGTCACACAATGTGCCATTACATTCACGTCCTGAATACGTTGAACATTTTAGTGAAATTCAAGAAGCATTTCAGCATTTAAAAAAATCAATTGCAGAAGTTAAAACATGTTGAGAGAAAAATGTGGAAGAAGAAAAAGAAGAAGAATTAGATACAAATGTTGATCTTAATGGCAATGAAAATGATCCAGATAAAGATGATGTGGATGAGGACTATCTCAAAAAACAAGAAGATGAACAATATCATAACAACAAGGAAGATGCTAAAGAAAACATTAATGATGATGAAGAATCACTATGTTCTACAGAAGATCAGAAAGAGGTTATGTCAATTTCAGATTATGATAAGAATGAAGATGATCTTTCAAGGATGTATAGGTTGTTCTATAGGATACCCAAAGGTCTGGAACTGATAGCCCACTTTTTTAAACAGCATGTTAATGATGAGGGAACAACACTTGTTAAACAAACAGAAGTGTTATGTAAAAAATTAGTTAATTTTAGGTTATTATTTAATTCTAGATTTAATTAGATGAAAGGGCACAATCATAAGATCATGCCCTTTCCCAGAGGGTGCCCATGGCGGTGTATAAGCCAGGCAGCCCACTGTAAACATTCATCATCTGTAATACATTTATTAATAAAAGTATTTTTTATATATATTTCTGTTAACCGGAAGTTTTCTGCTTCATTGGTATCAGAGGGGTTCGGTTCTCAGGCAGTTCGCTCAGTCCAGCTGCATCTTGCTGTTCACCCACGACCATTCTCCTGCCCGCACTCTGTTCGCTGGCCATTTGCTGACCTACGTTCCATTGCCCAAAACACACAGTCCACAACCCTTTGTCACACTCCACGCCCTCTACCCCTGCCGCATTGCCCAAACATCATTCCGTTGTGCCTTCCCCCGTACCTCTCGCATAACCGACGAGTAGTTGCATACGCACACACCGATTAAGAGGTTGTTGCCCCCACGTCAAACGTTGTGTCCCTAGATACGTCAAACATCGTAGCCGTTGACTCTCGGACGTAGCGTTTCATTCCAACTGAACATTCTAAATACGATTTTCCTTCAAAAAATAAAGTCGTATTTGGTAGCAGTATTCACGATTATCAGTGACGTATCTCTTATTTCGTAGCAGTCTTCACACAATTTTCTGTTTAATTGGTTTCATTGGTAATTTTCATTATATAGTTATATATAACCAAACTATATTAAATAGTTATATATATAACATATATATATAATATATATAACGTGACATATAATATATAACATATATATATATATAGTTATATCATATATATTATATATAATACATATAATTTAATTTATTTATTTTAATTAATTAAAAAATTATATATATATATATATAAAAAGTTAATTTAATTAATTAAATTTATTTTAATTAATTAAAATTTATATGTATAAAATTTATTTTAGCTAACAAAAAAAAAGGAGGGAGGAAAAATATTTTAGCTGGCAAATAAATACACGCCTCCGCAAACCCGCTAAATGTCGACAATAACAATGGCGGATTTCCAAAAAAGGTTGTTGGATGCAGAGCAAAAGATAAATAACAACCACGACGAGGTCAGTAAAAGATTAAATGAAGTCGAGAGCAAGCTGGGGGAGCAAGCGGACAAAATCAAAAATCTTGAAGATACAACAAATCGAATAGAGATAAAAATGGAAAGTCAACATGTCCAAACAGAAGTAAACTTCAAAGAGGTCTTAACAATGCTAAAAGTTCTGTGTAAAAGGTTGAATTGTACGCCTGAACAACTGCTAAATGAAGGTGAAGAGAATCAAGAACACATCTCGTCAGATTCAACTAAGTCCACAGACTCTCATGACAAATTTGAATCCCCAAAAAAATCAGCGACACCCCACCAAGAAGCGAGTAACACAACCTTTACAAACAAGAAACTCTGGGATAACTTTACCAATCAACACCCTTTTTTCGCTCAACCAGTAGCAACATACCAGCGACGGGCAAAAGTCGAGATGCCTAAATTCGATGGAAACGAAAAAAACAATGTTGCATGGATAAATAAAGCAGAAGAATACTTTGAGATATATGACATCATTGACGATGACGAAAAGCTCAGACATGCATCCATGAAAATGGAGGGAGAAGCATATAACTGGTATATGTGGTGGAAAAAGACAACACATGTCATTAGCTGGAGGAAATTTAAAGATGCATTCTTCAAAAGATTCCAAGGTGTAAAGGAAGAAGAGTTCTTTTCAAAACTCATCAAACTACGACAAAAAGGAAGTGTCGATGAATACACTCAAGAATGGGAGACCTTAGTAACACGAGTACCTGGGTTATCAGAATCTCGTCTAATTCAGTCATACATCTCGGAACTCAAAACCCATTTACAAGCAGAACTTGAGATGCATGATATTACATCTATAGAAGAAGCAAGACGAAAAGCAAAAACAGCCGAAAAGAAATCCGAACCAATATTTTGGTCAACAGTGGAAAAAGCTTATGCAAGACGAAGGATACCCCAGTATGTGGACTCAAATAATACAAGGTATGTTCCACCACATCGTCGTGAAGATGAAAAATCTAATGTGGAAATGCAAAGGATAAAAGAGGGTAAATGTAAACGCTGTGGTGAGAAGTGGGACCCCAAACATAGATGTGTTAAAGGAAAAGAACCAAAGAACCTATATAATTGTGAAGCAACCAATGATTCGAACAGTGAAGATTATGACATAGAAGACACAGAAGACGCCGCAGAATTCTCACCAGAATTAGATGACGAAAGTATTCCGCAAGTGTCATTATCAGCCATGACAGTTATATCACAACCTCAGACCTCAAAGTTAAAAGGACACATAAAGAAGAACAACGTAGTGGTTCTCATCGACTCTGGAAGCACACACAATTTTTTAGATACAACTGTGGCAAAGAGACTCAATATATTTTCATTCCCCTTACCAAACATGAAAGTGATGATAGCTAACGGTAAAAAGATTGAAAAGGTGGGAAAATGCCATAAGGTTAAATTGCAGATTCAAGACTTCAGTTTAGAGTCTCCGTTTTTCATAGTACCGTTAGGAGGAGTAGATGTAGTCTTAGGTATCCAATGGCTACGAACTTTAGGTACTTATGCCGCCAACCATCAAGTACAATTTATAAAATTCAAATGGGGAGGTCAAAAGTACAAGCTACACAGATTCCAACCACCAGAAAATCAAGTTACATCATCATCCCAGATGATGAAGCTGAGTCGAAAAGGAGCACCTACTTATGTAGTACAATGTCACCAATTAGAAATGTTATCTGCAAATATGGCCAGAGAAGAGTTACCAGAGATACAAGATTTGATTCGGAAGCATGAAAAAGTATTTCAAGACCTACCTATGAAGATGCCGCCTAATAGGGAAAATGAGCATACAATAGAAGTCAAGGCAAGACCAGACCCTGTTAACATCAAGCCATACCGATATCCACATCACCAAAAAACGAAACTTGAGAGATTAATCCAAGACCTTTTAAAATGTGCGACCTTGATCATCTTAGAATATCTGATCAAGTGGAAGGACTTACCCGAAGAAGACGCTTTTTGGGAGAATGAATCATTCTTCAACAACATCCGTCGTTACTTATGCTTTGAGGACAAAGCATTCTTTCGAGAGGAAGGCAATGTTATGTAAAAAATTAGTTAATTTTAGGTTATTATTTAATTCTAGATTTAATTAGATGAAAGGGCACGATCATAAGATCATGCCCTTTCCCGGAGGGTGCCCATGGCGGTATATAAGCCAGGCAGCCCACTGTAAACATTCATCATCTGTAATTCATTTATTAATAAAAGTATTTTTTATATATATTTCTGTTAACCGGAAGTTTTCTGCTTCAAGAAGATGCAGCAAGCAATAAGAAGTCAGAGAAAAGGGATATTGTTGGTCCACTAGAGCAGACATTTGTGTGGGAGGTTATTGAATTGCATGACAAGTACTTGCAGTATGTCAGCACGTGCTTTGTGAACCATTCTCTTTTCCACAAGGCATTAAAAGAAGCATTTGAGGTATTTTGCAACAAAGAAGTAGCAGGAAGCACAAGTGCAGAATTATTGGCTACCTTTAGTGACAACATCTTGAAAATGGGTAGCAGTGAAAAATTAAGCGATGAAGATATTGAAGAGACACTTGAGATGGTTGTAAAGCTTCTTGCATACATTGGTGATAAAGATCTATATTCAGAATTTTATAGGAAAAAACTAGCACAGCGGCTTATTTTTTATAAAAGTACAAATGATGAACATGAACGGAGTATCTTAACAAAATTGAAGCAACAATGTGGAGGCCAATTTACATCAAAGATGGAGGGAATGCTTACTGATTTGACTTTGGCACGGGAGAACCAACCAAAGTTTCAAAAATATCTTGACGATAATGCGCATGCACATCCTGGAATAGATTTGACTGTAACTGTCTTGACTACTGGATTTTGGCCCAGCTACAAGTCATTTGATCTCAATTTGCCTGCTGAGATGGTAAAATGTGTAGAGGTATTTAAAGAATTCTACCAGACACAAACTAAACATCGAAAGCTTACATGGATATACTCCTTAGGGACGTGCCATCTTTCTGGCAATTTTAATGCCAGATCGGTGGAGCTTATTGTGACAACGTATCAAGGAGCTGCATTATTGCTTTTCAATAATGCAGAGAGATTGAGCTATTCAAAAAGCCAATCGCAGTTGAATTTGTCCGATGAAGATATTATTAGATTGCTACATTCACTTGCATGTTTAAAACACAAAATCCCGATTAAGGAGCCAAATACAAAGTCTGCCACACAGTCTGATTGCTTCGACTTTAATGCAAATTTTACTGACAAATCAAGAAAGATTAAGATTCCTCTTCCTCCTGTGGATGAGAGGAAGAAGATAATTGAGGGTGTGGACAAAGATAGACGTTTTGCAATTGATGCTTGTATTGTTTGAATCATGAAGAGTAGGAAAGTTTTGGCCCATGCACAGTTAGTAACAGAGTGCGTTGAGCAACTTGGACGAATGTTCAAGCCTAATTTTAAAGCAATCAAAAAGCGGATTAAAGATTTGATCACAAGGGAATACTTTGAGCGTGACAAAAACGAACTCCGGTCAACCCCCACCATCGAACAACGTGACCCAGTCAATACACCAGGCCATTGTTCCGATTGTCGACGAGCCAACCCGCATAAAAGGTTGCATCTCCCCTGCCGCCAAGCATCCTGTCCTCCCGTAAAACGGTGTGATGTCGGGTGTGTGATGCGTCACGCTATTTGGAAAAAACGGATCAACATATACGCCTGTGTTAATACGCCAACGTTAAAAGGCAATTACAAGTTTATGCTGGCAGCGTTCAAAACCGATACTTGTTAATGATGCCTTCGTGTCCAACTCAGCGATATCTTTTCCTGTTCGTTGCCGTTGGCAGCCGCTGCGGATCGAAATCCTTCCGCTGTCATTCACTACCACTACCAATGGTCTGTCTGGTGTTATTGCAGGTCAAACGGTCAACAACCGTGGTCAAAAAGTGTGACTGGTCCATTAATAACTATATTATATATATATAGTTAGTAATAATAGAAATCCAATATTTAATTAAAATATATATATATATAATTACATTTATATAATATATATATATAATATAATTTGTAATTATATATATATATAATAATAATAATAATTAAAAAAAAAAAATTAGACTTATTAAAAAAAATTAAACTTATTAAAAGAATTATTATTAAAAAAATAAATAAATAAATCCAAGGAAATATTATTGATGACCTAGAAGGCGAGAGGGTGGTCAGATTATAGACATCGAGACGACATACACTAAGTGAAGAAAACCCCAGCATTAAAGTTTTGAGGACAAAGCTTCCGAAAGGAGAGGCTATATTATGAATATAATTCATAACAATTAAATAAATAAAATAAATAGAAATATTAAATACTTAAATATTAATTAGGTTAAATAGTCATTAAGTTAGGTGAAAAGGCATGTCTAAAAGACATGCCCATTCACGAAAGGTCACCTACTGAGGTATAAAAGCAGGGCCTCATTGTATCATCTTATATCATCTTATACAATTATATATATTAATAAATTATTATCATTACATACCTGTGTGTATTTTTACATTCAAGCCTTCAAGCTATCAGTGTTCTCGCTTCAGCCATAGTTTTTATGTTACAAATAATTTAATTAAACTAATTTAACTATGTATGAGGCTCAACCAAATATGAGCTCACCATGCCAACTGTAAAACATATATCCGAACGGAAGTTCACCAAGAACATCAATGCAAATGGGTTTATGAAACTTAGAGGCATTTCCCAAAGCTGGTCCAGCATCATCACCATATAACTTCTGAAAATTAAGATCCTCGAAGTATTCACGGGCTTGCAGTTTACCATTCCACATCTGGAATCCAACTCCCTCTTACTTATGCAAGTGAGAGGGTCTGCACCTATCAGAAATACGTCATTCTTAGAAGGTGCCAGTATGAGAGGTCTAACATCCATAGCCTTCAAACAATGGTTTGGATCGACTTCACTCTTAGTGAATCTCAGTTTCATCTTACAGCTATCAATCCTCTCATATCAAACCCGGGGTGATTTGCTTCAAGCCATAGAGGGCTTTCTTCCACCTACACACGTAACATTCCCGATCATGAATGCAAAACCTCCTCGGGTTGTTCCAAACCAGTGGACCTGCTACATGAGGGGAATGGTCCCCTTGTGAGATTTTCCTTCGGTACATCTCAGACATGTACCTTCATGCTCCTTTTGAATTCAGACATCCCTGTCATCATCTGACTCATAGACCTCCGGTGTTATGTGTCAACTGACATGGTCCCCAATGGACTTTCTGCAATTTGATACAAATTGCCAACCCTAAACCCACGAGTAAAAGCATCTTTGAAAATTCTATTTTCAAACACGTACCTTTCCGTCAATGAATGCCACCCTGAAACCTTTGACTTCCATTGCCGAAATGGACACTATGTTCTTCTTGCGATCAAGTACATAAAAGAGATTTTGTAAATTAATCGAGTTACCCTCATTCAATTGAGGGGTAACACCCTTTCCGGGATAGGTGGCATCGGCTCCAAGTATAATCCCACGAATGTTTCCATCTCTACCAAATTAGAGAGAGAGCACCCTTCTATCCAATGGAGTGCCTTGAAGCACTACAATCAATAAGCCAAATTCCCAAAGAATCTGAAGGAGAGGACCAATACAAGATAACACTACTTTATCTTATCAAAAACAACAGTTGATTCTTCATACCTAGGGTTCCTTAGTTTCTCTGAAAAGTCGACTGTGTCCTTGGTGACCTGCATGACCTATAATTCCTCTGATCATTGAAGATGTCCCTGGAATGATTGTTATCATCATCAAGTGATGTGTCCCTACCAGTCGGACACTCCTTCGCATAATGGCCTAACTTATTTCAACCAAGGCATTTGCATTTCCTTCCACCCTTAGATCCAGACTTCCCATAGCAGTGATCTTCAGGTAGGCCATCAGAAACTTTCGTTGTGCCATTTTGATAATATTCTTTGCTTCCACTTCACACTTGGTGAATTAGAAGAGGGATGAGATTGATCCTTTTGTCCTTCCCAAGTGTCTTCGGTGATTGCTCTTGCACTCTTCCTTGGGCTTTGTCTTCACCTCAGCTCTGATACCATGTTAATTTTAGGTATGTTCTATGCTTAGAGCAATTTATTTCAATTTTCACAGTTAGCTCGATATCTTTTCCAGATTAGCCATCACATCAACATTAAAGGAAACTACAGATAGAACATAAACATAAATCGCAGAAGACAAGCCAAGACAAAAGGACACAAGATGTGGCGCTAGCCAGGGACAAACCCTAATGTGTCCTTGATGACCTGCATTACCTATCATTCCTCTGATCATTGAAGATGTCCCTGGAATGATTGTTATCATCATCAAGTGATGTGTCCCTACCAGTCGGACACTCCTTCGCATAATGGCCTAACTTATTTCAACCAAGGCATTTGCATTTCCTTCCACCCTTAGATCCAAACTTCCCATAGCAGTGATCTTCAGGTAGGCCATCAGAAACTTCCGTTGCGCCATTTTGATAATATTCTCTGCTTCCACTTCACACTTGGTGAATTAGAAGAGAGATGAGGAATCCATTGATCCTTTTGTCCTTCCCAAGTGTCTTCGGTGATTGCTCTTGCACTCTTGCTTGGGCTTTGTCTTCACCTCAGCTCTGATACCATGTTAATTTTAGGTATGTTCTATGCTTAGAGCAATTTATTTCAATTTTCACAGTTAGCTCAATATCTTTTCTAGATTAGTTATCACATCAACATTAAAGGAAACTACAGATAGAACATAAACATAAATCGCAGAAGACAAGCCAAGACAAAAGGACACAAGATGTGGCGCTAGCCAGGGACAAACCCTAATGTGGGGAAACCCTTGATCAATTCTTATTTTATGTTCTTCAATAGTTCAGCAGAGAGAGAGAGAGATAGTACATTTACAACAGAAGTCAATAGTTTGACTTATCTAGATAAGAGCATAGATCATCTCTAAGAAGATGATACATGAGATCAGTTGAAGACATGTTGCTTCAATTGATTCTCCAAGGTGACTCCTTCACCTATCATTGTGCTGCATCTCGTCATCATGTTGCACCTCACCGTGTTGCACCATGTTGCACCCATCATCACTACGCTGCATCTCATCATGCTTCATCAATCATGATTGTACCCATCACTGTACTACATCATGTGCCATTGTTGCACCATGTTTCCATACTGTCCTATGTGCTTGCTTGTTGTACTTTGCATGCTTGTTGTACTATTGCTTGCTTCGTGTACTTGTTGCACCAAGAACCATACTATTGTCCCATTATTGTTTTGTCTCATCATACGGTTGTCCCAACATCTTACAGTTGTCCCTTTGATCATTGCAGCATTATATCATTGTTGTCCCAACATCTTACAGTTGTCCCTTGAATATTGCAGCACTATATCATTGATGTCCCATCATCTTGCAGTTGCCCCTTTGAATATTGCAGCACTATATCATTGCTATCCCAAAAACAAGCTACTGCTCCAACAATTAACTCGGCCTCCATTGAGGAACTCAAGCCTCCTCTATGTTGTCTTAGAGCCTCCCTCTCTTGTTGCGGTTAGGGAAATCCATACACCGTGTTAAGGTTCTAGCATAGTATTCAAAACCGGCCTAGCCAACCGGTTACCAATCTAGCTGGTCAGTTAGCAGGCCCACCGGTTAGAACCCGTCAAAAAACTCGGGCAGACACCCTCTATGGCAAAAAAAGGCAACTAACAGGTCCTAACCGGCCAATTTAGGATGGAACCGGCCGGTTTGTAACAAACCGGCCAATTAGGAGGCAAGCCCACCGTGAGCCCAGTCAACGCGTTTTTCAATGTGTTCTAGGGGTTCTGGATGGAAACTAAGGGTGCTTTCCCTCCAAAAACACCCTCTCCAAGCCTTTAAGAGGCCCCTCTCCCTCTCATTTGTCTCACACATCTGATTTGGAGTGTTTATGAGTGTTTGTGAGTTTGTTTGTGAGCTTGGAGAGTGTTGAGTTTTTGTTGGAGTAGTCATCTTGGAGTTGGAGTTGGAGCTATTTTGGAGATAGTTTGTAGCTGTCAGTGGAGTTGCCATCTTCAAGAGGAGGCTAAGGAAGCTAGTTTGCATTTCCAGGTAAGGATTTTCACTTGAAAATTCCTCATTTGACTGTTGTCCATGAATTAATTTTTTTTATGTGTTACAAATTTATAAACTTCTCACTTCTATCATCTATGCTATCAAATCTCTAGCTCTATGCTATCAAATTTTGTAGCTTGCATGTGCATTTGTTTTCCTACATTTAGCTTTGGTTTTCCATGTTGCTTAGCTGCAATTTTTTTTTAATGGCAGATTTCTTTGCAATTTGTTATTATTTCAAGCAAACATGGCTCCAAAAGGAAAGGACAGTGCATGGGCTCATTGTGATGTAATTGATGGAAAAATGATATGAAAATTATGCCATAAATCTATTGGAGGTGGGGGTATTCTTAGATTGAAACAACACTTGGCTGGGATAAGAGGCCAAGTAAAGCCATGTGATGCACCAAATGCAGTGTTAGGTCCTATTAGGGCAGAATACATTTCCAAGCTTGAAAAGTTTTATGAGGATAAGACTAGGAGAAGGCCATCCAAGATGACATTGCAAGGAAGAGGGAATTATTAGAAGCCATGAAAGAGAGTGGGTATGATGATTATGAGATTCAAGACTGCTCTTCTATCCCTTCCACAAATGATCCCTTGCACTATGTTCATCCTTCTTCTGGCCAACCATCAAAAGGAACAAAGAGAACAAACATCCAAAGTTTTTTCTCATCTTCTGCCAACATTGCCTCTTCTAATCCCACTTCCTCCCAGCCAAGTTGTCAACCCACTTTGGATCAACATTGGAAAAAACAATGCAAAGAAACTTCTCATCAATACATTGCTAGATGGTGGTATGATTCAGATATCCCATTTAACGTTGCTCGCTCACCTTATTACCAAGCTATGTGGGACTCTGTTATAGCTGCAGGAAAAGGCTTCAAAGGCCCTAGCCTGCATTGCTTGAGGGGAGCTCTTTTGCAAAAAGAGATATCTTCCATTGATGAGTAATTGGTTGAGTTTAAAGATTCATGGCTCAAAACAGGGTGTTCCATCATGTCAGATGGATGGACCGATGGAAAGAACCACACTATCATTAATTTCTTTGTTTCTTGCCCTCAAGGAACCATGTTTTTGAAATCAGTTGATGCATCTGATAAGGTGAAGGATGCAGCCCTTCTATTTGAGCATTTGGATAACATTATTTAGGAAGCTAGGGAGCAACATGTTGTGCAGGTCATCACCGATAATGCCTCAAACTATGTTCTTGCTGGAAAGATGCTTGAGACCAAATATAAGACCATATTTTGGACTCCATGTGCTGCACATTGCATTAACCTCATGCTTGAGGATATAGGCAAAGTGGAGTGGGTAAAAAACACTGTAGAGCATGCCAAGTGCATTACAAAATACATTTACAACCACTCATGGGTATTGAGCCTAATGAGGAAAAAGACTGGGGCAAAGAACTTGTTAGGCCTGCAATTACAAGATTTGCAACTCACTTCCTCACGTTGCAATGTCTCAATGATCAACATCAAAACTTGCAGAAAATGTTTTCCTCTGAAGAATGGTCTGAATCTCGATGGGCTCGTAGACTAGATGGAAAAGACACCAAAAAGAAAGTGTTAGACAGTTATTTTTGGAAAAGCTCTGTAGAGCTTGTGAAAATTACCGAGCCCCTTGTTAAGGTGCTAAGGATGGTGGATGGGGAAAAATTGGCCATGGGCTACATTTATGAGGCTATGGATCAGGCAAAGGAGCAAATACGGGCAGCTTACAAGGACAGGTTAGCTAAATATGGCCATATATAAGAGATCATTGATAACAGATGGAACAATCAACTCCATCGTCCTATACATGCAGCTAGGTATTTTTTGAACCCAAAGTATCATTATAAAAATCGGCTAGGAGATCTGCATGATGGGGAGGTCAGAGCTGGATTGATTGATTGCTTGGAGCGCATGGTCCCTAGCCATGCAGACCAGTTGGAAATACATAGACAACTTACTGTTTTCACTATGGCAGGTGGTACTTTTGGCAAAAACTTGGCAAAGATGGCAAGAGATGTGGACCAACCAAGTAAGCAATTCCAATTTCCAATTTGTTTTTCTTTTCAAGTTAAAATTGTTTACGTTCTTTACAATTCAAATTATAAACTAAGTTACTAATTAATGTCTTTTTCTTTGCAACACATTGGTGGGAGTCATTTGGTGGCCAGTGTCCTCAATTGCAAAGGTTTGCAATTAGAGTCCTAAGTCAAACTTGCAGTGCTTTAGGTTGTGAGCACAATTGGTCTGTTTTTGAGCGCATACACACAAAGAAGAGAAACCGTTTGGAACAAAAACAGTTAAATGATCTTGTTTTCGTGCAATACAACCTTCAACTGAGGAGGAACCAAATGATGAGAAAAACACTTGATCTAGATCCCATTGTGTTGGACGATATTGATCCTATGTTTGAGGTTGATTTTGATATTGACATGGCTTTAGCGGAGGATGAAGCAGATTATGTGGCGGCATCAGAATCAGGATCAGTAGCGGCATCAAGGAAAGGCAAAGAACCAATGGAACGCACTAGTCGTGCAGGTCGACAAACTCGTGCTTCCATTAGGTCGACTTCTATTGTTATTGGTGGCATTGATACTGAGGTTGCAGATCAGGCTGAGGCATCCTCAGACTCTGAACCAAATGATGTCTATGTAGCTCCCGATGATCATCCTGTGGCTATGAGAGGTCTATCATCCACACCCTTCGAGCAATGGTTCGGATCGGTTCGACTCCTAGTGAATCTCAGCTTCATCAGACAACTATCAATCCTCTCATACTATGCCCGAGGTGTTTGCTTCAAGCCATAGAGGGCTTTCTTCCACTTGTATACATGAGATTCCCGATCATGAATCTCAAACTCCTCGGGTTGTTCTAAACCTGTGGACCTGCTACATGAGGGGAATGGTCCCCTTATGATATTTTCCTTCGTTACATCTCAGACATGTACCTTCATGCTCCTTTTGAATTCAGGCATCCCTGTCGTCATCTTTCCACTGATGAATGCCACCTTGAAACCCTTGACTTCCATTGCCGAAACGGACACTAGGTTCTTCTTGCGATCAGGTACATAAAAGAGATTCTGTAAATGAATAGAGTTACCCTCATTCAATTGAGGAGTAACATCCTACACCCTTTTCGGAATAGGTGGCATCAACTCCAAGTATAGTCCCACGATTGTTTCCATCTCTACCAGATTCAAGAGAGCACCCTTCTATCCGATAAGGTGCCTTGAAGCACTACAATCAATAAGCCAAATTCCCAAAGAATCTGAAGGAGAGGGCCAATACAAGATGACGCTTCTTTATCTTATCAGAAACAACATTTGATTCTTCATACCTGGGGTTCCTTGCTTTCATTGAAGAGTTGGTTGTATCCTTGATGACCTGCATTACCTGTCATTCCTTTGATCATTGAAGATGTCCCTGGAATGATTGTTATCATCATCAAGTGATGTGTCCCTGTCAGTCGTACACTCCTTCGCATAATGGCCAAACTGCCTTTCCTTCCATCCTTAGATCCGAACTTCCCATAGAAGTGATCTTTAGGTAGGCCATCAGAAACTTTCGTTGCGCCACTCTGATAATATTCTCTGCTCTGACTTCACCCTCAGTGAATTTGAAGAGGGATTGCCATCAAAAGCTTTCGTTGCGCCACTCTGATAATATTCTCTGCTCCGACTTCACCCTCAGTGAATTTGAAGAGGGATGAGGAACCCATTGATTCTTTTGTCCTTTCCCAACTGTCTTCGGTGATTGCTCTTTCAATCTTGTTTGGGCTTTGTCTTCACCTCAGCTCCGATACCATGTTAAGCCTAGGTATGTTCTATGCTTAGAGCAATTTATTTCAATTTTCACAGTTAGCTCAATATCTTTTCCAGATTAGTAATCACATCAGCATCAAAGTAAACTGCAGATAGAACATAAACATAAATCGCAGAATACAAGCCAAGACAAGAGGACACAAGATGTGGCGCTAGCCAAGGACAAACCCCAATGTGGGAAAACCCTTGATCAATTCTTCTTATATGTTTTTCAATATTTCAGCAGAGAGAGAGAGGGAGATATAGTACATTTACAACAGAAATCAACACTTTGACTTATCTAGATAAGAGAATAGATCATCTCTAAGAAGATGATACATGAGATCAGTTGAAGACATGCTGCTTCAACTAATTCTCCAAGGTGACTCCTTCACCTATCATCGTGTTGCATCTCGTCATCATGTTGCACCTCACCGTGTTGCACCATGTTGCACCCATCATCACAATGCTGCATCTTATCATGCTTCATCAATCATGACAGTACCCATCACTGTACTGCATCATGTACCCTCATGTGTCATTGTTGCACCTTGTTTTGCCACCATGTGCTTGTTGCACCTTGCTTACCATACTGTTGTCCCAATTGTGACTGCAGCACCATGTCTTGCTATTGTCCCAAATGCTATTGCAACACTATGTCTTGTTGTTGTCCCAATGCTTACTGTTGTCCATGTGCCTTTGCTACCCATGTATCTATACAACACACTATGTACCTTGCTGTCCCATATATCTTGACAATACTATGTACCTTGTTGTCCCATATATCTTGATAGCACTATGTACCTGGCTGTCCCATATATCTTGACAGCGTTATGTACCTTGTTGTCCCATATATTAGCATTGATGTACTAGTTGCCTTGTTGTCCCATGCATCTAACTATCAGTCCACAAACAGCCCTCAATTCGCTGCATGCTACTGCTGATTTTTGCCTAGGATTTTGTGCATGTACTTGACTATCTAGGGCACACCAACAAGCCTAACGTATAGGGAGAATACCCATGTTTGCCTCGTTGTCCTTAGAGATGACTACAGCCTAGTTAGGAGGTCCTTTATCTCCCAACAGTTGTTGTAATAGTCCCTTACTGCGTCCCTATAAACAAAGATATACACCCCAATATCAGGCATAAAACAATCATGAAACTCACCACTAGTCTGCGCCTTGATTTGCACGGTAAGACTGCTCCAAAGTGTCACCTCAAGCCATCCTTCTGGCCTCATGCAATGACTAAGAGCTGCAGCTCTTCTTCTCCAAAATCTATACCCAAAACAATCCACAAACTCAGACCTGCCTCAACCTTCGTTGCTGCAAATTCACACTATATTTCAAACCTTAGGATTGCATTAGGGCATCCAACGTTAGGGCTGCTTTAGGTCTGCGTTAGGGAAGCCTTTAGGTCTGCGTTAGGGCAGCCTTCCATCTGCGTCTAGGGCAGCCTTCCATGTGTGTCTAGGGCAGCCTCTCTTCCTCCAACGTCTAGGGCTTCCACTCATAGATTTCTCTTCCACTAAAACCCAAAGTGGAGAGAAATCAAGATAGAAGTGTGTGTGAAATGACTCTCAAGTCATCTCCTTTTATACTAAAACGTTGAGCACATGTGGGGTTTATTTGGTTGTTAGCCAACCTTGACGAATTGTCTTATAACACAAAAAAAATCATAACTCCATGAATACTTATCAAAATCGGATGATCTTTAGATCAATCCTACACCTCTCGATGAGAAGGATCCAAGAAAAATATCAGATGCCATAAATAAGATGACCCGCATGGAGTTTGGCCTTAGTTGCCAATTTTAACACAGCTTGACATATTGAGAGTTGACTTGACAAAGTGACCTTGTAAGACAAAGAGAAGTAGTTCCTTGAGTATAGATGTGCACGTAACATGTGACCGCATGTTAGCTACAACACTTGGATCATTGAAATATACAGTAGTTTAACATTTAACCAATAGAACTATGCTTATGACGATCATTATATATATCTAATGAATTATACAATGACCTAGAACTGAAGTAATATGACAGACTTAAGTCCGAACCTTAACCTGATGATCTATGACATGACACTGTATAATATATAATATAACAGTGATAGCAAATCTTTGGTGAACTAATAAACATTTAGTGACTTGATAAATTGAATAGTGAAATGAAAATGACTGTGAAAATGACATCATATGAGCTGATTGACTTGACACACATTGACACATTGATACATTAACTTGACTCAGAGATATGATATGTATAGACACTTGGCATAATGAAGCTGACCTTTGACTTTGACTTGATATCAATAGAACTATGATGAATGCAATATGACATATTGACATACAACCTTGACCTACTTAATATAGATTTGTATTATGTATCTTATAGTGATGACCTAGAGGGTGTACCATCATAATGACATGACTTTACATGATAGCAAGTCTCTAAGGGAAATCTCATTTTGTTGTACAGCTTATTGACGTGAAGATGGATAGCAATGTATGAGCAGTAATTAGAAGTGATAAGACATATGTTGGTAGCCCTCTTTGGGCCAAGTTTGAGAGCTTTACTAGCAGGGCATATGGATGACCTGAGGCACCTTGGTTTGAGCTATTATTATTCTTTTATGCCCTGTACAGGCAGTGGTTCAGTGGAAATGATGTGCAATTCAGCAGTGGCAGTGATGTGTAGTTGATAACAGTTTGTACAGTGGTCAGATTGCGCAGTGGTTAGTTGACTTGGAATCGTTAGCAATAAGGCTTTGATGAGCAACTTTGTGTAGTGATCAGTTTGGACAATGTTGTGCAGTGTGGTCAGTGGCTGCCAAAATTTGATGGGTTATAGCAGTATCTTCTTTACAGTATTCTTCTATTAGTTCAGAGCACAGGGGGATCCAATCTGAAAATTGTGAAACGTGGTCTGTTGGCTCTTCGTGGTGGTAGGGTGGTGCAAAGAAGGTGATTGGAAACACCTTCAAGTTGTGGCCTAAGAACTCTTCAAGGTCGTAGGGTGGTGCTAGGGCATGTTGTGGGCTGCACAAGGCGTTGTGGCGTCCTTTTAGTTAGGGCTCATAAATTACAGGGCAACAAAGCATCCATCCAACAACAGCTGGTAAACAGAGTGTTGGGGCACTCGTCAGGTTATGACCTAACTCACAGGGCGTTTGTTAAAATTGGCAACTAGGGCCAAACTTCATGTGGGTCACCTTATTCATGGATGATAATATTTTTACTAGATTCCTCTCGTCGAGAGGTGTAGGATTGATCTAAAGATCATCCGTTTCCGGTAAGTATTTATGGAGATATAAATTCATTTTGATTATGGGCAAATTATCAAAGTTGGCCAGCAACTTATGTAGGCTCAGAAGCCCAACAGTCGCATCTATTCAACCCCAACGTTTTGCATATAAATACAAGGAGTATTTTCCTCATTTGCACACTTCACTCTCATCACATCTCTCTCTCTCTTCTGCGCAGAAAAGAGTCTCTTCTCTCTCCTGCGCAAAAAGGACTCTTCTCTCACATGTGTGGAAGGAAGGACGCAAAATTTAGGGCTGCAACTACAGATTGGAAGTTTGACCAGCATTGACCATCATTCTCTCTCTTTGGACTGTGCAGTAGGTGAACCTGACACTCTTTGGAAGGCCACATTTTTTGGTGAAGGAATCAAGGCGATCCGACGGTCGGTTTGCAAGATATTGACTGCCCTAGTTTAGGGTTGATCTAGGGTTTGCTGCTGCTGATGTAAATCAGATTTTTGTACTATTTCTCTCTGCTGAATTATTCAAGATAAAAGAAGATTTGGTCAAACGGTTTCCCCATATTGAGTTTTGTCCCTGTCTAGCTGCCACATCTTGTGTCTCTTGTCTTGGCTTGTTTTCTGTCGATCGTTTAATGTTCTATCTGCACTTTACTTAATGTACATGTGATTGCTAATCTATGGATAATAATAACAAAAATAAGTAAACTGCTCTAAGCATAGAACATACCATAAATTAACATGGTGTCAGAGCTGAGGTGAAGACAAAGCCCAAGCAAGAGCAAGAGCAATCACCGACGAGAAGATTGGCAAGGCTATCCTAAAAGAACTATGGGGTCCTCAACACTCTTCCCCGCCGAAGACAAGCTCCGTGAGAAATCTGACTATCACGGATGGAAGATGTCTCTCGATCTGACTTTAGAAGATCAGGGTGTGTTGGACCATGTGAGGGGCAATATTGTTGAGCCACCATCAAATGCACCCGCTGCGGCCAGGAACAAATGGAAAACCGGAGAAGTCAAAACAAAGAAGATCATTCGAGACTCTATCGATAAGCGCTTGGTGGCCTGTGTTTCTGAGCTGAACACTTCCAAGGAAATCTACGATAGACTGGTGAGTTTATTTAAAGTTGATACAAATCAAGTTCTGTTTCTTAGAAATAAGCCGAAAGAAATTAAGAAGGGCAAAGATGAAAATATGCAAGCGTATTTCTTAAGAATCACCGAGATCAAGAATGATCTCCTATCTATTGGGGAAGTAATTTCTGACAGGGAAATGGCACTCACAACTCTTAGAGGACTACCATCTGAATGGTATGTATTCAGGACTACTCTCCTCAACAATAATGTAATTCCTGGATTTAAGGAATTAATGGCTAGATGCATTCAAGAAGAAGCTAGAATGGAAGAACAGGAAATGCCCACACTTAAAGGTCATCCTGCTGCCTTTTCTTCTCATGCTAAAAGAAGAAACAATTCCGGGGCTAAATCCAAAAGGTGGAAAAGGATGATGTTACCATTGCAATAAACCCTGTCATTATGCAAGGGAGTGTCCTCATAAAAGGAACTCACACCGGGATGATGATCAAAATCCCTCTCAAGGCAATCAAAGAAATGGCAGGTCAAATGGCCGAGGTAAAAGGAGTGTTGGAAATCAAGGAAGAGGACAACCATTCAAGAAGGCAAGAAATTCCAGGTATGAATCTAACACTGTTGACAATAAGCAAGATGAATATTATCTACCAACTACTCTATCTACCTCTGCTCCTCCGAACTCGCTGAGAAATTGGCTTATTGATAGTGGTGCCTCAAGGCACTTCACTGGTTACAAAGAAGTTCTCCATAATCTGATAGAGAAAGAAACCAACCTGGAGATTGTCCTTGGAGATAATATGAAATATCCCGTAAAAGGTGTAGGCAATGTCTCTCTTAAATTGAATCAAGGTAATAAAATCCACCTACAGGATGTATTATGTGTTCCTAATCTCAAAAAGAACCTGGTGTCCATTTCGGCGATGGAAGACAAAGGCTGCAGGTGGCTTTCAGCGATGGCAAAGTACGTGCATGGAAAAACAATATTAAAGATGCCTTCACTCTTGGGTTTCGAGTTGATTCATTATATCAGGTCAGAGGAAGTCCGCTAGATGTCATGTCTTGTGACACATCTCTTCAGTCCGAACTATGGCATTGGAGGTTTTCTCACCTTCACTATAAAGCTCTACCTGATGTAAGAAAAATGGTGCCCAGAATGCCCGAGTTCAGATTAGAGCAAGAAGGTGTATGTCCCGGATGTGCTAAAGGAAAGCTAAAAAAGGGACCATTCCCCTCAAGCCAAAGCAAGACCTTCGATATATTACAGTTAGTTCACTCAGACATATCTGGTATGATGCTTGTGAACTCCTTGGGAGGATATTTATATTACCTCACTTTTACAGATGATTATTCTCGCAAGACTTGGATATATTTCTTGAAAAAGAAGGATGAAGTGTTCTCCTGGTTTCGACGCTTCAAAGCCTTGATTGACAATCAAACCGAAAAGAAGATCAAGATCTTAAGGACTGATAATGGGACTGAATATGAATCTAATGAGTTTCATGACTTTTATAAAGAGGCTGGCATTAAGAGGGAGACTACTACACCATACACAACTGAACAAAATGGTGTGGCGGAAAGGAAGAACCGTACAATTGTGGAAGTTGTCCGTGCTATGCTTCATGATCAAAGACTTCCGAAGTTTCTATGGGCCGAAGCTACAAACACCGCCGTATATGTACAAAACCGATGCCCCCATCAAGCATTGAGTTCCAAAACTCCTGAAGAAATGTTCACCGATAAGAAACCCGATGTATCTCATTTTAGAATTTTTCGAAGCCCTATATATTTTCATGTGCTGAAAGAGAAAATAAATAAATTGGGTGCATCTGGAAAGAAAGGAATCTTCGTGAGCTATAGTGAAAATACTAAGGGCTATAGAATCTATGTAGCCGGTCAAAGGGAAGTCGTGATTAGTCATGATGTCACCTTTGACGAAGATATGGCTCTCAGCAAGGTGAACAATCTTCCTACTGTGAAGAGCTCTCAAGGAGCTGACACCAGGGAACCGAAAGAAAAAGATGATGAAACAATGCCCGATGTAGAAGAACCCATGGATCCTATTGATCCTCCTCCACCAGAGCCTTCCTCTTCTAAGAAGAGGCCTTCATGGCTTAGGGGCACACTTGATGATGCTGAAGGACATGCTACACCCCGAGGAACCTTCCGTGAAAGTAAGAAACCGAACAGGTATCAGGGATACCTAACCATCATGAGCACGATCATTCAAAATGAGCCTTCATCATTCTCAGATGGCGTCAAGCATCAAGTATGGAAAGATGTTATGACTGAAGAATATGAGTCTATTATGAAGAATGATGTCTGGGAAGTGGTTCCCAGACCCCTAAACAAGACAATTGTCACTTCTAAATGGCTTTACAAGATAAAGCATGCAGCTAATGGAAGTACAGAAAAGTATGGTATCAGGGATACCTAACCATCATGAGCACGATCATTCAAAATGAGCCTTCGTCATTCTCAAATGCCGTCAAGCATCAAGTATGGAAGGATGCTATGACCGAAGAATATGAGTCTATTATGAAGAATGATGTCTGGGAAGTGGTTCCCAGACACCTGGACAAGACAATTGTCACTTCTAAATGGCTTTACAAGATAAAGCATGCAGCTGATGGAAGTACAGAAAAGTATAAGGCTTGTTTTGTCGCTCGTGGCTTCTCCCAGAAGGAAGGTATAGACTATGATAAGATATTTGCACCTGTTTCCAGATATACCACCATCCTTTCAATCATAGCCCTTGCGGCTTCACAAGGATGGAAACTACATCAAATGGATGTTAAGACCGCATTCTTGCATGATCCAATCAAAGAAGAGGTCTATGTGGAACATCCCAAAGGATTTGAGATTTATGATCGAAAATCTCATGTGTGCACGTTGAAGAAGGCCCTCTATGGGCTAAAGCAAGCACCCTGAGCATGGTATGAGAGGATCGATAGCTACTTGATGAAGTTGGGATTCACTAGGAGTGAAGCTGATCCCAACCTTTACTTCAAGGTTGAAGATGACAAACCTCTCATACTGGTGTTGTATGTTGACGACCTCTTTCTAATAGGTGCAAACCCTCCCATTCACAAATGTAAGAGGGAGTTGGCTTCTGAATTTGAAATGAAGGACCTAGGACTAATGCACTATTTCCTAGGACTCGAAGTTTAGCAGAAGCCAGGGGAAATCTTCCTATCTCAGGGAAAATATGTGGTGAAGATATTGGAAAGATTTGGTATGGTGGACTGCAAGCCCGTAACTACCCCGATGGAGCTTGACTTCAAAAAGTTAAGCGGTAGTGCTGCTGGACCTGTTTTACGAAATGCCACCGAGTATCGTCAACTCGTCGGAGCATTGATGTTCCTAGTGAACTCTCATCCAAACATATGCTTTGCAGTCAACACGTTGAGTCAACATATGGTTGAACCTCACCACATAGATTGGATTGGTGTCAAGAATCTGTTGAGATATCTTCGTGGCAGAATCACTTATAGGTTAAGATACACTACCGGAGATGTGAGACTACTTGGACATACTGTTGCTGATTGGGCAGGCAGTGTGGTAGATCGTAAGAGCACTTCCGAGTGTTGTTTCTCCTTGGGATCTGCTTCGATATCCTAGATGAGCAGGAAGCAAAAGTCGATGGCTTTGAGCACCGCCAAGGCAAAGTATATTGCCGCTAGCATGGCCTCCTGTGACGCAATCTGGGTGTGAAATCTCTTTAGTGAGCTATTTGGATTTACATTAGATACCACCGTGATTCTATATGACAACCAGAGCAGGATCCATTTATCAAAAAATCTCGTATTTCATGATCGCTCCGAGCATATCGATATCAAGTACCACCATATTCGAGATATGGTGCAACGAGGAGCAATAAGGCTCCAACATATCGGTACAGATGAACAGGTCGCGGACATTCTGATAAAGCCCCTAGGAAACGTCAAATTCCTGACTTTTCGAGAACGACTTGGTGTCGTTCAAAGACACTCCGATGAGGGTCAAGTATGATGTACTGAGCTCCGAAAGCTCCAGGGGGGGCGCAGGTACTTCTTGGAGCGACACATGACCACAGGGTGACTCACCATCCCCTGTTGGTGCACTTGGTACAGGGTAAAAGGTTCAACCTTCCCCTGTGACACCCCGTGGCGACTATGGAACAAGATGATTAGTTCTCCTGTGGGCCTGGATGATGTGTTCTCCATGGTGATTGTGGACAAGATGATTCGCTCTCCTGTGGACAGGATGATTCGCTCTCTTGTGGACAAGATGATTCGCTCTCTTGTGGGACAGGATGATTCGCTCTCCTGTGGACAGGATGATTCGCTCTCCTGTGGACAAGATGATTCGCTCTCTTGTAGACAAGATGATTAACTCTCTTGTGGGACAAGATGATTCGCTCTCCTGTGGACAAGATGATTCGCTCTCTTGTGGGACAGGATGATTCGCTCTTCTGCGGACAGGATGATTAGTTCTCATGTCGAGGCATCCTACCCATGCAGTCTGGGACTCATGGGAAGTACCTCATATCTGATCAATGAGCAATGAAATGAGGATAGGGACCATAGCAGTACCGATGGACGCATCGTTGTACCTACCGTACTCCCTATGCTAGGATGACCTTCATTGATCTGGGATCAATGAGATTGGTTTGGGACTAGTGGGAGTGGTACGCACTCTGAGACTAACTTCGGGTCAGTGGAGGATGGTATGATACATCCTCGATCATTTCTTCTTCTTCACAATTCGAGCAAAGCAGAGCATAGCAGAACCAAGCAAAGCAGAGCAAGAAGGGTCAAGCCATACAAGACAACAGTGCATTTGATGGATGGACAGCAGTGACAGTCCGACAGATTGCAGATGAAGTTCTCCCTAGTTGAGAGGGAGTGTTAAAATTGGCAACTAGGGCCAAACTTCATGTGGGTCACCTTATTCATGGATGATAATATTTTTACTAGATTCCTCTCGTCGAGAGGTGTAAGATTGATCTAAAGATCATCCGTTTCCGATAAGTATTTATGGAGATATGAGTTTATTTTTATTATGGACAAATTATCAAAGTCAGCCAACAACTTATGTAGGCTCAGAAGCCCAACAATCGCATCTATTCAACCCCAACGTTTTGCATATAAATACAAGGAGTATTTTCCTCATTTGCACACTTCACTCTCATCACATCTCTCTCTCTCCTGCACAGAAAAGAGTCTCTTCTCTCTCTTGCGCAGAAAGGACTCTTCTCTCACACGTGTGGAAGGAAGGACGCAGAATTTAGGGCTGTAACTACAGATCGAAAGTTTGACCAGCGTTGACCATCATTCTCTCTCTCTAGACTGCGCAGTAGGTGAACCTGACACTCTTTGGAAGGCCGCATTTTTTGGTGAAGGAGTCAAGGCGATCCGACGGTCGATTTGCAAGATATTGACTGCCCTAGTTTAGGGCTGATCTAGGGTTTGCAGATGCCGATGTAAATCAGATTTTTGTATTATTTCTCTTCGCTGAATTATTGAAGATAAAAGAAGATTTGATCAAAGGGTTTCCCCATATTGAGGTTTGTCCCTGGCTAGCTGCCACATCTTGTGTCTCTTGTCTTGGCTTGTTTTTGTCGATCGTTTAATGTTCTATCTGCACTTTACATAATGTACATGTGATTGCTAATATGTGGATAATGATAAGAAAGATAAGTAAAGTGCTCTAAGCATAGAACATACCATAAATTAACAGCGTTGGATTGTCCTTTTGGTTGCAGCAGGTATTAGGGTGTAGTAGCGTCCTACAGGTTGTAGCCTATGAATTAGAGACTTGACACCTCCTCAATTGTAGCTAAAATCTTGATGTAATTAATTTTTCTTTTAAAGGGAGAAGAAGACAATTACTAAGAAGCATTTCGTGGTTTTTGACTCGGAGGGGGTTTTCCACCTAAAAATTTGTCTGTCAACTGTTTTATCTTCTGCATTGTTGTATGGTGTTGTCTACTATTGTTATATGTTTATGATTATCTGAAGAGAACAATAATATTAATAACTAAAGATTAATTAACGCTCTGAAAAAAATATTAAAATTGTTAATTGCTAAGAAAAATTGATTCACCCCCCTCTAAATATTTCCAACAAATATAACAAAGTTGGGCAGTTAAAATTTATAAAAAGTTGTCCATATTTGTGTACGTGTTGATTTACTGCTATGTTTTGTTCCGCTGTGCAAAGTAATTTGTTGTGATACTTGGATTGGTAGCGTCATTGATTGTAAGGTTCTAACCTAGACTCTAGTATCATGGAAAAGCAGCATTGATACAAATCCCATTGTTTGGGATGATACTGATCCATCCTCGAAATAGGTAGAGGAGACTCACTTGACAAAGTTTGATGATTACAAATAGGTGTCGATGGGTTCAAATGATGATCCACTAGTAGCACCAATCATGGTAGGCACTAATTGTGTTGCTACCAATACCGATGCACATGTCCAGGTCCCTAAGGTATCCAACAAGTCCAAGATACTGGACAGTTTTGTATTTCATGCTAACGATTCCATTTCCAATAGTGCTGATGAGTTTCATCATTGGTCAATTGATCAATCACATGTAGTAGGCTAGTAGCTTGTACCAAGCTGACTTTTGGACTCTAAATTCCACTTAGCGCCTCGTTCTTTATGTATTTTGTTTCAGAAATATATTTCACTTGATGCCATTTTCCTATATTCACATTATACATGAGCAGATTTTGCATATTTGGCCTCTAATGATATTGATTTATATTGATATACATGAGTACATTTTTTAATTAATTATTTTATATTTTATGTATTTTTTAGTAAACTGGTTCATAAACTAAGTCATTGGGTGACTTCAACCGAAGGCTGGTTCTGAGTTATTAAACATTGGAAGAAACAACATATGAATACTCTTTCAAGAAAGGATTAAACTAAAAAAGATAACATATGAATACTCTTTCCAGAAAGTATCACAAGAGAAAAAAAAAAGAGGGAGTCTAAGCAGTTGCAGTCATGAAAATGCACCTTATTAACTCGTATTGGCTTCCCATATAATTTGATCATATTTAGAATCTTGATGGCCTGCAATATTAAAACGATGAGGGATCAAATTTAATGAGAATTGCTTCCCCTACAAACCTTGTAGAAAGCTAACTCTCAAAGAATAAGAGCTTATTTCAAACATATTTAGCATTGTCAAAAGGACACTAGGACCATACTCACATAATCTGCATCTTCTTCACTGCGGAACTCCACAAAGCCATACCCCTGATGAAGACCAGTGACTCTATCTTTTGGCACATATACGTTAACTGCAAAAAGACACCATAATCAAGATTTAAGACAGGATCAGAGCTATCTACTCAAATAAAAATGTGTGTTTGAATACAGCCATCACAATTTTACTTACTAAGATTTATATTTGTTTACAGATGTAAAACCCTCAAGAGTGCAATGCCCTTCCAAACTTACAACTAACCCCAGAGACATGTTAAAAATCAGCATACTGTCATTATGCCAAAATTGTCTTGCCATTAATAGGCTAGCCATTACATTCATGCTCAACTTACTACCCAATATGCAGCTCTCTTCCCATAAAAGTGATTTTGAATCTACTAACAAGTCCCAAATTGTCAAACATCTTAAACAAAAAAAATTCAACTATGCTGTTTTCTGCCATAACATGGATTGCAACCACAATCACAAAGCTGAAATTGCTTTAACAATCACCATGCCAAAAATGCTTCAACATTAGCCTATGTCAATGCACAATTTATTGCATGATAAAAAATTATGTCCCATGAAGAATATTTACCAAAATTCAAATTCCAATTTCCTGGGGCCATATTTCCAATATAATAATCACATAGTTATTTTGTACTTGCTTCTACTCAAAACCATAGCAGCAATAAATGGGAAATTCATGAAAACAAAACATTTGAACATGTTTTTTCTCAGGCAATAATTTAAGCAATTGAAGTCCTTTTCCAATGGGGTTATCATCTAAGTCAGGTGTTTCAAGTTCGAATTCAAATTCAACAACATTGAAGTTCAACAAAAAAATCAACAGTAAAAATTTTATAATAAAATTCAGCATTAAATTCAACAAGGTATAAAATTTGATAGTTAAAATATATGTTTATTTATGTAAGTGAAAACTAATCTAATACATTAATTATTTATAAAGTGCTCTAAGAATATGCTATGAATTATAGCTCAGATAGGAACTTTCACATATGTTCAGTGTGACCATGCAACAAGTCAAGATATTTTTGATAAAGTCATTTTCGAAAAATAATTCTATATTTTAATTCACTTGGTAAAAATGTGAAAATTTTAGTTTTAGTAGTTGAGTCAAAAATTGTACATAGACTAAGAGTAATCTTAAAAGTAGATTCTCCACTAAAACTACAATGATCAGGCACGGTAGAGGGTCGAGGCTATTACACACACTTGAGCAGATGAGCAAGAGAGAGAGAGAGAGAGCTGGCAGTCAAGGAAAAGACATTAGCGGGCAGCATGCAGTATGACACAGTGGTCCGTACAGTTCCATACAGGTCAATACAGTTGTACGAACAAATCATACAATCTGTCTTATAGATCATACCGCAGTTTTCTGCTATTTCTAGGTTTTAAGCAAGCTGTACAAGCTCAGTTAAAGTGTTTTTTGGCATCCGTGCATGGTGTTTTTTGGAGCAGTATATGAAGGTTTCCTTGTTAGTTTTTTTGATGGAATGAAAAGCTAATTTGAAGTGATTACTACCCATCTATGTTGCACGAAACTTCTAGGAACCCGGCATTTCGGGACATACCCATAACCAAAACTCCAAAACTTGACTGAAACTCGACCATCATGTAATCATCTATGAGAGTTAATATAGACTTGGTTTTTCTTCTAAATTCTCATCTATAGGTCTTATTTCCTTTTTTCTTCCAAGATATTGTGTTATTCACTTATTTATAAATTTCTTTTATATACATAAACATATATGACATTTCAAACGACGTTTCGGTTAACGTTTCCATTTTTGCAAGGTGACATTTCTAAACGTATCCGTTTCGAAAACTCTGAAACGTTTCGGCACTTCGTGCAACTTAGCTACCTATGTGTGTGAGAAATTAATTTTGTTATGCGTCCACTGTATTTTCCAGCGATCTGTGAATTGATACATGCTCACATTTTCATTTTTGCTATTGAGTAAATTCAAGATCTGATTTATTTAATAAAGAAGCATATGACAGCAATCACCTAGGGTTTGGAAAATTACATGGTAACATAGCTACTTTGGTTAAATGATTGAAAATAACAATTTGTGTGCAGATCAAAGATAGCCTCAGCTCCCAGGACATACTGGATGGTGCCTCTAATTTTCTATCTTGGAAAGTCAGGTTTACTTTCTTGTTGGAAGAGAACGATCTGTGGGACATCGTGAAAGATGCAGCGACACCACCAACAGATCCGTACCATTGGGCAGCACACAACAAGGACAAGGTAAAACCCAAGGGGATAATCATGGATGCCATTAAAGATCACTTGATTTCTCACATATCTGAGAAGAACGCTGCTCAGGAGATCTTCGAAGCACTAGTAAGCCTCTACTACAGTGAGAATGTTAACAGGAAGATGAGTTTGCAAAACAAACTCTGATCCATAGAGGCAACCAGATCTGACACCATTACCAGTTACCTAATGAAAATCACACGGATTCGTGACCAACTTGAAGTAGTCAAGGAGAAGGTGGAAGATGCTGAGTTGGTAAACATGGCACTGATTGGATTCCCAGTTTTGTGAGATACATTTGTCCAATGTGTTTGTTCTCGTGAGAAACTTCCCAATTTTGAAATACTTTGGGGTAGTTGTATCTAGGAGGAAACTCGAAGCTCGAATGGAGTGAAAGGCTAGCAAGAAGGATGGTGACTAGGTCCTAGCCCTATTCAATCAGATGAAAAAGGGCAAATGAAAAGGTTCCAATAAGGGTAAAGGGAAAGAGTAAGGAGTCAACCTCACAATCAAGAAAGAAAGACTTGAGTAAAACCTTATGCTTTATTTGTCATTAGTTTGGACATTATGCATCAAAGTGTCTAGAAAAGAAGAACGACAAAGGGAAGCAACAGCAAAAGCAGGTACCAGCCACAGCAAAAATTTAGATGAAAAAGTTTGCTGTCAAGTTTGAAAAAGAATTCTCATTGGTATCTTGCCTTTCTACCAGCATTGTTCAAGGACAGTGTGGTATGTGGACAATGGGGAATCTAGCCATATGACATCAGCCTGACAGTGGTTTTCCAGTCTAACAGCGTGGGACTTGGGAGTATACGTTGAGCTTGGTGATGATGCAAAGTATTCAATCGTAGAAGTTGGTTCTATTTCCTTCTAGCTCAAGTCAAGTAATTTGTTAATGACGTGTTATTTGTTCCAGGTCTAGTGAAAAAATTGCTTCTAGTTTTGGTTATGGAAGATATGGGCTTTGTAGTAGAGTTCAAGAAAAGACGAGTCTTTATCAGGCTAAGAGAATCTAGCCCAAAAGCAGCACAAGTGATTGGGGTTAGCAAACCAATTTGTACAGGTTACAGGGTGAGTCTGTTCGAGCCCCGGTTCATAGCAGTAATAGCCTGTCGAAATTATGGCACAAGAGAATGGGGCACCTGCATTATAAACCATTGTCTATTCTAGGGGAGATAGTCATAGGACTTCCAGATTTCAACATCAAACAACAAGGAGTATACAGAGGGTGCGCGCCTGTCAAGCATGCCAAGGCCTGCTTTCCCAAGCAGCAAACACAAGTTTTTGGAGATTGTAGACCTAATTCATTCAGATGTTGTGCAAAGATATCATAGCATCAATTTTGGGAGGTATGTACTATGTTTCCTTTATTGATGAACACAAGTCTTTGGAGATTCTAGACCTAATTCATCCAGATGTTGTGGAAAGATGTCATAGCATCAATTTTGGGAGGTATATGCTATGTTTCCTTTATTGATGATTTCTCTCACAAATCGTGAATTTATTTCTTGAAGACAAAGGATGAGGTGTTCAGCAGATTTTAAGAGTTCAAAGCTCTTGCTGAGAACCAGATAGGAAAGAAGATCAAAGTTTTGAGATCAGATAATGGGGATGAGTGTTCCTCCAACGATTTCAAGAACTTGTACAAGCAAGCAGGAATCAAGAGGGAGCTAGCAACATCGTAAAACCCACAGCAAGATTGAATTGCAGAGCAAAGCAATGTATCCATCATAGAGACTACTAGGGTTGACTGGGACTTGCCCATGTTTCTTTGGGCAAAGGCATGCATCACAGCAGTCTACATCCTAAACAAGTGTCTGCACAGAATCTAAGAGGGCAAGACGCCAAAGGAGGCATTCACTAGTATAAAGCCATAGGTCACACAACACAAAGTTTCCAGTTTAGTAAGTCAATCTTCAAGTGAGGAGAAGGAGACATTAGTCCCTTCTGATTCTGTCAGGAGACCTCAATGGTTTCAAATAGACATTAAGGGATGTTGAGGAGTATGTTGAGGCTACTAAGAGCACATTCAAGGAGAGCGGTCCTCCGAAGAACTTTCCCAACTATATGGCATTGATGCGCACCATCATTGATTCAGAGCCCTCTAGTTTTTAGGATGCAGCAGACAAGCAAAAGCAAGTATGGTGAGAAGCCATAGTGGAAGAGAACACCTCCATCATAAAAAATGGTGTTTCGAACATAGTGCCAAAACCAAAAGGGAAATCAATTGTGAGTTCCATGTAGGCATGTTGCAAATGGCAGCATTGAGAAATTCAAGACAAGGTTTGTCACGAAAGGGCTCTCCCAGAAAGAGAGAGTGGACTATGATGGGACTTTTGCTCCAACTGTCGACTACACTTCTATTAGAGTTGTTATGTCTATTGTCCTGGTTATGGAATTGAGGATACATCAAATGGATGTGAAGACAACGTACCTTAATGGGATCATTAAGGAATAAGTGTACATAGAGCAACCAGTGTTGCGAAAATCACGATATTATCGGCAAATCGCGATTTTTTGAGTTTGCCGATATTATCGCCTGATTTTTACGTTAATTTTTTTTCACAAAAAATCGCGATTTTTTCGTAAAAATCGCGATCCTTGGACAAAAAAAATAAATAAATAAAATATATATATATATATATATATATATATATATAATATTTTTTTTCTCCGATTTTTTGATGAGGAGGAGTTGCAATAGGAGGAGGAGGTGACACAACCTACCCAGGCTACCCCTGTCACCAGTAGAGGACGTGGTCTACCTCCTGTAGCTCCTAGTTCTTCAACTTCTAGAGCACAGCGGAGTCTGCTACCAACTTCACCGGCATCTACATCTAGAGGAAAAGGGAAAGCTATTGCATTTTCTCGCAAGAGGGGCAAAGGACATCAGTAATATTAGACTTTAGTTATTTGGTTCATTTCTTTGTATATGACATTATGACTCATGATATGAGATAGATTATTATATTTTTGGTTGATATTTTGAGGCTAAGTTGGGACTCAGTAGTCAGGACTTACTATTCAGGACATGGTTCACTGTTATGTGTGATGTAGCACTAGAAATGATATTACACATCTTATATATCAGTTGTTTTATCATATTTATGTGTCAATGTATTTATTTTATGTTGTAGATGCTTTAGATATTAAAAAAATTGAAAAAATTGAATATTTTTGTATTTTACAGTTTTTTCCCGATTATTTCCCAATTTTTACGATTTTTTCCGATTTTTTCCCCTCATCGATAATAACCCGATAACGATAACTGCAACATTGAGAGCAACCTCAAGGCTTTGAGGTAATTGGGAAGGAGTCCCATGTTTGCAAGTTTAAGAAGGCCTTACACGGACTTAATCAAGCATCGAGCACATAGTATTTCAAGATCAATGGATACTTGCTTATTATGGGCTTTACCAAAAGCATAGTTGCGCATATCGCAATAATATTGAGATTATCGTGGTATTATCACAAAATCACACTTGCCGATATTATTGTCTCAAATTATAGCAATAATTTGCCCAGTTGAAATTATCACGACAATTTCAAAATTATCCTGATCAAAACGAAAATGATCGCCTTGCTACTGGAAAAGACGATATAAAGTTCTAGTTTGGGTTTTTTAGGATCATTTTTCTTTTGGTGAGATTGAGCTCTAAGGGTTGTGTGAGTCTTGTGACCATTTTTCATCAAACAAACAAGGGAAAATCCATAGTTTTATTTGCCATCAACCGAGCACTTTTGGATTGGAGACTTACTCTAATATACCATATCCATATTTCCATGTATGTAAAAAAATTGTCTTCCTTTTCCTTGTTCTCCAAGATTAGTACAAATTTAGAGTCTGCCTCTTCTTACCCTTTTTTAAATTTCTACATTTGTTCTATGTCGTAGGACCAAAATTTAAAAATTTAAAATGGCAAATCCATTGGACCAAATGTGGAAGTATCGTGAACCATGTGAGGGTCATAATAGAACAAAGTTGAGTTGCAAGCTATGTGGAATGGAATTACCCGTTTGGATCTTGTTTTCTACTCATCCACGAATCATAGCAGATCCCAATCTAAAACATCCACATGTAGTGCTTCTTCCATCAGTATCACTGCCACCCCAATTGGAATCGGTAAAACCTGTTAACTTGACTTCCTTTCCATCATATTTTTAGCAGTGATGTATAGTGCCACATAGATATCTCAAAATATGCTTGGCAGTTATCCAATGGTCATGATGAGGCTCCAACTAAAATTGACTAAGAACATTTACGGCAAAACATATATCAGGTCTTGCATTTATCGGGTACATCAAAGAACCCACCAACTTACGATAGCTAGTAGGATCGACGAGACTAGAGTTGGAACTTCTCAACTTCTTGAGATTAGTGATCATGGGAGTAGTCATAGGTTTGGAATCCATCATACCGAATCTCTACAATATCTCGATTATGTATTTCCCTTGACCCAGATATATTTCGCCAGGCTTCTGCCAGACTTCCAATCTTTAATTTCAAATCTTTAATTTCAAATTCTGCTGCCAGCATCTTCTTGCAATCTTGTATTTTGTGCTCCACACCTATAATAAACAAATCATCCACATATAGTAGAATAATGACTGGTTCATTGTTCACCACCTTGATGTAGAGGTTTGGATCTACAAAACTTTTGACGAACCCAATTCTTAAGAGATATGCATCCATTCTTACATACATGCCCTAGGAGCATGCTTCAAGCCATATAGGGCTTTCTTGAGTCTGCAAACATGTGTGTCCTTACTATTTATCTCAAAGCCTTCCGATGTTCAATGTATACTTCTTCATCGATGGTTACATTCAAAAATGTCGTTTTTACGTACATTTGATGAATATTCCATCCCATTGTAGCAGTGAGTGAAACCAAAGATCTTATAGTAGTATATCATGCAGTAGGTGCAAAGGTTTCTTCATAGTCTATACCTTCCTATTGAGAAAAACCCCTCGCAAGGAATCTAGCTTTGTATTTGTCAATACGTCCATCAATAGCATGTTTGACTTTGTAAATCCATTTTGAAGTGACAATTGATTCGTCACTAGGTCTAAGAATGATTTCCCAAACCCCATTCTTCATGATGGATTGATATTCTTCTTGCATTGCCTTCTTCCATTCTTGATGAGCAGCTTCTTCAAATGTAGTTGGTTCAGCTTCTATTAATTTTATCATATATGTTGCATATCCTAAATATCTCTTTGGTCTTTTGCTAAAAGTTCCTTTATTAGCTCCATGTCCTTCGGCATTTTCAAGAGTAGCTTTTAATACCTACTTCTTTACAATATGCAACTATTTCTTTTGAAGTGTATTCCCCACATTGTCAAATCTCAAAGTTTTAATCTTTCTTTCGATTACGGTTTCCACTTCAAATCTAAACTCCTTGAAATTTTCAAATACTTTGTCCTTAGTCTTGAGAAGGTAGAGCCATGTCTTTCTAGAGTGATCATCAATGAAGGTCACATAATAAAGATGGCCTCCAAGAGATTTATTAAACACAGTCCCACACACATCGGAATGAATGAGGTCTAATATTTCTTTAGACCTTTTATCACTGCTTGTAAACGGTTTCCTTGTATTTTTCCCCCAAGCACATCCCTTACATACTCCTTCACAATCTTCCTTGATGTTGGAGATGCCATTTACCATTTGATTAAGAGAGGGAATGATCTTGTAGTAATATGCCCATATCTTCTATGCCATAGTTCGATAAGATTGATCTCCATGTGAACCAGGGCTTGAGGAGATGGAGTTATGACTCAATATAACCTTCCTTCACGTACTCCAACAACTTTTGCCTTATCAATGCTTGAATCCTTTCCCCAAACCAGTACTTTTTCATCTACAAAGACAACCCTATCTCCTTTACCTTCTAAACAAGAAATTGAAAGTAAATTCTTTTTCAAACCTGGAACATAGAGTATATTGTTGAGATGTAGCTTTGCTCCATTTTAAAGCTTTAATGATGTAGATCCCAGACCCTTGACTGCATAACTGTTGTTGTCTCCTAGCTCCACTGCATGAGATGATGGTTCCTTTGATAGAGTATGAAGTTGTCCACTTTTTCCTGTCATATGCCTTAATGCTCCACTATCAATGATCCATGCATTGTCATCATCAAGAGTACCTGTAAGTGCAGCCAAGAACCCTTCGCTTTTGACTTTCTTAGAGAGGTTGTAGATGATCCTTCCAATCCAACTTCTTGCAATTCTTATAATATTGTATCCCATCTTCAAGTAACTTTCCATAGAGGGAGTAACCTTATCTTTTAAGCCAACAAAGTGATCTCCAACCTTCTTTGACCTTTAGCTCTGATACCACGTTGAGAAACCAATGCTGGTAGACATTAGGATTTGATTCCTCTTACTCTATGTTGCACGGGTACCCGCACCCGGGGGTGGGGTTCTCGAACCCGTCCCGGGTTCCCGCACCCAAGTGTCGGATTTGGGTACGGGTTCTTCCCAGACGAACCCAGAAGAACCGGGTTCTTCCATGAAGAACCGGGTTCTTCAAAAAAAAAATTGTGTTCTTTTCCTTTAACGGGTTCTTGGGTTCTTGGGTTCTTCGGGTTCTCGGGTTGAGTTCTTCGGGTTCTTTGGGTACTTCATTAAAAAAACTATATTAAAAATTTAATTTTCAAATAATATTTTTTATTGAAATTTAAAAAATAACTTATAACAAAGGTAAAAAAAACTTTAAAAACCCTAAATCTTTAAGACTTTATCTCTTTATGAACGCACACAAGCAAATATCTGATACGTGATTATTGATTTCATTTAACTTTTAAGTTTTTTCCATTTGGTTGAGGCTTGAGCCATCCCTGTTTACCATTTCCGACGGCAGTGGGCAGCTTCAGCAGCAGTGGGCAGCTTCAGCGGCAGTGGACAGAGCAGCTTCAACAGCAGTGGTATTTACAAGTTTTCGTTTTCAATTTTATTATTCCATGAAAAAATTTCACAAGACCCGCGTGTGAAAAATATAGGTGCATTATATTACACATTTGAACAGTGAACACCCACAGGGGTTCAACTACATTAAGCAGAATTGTCGGAATGAATGTCACAATTTCTTGCTGTTTTGGACTATCTGCAACATGAGCCACAACTGTCAGTCCACTTTTATACACTCAATTTGCCTCCTACAGCTGCGGCATAGTCCCTCCTCCTTGTTGTTGTCAAACACTGAGCTGTAGGGCTTGATTCATGCCACTGTTTACACAAAACAGCTCACTGTTCACTAAGGAACAGACCTCGGCCTCCCTATGCAGACTCCTGTACCCAACCGAAGCCCTAAACAGAGATGACAATGCCACAAACTTACCTCTACTCAGCCCAGACTTGTTAAATTTTTAATTTTTTATACTATATACTATAATATGAGAAGTATACGTTTCAGTTCTTTTAACCTGAAATAGTTGCAATTAGATTAATAAAGCGCAGAAAATCTTCATCATTTTTTGCATTAATGAATGGCATTACATAAATGCATTCATACACTGAATATAGCTCTGTGCTATTCTTTACAATATAAACCGTTCAGTGAGAATGTATTTCAAATTTTCAACTCAATCATCTACACAACATTCAAGCCAGTTCATTATCTACCCTCTAACAATGGTGTTGCTTGCCCTTGCAATGTAATTTCACCATGGATCAACAAAATCCAATTAAATGGTTCAGAATTTGTTCAGGAAAAACAGTTCATAGTATATATATTTTAATTTTTGAAAAATTGAATCATTACATTTGTCATTAACATATAAATTCTGTGGTTTTTTTTAGGCTTGTGGCTACATTAAAGTATAAATTATGGTTGCTGGCAACATATATTTCATTGTTGTCCCACCAAACACACAAGGCAACCCAATAAAATAAAGTTTAAAATGTTGAGTCTTTGAGAACTCAGAATACTTTATAATTTATTAATTAAAAATTTATAATTTATAAAATATAATTATTAAAATTTAATATTATTATATTACACGACGAAACCACACACCCTGTTTCCAAAAATGCCGTCCCCGTCCCCGCACCCACGTTTCCTGGCAACATAGCTCTTACTTGATAATTACTTGTGAATTATGTTGGCATCTTTTACTTCTTTATTAGATTATCTTTCATCAAGCAACTACCAAATTATGTATGTGTGAAGATCACAAGAACAAGAGACACAAGATGTAGGCACACAGCCAAGGAAAAATCCGAAAAACCCCTATAAGGGGAAAACCCAATCAAGAACTCTTCCTTCAATAATTCAATTCAAGATGAAATGTTTCCAGACTTCTTAGACATGGAAAAAGACCTCCTCCAACCACCAAGTCAGTCATTCCTCCTTGTAGATGTCCTTTACTCAACCTTCCAAGTGACAGCTCTTCAAAGTGCAGCGTCATATCAGAATTTCGACTGCAATAGCAGATTTTCGGCCCCCAACTTCAGCTCAATATCTTCGCACTTGTGAGAGAAAGGTAGCCCAAAAACTTGATTTTCCTCTTCCCAGTTTCTCTCCTCCTTCTCCTACAACTTCACACTCTTTTCTAGCTATTGCTTCTTAGAGATCAAACTTGTTGATGATGCTCTCCAAATGAAGTCAAAATGCTCAATATATAGGCTTCTTGCGAGGTTGAATTGCCCTAATCCACACCGACTAGTTGAGGGCAGGGCCGACTTGGTGTGTAGGTGACAAATTACTTTTTTGACTTACAAATAATTATTTTTACATGATACAAAAGCCCAAGAAGGCTCTAATAATAATGACAAAGACTCTAACGACTCAAGACAAAACCTAGAAATCCTCAATGGAGACTTTGACCTAGAAAACATTGGCCCAAGCATGAAACCCAAGCTTTAATAAGTCATTTTCTTTAATAATAAAATTTTCTTTTGACAAGTCAATTATGAAGACCAAAGCAAGTTACATTCTTCAACATTTATCTCCTATCAATTTCAGTGGTGAGAGATTCCTCCCTAGTTGATAAACATCAGTTTTATCTTGGTTTTTCATTTGTCTCTATTATGGCATAGCAAATATCACTTTTGTCTGAGATTGTCGATTAGCATCTCAAGTTTTGAAGACCAACAAGGGGAAGATCTAAAGCATTCTATTAATATTTATGGGCAGTCAAGCCCCTTGGGCGGTTAAATTTTGGAATCCACAAAAGCGGCAACAAAATTGAAGAATGATGCCAAGAAAGGCCACTCGACGTAGAGAGACAGTATTTTGTGACGCAGACGTCTTCCTGTGCAAGCCAAGCGAAGGCCACTCTAGCCAATTCGAGGGATTCTACAAAGAATTATAGTTAATTCTATTATAAACTAAGGGTTTTGGGGCAATCCTTGGATGGTCCAGAATTCTAGAAGCAATTTGGTAACTGGTCGAGAATCTTAAAGTGGCTTTGTGGTGATCCAAACCTTCTGCGACTAAGCAAGGCTTCTAAGATCGTGACCATGGCAAATCGAACGCAACTCATGAATTTTCTTTGTAATCATCCTACTCGAGCTATGAAATACTACCCGCATTATATTCTTACTGACCTGAAGCTCTTAGGGTTAGTTCCTGCGGCAAGACGGAACGACAGAAATTTCAGCAGTCGACACAAGCTAAGATTAGTCATGTTTACATGGAAGCTTAGAGAAGAGTTCTAGCAAAATTCCCCTAGGATTTACATTTGGGAAACAAGTCGAACACCAATTAGGGCTTTCTGCATTATCGAATTTTGGACTATCTTTGTTGCATGTAAATTAGATCATGTGTGTATTTGTGGGACCATCATACTATTGAATGAACTGAAGTGGGCCTGAGTAGAATTAATTATATTTATCATTGCGATGAATTATTGACTTTAAGTTGTGAATAACATATGTTATTGTGAGTTAAAGTTTGTTAGCTAGCCATCTTATGCTTATGAAGATGCCAATGTCATTGCACACTATTTATATTTGTTGATGACATAAAAATTTAAAACGAATTGAAACCCTAGGACACAAAAAAAAGGGAAAATTCCCCTAGTACATTACGATGGTACTTGTATAATTATGTGACAGGTCAACAAAAAGCATGTGGAGCAAATGGTTTGTACCTTGCAGAGCATTGTTATGATACCACCTACCATTTATCCATTGGGATGACGCCTTTCAAAGCATTATATGCTTATGATGCACCATCCTTTGTCAACACAATTTTTAGAGACAACAAGGCACCTATTGCCAAAAAAATGAATACAGGACAGTCAGGGCATTCTCAGGGCACTCAAGGAAAACATGCAAGTTGCTCAAAATCGGCAAAATATATTCGCAGACGAGCATCGAACAAAACGCAGCTTTGAGGTAGGAGCCTTGTTTTCTTGAGATTGCAACCTTATAGGTAGTCTACACTCAAGTAAAGTGGCACAGAAAAGTTGAAGCCTAGGTTTTATGGGCCTTCCAAAGTTCTCCGAAAGATAGGTGAAGTAACATATGAGTTAGATCTACCAAGGGACAGGTTCCATGTGTCGTGCCTCAAGAAGGTTGTGGGACAGCAAGGCACCACCTCTATTGAATTGCCACCATTAGACGAAGGACAACTAGAACCAATTTCGGAGACAATCATGGCCATGCAAGCAAAGAATTTAAGAGGAAAAGTAATTCCATGATACCTTATCAAATGGAAGAATCTATTAGCAGAGGACGTGACACGGGAAGGAGAACAAGATTTGCAGCACCTGAATCTGCAATTGCTTGAGGGCAAGCAATTTCGAGCAACGAGGACTGTAATGTCCTCTCTAAATTGAGGATGAATGAAGGACGTAATAGCCTATCAATCCTCGGAGGCTACAGTCCTCAATAAAGGGGAAAACCCCAAAATATCCAATTATGGGTGAGTTTGGGGCAGCTGGGCAAAGAAACACAAAATTCGGGTTTGGAGTAAAATTTACTCAATTAATTAAGCAAAAGAGGCCCCCTAGGAAATCTATAAATATAAGAGGATTGAATTCATTTTGGATCATCAAGCGTGGATTAACTCGTTTGTTTTTTGAGCATTAGCTCTAAGCGTTTTAAGACCCCTTTTCTCTCCAATCAATTTCGGTGGTAAAAGATTCCATCCTAGTTGATAAACAGAAGTTTTATCTTGGCTTTTCATTTGTCTCTATTCTGGCACAGCAAAGATCACTTATGTCTGAGATTGTCAATTAGCATCTGAAGTTTTGAAGACCAACAAGGAGGGGATATAAAGCATTCTATTAAAAAAATTCGACAGTCGAGCCCCTTGGGGGGTTAAAGTCTGGAATCCGCAAAAGTGACAAGAAAACTAAAGTTTGAGGCCAAGAAAGGCGACCCGAAGTAGAGAGATAGTATTCTGTGAAGTAGAGTCTTCCTATGCAAGCCAAGCGAAGATCACTCTAGCCAGTTTGGGGGATTCTACAAAGGATTATAGTTAATTCTATTATAAACTAAGGGTTCTGATGCAATCTTGGGATGTTCCAAAATTTTGGAAGCAATTTGGTAACAAGCCGAGAATCTTAAAGTGGCATAGTGATGATATGAACCTTCTACGATGTTATCACTCAAGAAAAATAGTTTAAATTCTGAACATCAATTTTTTCTTGAAATTTGTCAAAAGGTTGGTGTCAGTTTTGGGCCTAGTCTTTTCATCTTGTTTTAGAGTCTTGTTAAGAGTCTGGTTAGTATGTCAAATGGGGTCAATTCTCTGTTGTAGTCCATCACTGGTCTCACACCGCACCTAAGTTCCATATGCCAATCCTATTTCAAAGTTCATAGCGCACAAACCTCGGTTTAGGTGATTTCGTAGCGGAAAACACCGATTTTGCACTAACTGCGCTACGAAATGGGGAATTCGTGCTGATCCACAGCACATCTCACCCCAGCTGTCATATTTTCTGCAAGAATTTTACGGGAATAACATGTGCAAGGTCTTACATGTCGGTCTTGACACGTGTTCTGTAGCCTTCAAATTTGATTCTTGCCTGTACTATTCAAATCGAGATTTCCATCCAAAACCAAATTTGAAAATTCTCTATTAAGACCGAAACTTCTGATTCTAGTTTCGATTTGTGATCTATCTGGCAGTATGACTTCTGGGAAGAATGGGCTCTTGTCACTTTCCTTTGTTTCTAATTTGCAAAATGTCTTGAAGAACAGAAAAATCGGAAAGGCACAATGCTCGGAGCAAATTGCAGTAGCTCGAAAATTGAGGGGTTGCTTTCAGAAATCAGTATTGCATCACATTCTAGTCCCCAGGCTTCAACATTAGAATACCAACATATGGTTACAGATCTTCATTCTTCCAGAAGATTAAGGAAGACATTCCGCCATGATGTAAAAATGCTAGATTTCTTTCATCCAGAAAAGGTTCTAGCAGAATGCAGTGGAGCTAAAGACAACACGGACCGAGAAGATATCCAGTCACATTATAGAGCAGAACTTAAAGAGGCATCTGTGGATGCGATGGAAAATAGTAGATTGACTGCATCTGAAAAGGATTCAAGAGAACAACATCACGAAATACTACGTGTGTCAAACCAGGGTAATGTGTCACCGTCTTGTCTTGGGGAACATTCTCATCATGGTGGCCATCTAGCAAGTTCTAGTTTGGTAAATCACACTGGTTTGCCCCATACTCTCGTGAAACAAAATATTGTAGGATCCATGCAGCATTCCGCAGAGAATATAACAGTGAAGACAAGGGTTGACCATTCTGGTAAGAGTGCTTCTTCCAGTTTACAAAAGAAGATAGATATGGCTTATGTGCTATCCCTGCCTTGGATCCGCCGCTGGTGTCCCTCGTATCAGATTAAATCCTCTGTATTTGAGATACATTGTGGTTCAGCGGCTACGAGGGGAATTAATCTTAAAAGTCTTTCAGTGAAAACGATACCAAGTGCTGCTGCAATGGCCATTGTTGAGCTTGCTTCCCAACAACTGCATTCTTGTAAACGGCAAAAGAAATGGATCTCCAGAGTCTAGAACGCAGTGGGTTTTACAGCTTCAGAACTGTATTACTCTTGTTATTTCTTTGGGTATTTTTGAAATGACACTGTTGTACTTTGAATACGCAAATTTCAATGCAACTGGAATCAGGTCCACAGGTATTACTATTTGGGCTGTTACATTTGGTGCTGTCAAGAAAACCATATCCCGACTCATTATCTTGGTTGTTTCAATAGGCTATGGTGTAGTAAGGCCCACTCTAGGAGGTCTTACTACGAAGGTGCTTCTTCTAGGAGCAACGTTCTTCCTGGCATCTGAGTTGCTTGATCTTGTGGAGAATGTGGGGTCCATCAAAGATCTATCAGGAAAAGCCAGATTGTTTCTTGTTCTGCCAGTTGCAATTGTGGATGCTTTCATCGTTATTTGGATTTTTACTTCTTTGTCTAAAACATTGGAGAAACTTCAGGCAAGGAGGTCGCTTGCTAAGCTAGACATTTACAGGAAGTTCACTAATGCATTAGCAGTCGCTGTATTTGTTTCCGTGGCATGGATTGGATATGAGCTGTATTTCAAGGCAACTGATCCGTTCAGTGAGCGTTGGCAGAGTGCATGGGTTATAAGTGTATTTTGGCATGTTCTTTCATTTGCTTTGCTTTGTGTCATATGTGCACTTTGGGCTCCATCTCAAAACTCCACTGGTCCTCCAGTATATGATCAAAATCCAGTGAGTAGCATTAACGTTATTGGGCCAGAGGAATTATTAATAGAAAATGAAAAGGGAAGGAAATTTAATAATGCAGAAAAGCCTGAGGGGAAGGATTTTCAAATTGGACAGTTGACAGAGAAATTTGCTTCAGACATTGGTGTTAGAAATGATGAAAATATGGGCAAGATGAGGCTTCAGAATAGTTTGAAGGATAAGTCAGAGGTGGATCTTTGTGGAAAATTCATAAATAAAAAATCAGCAGGAGCTTTTGGCATACTTGAACAGGTTTTTGGCAATGGTAACTGTCTCACTTCTGATTCAGATATTAAAAGACAAGACAAATCCGGTGCTCTTTTTTTCAGGCAATGAAGTTGAAGATAAGGTATACAAACAGAGTAGAGTCTAAGACTGTGTTTTTGAAATTACACAGCAGTTTCGTAGCGCGCTACGAAACTGCTGTAGCTACATGTTACAATTGAGCCGATCAATTATGATTGACAAATCAGCAAATCTTTTTGAAAGGTGTTGTCTTCACACATGAAAAGGTGGCCAGCACATCATGGATGTGGCAGTCTGCTCTATTTTGGGGTAATCAAAAGATAAAGGATAGACTTCGTTGGATCCGAACATGATAAAGCAGACTAAAGACCGATACACAGGGACAGTTTCATATTTTTCAGGGTATTGGAAAGGATGTGTCATTAAAGATCAAACATGGAGCGTTGAACATCCATTACAGCCAAATCGAAAGAGGACCAGGTGTCAAAGAACAAGGAGAGGCCATTATGCATGGAACATGGAGTTAGAGTCATAGTTAATTTAGAACTCTTTAAAAACTCCAGTCAGCACTTTAGTTGTATTTATTAGTTAGTTCAATAGCTGATAGGTGTCAGTAGAGGTAGTTATCGACTCCCCTCATGCTGGAGGAGGAAGCTCGAATTAGTTAGAATAAGGATTCTATATATAGCTGAAACAGCAATGTAATAAGGGTTGGAAATTTTATAACAGAGTATTGTTTTGGCTTATGTAAAGACAGAGTTCAGTAATATAATTTGGCTGCTTTTCTTCTCAGGATTCATGAAGGATTTCTATGTTCAGAATGTATGATTTTATCTTTTCCTTAATGTCTTTTACAGTTGCATGGGTGTACAATCACTCAGAATTCACTGATTGTGCTCTGATTTCCTGTGTGCATTTATGAGCTGTGGTTCCATATGTGTTGTGTTCTGAATATTCAAATGCTAAGTGCCCTGACTTCTATGTAAAGGCAGTACTATTGTTTACTGAAGTGTGATTGACTCCATAGGCCCAATGGAAACTTATGAAATGTTTGTCCAGCCTTTATATTTGTCACTGTTATGTCACAAGAGTTAGCCATCTTATTCTTAACCAAAATCAATAACCCTTTGAGAGAGCCCTCTCAGGCTAAGGAGGCTAAGCCTTAGTCAAAAGATTGGTTTGAAACAGTTACTTGAAGTCTTCCTGGTTTGCAGCCTTCTAGGGCCTGATTTTGAGATAACATACGACTAAGCAAGGCTTCTGAGATCATGATCGTGACAGATCGAAGGCAACTCACGAATTTTCTTTGCAATCATCCTACTCGAGCTATGAAATACTACCCGTGATCAATTCTAACTGACCCGAAGCTCCTGGGGTTATTTCCCGCGACAAGACGAAAGGGCAGAAATTTCAACAACCAACAAAGGCTAAGATTAGTCGAGGTTTCATGGAATTTTAGAGAAGGGTTTCGACAAAATTCACGTAGGATTTACATTTTGGAAACAGGTTGAACATCAATTATGGCTTTCTGCATTATCGAACTTTGGATTGGCGTTGCTGCAGGTAAATTAGATCATGCATGTATCTATAGGACCATCATACTATTGAATGAACTGAAGTGGACTTTGGTAGAATTAGTTATACTTATCACAGTTGTGAATAGCATATGTTATTGTGAGTTGAAATTTGTTAGCTAGCCATCTTATGTTTGACACGAAAAAAAAAAAGGAAAATTGCCCTAGTATATTACATTTGAACATGTTTTTTTCTTAGGCCAAATTTCAAGCAATTGAAGTCTTTTTCAGTGAGGTTATCAAGAATACTTGCCAGTGTACCTAGATTTCTGTAAAATATAAACTAAATAATAATATTCAATACTATCTCTGGCTCCCAAAGAAAAAGCAGCATCCAATCATTATGCCAATACTGCCTCACCATTATTAGGCTTACTGTTGCATTCATACCCAACTTACCACCCAATAAGCAATTTTCTTCCCATAAGCCCCAAATTGCCAAATATTATAAATGACAAAATTCACCAGTGATATGCCTGCCATTACATGGATGGCAACCACAATCACAAGGCCAAAATTTCATTAGCATCAGTATGCCAAAAATGCTTCACCATTAGATAATGTCATCACCAAATTTATTGCATTGTAAAAGATTCTATCCAACGAGGAATATTTACCAGATGTTAACTTCCAATTGGCTGGGACAATATTTCCAATATAATAATCGCATTGTAATTTTTTTCGTTGCTTCTACTCAAAACCATAGCATCAATAAATGGCATATTTGGGAGAACAACGCATTTGAACACATTTTTTCTAGGGGCCATACTTTAAGTAATTGAAGTTTTTTGTGGGTTGGGGGTTGTTGGTGTTACCATGAATGCTCACCAGTATTCCACGATTTCTATAAAATATGAACTAAATAATACATATTCACTACTGTTTCTGGCTCCAACTCAGACCATAGCATTTAAGCAGTCGAATTAACTTTTCAGTAGGGTTAGTGTAAATGCTTTCCAAAGTATCTCAATTTCTATAAAATATAAATTAAATTTTAAAAAAATCAATACTATCAGTGCTCCTAGTCAGGCAAATCTTTTGCTGCATATGACTCCACCTATTCAAACTTGAGACACTCTAGGGCACATCATCTATGGCTCTTTGTCATGTCTGATTTATGACAAATACCAGTAGAAGATGGTGTATGGGCACTGCATGTTACCTCGTATAAGCCAAAAAAAGGAACGTTCTAACAATGGTCTCAAACAATGTTTTGCTCACTTCACTGCATCTCTCACAATTTACTCACAGTAGGTAGAAACCTAAATTCTTGCCCAGTATTTCAAGTAGTGGTTCTCTGATATCTTTTTTAAATTCTCTGAAGTTTACAGCATTGGTCAAAATCTAACAACTACTAATGTCCCCAATACTTCTGTCAATAACACTCCCAGATTTTCTTTTGACGTGTTTCATAAACCATGACAACGACGTTGCACTGCAAAGAATGTACATCCTTCGGCTTAGGTGCCAGGATTGAAGCATTGAAACAAGACCCATCGATGTTGTTGCGTACTCCACAGTTGGATTGGGTATGAAGTGGGTCAAGCCTACTCGTTTAGTTCAAGTTCGGTAAAGCCCAGTCAGACACACCAAGATTCCGGGAATCTGACCAAAATTGATGAGTTCGATGGAATTTGAGCAAGTTGCTTGGATGGTCTGGCCAAGTTTAACTGTCTTGACAGATTTTAATGAAGTTTGGCATACATCGAGCTATTTTGAGGAAACTCCAGAAGCTTCCTAGGAAGAAATGTTGGGCATTGGCCACCTTTCGAAATGCTGCCACTAACATATCGGCGTATACTTCATCATGTGAAGACATGCAGCAAAAAGCAATATCATTACATGCTTAAACTCCTTACACACAACAGAACTCGTAAAATTAACAGAGATCCAAAAGCCAATTGAAAGAATACTAGAACCACTGCATCTATTAGATATGTTGTGTCTAAATAGTAAATACAACGAGAGGCCCTTTGTTTATAGCAAACTGGGAGGAATCCAGCATTTAAAAAGGGTGGGTAGCAAGAATACCAACTAAACTTTTAATAATTTACCTAAGTTAACTTATAACTGGGTATGTACATTGACACGTCAGCGCATCTACAGACATGATCGTTTCTGCTATTTAACGGCCATGATCGTTTCTACTATTCCATGGCCACTAGTGGCTGCCACTTCTTTGAGGAATTGAACCTCAGTGAAAGAAATAACACTACCCCGCTTTCACCGACCCAGCTGTGCTCTTGTGACCGCCTATTTAGGCATTTTGGAGTCTTTCTTATGTAGCTCTATGCGGAGCTTTACTGGAGTTTTACACCATTGCAATCCATACTGTTACTCTTTGGCTTTGGTGCGCAGGTTGCCAGTCCAATTCATGCCGTTTTGACCAACGTCTTGCCCCAGGCTTCCCCCCTTTAAATTTACACAGTGCGGATGGGGTGGAGAGCCACGAGAAGGGAACCCCGATACGCACCCTAGCACTCTGTCGACTTCACTACTGAACCAGCCAGCCAGTTAGCAACCAGAAACTGATTTAACAAGCTCGGAGAAAATGTGTATTTGGAGCAGAGAGCAAAACCCTAGTTGAACAACCTTTGAAAACTGAGAAATTCATGTGACAGCTACGTGAAGTGACTTGCTCTTTCAGTTCAAATCCTCCATATAACACATTTCCAACTGAATGCAGCATAAAGCAAAAATCCTTAAACCTTAAAAGATAAAGATACCTTAAAACCCCACTACAGATCCTGTTCCGCGAAACGAGAGAATAAGGTCCGCGGTTTGTTTTTTTCTTCCATTTGTTATTTAATGCAAATGAGACAATGAAGAGCGTGCGTACTTACCTACAGGCCCGGCTTGGACGAACAACTCCCATAGTAATTCTTCTGAAACTTGGGCATCCAAATTTCCAACATAGGCTGTAGCATCCTGATTTCTTTCAGCTGTATGCTGCCCTAGTAAATTGGCTCCTACGCCCGGTGTTATCCTGCTGGTCATTTTCTTATTCTGTTATCGGAATAACAGAATACTGCTAGACGTTCTACTCAAAACCCACCATTTTGTGGCTCTAGATCTGTATTTGTATTTAATTTGTTGTCCTCTGCTGCTCTGTTACCAGAATCGGGACGGTTGCCACCGTTCCCGATCAAAAAAGTATACGAAACGAGACCAGGCGGAAACGCCTTTTTCTATGGTCCTTTTAGTTAACAGGTGCATATATTTTATGGGAAATCTTTTACAGGTCGTAGTTCGCTCTTTTGCAGGTCGTTGTCAGCAGCTCCTAGGGTTGCCCATACACGCGCAAAAGAGGGAATCAATTACACCCAGGCTTACAATAAACAATCTTATGACACACGGTGCTCTTGATAGCTTTTTTGAGCTCAAAGAACTGGACTGGAGGCTTGCCTTACATCCTAGAGGCACTGCGGAAATCGTAGGACCGATGACAGCGCTAATAGAACAGTTCACGGAATGTTGTTCTTTCGAGCGTCCTTCAATGCCTGTGATTACAACTACCACTTATGCAAAGGTCCTAGGGCGAGCAGGAGCCCATGGGCATGTCTTTCCCATCCACGTAGCCCTAACCCTCAGCGCGTCTTTTCTGGGCACAGTGATTACCGTTTCCTCAGACTACAGGAGCAGACAAATCAGGGGACCATTATCCTTGTACATCTGTCACGCCAACGACTCTATTACCCAATCGCACAGACCCGATCGCAACATCTTCAGCGCAGAGGCATGTACGATGTTTTGATGAATCACCGCAGTCTTACTGAGCTCTTTATTGTAGATTTTATGCATGCATTCATTTAATACCCTAGAGGCATATGCCAAGCATACAGAAAGTTTATTTCTATACTATTGTCCTTTTTTTTACCTGATTTGTTTTCCAAACATGTATATTGTTAAAATTATTTGGATTTTCTTCACGGAAGTTGAAGGTGTAAAATGCATGAGAATGTATACATTTAATTGATTAGGAAGGATAAGAATGTATATAATTAATAGTAAATTAACTTTGGTATTTAAATTATTTAGTTTTTCAATAAAATTTGGGTTGTAAATTTAATTGAAACTATGTTGAAAATTGGAACTAAATTTGTGTTTTTCATTTTTATTTTATTTTCTCTTTTAATTTCTTGAATGTGAAACTTTCAAACTATGTTTCTCGTATGGTTGTCGTTTTTCGTTTTGTTTCTTGTTTCTCGTTTTTAATAGCATAGCTCTGCTAGGAGTTATACGCCAGGTGCTCCTAAACCGCTCGCCTAAAAATTGAGAACATTTTGCTATAAGCTAACACTTGTTGCGAAAGAGGGAAAAACTCCGAGCAAGGTTAGTTATATTATTTCAAAGGAAATTGAATATGAAACCTTCTAAGAACTTGTAATACAATTAGCGAAAGAGGGAAAAACTTCGGGCAAGGTTAGTTATATATATTTCAAAGAAAATTTAATTGGAAAATTTAAAGATAAGATAATGATATTTATGTCCAACTAATGACTATAAAGTAGGTCAAAGGGATTGTTGAGTACAATGATGTCTATACAATGCTGGAGAACCAAATGGCCTACTATAAGAAATACAATGCATGAATATAAAAGGTACAATGCAGGAACATAAAAGATACAGTGTATGGAATGCCTTGACGAAGAAGATTTAGGGTCTAATGGCTCTGAGGATCAAACCCATATCTCATAACAGTCGAGGCTGATTGAAGAACACTAAAAAAAACTCCACAAAGTTTGTTGGCCTGATGAAGGGTCAGTGAGAGGTGCGGACTGTCCACTAAATCGTTGTCTGGGGGAGTTTGCACAATGTTGAGGTCTGGAGGACATAGTTTGTCTCCCAGGGACAGATCTGAGATGGATTTGTTGCCGAGTGAGGTCCCATGTATCCTCACTGATCTAGAGTCTGGATATGAAACAGTATTAATCAGTCTCTTCATGCCCCTGTCTGAAGGTAGTGCCCTGAAAAATGTCATGATCCTCTGTGTGGGGTCTAGTTTGATGGGAGGCTGAAGAATATGTGCTCGAAACCTGAGAGCCTCCTGAATTTATAGAGCCAAGCATCTCTGATCGGGATACCTGAAAAAGTCTGTGAGGATTTGAGTGTCTCTGAACAAGCAACGAAACCTTCCTCTAATCTCGTAGTAGATAAGACATCCAAAAATGAAGTGCACCTCGGTCTCTACTTCATGTAAATGATATACTTGGCAGATTTTGTTTGGTCTATCAATCTGGTGGTCCATCTATACTCGAAGTCTATGAGAACCCACTCTGAACTAGCCTAGAGGAATGCGAAGAGCACCCATCGAGTGGTGAAACGTATACTAGGGTCATATTATGAGTCTGTCTCTCAACCCCAAGAAGTGCTCAGTGTAGAAGGCCATCTTTGGGCATAACCCTCCTGGAGGATTGACCCAAGTGACTTGGACGAACTACCTGTAGATGTCCTCCCTGATGATCTTGTTCAACTCCTGTCTAGTAGGTAGAAGGTGACCAGGAGCATCCAAGGAATATCGGAAAGGAGGGAGACGATCCAACTGAATGCCCACTGACTCTAAGAGATCTGAAACTCCTGTAAACCAACATCTAGCCCGGCCCAAGGGAGTAGAACGAGCAATAGTCTCATAAAAGCAATTTGCCTAGTAAGGGTAATGGTCCCTACTCTTTATCGAGTCTGCAAATCCCCGAACAGGATGCAAGCATGAGACCAAACTGAAGACTGTCTCAAGCTGAAAGGGCTAAGCTCCAAACTCTGCGAGGATTATGTGCTGAGGTATTGTATGTTTGCATCTAATGATGCGACGGAGAAGAAGAATCCAAACTCTCTCAATTGAAGCCCAGTCTGACTCAAGTAAAGACTATCCCAAAATCTCTGAGCCATATAGAATAGTGGGACGAATGAAGGTGTCCATGAGGCTCATCTTGGACGAGATGTCCTAGAAGTGATGTCGAAATCATTGTCTCTCAAGAAGGGCTAAGGATCCATATCCTTTGTTGATATGATGCTGAAGCATTGGTCGCAAACTACAGCAAGGACATGAGAATTGCATTCCTAAGTACGTATACGTGTTGGTGATCTCAACCTCCTCCCCTCTGGATAGGAAGTGAAGGTTTGAAGTTCTCTTCACCCCATTGAAGATCATAACCTTGGTTTTACCCAAGTTGACTGTCAATTGTCGAAGATTGCAAAACAGAGCTAAGGCATTCAGATGCCTCTGTAATCCTTTTGAAGATGAGGGGAGGAGGACCACGTCGTCAGCAAAGAGTAGAATAGATATCAGGACCTGGTGAAGAAGGCAGCCACCAGTGTCCTGGATATGCTCATGTAGAAAATCATCCAACTCGTCAATATAGATCCCAAGCAGGGTAGGGGATAATGGACAACCTTGTTTAACCCCAATAGTGCTTCGGGTGAAATTAGACATCCCATGAGCCATGCGAAGACGACCAAGGATAGACTCATATAAGCGCGTAATAGTTGTCAATAGGGTTGCAAAGATGCCAATATCTCTGAGTCTCTGGAGTAAGGCTTCCCTTGGGACAAAGTCAAAAGATTTCCGAAAATTTACGAAATAACAGTAGACTTTCAAAGAGCAATGTCGTGCCTCTTTAATCATGGCGCGGAGGGTGAAGATGTGGTCAATGGTCTTATGAGTTGATCGAAAACCTGCCTATCCCCTAGCTCTGATTTGTCTCTGCTCAAGGTCACTAGAGAGCTTCCTATGTAGAACAGTAGCATACAACTTCAAGAAAATGTGGCCCACCATGATAATTCTGTAGTTATTGGGATTTGAGTTGGAGCCTGATTTGTGGATCGGATGGATGATGTGGTGTGACCATGCCAATGGAAAACCTTCACAGACTACATGGTTGAAGAGATCAGACAAGTAGCTAACCAAAGCACAGAAACCATGTTTAAAGAACTCTGCTTGGTAGCCTTCCTCATCGGCTACTTTGTTGTTGTTCATCACCCAAATGGCCTCTCTAATATCTTTGTCTGAGAATAGGTAAAAGGAAGGGGGTGGGGAGGTAACATGAATTTGCCCCTGCCCTGAAATTCATAAAGATTGGAAGTGTGAGAGAACATGGATGTAGGGCTGAGGTCAAATGGAAGAGGGGAGCATCGGGGAAGGATGGTATGCCAAAATTGTTTAAGGGAGTGGGCAAGGAGAGCAGAAAGTTCTTGTCTTCTATGAGAGACAAAGAGTCATTTCTTGCGACGAAGGAGACGATGGTAAGAAGCTTTAAGGTCAGGGTAGAAGGGTTGAGAGTGGGTGAAATCATATCGAAGTTCTCGATGTAGAGTCTTGCATTCATCGTCATACTATTTGTTCATGGGACAAGATCAAACTTTTCGGGAGATGGAGGTGGAATGAGTGGAGTGAGGGAAGGATTTGAGTGTTGCTTCCCAAATGGCAGATGAAAGACGAGTGTATTTAGTGGAAGTAGAAGCAAGCAAGGAGAACTGGGTCTTTGATGGGAGTATCTTGTGTATGGTAGAGGAGAAGATGTCAAGGTCACCTTTGTCAAATCGAAAGGTGGTTCGGGGTGGGCCTCGAGGGGAAGGATGGGATGGAAGGGGAGGGTCATACCAGAGAGAGAAGGAAAGAAGTGCATGATGAGACTGAAAGAAGTGCATGGGGGAGACTGAGAGATGACGAATAAAAGGGAGCAAGTTCTGGCTAGCGAAAACATGATCAACTACATTCGCACCCGCGCCATATAGTCGACACGTGAAAAAGCGGGAGTCTAGGAAACAAGGGAGACAATTTAAAATTAACAACTCTTGTGATTCCCCCAACTGCAATAGATGCTTACCATAAACTGTAGTGGGCCCCAAAGCATCATCTGACATCCGGTGAAGCCCAATTGAATCTATATCTATCCCCTGGGTATCCTCTGATCGATCGTGGAGAGGGATCTAGAGATCTCTAGTACAAGCATTGAAGTCACCTAGGAGGATGACTTCCCCAACAACAAAGTATTGGGTGATTCTGGTGTACAAGTCTACAAAGGGGTCCCCATTTGAGCCATTATGGATGGGAAATGGTGAAGAGGCTAGGTGAAAGTAACAGACTGCAATGTAGATGTCCATCGAAGGAGAGACTCTGACGCTAATCTGAATCCACATAAACCTGGCAAAATCATATTTGGCTACCAAAGCTTCCATGTTTTGGAGTGAGTCACTATCCAAACAAGCAACTCCACTTGATCCTATGACCCCTCCTGAGCTCCTTGTCTCCTACCTGCAAACTGAGAATCAATGGTAACATGTGATATCTGGAAGAGGTTTAACAAGGCTTGCATGAGTCTCGATCACAAAGAGGATGTTCGTTGATTCGATAGCATCATACAAAAGTCTCGATGATGAGCAGAAAGATCCATTGTCATTCCAACAACGTATAAAGATGCTTGTACCTTGTCGTCTCCCCAAGCGGGCCCGACATTTGGAAGCTCCATTTCGGGGTTCCCACCCAGGTGGGAGGGGGTCCTGAATGACTACCGGAAGATTCCTGATAACTACCCATTTCCTTGTTTGTCGTGTTGCCATAACATGTTCTCTGGATTGTTTAAGTTCCACAACCTGTGCTCGAGTGAGGTCCTCATCCAAGAAAATCCTGTTGGGGAGAGAAAACAACTTCTGCTTAGCCCTGAGGGCACGGAGTCGATCGGATGCAGTCTGAAACCTGAGGAAGAGAGTGGAGTCATAGCCCAATCAAGCTCTGTCCAGAGCTATATCAGGGAGGCTAAGGGTATCCTGAAGGAACCTAGCCCCCACTTCCATAGGATCCGGAGAGGAGTGAGGTAAGGGGAGACCTCTCACCTTGAGATTCAATTCTCTCACTCGTCTGGTGAATACTTCCACAAGTTTTGCTTGCACCACCTCCTCAACTGCTGCAAGAGGTGTAGAAGTTTTATCAATTTCCCAAACCATCTGTGCCCAAGAATTGATGTGTGTCTCAGTTTCTTGTTTAAAGGTGGCCTGTTGGGATCATTTTTCTTCCTGCTTGCTTTTAAGGTCGAGAATTTATGCACGCAATGTATCATTTGGAGGGTGGAGATTTTACTAGTCTTTGCTTTCATGTGATATCTTCTTAAGGGGTAAATTATCCCCTTCCACCTTTGAAACTTTGGTAGAGAGGGTGTGTATTTTTGAACGGAGCTTGTTGTTTTCAGTTTCCAGAAATTCCATTTTCTGCAGCATTTGTTTTACTTGGGTTGTCCAGAATGAGAAATTCGACTCCATGGTTTTTTCATGGACCCAGTTTCAAGTTGTAACCCTTGACCCTCAGCCACTATTATTGTGGGTTTAGGCGAAGCTAGAGGCTCTAATAGGATTTCAAGGAACTTGAGTAATCTAACTATTTATTAATAATTATTATCCAATTTTAAGGTCACGGTCAAGCGAGACACCAAATTGGTGTATGAGACCCCCTTGCTTGTGAAACAAGGGACTCACCTCTGCGCAGTAATTTGACCTCTAAGTCTACAAAGGCATACATACTCTACCCCCCTTCGCTTTTGAACTTGTGACTTCTTAGGAGGAAACACATGGTCTTAACCATTAGGCCCACTCAAGTTGTATTAATGGGTAGGTTACAATATATTTGTGAAGATTTTAACACTAAATCATTCAAGTTAAGATGTTTTTTGAAACATATCATGGTTTATATTAGATGGATAATAAAGATTTAACTTCCATGATATTTTACAATATTCTTAATAGTATATACAAATTAAAATTGAGATCTATTTCCAAAGTAATTATGTCTAGTGAGTTCTGGTTTTTTTAAGTGATATATGATTTCTAGAAGTGAGTTATTGGTATTATAAGAAAGCTTATTTATAGATTAAAAATATCCATGGTAAAGTGAGAATAAATCTTCATGGATAAAAATCATATTCCAGTTTATATATATATATATATATATATATATATAGAGAGAGAGAGAGAGAGAGAGAGGGGCAACTATCTCGTATTCGTATGACATGGAATCGATTCCAACTGCTACCATTATAAACTATAGGTGCGTTGGACCTCCTCGCACATAATACTTTATTAACACAACCATCGCCAATTGAGTTGCTCGAGGGCATAATTCTTTTTATAATTAATAATAATAATTTAAAATAAAGTTAGAATTTAGTTAGTTTTTATGATTTTTTTAATTTTAGCAATATGAGATATATTATGAAGTAAGTGTTTTGATGTTTATTATTGGTTGATGCATATCAAAGTTTATTAGTTATTTAATTTATATAACTGTGCTAATTCATATATAAATATATAAAAAAATGTCTATTTTGGAATAAGGCTTCTAAAATTTTAATTTAATTATCAATAATTACATTGAAGGTGTTCCCTCTGCGGTGTTGGGCTAGGCAAATCCAGCTAATCAGATCCTTCGATTTTTGTCGTTCTCTGTCCAATCACTTTTTACCATATGGCTTGTGTCGTCAAAGCAGGTCCAACTCATGTTTGAGTCTCTGCTTGTGTTGATACATGCCCACCCACATTCCTCCTGTACATGATCTGCACAACATTGGAAGAACTGATGGAGAACGTCGCCCCATCGTCGAGCTCGACCAAGACTAGAACCATACCTTATTAGCTAGGAAATCTGAAGAAGTTGCAATGTTTATGGTTGGTGAGCTGCAATCTCGTTGGAGAAATGCGAGAGACTTTAGCCAATCTTGTGGAGCTCACAAACTTGGATTTATCCATGAGCAACGATTTTCATGTGCTGTAGTTCTTCTTCTTGATGGAGCAAATCAACTTCTTGTAACAACCCATGTTTATAATATGTGAAGAACATATGGGATTTGGTTGATATTTCATGGATTTTGATGATCCATTTATACATTTTAGAGGTCATGACTCTATGTATTGTGAGTATTTGGAGAAAGAAGTAAGTTGGGGAAACGTCATCACCCTATTATGAGGCGCACAATGAGCATGTCGCAGTTAGGTGCATGTTCAGGCATTGAAACATACCTCTAAGTGAGTCCTGCCATGAAGAAAAACAAAGGGCACCCAACCCAATTGCCCCACAATCCAGGGTACCCAGTCCCCCATCCAATGAACGTGGCAACAACATACTCATTTTGAAAAACAAAAACAACTCCTATGGGATGATCCTAATGAGGGCAATAATTAACCACCCCCTTTGGATGCCTTCTTGAAGGGTATGGCCCTAGAATTGGTCGTATCATATGCAACTCAATCATTCGTGGAGCGGGCCCAGATTCCTTTTGTTCACGTGGGTGTGAAAGTTATGTGAAGAACCCAATGGGAGTTAGAGGATATTATGCCTTGATGAGGACTAAATCGTTCCCATAGACAATTAATCCTTAGAAACATGGTGCGCAAATGGTCGAGCTTGCTCATTTTCTTCAGGCTTGCTTTCTCTATAAGTGTTTCCTTGGTCATGTTCGGGACATTTACATGTATAGGTACTTGTTTTTTAAGATATTTATATTTCATTACTGCACAGAAAAAAGATGCATAGTACAACTTTGTGTTAGGATGCAAAGCAGAGGTATGTCATGTTGTGTGAAATAGCAGTTGGATATGTTTATCTTATTGTTTATTGGAATTGTTTGTATAACTCAAAATATCTTCTCTTCTCTGACCCTTCACCTTGCAACATAACCAAGAAAAGCCAAGCATGTTTGCTTGTAGGCCAACATGTTGTTTGGCTGCAAGATTGAAGGTTCAAGAGCATGTGTGCTTTGGGGGTCCCTTTGCTTATATGTGTTGTCTTTATGATGCCTCCTTGAATGCAAGCCTATTAATGTTACAATTAATATAAGAGTTTGGTATTCCTTGTTGGAGACTTTGTTCAAAGTCAACATGACTATTGTTGCATCTCAAAATTTCCTTCCAAGCTTTTGGGTTTAGGGTTTTAGGGTTTGATCATGTTTCAATTGATCACTGCATCGTATCAGTAATGATTGAGATTGAGATGTGGTTGTAGATTAATTGTAGTTGATGTGTCCTTTGTTTTGTATTTAGCTCTCCTAGTAAAAAAGAATTGACTGTTGGGTAATAAGAATATTTAAGTGAGCCCACCCTTTACACAACTAAATTTTGTTTCATCTGGATATGATTTTGGAACCTTTAATTTTCGAAGGAAAAATTGTCTTATCATATTCTAGACTCCAAAATCAGATGTAGGTTGCATGTAGATAGTCTATATCAGTGTACTTGTCAATATGGTTGACACTAAAAGACCAAACTAGAATCTTCGGTGAAGTGTTCACTTTCCATTGAATTTTCCATTTGCCTTACTTAGTTAAGGAGCACCTCAACAAGAGTTGAATGTAGGTGTTTCTAGAATTAGAACTAGATCACCATTAACTTCCCATTTACTTTGGCAGGTTTCCCAAACTTGGGTAGGGAGCACCTCAACAAGAATTGAACTTATATCTTTCTGCAAGTGGAATTGATTCACTATTGATTGGAAATGGAACTAATATGCTTTTTTGTGGAACAAGGTGACTTGCAATTATGAAGTCTTCAACGACTATTTCTCTCTAGCTTGTATTGTAAGTTGTTCTCTCGGGTAGTTCTCACAAAGCACATTTTGTTATGTTTAATATGTTGTCAGGATCCTTGTGTTTCACTTTCCGCGAGGTTTTCAAATCCTTTAATGATTTCAAGTTATTGATGGCTTGTCTCATTTGAATTCTATGCATGTAAATACCCTTATTGCCCAGCGATAGATCAAATTTTTGAAGAATACTTTCAATTTTGATATCTTTTACTACCTAGCCTATCCACTTGGTTTCTAGCCATGGTAGGGGTTGTCACAATAACTCCTTCTCTTGTTTCTATTTACTGATTGTAGGTTACTGAATGTTTATTTCATTTTAACTTGTTTGGAAGTAGATGTCCCTCCTTTTTCATTGCTTTGTGGAAGTCATGCCATCATGAAATCCTTGCATTGGGGACTTTTTGTGTAGTGCTTCCTTCAAGTTCACTCAAAAATATAACACTAACAAACCCCACCATGTTGGTGATGGTAATCTAGAAATGGGAGGAACACAAGGAATGAAGTACATCTAATTGTCTTGTATCTCCTGAAGACAAAGGCAAGGTAGTGATGCAGATGCAATGACATTTTGGTCAACAAATGTCTTGTGTTTCTTTAGTTCTCAAACTATGGTTGTCTTGGATCCAAATGTACGATTATAATCCCAAAACATGCTCATACTTGAGCCTAGTTAAATCAAACATCACAAATGGAAATACTATTGTTGACACCCTCTAATAGTTCATGGGTTTCACATGTGCAAATATTTTTTTCAACATCTTCCAACAGTGAATTCCAAATGGTGTTGGGAAACCAAAGCTAAGCTTAATCTTCCTGAGAAATAATATGGTAAGTCTTGAAATGGTGGAAATATCAGTCATGGTGTTCTTCCCTGGCTTATGATTCTAGTTTATTGTATGGATGTCAAGATGTGTAGGTCATCTTAGGATCTGTGGTTGTTAAAAGTAATTCAATACATAGTTCTTTGCTAATTTCTGTTTCTACTATAATGAACTGAACTTGTTGGGACAAGGAAAAGAAACTATCATGTTCCATAATGTTATGGCTTCCACCAAAACTTGGATCACAACCCTAAGTTATGAAGCTCATTAAGTTACTGATATTATTTTCATCTTCTTTTCTTCTTTTCCACTGCAATTGTATAGTAGATCTTTATCACTGTCTTCCATTGGAAAGTGCTTAGATCTTTGAGAAATTTTGTTATGATTAATTATTGCTTCTAAATTGAGCATTTGTTATGTTACATTTTTTCTATATTGTTGGATCTATGAGAGTTCAGAGCATGGAAGTGCTAGAACAACTATGCAACCTTCCTCTCCCAACTTGTGTTTACTTCATATAATTCCATCTCTTGCATATTGCCATCTTGAGGGTGTTTGTTTACCATTTCAAATGACAAGTTGAAGCAGCACAACATCTTATGATTTCGAATCCTAAACATTATTTTTTCAAATCATGCCCCATCCTCTATGAATGATTTGCAGTGATACAATAGCTTGGTAATTATATTGAGATTATGATGAAACTCTTATATTATTGCATTGTTTAGATATAATTATAGATAATTCCTTGTTTTATAACTAATCATGAGGCATGCATTTAGATTCGAGCTCTGATGTGTGTATAGAGGATTGTTACATTAGTTGTGGCGATGATGTCATTTCCATCAAAAGTGGTTGGGATGAGTATGGTATTACTTATCGGTGCCCTAGATACAATAGCTTGGTAATTATATTGAGGTTATGATGAAACTCTTATACTATTGCATTGTTTAGATATAATTATAGATAATTCCTTGTTTTATAACTAATCATGAGGCATGCATTTAGATTCGAGCTGTGATGTGTGCATAGAGGATTGTTACATTAGTTGTGGCGATGATGTCATTTCCATCAAAAGTGGTTGGGATGAGTATGGTATTACTTATCGGTGCCCTAGATCCAATATTATTATTCATCGTGTGATTGGACAGTGAAATGCCTGACAGCATCAAAGGTGTCCATGCTCAAGATCTTCATATTTTCAACTCATGGAGAGGTCTAAGAATAAAAACAACCCCAAGCAGGGGCGGTTATGTGAAGGATGTCTACATATCCAATTTTACAATGAGTGTTGGTATTGCCTTTACTATGCTTTATGGTGATCACCTTTGTTATAGGCCATTTTGTCACATCCGATCAATGAGCCTCCTAATGGGGTCAATCAAAATCCTATTCCCCCTTGTCACTATCTAGTATAAAGCCCTAAGCATGTACCTTTCATTTCCCAGAGTTTGAGCCCTAAACTAAATCATCTAGGCAAGTTTAAGGACCAACACTCCCTATAAGCCTATTGGGGTGCGTTCACCAGCGGGTTGCTCCACTGTGGCCAACGTTGATCACCAGCAGGTTGCTCCCCTTTTCACCTGCGTTGGTTCTAGAAATTCGAGAGAATAGTCGAGATTCTGAAAGCTTAACCTTCTAGGAGTTTCCAAAAGTTGTTAGAACTACTTACCTTGGATTAAACATTCAGATCTTATCTTCCCTATATTGGAGTTTTCACCTCTTATCCATTGATCCTATCCCTCCATCAAAGGTGGATCTCTTACCATAGAAGGGTAATTGGATAAGAACCCCTAACTTACCTTACTCCTATATAAATTTACATCCCTCTATGTGGTTGTGGTTAGCTTTTGGAGAAGGAATTTTTCGCTTATGCTGCAATAGTGAGTGGTCATCATCTCATGCATTTAGGGTGGTGCATCTTGTGACAAGGAAAGGACAAGTCAACAACTTGGAGGAGCTCTTCTACAATATCAACTGCTACATATGGCTGTAATCTCCTTCAATTTATAGTAATGCAATGAATTCATTGTTTTCCTATATGTGATGTTGTTATTTCACTTATTTCAATACCTTGTTGATCTATTGGATGAAGTACTTAGATGATATTGCATAGATGTTGTAGTTTCTTGGCTTGTGTTATCTGACTGTGCAAGTTCTAGTTTTGGCAATCAAAGCTGGAATTGGAGCTTACAAGCAAAAGGAAGAGTGAATCGTGTGAAGGATTCCAAGTAGGTCTCACTCCATCATCTATTTACTTTAAGGAAAAGCATTAGGTTCCTTATCTCCCTATTTTTCTAGGTTAGCCACCAACCTAGGGAATACTTTTTTCCACAATCATAAATATCGTATAACAAATTGGCGACCATACTGGGGAGAGAGTATTCCCTTGGTGGTTTCTGTGTCCATTGTGTTAGATCACCTCTTTGATAGACCTTTGTTGCATCATCCAACCAAGAACAAACCTAGGAAGTCAATTCATTGAGCCTTTTTTGCAATTTTTGTGCCAGAAATATCTTTCTCAGGCCCAATGCTCCCCCAGTGCCTCTGACAGAGCATTGCACCTCACCCTAGCCCATTTTGTCCCAGTGTTGCATAGCACTGTCTCTCTCTCTGCAACTGCATTGACCCTTATTTTTGCACAAGCTTTGCCTTGGTTCTTGAATCTCTGTTTGGTCAGCCTACTTCCAACTAAACTTCCCTGAGTCTTTAGCATCTTGTGGTCTCTCTAAAGCCTCCATTTGGTTTTATTTTGTTTTTGAGTGCCTTTGATAAGAATTTGTTTAGCTTTTACTTTGTTCTTGTCATTAGGTCATTAGCAAACTAAATTGTTTAGTCATTGAGTGCTTGAAATAATTGGCGTTTCAGTCATCATTCTGAATAGTTTATTTGATCAATGATTAGGAAAATATCATAGTTTTCATCTAAAAATTAAGTGGAATCCAAAAGAAAAATCTTATGCATCATGCATTGCATATAGGGCATTGGTTTTGATTAGAAAAGTGCAGTTATAGAGATCAATTGTTGCATCACTTGTTTGTTGCATTGTTGATTGATTTCTTCTTCCCCCACCTAGTTAGGCCTTTCATTGTTAAAAGGAAAATGAAAAGAGTTTTTTTGTCATATTAGTTGTGACATACGCATGTTTATGTGACATCGAGTTTTAAGCCTTGAAATTGAAATCTAATTCAAGATCAACTCTAAAATTCATCTCAATTAACCTAAGGATAATTTGAAACTTAACAAAATACATAGAGGTCTAGGCTAGAGACGTGTATCGACATCGTTAAACGTAGGAGTTGTCACTGTTTGCCCGCGTTGTACCGAGGGTGAAATCTCGTTCCACGTACGTAAGTGTATAGGATCGTTCTCCATGTACCTTCAGGTATATCGGATGGCACTCCACGCATGAAAAGTATATGGGAATGCTCTCATCGAACAGTTACGCATTAGACAACACTACTACAGACTGCACTCCCATGTACCGTCGAGTATATTTTGGGAGTCCCTTATAGGTTGTTATCCATCCATAGGTAACTGAGTCTGCCGCCTTGTATATCGTGATACATTGAATACAAAATTCGTGGAGATTGGTTGTCGTACGTTAAGTCCTTGGTTTGCCAAGGTGTATATTGCAATTTACGGTTGCTTGGTGAACCTTTTGCCTAGTTTACCCCTTTGTTTTATTTTGTGTTGTTAATTTATAAATTAATTAATTAACTGCAGAACAACATTCTCCCTGTGGAACGACTCCTTAGTGGACCTTAGGTTGAGAGTAATGGCAACAGTTCCGGAGACTACCAATCAAGGGGACCCCTTTAATGAGAATCCTAGTCCTTTTGATATTGGTGCTCCTTATATGGCAATGTTGTCCCTTCCCAGATTTACCATTGGTTTGCTCGTTCGATTATTTTCGACCCCTATGGTTTTAAATGTCCAAATTGCTTCTCAACCAAGTTCTCCTCCACCTAAACAACATCAACCTCATGTTGATCCTAAAGTTGACCCTTTGCCTTCTTTGAATGTTCAGTCTTCTTCCTTTTCAGTTGGTGAAAGCCTGTAAGTTAGTAACGAGGAGGATAAGAATAAGAAGAAAAGGAAGATGAAGACGAAGCAAAATAAGCAAGGGGGCAACTAAGCAACCATTGCTACGGACACAACTAGTATGGACAAATCTTCCAATCAACCCAGTAAAGTTAAATCCGCTTACATGATTTGTAAGGGCAATCACCTTCTTAGACATTGTCTTGGTATTTCCCAAGTATTAGAACTATGGTCCACAGGCTCACATTGGCCTTTGTCGTCAACTTCTGGAGATCATGTTGGTGACAAATCCTCAATTAACGATAGTAAGGTCCATGGGCAAAAGGGTAAAGTCAAATTTCCCTGTAAGTTATGTGAAGGGAATCATCCTATTCACCTTTGTCCTTATATGGATGAAGCCGTAAAAGTGTTGGAAAACCTTATAGCTTCTCAACCACGACTTCCAGCTAGTTACCGGAAGCTTTCTCCCAATCCTCCACTAGTTGATGAAGTGATTGATCAGAATTTGGACCCCATCAATCATGCTCTCTCTGAATGTGAATCCCATGAGTTCGTTCCCGACCAACCATTAGTTGAGAAAAAGGTTGACTAGATTCAACATTCAGTTGATTGTACCTTTCCCATAGAGAGTGAACTTCATATCACTCAGGTTCTTATTTCTTCAGATTCCAATGAACTTGAGGGAATCCTCCCGTTCCCACAGTATAGGGGGACAATCCTCCCGTTCCCACAACACAAGGGGGAATTTCTCATGTTTCCTCGGCACCACCTCAAAGTAGCATGGTCACTTCCTTTGATTGGAGTCGACTAGCGGGATATCATCTTCCTCCTTACGTGCCCTTCCAGATCATAGTACAAGATTATAATGTCGTACCTATCACAATCATAGATGAAAGCACATATTCTAGTATTTTGTCCTCAACTACTTGGAAAGGTTTAGGTTCTTTGTAGCTTGTGTCCGTTACCCTAAATCTGTTGGCTTTTAATAGAGGAACTAGTCAATTGTTAGGGATCCTTCCCAAGTTTCCTATTACTTTCCTAGGAAAGATTATCTATGTCGATGTGAGGGTAGTCCAAGGCCCTTTGGATTTTAATTTACTCCTTGGGCATGACTATGTTTATGTCATAGGAGCTCTTGTCTTTTCACTCTTTTGTGTGATGTGTTTCCCACATGAAGGAAGAATTGTGACTATTGTTCAAGTTTTGTTCATTGGTCCTAATTTGACTCCTAATCAACCAACTTCTGTAAATGGTCCTTGTATGCAAGTGGTATCTTCCCCACCACAGGCTAATTATGTGGCAACCTATCCCATGCGCATACCTACTTTTGAAGATGAGCCTTTCATTGTCTGCTCAACTTCTTTCGATCTAGATCTGGTAGGTGATAATGAAACTGATCTTTCCATTGGATCCTTTGATCCCTTCCAGAGTGTTGTTCTCCCATCTGATGAGAACCTCTTGGAAGCCATGATATCTTGGAGGCCATGACATGATTTTGGAGCAGAGTTCCTTTTCTTGTGTCAAGCTCGTTAAAAAACGAAACAAGGTCCTCAAAGGAAATTTCCTTTTCTTTTGTCAATATCGTTAAAAAATGAAAGAAGGTCCTTGGAGCAGAGTTCCTTTTCTTGTTTCAAGCTCCTTAAAAAAAAGAAACAAGGTTCCCTGAGCAGAGTTCTTTATCTTGTGTCAAGCTCGTTAAAAAATGAAACAAGGTGTCATGAGCATAGTTCTTTTCTTATGTCTAGCTCATTAAAAAATGAAACAAATCACCTTCCAATTAGAGTCTTTGATTAGATCTCGTAAATTCCCATTCGAGTCTTTCATTTGATATTGTAAATGAACCTTCATTCCATCCACCTTTTAGTACCTAGTAGTCTACTTAGGTGAATGAAATGAAGATTGGGGGGCATGTACCTCGAATTGAATCATTATGCTGGGGACATGCAAACTCATTTCAAGCATAGTTTTTCCTTTCCTTCAAGCTTGTGTAAAAATGAAACCAATTTCAAGCATAGTTTCCCATGTTTCAAGCTTCTGTAAAAATGAAACCATTCCCATTTATCCCTCGTGATTGCCATTTTTATGAGCCTGTTTTTCCAGATGAGCCTTGGTTTTTCATTCCATCATTTTCATTTGCTTAGTCGATCATACACTTTCACTTGGTTGTTTTACCCTTTCCTGGGAACAACTATGATGATTGGTTTTATTATCCAGCCTCATGACCTTTGTGTGCTTTTTAGCAGTTCCATCATGACCGGAACCATTTTCTACCCTTTATACCACTCATTCCTCCAAGAGGAGTCCTCTTTCAACTCTTTTCAAACTTCCAAAATATGAAAATATTGTTGATCACTTGTCTTTTCAAACTCGTTAAAGTAAATGAAAAGACGTCTACTTAGTATAAGTTTAACCCTTTTTTGGACTGAGATAGACTAGCTATAAAAAAGGAATACCTTAGTCGAACATGGCGAAGAGGTTTTCTTGGGTATTATTTTCTACCCTTTCAGACCTAAGGGACTATCTACGAAAAGGGACATCTAGAATTTTCTTTTTCGCCTCTTTTTCAAACTCTCTAAACATGAAAAAGATGTGAGTTATACCTTCATTGGACTCGTTAAAACATCAAATAATGATGGACTTTTCAAGCATGACAAGGCCGAACCACTCCTTCTCAAGGTTTGTTAAATATACTTGGAGGGATTCATCCGAATGATGGATTTACAAATCAAGCATATGTTATCCTCGTCAAGCTTGTTAAAAAATAAAGAGGTACTGACCAGTATGGTTGGGGAAATTGGGAAAACAAGGGATTCCATTTTTGCTAATGGCAGTGAGTCACTCTTGAATACAACACTATCCACTTAATCTATGTGGCCATTAGGTTGGGTAATATGCTTGTCTTTTGGTTATCATACCGTTTTTTCAATGCCTCTGTTTTAGTTTTGGGTCAATGCTGTCAACTCCATTCAGTGTTGCTGGTGTTCAAGAGAAGTCATTTAGTTGATCTCACTACAATACTCTTAAGCCTTCATTTCATTTCTGCCTTTCCTGATCCAATTCCATATCAGCATCATTATGATTCTTTTGTCTCAATCATGATCCCCGTTTCGTGTCGTTTATGGGAGATACATCAAGGCCCTCATGCAACAGGTTGCTTTCTGTCGACATCAGCACATCATCCAGGAAGTTGACTTAGAAACACAACATTGGTACCTCAGTGCTTGCATACATCAATTTCAAGCTTCCTCATTCTCGACGATAGGTTTACATCAATGGCCATCGACTGAGATGTTCAGTGTGGTGTTCGAAATCAACTCATTTATTCACACCATATAGATTGTACATGAGTACTTGCGAGCCATTAACATCATCAGTGGTTTCTCTTGCATATGTTAACGAATTACATAATTGGTCAGTAATCAGTTGGTCTCTGCCATGTTCGACTCCAACACATTGATTCACATGGTTAGACTCGTACATTGGTTGGTCATGAGAATGAGATAGAAGACCCTAGATGTAGTTTCATCCATCTAGGCTACGATTTCAGGAATTGTAAAAAGATCACATTGCATGATGGTCGTGATCGTATAAAGAATCATCAACTCATGGGTCAACCTGTTGCATCTGTGGACGCGTCATTTGATAATTGTACATGTTATATTAGCTTATGAGCTAAGCATGGGTATGCCTCCCTCAGCGAACAAAGATATCATATTGAAATGTATTGTAACAATGACTTTGTGCTTTAGGGGCATTTTGTTATAGGCCATTTTGTCACATCCGATCAATGAGCCTCTTAATGGGATCAATCAACATCTTATTCCCCCCTTCCCACCATCTTACACAAAGCCCTAAGCATGTACCTTTCATTTCCCAGAGTTTGAGCCCTAAACTGAATCATTTGAGCTAGTTTAAGGACCAATGCTCCCCATAAACCTACTGGGGTGCGTTCACAAGCAGATTGCTCCACTGTGGCCAACGTTGATCACCTGCAGGTTCCTCCCCTTCGCACTTGCGTTGGTTCTAGAAATATGGGAGAATGATCAGGATTCCAGGAGCTTCACCTTCTAGGAGTTTCTAGAAGTTGTCAGAACTACTTACCTTGGATTAAACATTTGAATCTTATCTTCCCTACATTGGAGTTTTCACCTATTATCCATTGATCCTATCCCTCCATCAAAGGTGGAACTCTTACCCTAGAATGGCAATTGGATAAGAACCCTAACTTACCTTACTCCTCTATAAATTTATAGCCCTCTATGTGGTTGTGGTTGGATTTTGGAGAAGGAATTATGCCCTTATGTTGCAATAGTGAGCGGTCATCATCTCATGCATTTAGGGTGATTTGAGGTGCATATTGTGACAAGGAAAGGACAAGTCAACAACCTGGAGGATCTCTTCTACAAGATCAATGATTGTAATCTCCTTCCATTTATAGTAATGCAATGAATTCATTGTTTTCCTATATCTGATGTTGTTATTTCACTTATTTCAATACCTTATTGATCTATTGAATGAATTACTTAGATGATATTGCATAGATGTTGTAGTTTCTTGGCTTGTGTTATCTGATTGTGCAAGTTCTATCTTTTGCAATCAGAGTTGAAATTGGAGCTTCCAAGCTAAAGAAGGAGCGAAGCGTGTGAAGGATTCCAAGTAGGCCTCACTCCATCATGTATCTACTTTAAGAAAAAACATTGGGTTCCTTTTCTCTCCGTTCTTCTAGGTTAGCCGCCAACCTAGGGGAGATTATTTTGTCTGCAATTGTAAATCCCATATAACAACCTTGATGATAGATATGATCCAAATTCTCTTCTAGATATACAAAGGATAACATTTAAGGGCATTGTCGGTGATGAAATCAAAACCGTAGGTTCCGTAGAAGGCATTCAAAATGCTCCCTTCAAATATATTTTCTCACCAAACATGCAGTTCAATGCTACCTCAATGATTTTTTGGAATGTTTCATATATGGGAGGATTCTTAGAGTCAGTGTATCCTGAACCATGTACACAACTTCAACCCCAAATCCCTCGTGACTCACTAGTATGTTATCCTTCTTATGTTAGTAGCACACTTAAGGTTGTTTAGAATAAATCCAATTTGTAATCTACATGTATTTGATTTTGTTCTTTAATGAGTTGTAGGCCCAATTCAGGAATCCCATTATTTATACATTTTGTGGAGATTTTTGTATTGTGGTCAGTGAAATGGAAGTTTTTGACAAATTTATGTTTTTCATTGTGTAGAATATGCATGCACGCTCAAAGTGAATGAAAAAAGTGACATATATATTTTTGGAGTGGTGATCTCGAAATGAAAACCAATACATCTCGAATTTGGAGAGAAAAAAGATCTTGTGAAGTGGGTGTGCAATGAAATAGACAAAAATAATGGATTGTTTATAGTGTTGAATCCCAAGTTTGTGGATTGCTTCAAGGAGGAAATGGCCATGGTTTTGAAAGTAGGACTCCTCAACACAAGCAACATTTATCAACATGCCAACAATGAGGAGGGTTGTACATTTGCTACAAGAAGCCAATACCCAACACAAGGCCAAGGCAACTGCCAAGGATGAAATATCGTCTCTTCATTATTACATGGAACCCACAATTTGTATTATATAGGCAGGATGGTAATTGCATCTGGCTTGGAATTTTTTTCTTTGCAGGGCCTCCATATTTACTACCACTTTGTAGCTTCCAAGTTTGTTTAGGTGTGTTCACATATAACCTTCTTAATCTAACCTAATACTGATACCCAAAATAGAAGCTTTCCTCTGTAACTCTTTGGGCCTCATTCTCCATGAGAATCCAATGGTTAGAGGCACACATGTCTACCCATTTATGGGCCATTGTGCCGCTACATTTTTTATAAATCTGCCCTCCGAGTTAATGATTGTGGTGTTCGAAATGAGACTCAAAATTTGCTCCCTGTCAAACACCATGAGGAAAGCATAGATCGATACCATCGTCGTCATCATCTATGTTAGCCTCTTATTATTGATCTTTTCGCACTTTACCCTCCTTGAGCAGAGGCATTTAATTGTAAACCATGACACTAAAACTTTTAATGTAATATAGATGGCAATTAGGATGACTTTAATGGTCACTACCTGAGATTCTCAATATCCTGTCGTCCTAAATGGCTATTTGGTAGAAGTTTGATTATGGCCTCTAGACATCTTAAAACCATATTGTAGCATGAGAATTTTAATTTCTCAAACTAAACGTGTTTTTAATCATTCCTTGTATTAAATCCCAACCATGATCTATTCAAGTATTCCCCATATTAAATCATGACATGACAGGACATCATAATTGTAACAAGAAAATGTTTGTTATTGACATTACAGATGTATTAATCATGAGTAGTTTTGGTAAATATTGAGGATTTAAACATGAATAGTTTTCATAAATATTAAGTACCATAAAGGAAATCATTTGATTTCTTGTCTTTTTATTATGTATATTGAATATCATATTATTGCTAAGCAACTTCTTATTGTGTATATTGAATACCATATTATTTCTAGCAACTTTTGATCTTCCCAAACCTCTTATTCCTTCGATGTATCTTTGCACCTATAGGGGCAATTGCTACTTAGGTGGATGGTAGAGATTTAACCTCGACATATATTTTAGAATATTTTTAGTAATATACACAAATCAAAGGTTGAGATTTATCTTCAAAGTAGTTATGCTATTTTTACCCTTTTTGCCCTTTCGATTAAATTGATTAATTAAAAAATATACCATATGAACAAGTGTCATATGAAGTTATGGTTTTTTGGGCACATGGTATTGATAAGCCATGGTATTGTAGCAAAGCCTATTTACAAATTAAGAACCTCCATGGTAAAGTGGGGGTAAATCTCCATGGATAAGAATATTGTTCCATGTCTTTTCAAATATATATATGTTTAACATATATATTAATTCTTTTTATAATTAATAAAGTTATAATTTAGCTAGTTTTTATGATTTTTTAACTTTTAGTAATGTGAGATGCATTATGAAGTAAGTGTTTTGTTAATTATTGCTTGATGTCTATTGATATTTACTAGCTATTTAATTTATATGGTTGCACTAGTTCATCTATAAATAAATAAAAAAATTGATAGAAGCCTCGAGGGATTTGCATATTGTAGATGTTACCTAATGTAACATTGTTGGTATTGATGATAATCCTTGATTTAGTTTAGTAAGGACATGAGTGAGGTATGTAATAAATGTAGTTGGTAGTGGAATCTATCCCAAGTTTTTTTGTAAAAAGTTCAAAGCACTTAACTACTTGAGATAGTCCACCAAGATATATATATGATGAAATTAAAAATCATAAAAAAATGGGTGTCAACCACACTGACCATCAAAAAATATAATAGTGGTGTTTCAAGCAAGAAATTATTCAGTCTCCTCTATGACTACATAATTTATACAAATGGTTTTGAAAGCATATACTAGAGACTTCCTTTAGGCTACAGACCCCCTAATTGTAGGCTACAAAAAAATCGACCATGGCAATGGAGCCAAGACTCTTTTTACAACAACCCACACTCTCGAATTCAGAACTCCCTTACAGATTGCAGAGAAAAATTCTAAATAAGCTCCCCTCCCTAAAAATTGAGCAACAAAGCATTATAACGTTATGCAACTCTGGCCTTTGTGGGAAGCATCTAGAACTTTTTATGATTTAAGTTATTTGATTTCTCAATTGATGCTTATAAGGTTTTAGATTTGTGCCAAACTAATGGGATCCCTCCATGTTGAATAGGCAACCAAATATTGCTAGCAACAAACATCTCCATGGAGTTTTCCTCAACAACTTAGATTAAATTTGGTTTTGGTGCAGTGCGACCTCTTTCTGCAATAAGGCTCTGCAGTCCAATCACATCCTATAGGAATCATAATCGAAATTCCTCATTTGATTTTCCTTCCAGAAGCCTTAGCCAAATTTATATTTCCTTTTGGTGTTTCCGGAGTTTGGAAAAATCATATTTTTCCAGTAAAGGCTCCAATCATGTTTGCATTGCCACGAAGCACCTGAAATCAACAAGAAAACAAGAATCAATTTCTAATAGGATAAAAAAATATGTGAAATTTACTATACACAATCAACACTCATTGAATAGTTTCTCGTCGATTGTGCGGGAATGTAGGCATGGAATTTTGTGTGTAGTCATTGGCATGGAAGGGGATCGAGATATAGTCACACATGCATTGGACAAGTGGCGCTTCACTAGTTTACAATGGCTTACATTCCCCATCCTTTGTAAAAGAGGGTTTTATCCCATAATCTTTGTGTAAGAATTGGCATTGGTTGGATTGTTTGTTGTGGTGGAAAATGTCTTTTGGGCTTAGTTGGAAAGAGTCAAAACCAAAATATATTATTTTTAAGTTTGCAAGAAATAATCCCACATTTGTTGTGTGAACAGGACGAGAAGGTCTTATGTATGTGATAAGTTTGGATGTGTGCTAAGCAACATGGAGGAGGCAGGATGTGAAGGTGTTTCTATTGGTCAAGCGATGTTGCAATGGCGGATGTGCTTTGGGTGTAGATAAATACACTTTTATTTTCCCCATTCGATAATGCATATCTCTCATTGATTGCGCAGCTTAACCTCACATTATCTAAAAACTCGTCACGTTGATAATCACCTATCAACACATGGGTGTATATGTGCCATGTTGATGTTGGGGAATTAATCGGTTGTGACGTTGTGTTGGACAATTGTGAAGCTTAATATGCATGCTAATTTTTATTTAATTTTTTGCTTTCTGGCTTATGGGAATTATCCCACATGGATGGGAGAAAAAAGCATGTAGGTGTTTATATACACCGAGGTTTACATTTCCTTTCAATGCGCTATGCAACACTATGCTCCTCTTCACCCGGATGTGGGTGATTATCCAGGTAATTAATTCGACAAGACGGTCGGGCGGCGGATGGGCTGGCCACATGGCCGCCTGCGTCCTCCCCCAAGCCCATCTGAGGCACATTCAAGGCACCTTGCAGGAGCCATTAAATGCGTCCCAAGGCCGAGACTGCTCCACCTCTTTCATAGCTATGGAGTCTGCAGAGCATTATGTTATCCCTCCCCCCTTGTTCCACTGTGTCTGCCCTCCGCAAGCCTCTGAACCATGCTCTCGCACTGTCACTAGCTGTCGATGCTGGCTGCTAAGCTGCATTGACCTGGGTAATGGATTTCATTATTCTCAAACCAGGCTCTGCAACTTAGCTCTGGCTCAGCCCTCCTCGGTCCATCCTCTACACAATTATTCCACCACCACCCCTGCTGCCAACCTTGCCTTCAATCCTGCCATGGTTCATCATCGAATGCGAAGCAGGAGGGGAGGCACACGCGACGGAAGCATCCACCCTCCTGCAACTCCCAGCCCTGACTCTGTTTCCCCTGCTTCTTCAACAGACAATCCCAATCCATTTGGCTCTTTCCACGGCCGATATCCAGACACCCGAAGCGGAAGGGGAAGAACTCGATTTCAAGGTTCTAAACGGAGGGACGCTGCAGTTCATATAGCAAACTTCCCCCTCCCCCCGCATCCAGCACCCCATACCACTCAATTTCGTTTTCGCAGCACTCTGAACCGGCCCGTCATCACCGCTACTGTAACTATTACATTTACTAAAGAAATGGACCCGTCAACGCCTCTGCGTACACACAACTCCAAGCAACAGAGGTGGTTGTAGCCCAGGCGAACAACAACCCGACGTTGATAGAGCCACCCTGCATGGAAAAGCACCGGCTGGCAATCAGCAAGCAGTGGGGAGCAACCTTGGTGACACTCAGGCTTCTGGCAGCCGACGAGGCGACACGTCTGGCCTGCATGCGAGCACGGGGAACGCTGAAACCATCCACCCAACTCAGCACGAGGACACGTCAGCTGAAGAGGATGATTGGTACAAATATGCGTGCAGGATTGAAGAAGAACCGGCCCCGGACAACCTCTAGCCCCGACACTTGGCAGCCAGGTGTCACGTTTTTTGCCAGGTGGATGCTTCTCATGCTGACTGGGAGTTTACGGTTAAATTTATGTTTTATGATTAGATCTATGCAATGTCTGAGATGTCATTTTGTTTTTTGGTCAAAACTGTTAACCCATATGTGGGTATTTTTGATTTCCTAGACTGGTTTCCCCTCTGCTGGGGCAGTCACAGCTAGATCGAATTATTTTGTAATGGTTGTTGCTCAGTACTTTGGAGGCCAGGCCTATCTATAATTACCTTTTTTGTATCATATTAATAGATTAATCTTACTTAGAAAAAAAAAACACTATGCTCCTCTTCTCTCATGGTTTGGCGCTTGTATGTGCTCTACTGTGTATTGACTTGGTAATTGTTGTTTGGCGAACTTTAGTGTGTGAGCTTGTGAGTTGACTTGGAGATTAGGGCTCGAGTAATTTAACATATACAAGTTACATTATATACACAATATAAACATTTTTATTTAATATATACAAGTTATATACATGTTGGTGGAATTATATGTATTATAATTCCAACATTTAGTTATCGAATCTGAGATTGTAAGAGTTAGAGATGCAAACACATGAAATGTAGGATTACAGCTTATTAAACTAAAAAACCCTATATTTACCTTAAAACATACACAAAAAGCAAAAGATCGAAAATATGATTGAGAAGATGGAAGAACACTAGTGCCTACTATTTTTTTTGGGCACATAGGATCTACTAAGGAATCCCTTGAGAGGATGCAAGTATATATACAGTGATATCTAGGGATTTCCACTAGAAAGCTTAGAATATCCACCTAGTGCCTTACAAGCTTTAATTAGTTCAAGGGAATATATTCCACTAGTAATCTTCTAAGGCTTTGAAGAAGGGACTTGTTTAATGAAAATGTGAAGACAACGCACCACCACCATTATACGAACACAACTGCAATTGCAATCATTCATGAAAAATATCCAAAAAATTAAGTGAGACCACTTACTCAAGAAATTGCTTCATACATAAAACCGCAACCAATAAAATCCATGAAAGTTTTAAAGTGTCCACAAGATATCATTGTGAAGAGGTCACTCAAATTATTTATCCATAAGAAAAATAAAGAAATCATAGTCAACTAGTAGTTCTTCTCCACAAGTTATAGTAATGAATCCAAATAAGAAATGCTTTTCTTATTTTTAAGAAATATCTATTGCCCACCTCATTAAAATAACAATATTTTCCTAGCAAAGCCTCAAGTAAATATAAAAATGTCTTTATCTCTTTATAATTTTTAGAGCTAAGATCACAATGCATAAAATATCCATGATACTAGAGTGGATGATTCAAAAGACCGCCAACAATTCTCTCAAAATGAATTAAAATGTGTTCATATGTAAATTTGTCCTTGATAAATGCATGTCAATTCCATATGTGTTGCACACGTGACCCCCAAAATATGGCCAACTCACTCAAAAATCATGTCCAGGGACTCCAAATTGAAACATTCCCTCCAAAGGGTGCAACGAGTCATCCAAAAGGTAACCTTCATATATGTTATTGTAACTACATGGAAATCAACTTCTCTCAAAGTTTAGGCTTTGATGCCATGTAAAAATCTCTATTCCAACAACCTTAGTAAATTAATTCCTCCTGATTTCCTTACTGAAAAATTAATTTAGATTGGATTTTTCAACTCATGATAAAAGATATTTGCTAGATATTTAATTGGAAATAAAAAATGAATGGAATTTATAGGAAACCAATCTCCAAAATATACACAAATATTTCTACCATTCAAATATCAAATTTTCATTAAAATTTCTCCAAGATTACAACAACTCCCAAACTAGGAAGATAGTGCACTGAGAAAAAAGATAAAATTACAACAAAACTTGGTTTTTCTAGTGCATCATATGGCTTGTATGACCTTGCCAAAAGCTATTGTAAAAACCATCATGCTACTACTAAACTATGTCTTAGAAATTTGTATGATTGCTCTTCTCTTTTGCTAGGTTATACAACTTCCTGAAGTTGCCTCTCCACCTTTCACATATGGCCCCATCGATTTCTAAGAGCATGGTTAATCTCCTTTAGATTTTCACTTTATTTCCTCTTTTCTCCTTTGGATTTGCACACTTGAAAATCCTTTATCACTCCCTCACTTCTGTTTTTTTAACACACTCTGTGTATTACACTTTTTGTGTCATTTCTTTTCACTTTGTCCATTTTTTATAACATTGATTTGATGACCAAGTCTCTGTAACCCTAATCTCTCGATGAAATTAATGAGGAAGAAAACACTAGCAAGTGGAGGAGAGCAATCAAGTTCAAGATTTTCCCATTCACATAGCTCCCACTTTCACCAAACTCATCATAGATCTCAACAGTCACTCTAAGTACACAATGGCATTAGGATAGTAATCCAACAATATGGTAAAGATAGAGTCCATTTCTCATAACTTGCTCATTCTTTTATAAAAGGTTTATGTAATGACACTTGTCACCTGATCCTAGCTTATACTCCCCATTTTATGTTCAACTTAAATCAACAGTTCGATCTCATATTTTGTCCCCGAACTACTCCCTAATTTTTCTCAAATTAAAATCTTATTTGGAAACTTTTGTGTTATGTTCTTTCCACATGGAAATTCTCTCATGAAATATAATTTCTCAAATTCTAAATTATTATTATTATTTCAATTTCATGCACATCCATCTTTTCTTAATGTATCATTGGATTAATGTTTGTATTTTAACTCTAGGTCCCCTTTTCCCTTTCTTATTAGAATAGTTCAGATACTTAGGAGCTCTTTAAATATACATTAGATATTTAAGGTTTTCCAAGAGTGAGGATGATAGAGTTGTTTATTCAACTCAATTTTCATAATTATACTTATCCTCCTATTCCCCAAAGTTTACTTCTAATTTAATTCTTCAAAACACTTACTTACATCATGTGTGTTAGCCTCCTGTTGCAACATGTGTTCATCTTTCATAATTGACATTTTTACATGCCAAATATGTCAAACTTTGCATCCTGCAATGCTCCATATTTCCAGAAAGAGGCCAAAGAAGAGACCATGAAAATGTGCAAGTCCAAATGCCACTGCTGTATTCCAATTTTGATGACTTAACCATTTTTTAAGAATGTTCTATTAAGGGAAGTCCAAACAGCTTAATCTTGGCTTCCCTAGGTTTCAATTTCTTGCTTTAGAAATAGAGAATGAATATCTGTCCAAACAGCCTAATCTTGGCAGATTTGTAGATAGGTAGAGAATCAAAGGAGCCCAACTGCTTAATCTAGGCCCTTGGCAGAAATAAGTGTACATTTAGATAGGAGGGAAGTCAAAAGAAAAATTGTAAATCAGGGTCTGCAAGTTTAAGTGCACCCAAACCAAAAAGAAGAAAAAGTGTTAGCTAAGTAGGCTGAGTAGGTAGTTTTGAGGTTGCAGAATGTTGATTTATGATCAATTTTGTGTTTCAAAGTGATATTTTACTACAGATCACAATTGTAAGGCAGTGTTTCATTTGGAGCAGGTCAAGCGAGGCATGTCTAACTCCCCCTTCTTCTAATTCCCCAAATCACTCACTAACTTCCCTGAAGAGGTCAAGATCTGCTTGAGCCTCTTAGTTTCATCATGTTTCATAAAACATCCGCCTAAGTAGAGATCTGCTTTACTTAGGAGTGCTGATATCTCTTCTACGAGTTCTATCCCCCCTAATAGCCTAAGATTCACATACTTAGCGCTTTCTTCACACTTTCATATTAACTATTGATTCTATTATGTAAATCCCTATCGGTTTTCCCTTTCCCCTAATAAAATTATGTTAATAGCTTCCCTATATACTTATCCCCTCCCCCTGGTTGAAACATAACCATAAGTTCATTGGGAATTGCTAAGTTTATCTGAAACTCAGCAAGAGCCCTCATTTCCACCCTCAAACTATCTTTTTATGCATTTTACTCCATCACACAGCATAAAATTCCTTTCATGTGTATAAAAACCATCTTATTTAACTTGTTTTCACTCTCCCAAGGCATAAACCCCTTGTTTTGCCATAAAACCCATCTCAAAATGCATAAAATCCATCTTTCTGGGCTTTCGGATCCCTTCCGATGCCTTTAAAATCTGTTATAACCCCGTAAACCCACTTTTCTAACGTTTAAACCCCCCCCGCCATTTAATAAATCATTCAAAATGCGTCGCGGGCCCCGTCCACTGCAAGAATGACTGAAACTCTTGACACTAACCACAAGCAAGAAATCACATGGTATTTAGAGTTTGATGGCTCTGTCAACAAGTTAGGAGCAGGGGCAGGTGTCTGGATTCACAATACACATAACAATCATGCAAAAGGTCATGCTTACAGATTAAATTTCAAATGCACCAATAACATGGCAGAGTATGAGGCTCTCCTCCTAGGCCTTAAACTGCTCAAAGCTCTAGGAGCTGCAAAAGTGTCCATTTTAGGTGACTCCGATTTAATCATACAACAGATGAAAGGTAACTTTGTTACCAATGACAATAGAATGAGGGCCTATAGGATTGTTGCCACTAGTATACTCAATGCATTCGCTGAATCCAAGCTTGCCAAGATTTCAAGAGAGCATAACATTCATGCACACAGCCTAGCCACTTTTGCGAGCACATGCAAGCTCCCATTTGAGCCAAATCACCATTTTACTGCTGAGATAAAACATAGGCCTGCTGTCCCAAATAATGTTAAAGATTGGCAAGTGTTCGAAAATGATGCCTAGATTAACAATTTCCTCACTCTTGAGCATGAGTTTTCAAATATTAACATTGACATGGATGCTATGACGGATAAACAACAGCAAACAAATGAAAGTCAGCAGGCTGTAACACCTATAACAGCCAAACGAATGTTGAACCCAACTGTTTTTGATAATACAAACATAGAAAAGCTGAAACAGATGCATTGGGAGGAAATAGCCGAAACAGAGGCCGAGATCGTTGATCTGAAAGATAACCTTCTCCCTGCTGGCCTCACTCCGTTAGAAGATATGTTTGATGCTAATGATGTTCCCAAGAAGCCAAAAATGCAACCCCTAAACGCTGCTGTAGAGGAACATAACATCGGAACAGCAGAGAAGCCCAAAATGATCAAATTATCCAAAAATTTGCCACCTGATCAAAAGCCTAAATATGTTGATTTATTCAAAGAATTCCAAGATGTATTTGCTTGGAGTTATGAGGACTTGAAGTCCTATGACACCTCAGTAATCCAACACACCATTCCCTTAAAACCAAACCAAAAGCCCTTCAAGCAGAAACTGAGGAGAATCAATCCCATGCTTCTCCCTCTGATTGAAAAGGAAGTGAAAAGAATGTTTGAAGCAGGTATCATAGCACCCATCAGATTTTGTGAATAGGTATCCAATCTTGTTCCCACAAGAAAAAAGATAGGTGAGATTAGGCTATGTGTAGACCTAAGAAATTTAAACCAAGTCTCCCTAAAAGACCACTACCCCTTGCCCAAAATGGATCATATTCTGCAGAGAGTAGTGGGGTCATCTAGAATTTCTTTGCTAGATGGCTTTTCAGGTTTCAATCAAATACTGGTTCACCCGGATGACCAAGACAAGACTGCCTTTACCACACCGTGGGGAACATTTAAGTATGTGAAGATGCCTTTCGGACTTAAAAATGCTGGTGCTACCTTTCAAAGGGCAATGGATATTGCATTTGCCAAGGAAATACATGATTTCCTAGTTGTCTACCTTGATGACTTAACCCCCTTCTCCAAATCTGATCAAGAGCACCTAAAACATTTGAGGCAAATATTCATGACATGTAGGAAATATGGCATTTCCTTGAACCCCAAGAAGTCCCTCTTCGGCCTTGAAGAAGGCAAGCTTCTTGGCCATATCATATCAAAATATGGGATTAGAATTGATCCTGAAAGAATCCAAGCCATCCTCCAAATCCCATATCCAAGGAACATAAAAGAGTTGCAAGCATTCCTTGGAAAAATCAACTTCTTGAGGAGATTTATTCCAAATGTAGCTGAGCTAATAAGACTGTTAAGTAACATGTTAAAAAAGGATGCCAAGGTAAGATGGTCTCTTGAGACCAAGCAAGCCTTTGAGGGCATAAAATCTGCCTTAACCCAAGCCCCTGTCCTCACAAGTCCACAATTTGATAGGGACTTTATCATATTTTCTTTTGCATCTGATCACACCATAGCTACTGTCCTTTTGCAAAAGGATGATCAGGGAAATGAAAATCCAATTGCATTTTTCATCCGAGCCTTAAGAGATGCCCCTTTGAACTACCAAATCATGGAAAAGCAGGTCTATGCCCTTGTGAAGGCCATCAAGGATTTCAGAGTCTACATTTTATATTCACATGTGATTGCCTATGTCCCAAATGTTGTTGTAAAAGACATATTAACCCAAGAGGGATTAGAGAGCAAAAGAGGCAAATGGATTGCAAACATCCTTGAATATGACATAGAAATAAAACCAACCAAGCTCATAAAGGGACAAGGTTTAGCCAAACTGATGTCCGAAACAAACTTTCAAGCCTTAGACATTAACCAATTGGACAATGAATAGGAGCAGGCGACTCCACAGATCAGTGAAACCTTTTTGCAATCCCCTTGGTATGCTGATATATGCTTTGTATTGTTAAACCTATTTGCTCCCCCAGGATTGTCCAGAACCAAGAACAGATTTTTAAAGATGAAAGCTTCGAAGTTTTGTGTCATAGATGGTGCTTTATTTTGGAAAAATCATGAAGGTATATTGCTTAATTGTTTAACCATGAGTGAAACTAACAATGTCATGAAAGAATTCCATGCAGGTGACTGTGGAGGACATTTATATTGGAAGTCCACAGCTGATAAAATTCTAAGGGCTGGTTTCTATTGGTCCTCTCTTTTTTGCAGATGTAAAGAAGTTTGCCATTTCATGTCACAAATGCCAAATCTTTGAGGGCAAAAGAAAGCTGTTGCCCCTGCCCCTTAAACCCATCTCAATTGAAAAGCCTTTTCAACAATGGGGTCTTGACTTCATTGGAGAAATCCATCCCTCCTCCTCAGGCCAGCACAAATGGATTCTAATGGCCACCGACTATTTCACTAAGTGGGTTGAAGCCATCCCATGCAGGCAAGCCAATGACACCATCATTATCCAATTCCTTGAGTGCAATATCCTTTCTAGATTTGGCTGCCCTGAGAAGATCATTACTGACAACGCCGCTGCTTTCAAATCCAAAAAGATGATCAACTTTTGCCATAAATTTCATATTACCTTGGGCCACTCTACGGCCTATTACCCTCAAGGTAATGGCTTGGCCGAATCCTCAAATAAAAGTCTCATTAATATTATCAAGAAGATCTTAGAAGAAAACAAGAAGAACTGGCATAAAAAGCTCACAAATGCCCTATGGGCAGACAAACTTTCAACCAAGAAATCCATTGGGATGAGCCCTTATGAGCTAGTATATGGCATGGAGGCCAGATTTCCTTCATCCTTGGGCATCCCTACTATCAAACTGTTACAGGAGATTCAGGCTGAACCAAATGACATTCAACGAAGAATCAATCAGACCATTCATCTTCAGCAAACCAGAGAGCAAGTCTATGACAGAGCTCAGATTTTGCAAGAGAAGCTCAAAAAGATGTTTGATAAGAGAGCTAAGGCTGAGGATTTCTACATTGGCAACAAAGTTCTAAGGTGGGATTCACGAAGAGAAGACAAGGGAAAACATGCAAAATTTGATTTTTTATGGAAAGGGCCATTTGTTATTTTTGTTGTTCAGGGGAATAACACACATTTTCTCAAATCTGTAGAGGGCAGCATTGCTGAAGAAGGCCTTGTTAATGGCCAAATGTTAAAACATTACCATGATCCCTTTTAAAGGGATACAATGCAGCTCTGTACATATTTCTTTGTACATTGATATTTGTATATATCAACACTTTGTTTTTATTTTTGTATAAGCAGTTCGGTTGTTAGGGAAGCAGCAGCAAAGTTTGCTAAGACACAGCCAATGCCAATATTCCATTTTTAAAGCTCTGTCTCTGCATTAAACTCAGCAAAACAGCAAGAGTAGTACTATTATAACACAGAAATTCATGGTAAAAGCAAACTGTTTGCAGCTTGCAGTCTTCAGTCAAACAGTATCAATAGGAGAGGAGCAATCTTTCAACAACTGTTTCTAGACCAGAGCTAAAGAAACACATAAGTTTTGATCTATATTTTTCAAAGGCAGATGCTCAGGCAACATTGTACATAATATTAAGCATGCAGAAGAAACAGGCAGTGTTTCACTTTTCATGACAATGCAGTTGGGTAGAGGGCTGTTCATATTTCAAAGTTTCACACTCTTAACAGCCAGCACAAAGAAGTTTTTTCAGTCTACAGCAACAATAGAAGATCAAGGCAGTCTGACCTGCTGTTCTTGGCTTTTCACAAGGAAAAGCCATCCCCAAGTGGAGCCACTGTTAGCCTCCTGTTGCAACAGGTGTTCATATTTCATGATTGACATTTTTACATGCCAAATATGTCAAACTTTGCATCCTGCAATGCTCCATATTTCCAGAAAGAGGCCAAAGAATGGACCATGAAAATGTGCCAGTCCAAATGCCACTGCTGTATTCCAATTTTGATGACTTAACCATTTTTGAAGAATGTTCTGTTAAGGGAAGTCCAAACAGCTTAATCTTGGCTTCCCTAGGTTTCAATTTCTTGCTTTAGAAATAGAGAATGAATATATGTCCAAACAGCCTAATCTTGGCAGATTTGTAGATAGGTAGAGAATCAAAAGAACCCAACTGCTTAATCTGGGCCCTTGGCAGAAATAAGTGTAGATTTAGATAGGAGGGCAGTCAAAAGAAAAATTGTAAATCAGGGTCTGCAAGTCTAAGTGCACCCAAACCAAAAAGAAGAAAAAATGTTAGGTAAGTAGGCTGGGTAGGTAGTTTTGAGGTTGCAGAATGTTGATTTATGATCAATTTTGTGTTTCAAAGTGATATTTTACTACAGATCACAATTGTAAGGCAGTGTTTAATTTGGAGCAGGTCAAGCGAGGCATGTCTAACTCCCCCTTCTTCTAATTCCCCAAATCACTCACTAACTTCCCTGAAGAGGTCAAGATCTGCTTGAGCCTCTTAGTTTCATCATGTTTCATAAAACATCTGCCTAAGTAGAGATCTGCTTTACTTAGGAGTGCTGATATCTCTTCTACGAGTTCTAGCCCCCCTAATAGCCTAAGATTCACATACTTAGCGCTTTCTTCACACTTTCGTATTAACTACTGATTCTATTATGTAAATCCCTATCGGTTTTCCCTTTCCCCTAATAAAATTATGTTAATAGCTCCCCTATATACTTATCCCCTCCCCCTAGTTGAAACATAACCATAAGTTCATTGGGAATTGCTAAGTTTATCTGAAACTCAGCAAGAGCCCTCATTTCCACCCTCAAACTATCTTTTTATGCATTTTACTCCATGACACAGCATAAAATTCCTTTCATGTGTATAAAAACCATCTTATTTAACTTGTTTTCACTCTCCCAAGGCATAAACCCCTTGTTTTTCCTTAAAACACATCTCAAAATGCATAAAATCCATCTTTCTGGGCTTTCGGACCCCTTCCGATGCCTTTAAAATCTGTTATAACCCCGTAAACCCACTTTTCTAACGTTTAAACCCCCCCCGCCATTTAATAAATCATTCAAAATGCGCCACGGGCCCCGTCCATCATCTGTTCTACCAACCGTTCGATCGCCCGCGCCACAGATCTACGGTGGGCGGGTCTTCTCATCTCCGAAGCCGCCGAGGGTTAATGCCCGGGAGATCGGCAGTTTTCCCGTCGTACTCCCGCCATGCGTCGCCCTCCCGGCTGTGGCAGAGCCCCCTCTGCCGAAACCACCTACGCGGAAAGGCGGTGCGCCCAAAACCGGATACCGCTCTCCCCCCTCCTGTGTCAGCGTGACGTCACCCTGCCACGTCACCATCCCGCGTCGGCCTCCTGCCACCGTGTCCTTGCCACGTAGCTGCCACCGTACTACCACGTCACCTCCTCCGCCATACCTCCACATCACTCGGTCATACGGCTGATGTCACCCCGTTGACGTCACCCTGCCACGTCACCGCCGTACTGGGACCCACCGCTGACGTCATGCTGACGTCACCGTCAAAAAGTGCGAAAGGCGCAAATCGCAGCCTAGGAAGCCCGGAATCAGAATCTGAGGCAGTTTTTCATGCGCGATTAGCTACGGGAAATAGGCCGAAATGGAAAGCCCCTCACCGCTCGGCCTCCAGCAGGCCCAAAAGGCGCAAAATGACCAGAATTTCTTCGCGAGGCATACAGAAAGGGGCAAACACAATTTTTAAAGCAACAGAGGGCCGAGAAACAACCATAAAAGGTCGATAGGACAGTCTAAATCACTCAGAAGACATTAAAGAGGCCAGGTTCAACGCCAAAGTGTATCAGAGGAAAGATGAAGCGGCAAACAGTATCAGTTCAGCAACATCAAAGCAGGTGAAAATTAAAAGCCTCCATCAAAGTCAGCAGAGCAGTTAAGACCATTTAAAAACTTATCTAGTCGGGATTAGTGAACATTAATGGCACCGAACTGCAGCATAATCAAGTTAAAGGTGGAGATAAAAGACAAATCACAGTTATTACAGAAAGACTGCACCAAGCCACCCAGGACAGACATTAACTCAGTTTGATACAGCTGCCCTCAGCGCAGCTCAAAGATATTTTCATGCATTTATTTCTGGATAAGATTAGGTTAAAGTAATCATTTTCTTTTAGACCTGTTTAGGTCAGCTGTAATAGATTAATTTTGGATAATTTTCCCTATTTATACGACCCTCTGCATTGTAAAAAGGGTTGGTTGGTTGATAATCTTCATTAGAGACTCGCACTGTATCTGAGATGTTTTACTTAATCAAAGATTGCTGAAAAGCTTTGGAGGAATGATTGTCTGCTCTGTGTCTAATGGTTTGAAGAATTGAATGTGGAATTCTTGTGCTGCAGTATGAATCAATAAGTGTTCCTTACCTCTGTTATTTCAATTTCACATATGCTCAAGTCACTGAACAAAGGATTGGTTTAGAATTTGCTTAGCTGCACTCTATGCTTAGTTTCTGTGGCTTTTTAATGTTTTCCTCTTGATTTAGGCATAAATATGAATTCTGTTATGGCTCATGTTTGATCTATTTCACATATGAATGACTGTTATCTAGGAATTCTTAGCTGCTCCTAGATAGGGCTCATTTATCTTCCTTCTGCTAACCTGAATGAGAGATTCTTAATTGCCCCTCATTCCTTAGCCTTTAATCCATCTCTTTTACCTTGAAAGATTGTTTCATATGCAGCTGTCTTGCTCCATAATTCCCTCTTGTGACCAAGAAAACGCACCAGCAGTCCTACTCCTTGACTCCACGCCCAATGGTTCTAAAACTTTCATGCTATCTCTGCCTCTTTACTTGAAAGCATCATCCTTCCCACCAAAATCAAAACAAAACCCCTTGAACTCAATAACTAGCCTAAAAACCTTATCAACAAAGCTAAATCAGAAAGAGAGAGCCCTCTCTGATTGCAGGTGGGCTAGAACCTGCAGTCCAAAGATTGGTCTGTGGTTACCTCGGCTGTATCCTTTTGAGCTGACCATAAGGACAACCTGATTGATAACAATGTGTATTAGAGTTTATTATTGCATGAGAATGAACCCTTAATTACCTTTCACCTTATGAAAAGGGTGTCAAGTCAGTCATTCCCTTCAAGAAATTCCTCTTGAAGTTTCAAGGGTGTGTGTCGCTTTCCCTTCAGGCATCCTTGACTAAGAGCGGAATCTGGGGGTGATGATGGAGACCATTGTCATCTCTTTTGTTGCCCTTTATGGTGAGACTGATGGTGGTTGGGATCAAGGAAACTACCTTGATGTGTGCCCCGAGTAAATACTCGTAAATGACCCAATCTAGGTTCCACCTTCATGGCATTGTGAGCTTCAATATAAAGGCATCACAATACCTTACAACCCAAGTCATAACGGGACTGCTAGTTGGTGAAATTAGGGATGTTGTCCCAACCCTCCCATGAATTTTTATCTATCTTGTACAACTCCTTCACCCATGTGTGAGTTCTTCGACCAAACAATTGACTTGTTCATACAACCACTATCATGACATTAGTAACCATATCAGAATATTAGTTAGAACTTGAATTCTAGAATCAATAATATGTAATCAATTAAACTAGAGATTGTTGATCCATCACATGCAAGTGCATCTAGGTGGCCTCTTGTTATATTCAAATAGCAATTAGTAATATCTGCTCATAAGATTAGTCATTAATATAATTGCACATACCATAACATCTAACATAAACATCAACATAGTCACTAACTGGAATTCAAGAAGATAGTCCTTAGAATATGTAAACCAGGCAACATACAATGAATTCATCATCACAATTACACATAATAACATCAATTTGGTACATCACAATCATCAACATATCTAATTATAATAATAGAAATAACCAACTCCTCAATTTAAGATCCTCAATAAATAATAAATGTACCTTAAAACTATATCAAAATTAACATAATATCAAAATCAATCAACTAGAACAAAGCACTACATCTTCACATAAACATCAATACAAAAAATAAACATTAATTTAAAAAAAAAATCTATTAATTATATAACAAATAACTCTTAAAAATACCTTGTAATAAAAAATAATTCTTATGTTCAACCTAAATTTATAAATATAAACTCACTTTCGTTTTAAATAAATCATAACTTAAATTTTATATTAAACTTCAATATATTTTCCTTATCACACATGAGAAAATATAAAAAAATTTCCTTATCACAAATAAGAAAATATTATTTTATATATCTACATGTAAGTTAAACTTCAATATATTTTCCTAACAACAAATAAAAAAAATATTCTTTTATATATCTACATATAATTTAAGTCGCCAAATGTTACATAATTAAATCATACTTCTCAAAACTAAAACGCAAATGATTTTTGAATAATGAAAAAATGTTTTTAAAAAGTTACATGAATTAATTATTATTTTTTATTTTTCCCAGAAAGAAAATAAATTTGTCAAAAATCCAATATATATTTTAAGGAGTTTTTACGAGAGCTTTAACTTTACTATATCATTTTATTAAATTATATATAAATTTTATTTCAAAATTTATTTAAATGAAAAAATTATTTATTTAAATAAAAAAATTACTTATGTTAATATGTGTCTATTTTGAAATAAAGTTTTTAAAATTTTAATCTAATTATTAATATTTATTAAGTGGATGATACAAATTTAATTATGTTAATAAGCATGTCTTTTTGAATAGGGATTTTAAAATTTTAATTTAATTATCAATATAGATTATGCATGTTTTTCTCTTCTAATTAAATTCATTAATTAAAAAAAATGTTATATGAACAAGTATCATATGAAATGAGTTACGGATTTTTGGTATGTGGTATTGCTAAGCCATGGCATTGTAGCAAAGCTTATTTACATATTAAGAATCTTCATGATAAAGTAGAAGTGAATCTTTATGGTTAAGAATCTTGTTACATGTTTTTCTAATATATATATATGCACACATATATATTTGTTGTTTTAAATAAAATTATAATTTAGTTAATTTTTATGTTTTTTAATTTTAGTAACTTGAGAAGTATTATGAAGTAAGTGTTTTGATGCTTATTACGGATGGATGTCTATCAAAATTAACAACCATTAATTTATATGGTTGCACTAGTAATATCCACTTTAGATATAAATATGAATGCATTTTGATGGATGTATGCTTGTAGATGTAAATGACTTCTAATACATATATGTTTGCCTTTAAAAATAAAAGTCTAATGTATCAATATTTATTATTAAACCAATTTTATTGTATTTATCTTTTATAATTTTTGTAATCAAGATAAAACAATAATTTAAATTATATAAGTAAAATCTATTTTTAAAAGGTTAATTTTTTCTAGATAAATATTTATAAATACTAAATCCATATTATAATTGTTTTGCAAATATAATATTTTAATTTTACAAATATTAATACATTATTAATATTGAAAATAAGTAAACAAGTGTACATGAACGTTGATATTAGGATGTAAATTATAGGTACAAGCATTAAGGGCAATTATTTTCAAAGGACGATGGAATAGTGGAATCCTCGTAGGTATGTAGGGGAGTTGCACGACATATTAGAGTTAATAATAATATATGTATAATGATCATATATTATTATGAGCTCCATAGTGAAACAGGTCATTGGACAGTTCCTAAAACACCATGGATGGAAAGGATCTGCCATATATGTGAGAATAGGAACATCGAGGATGAAAACCACTTCCTCTTAGAGTGCCCCGCGTACAACCACATTAGATCTCAGTTTCACAATCTTTGTTACAACACTGAACTTCATAGCCTTTTACAATGTCAAAATTATAGTGAGCTCGGGAGGCTTCTCTCCAAGCTTTTTGAGCATAGGAATAAAATCTTAAATCAAAATAAATGATTTGTTTCTTTAAGTCCGATAAACCAATATTTGGTCTCAGCGGACGTTAACCATCATCATCATCATCATAATGTGATGTAAGACTGTCCACTATTTTGGTTATTACTAAAAAAGATTCACTAGTATGTGGTTACCATGCAACAAATGTAATATAGTTCATTCATTAAAGTCAATAGTTATTGGGGATAAGTTTTGTCCTGCACTTATGAGTGATGATAGAGCCCATTTTATGGGAGATGTCAAATATTGTTATTGTATTAGAGCATTTTCATTTGGAGGTTTCCCTTCGAAGAAGCAAGTGAAAAAGAATTGTTTCTTCCATTGAGAAACTATTACGATAAAATTTATAACTTAATGAAGTAAAAAGACATTACTATATTTTCATAATTAAATGGCTACTAGTCATTTTTCAATCTACAAAAAATCATTAACAATTAAAAGTATAATTTATTCTCAAATGATTATGGAGATGACACAATATTTAAAGAAATATTTTTTGTTTATAAATAATTGATTATTTAAATCTCACGCTTTTTTTTTTTTTTGTAAATTATTGCCTTTTAAATTCATATTCGAAGAGAAGATTACATCGCTAACATTTTCGAGAACCCACATGGAGACCAACTAACCCAATGGACTAGTAACAGAGCAAAGTTTCCCATGTCCATAGATATCAAGACCAACATTTACTTAGTTGATCTATAAAGCTTAGAGCTGAAGTGAAATTACAATTCATCGATGATATAATCAATAACTACAAAACATATGACCAAGTAAAGCGCATAGTGGGCACATATAAACCACTAGCAAATATCCATAAGGCACACTGGACTATCCATAAAACATCCATAAATAACCAAAAGACGCCTAAAACCACCCATAACCATTTATAAATTAACCAGCAAGCACACAGAACCATCAACAATTTTCCATAAGTCGCATAGTACCATAAGATAATATGACCACCATTGAAAAGCCCAGGAATTGCAAAAACATTCAGAGCCAAGAAGAGACACTAAAAATGGCCTCCACCACTAGGACAATAATTATGTGTATGAACCAATGTCTAAACTATGCAACTGATCCAAACTTTTGTGAAACATAAGCTAGCCAAAAAAGCCCAACATAACACGTGAAAGAGGAGAGAAAGAAGGCACAAAGTCACACCAAATAGCATTGTAGCCATTTCTCCAAATAGAGTTATTAAAACCATTTTTCTAGAAGACAAAAAAATGATTTTGTCATCATACCACCAATACCCATGGCCACATATGCTAAAGTCCCTCCAGAGAAATCCCATAGTAATATTAAGAGATGCTTCAATCCCATAGAATCCAAAAGAAGTGGAGCACAATAGTGAACAAAAAATATCATAGCTACATACTTTGGAACGAAAATAAGTTGCAGTGCACCTTGAAGAAACTAGACCTAAAGGACATGTGAAAATTGATGACAAAAATACATGAAGTCACCATTTCTAGTCGTGATAAGAGGAAATTAGAGAAAGTGTTTGGCCACTATCACCTAGAGGATCTGTGAGGTCACTAGAGCCAGAGTCATTCATAACGAAGCTTTCCACAACATACTCTTAATTTCCTCCAAAGATATCCTTTCTCACCTCCAAAGGTACAACATAAAAAAACATGGCAACAAATTCATAGGCAAAAGGACAAACCCTTTTGTTCCTAATATTATCTCCACCACCCCCTCTACAGTGCATTCTCTACCTAGGAGGCATGAGGAAAGTTTCCAATGAACATTGGGGACAGATACAATAAGAATTTATGCCAAGGAAACTATAGAAAGGACGAGACAGAGGGCCTTGAAACCCATATCTGAAGACAACTAGATCATCACCTACATACCATGTTGTAGGACCAAAAGCAAACAAATTGTCGAGCTCATCACATTGCAATAACATAACACGGCCCAGAGAACTAGTGGGAGTTCCTTGAAGTTAAAGTTAACACAAAGACGCTAGAACACAACCCAAAAATTCTAATTTCACCAGCGAACCCCTGGCATTGAACATTTTGGGATAAATGAAAAGGATGCAAAATGTTAAGGGCCAAATTTTTAAACACATAGTTACCGGGGTTGAAGAAAAATTCTCAAGGACTCAAGAAAACTAGTGAATTGATAATTTGACCTCAAAGACCCAAACAAAGGAATTAAAGAGGTAGTCTAACCAAATTCATAACCCAAAGCCAATACATAAAATTATAAGCCCAAGGCAATTAGAATGAAACTCAGCAGCACACAAAGGAATAACCATGCACGTTCCAGATGAGAGAAGATATGTAAAAGACATCGTTGTAAGCGAAGAGTGAAATGGTATGCCGCCAGGAAGAAATTGGTAATGGAGGACAACAAGAAATCATTGCCTCGTTCTACATAGATGCATACCTCATCCAGACTCTCTCCATACATGAGCATTTAAAACAACAATCCGATCGCATAACTAACATGCATGAATTAACTACCCATTGTCATGCCATGACAAGGAGAACAAAGGTGTGATGAAAGCGCACACTATGAAGCAACCCTGACATTCTGAGAACCACCCCCATTGAAAAACAATATGTTTGCCTCCAATAAACCTTGGAGATCTAAATCCTCCTCCAACCTAGTGAGAGGCCAAACTACATCTAGATCAAATCTCTAAAGCAACAACCAAGGTTTGTCAAAAAATTGGCAACCTTGTTAGCCATTCTCCTGGAATGTTCGATAGTAACATATTCCAATTTGCATAACAGGAGGTTCAAGCTTCCAATAATACTTTCTAGGCACCATCTCTTCACAATCTTACTTGTAGGTTGTCCATTTAAAATATTTTGTACACACTGAATAGCAATCTTTGAATCGCCCTCAATCTGCAACACTGAAAACCTTCATGGATAGCAATTTGAATACCTTTATCCAATGCCAACAACTCGGTAAAATTGTTACTAGTTGACCCACAACTTTGTGCAAAAACTCTCAAAGCTGAAGAGTTACAATATTGGGAAACACCTCCACAACCAACAATATGAAGATCACCCTTAGACGCCCCACCAAAATTCAATTTGACAAAACCATATGGTGGAGGAGAGAAATACATATTGGAGGATGTATATGGATCCAAAGACGATGTTTTCTTGAGAGTCCTCATCTAATAATCCCAATTTAATTTCTACGTGATCGTTGCCTCGATACCATGAACCTTCCAATCATCACTTGAATAGAAGACAACAAGGAGGGTTTCCCTTATATTTTGCATAATCACCTCTTTAATCATTATTTTGTTCTCTGCTTATCTCTAAAGTTCTTGCATTCCTTTCCTTCCATAAATTCAAAAGAATAAAGCCCATCGTTAGAATCCAAGCCATGTTAGCTATATGATTCTTGAACAAAGAACAATTCCAATGAACGACCAATGCCACTAAGTTCTCTTGACTATTGATTGTGTTGCCAAAGATGAAAAAAAAATGAACCATACCTCCTCTGCAAAACTGCAAGCAACAAAGGGATGATCTATAGTCTCCTTCACCCTATAACACAGGAAAAGAAAGAGATGGACCTTCGAAACCTTTTCTTCTTATGAATTCCCAAGTAAGTAACTTATGCATACCAACGAGCCAAAGGAGAAGCAATTTTTTTGGCCAGTGACACCCACACCAGATTTTATTCCAAATTATGTCTTTCTCAAGAAAACAATGACCTACAAGAACAAAGTAATCTTCCTTGAAAGTAAACATCCCAATTGGTCTCACACCCAAGAGCATAATATATTTGTCCTATGAGAATTGAATTGTCCTTTCCAGTAATTCCTATTGAAGACTTTCCCAAGGCAATACCTGGGATGAGAAGGGCCAATTCTCTTGAAACTTCCACTTCCTCTAGAGGGGAGATTCCCTCTCTAACTACCAATAGCCCCTGACTAGAACCGCTCCCAAATTAGTGGTAAATGTTTGCCAAATGCACAGGTTTTCACTCTAATTTAGGCATGGTAATTTTCTCCATGCTCCCTCCCAAAACAAAATTGATTCTCCATTTTTTGCCTCCCAAAAAAGCTTGAAACTACAATGGTTGAGTCAAATCTTAATCTCTCCTCTTGAGACATGAGAGGCACATACTTCCTCAACCAAATTTGCTTCCACTTCCTCTAGAGGGGAGATTCCCTCTCTAACTACCAATAGCCCCTGACTAGAACCGCTCCCAAATTAGTGGTAAATGTTTGCCAAATGCACAGGTTTTCACTCTAATTTAGGCATGGTAATTTTCTCCATGCTCCCTCCCAAAACAAAGTTGATTCTCCATTTTTTGCCTCCCAAAAAAGCTTGAAACTACAATGGTTGAGTCAAATCTTAATCTCTCCTCTTGAGACATGAGAGGCACATACTTCCTCAACCAAATTTGCTTCCATAACTCATTACCACCTAACACCCACCGCCACCACAGTTTCACCCCTGAGGTAGCACCCAATGTTTTAGGGTCTTGCAAACCTAGCCCCCCAACCAATTTAGGCAAAACAAGTGTGTCCCAAGCCACCAAAGACCATCGTTTAACCTTTGTTGGAGCCTCGTCAGAGAAATTCTCACCATATTTCCCTCAACTTAACACAGTTTGCTTTTGGAATTGGTATAGTTGACACTTGATAAATCGAAATAGCTTGCAACAATGTCTTGGTTAGAATTAATCTCCTTGCAAAATTCAATGCACAAAATGCCCAATTGTTTATCTTGTTCGTGAGTTTCAAAAGAAGATCCTGCCAGCAAGAAACTCTTTTTGGATTGAAAACTAAAGGTACTCCTAGGTACTTAGAGGGAATAGAGGTCCTTCGAAATTCCAACATCAGGCAAAATGTTATTGAATCAACTCTTTACAATTGAAAAGGAAAATACTAGTCTTCTCATTGTTAATAAGGGTGTCTAAGGTTTCCATAAAAGTGTATAACATAGAATGAACATCTTTGACTTCTCTTAGGGTAGGTAAATCTCATGCTTATTACAAAACATTATTATTATTAATTAAAATAATAAATTAGATTGGTTTGTTTAATTAAAAAATTATTCATATAAAATATAAAAAATATAGAATTAAAATTTGTTATTATTTTTTTTTCAACTCTTAAGAAAATGGATGCATTTCCTACCAAAAGTTGATAGGTGGATAGTATAATTAAATCTCACTACTGTAATAAGTGAAATCATCCTCTCTAGCTAACATCTACATTTTATAGTAAAACCATCCATCCACACACACACACACACACACACACACACACATATATATATATAGCTAACACCTACATTTTATACTAAAACCATCTATATTTATAACACCAACATTTTAGAGTAAAACCCAATCTATATCTACAACTTTATAAGTCATGATATGAAGTCAGTTTTAGTATCAATACAGTCGATAACTTGATGTACATGAAAACTTCTGGTAAATTGTGTCGTGTTCATTGATATGCAGAAGTTTCAGGTGAACACTTCACCCATCTTCAAGGACATTAAGCTTTTATTTATAGCATTGTATACAAGTTTATAGCACCATGTATAAAATAAGCCCATGACAAAATTGAGGTGTAATTGAGGTAGAAGAGCTTTCTATTCTTTGTAAGATATTAATTTAAAAAATTGATGTGTCTAAAAAATAAGTGAAACCAAAAAAAGATACCAAATGATCAACAAAATGGAAATTTCTTTCTATTTTTACCAACTTTTAAAAACAAATGAAACTTTTACATTCTTAATTGTAAAGCTAGATAAGGTAAAAACATGTGTAAAGTCAAATTATATTTCACTAGGAAACCATTTATTGGCCTTCAATAACCATATGTGAATGTGGTTATAACTAATTATGAATTGAAATGAACAATTAAATGTAACATAGCCCTCAACCAAGCATTTAATAAAAAATAATAAAAAACTATGCTCAAGCAAATAAGTCCTTTGAACTACAAATATTAGGTCATGAGATCATGTCAAAATTTATATTATAATTCCCAACAAATATGGATTAATTAAAATAACCCATTTTGCAATTAAAAAAAAATTAAGATACCATAATATAATATAAACGAAATAATCAAGAATACACATGACAATTCCCAACAAGAATAAGAATTTCATAATGAATATGAACTCTATTTTTGATGTAATCTAAAATTTTACATTTATATTACAATCAAGTAGAAAAGATATATACGCTTAGAATAGTCCCTACCTGGAAATCTTTATTGTCCTTTTAAATGGCATTAAACCCAACATTATTTAATTTAAAGACTATTTGGAGATTCATATGATGTGGAATTTAAAGAACCAGTCCAGTAATGTGTAACATGTGGTTAGTTTCGAAAATTGGAATGTCGAAGAACCAAACCAGCTCATCTTTTTTTCAACCATTAAATCATTTATAGTGTCATTGTTCCCAATGCTTAACAACTTAGAATTCGAATACATCAAATATCTAAAATCGGTTTGGTGTTTGTTCACTAAATTGCATTATACTTGATTCAAGGCTTTCTAGTGCAGAGTTCAAACTTCCTTCTTGCACAAATGAAGCACCACTGTCTTCACAAATATAATATAACTCCTTGAACATTCAACTATCTTACATTAACTGCTCATATGCATTATCTAAAAAGACTCATTTGCTCCACACATCCCAAAATAACACTTTTATGTGACAGAAGAAATAAATAGTAAACATCCCTAAATTCAACAACACGATCGACCTCAATCCACTCATATTGTCCAAATATTCCCTCCGCCGCCTACGTCAAACACAACTCAAATTTTGCTTTGCCGAGTGAAAATCGAGTAGAGCCTAATAACGTCAATGCCATAAAATGTTGCTAGACAGTGCTCATCAGATTGAATGAAGCCAACGATCATGCAGTAAATCCCTACTTTCCAATAATAAAGCCTTTAAATTCACGATCATATGGTATGACGCCCTTCTAAATTTTAATGGATATATGCATTCTTGGCAATCTTACAGTGTGCTCATATTTTGCATTGTTTAACACTTGATATAGATGGCGCCTTCCATATATACATTTCATTAAAAGCCAATCTATGGGATTTTACAGTGCATATGCTAGTCGTCACAATTACCATTTTTGTAACAGATCAAATAAACAATGGTCCTTACATAATCAAGGTAACTCCACTTCTCTGAAACTCAGTAGATTAACCAAACCATTGAACTGACAAGAAAATTTTCTACCCAATAAAAGACCATGAGTGAATTGAATTTTAGTATAAGACATGTCTCTTGGACAGACAACGGCCCAACTGCACATGCTTAAAATTCATAGATATGGTAAGAGCCATGTGAGGAAACATTTAGTGTGGAACAACTAGATATCCACTAATTTTGTAACTGGAGTAATCCCCCTTTGCCATTAGGGGTGACAATTAAAAGATATATTAACCAGAAGCACCAGGCAGAGCACCTGATGGAGGAGGTGGGGCAGCAGGTGCACCTGGGGCACTCTGATGACAACTCAGTTGTTTTGATACATCAAAGCTGCATCTTTACAATATTCGTGCATGGACCTGTGGGTTATGGACCCATGTATATATCGGAAGCCTTTTAATTGGCGGAAACACAATAAAACCTGACCAATCACCGGTCCTTCTTTGAACATTTATAGCCCGGAACCCAAATAAAAGTTAACCCTCTTTGATAACATATCGGGTCCGCCCGACGTGTCAACCCGTGCGCACATTTGAGTGCGATTACCGTCTGATCAATCAACCAACGAACGGTTCTGATGGTCGAAACTCAACGAGGTTTTAAGCCCATTGTATAAAACATTATCGTGTCCGTTTTTTGTATTATCATCCGCGCTTGTTAGCACGCGATATGCGTCCGATCGCCATTAAACAGACGGTCCGATCCTCCTAAAGATTAAACTCGTTTTAATGGTTTTCTCGGGCCCGTTAGCCCAGATAACTTGCTCGCAAGTTTCCATGCGATCACCGTGGATCTCCTCCCATCGGACAACTATGATGGTTCCTCTAGGTTCCTCTTCCGTCGATCTTAACCATCGATTTAGACAATCCGATGGTTTCCGTTCTTTGTTGTTCAATCGACTCCAGCTACAATTGAAGTTATCCTCTGTTGATCTGTTCTCGGATCCAACGATTCTCTTGTTCGCTTATCGGTGGAATTGCGTTATAACACAAACTTAACTCTGCCATACTTGTTTAAGGCGAAGTTCATAGGAACTTCGTCCTTTACACTCGCACACGCATATTTATAGCAAGGAATATTGTTAAAATTGGCAACTAGGGCCAAACTCCATGTGGGTCATCTTATTTATGGCAGATGATATTTTTCTTGGATCCCTCTCATCGAAGGTGTAGGATTGATCTAAAGATCATCCGATTCCAATAAGTATTTATGAAGATATGAATTTATTTTGATTATGGACAAATTGTCAAGTCGGCCAACAACTTATGTAGGCTCAGAAGCCCAACAGTGATGTCTATTCAACCTCTACGTTTTAGTATAAATAGAAGAGGACTGCAAGTCATTTCTACACACACTTGGGATCTCTTCCTCTCTCTACTTGTCTTTGGGTTTTAGTAGGAGGAGAGATCCTAAGGAATAACATTGCCCTGATCAAGAGGGCAGAAAGCCAAAAAAGCCAGAAAAGACGGAACTACCGGAAAAGCTGGAACTACTGGAAAAGCCGGAATTTCCAGAAAAGATTGAATTGCCGGAAAAGCTGGAAACACTGGAAAAGCCAGAACTGCCAGAAAAGCCAGAAATGTTGGAACTATCGGAACTGTCGGAAAGGCTAGAACTGCCGGAAAAGCCAGAACTACTAGAAAAGCCGGAACTGCTGGGAAAGATGGAATTGCCGGAAACACCAGAAAAGCTGGAAAAGCCAGAACTGCCAGAAAATTCGAAAAAGCCGGAAATGCTGGAACTGCCGAAAAAGCATAGAACATACCTAAAATTAACATGGTATCAGAGTTGAGGTGAAGACACTACCCAAGAAAGAGTGAAAGAGCAATCACTGAAGACAGTTGGGAAAGGACAAAAGGATCAGTGGATTCCTCATCCCTCTTCAAATTCACCAAGGGTGAAGTCAAAGTAGAGAATATTATCAGAATGGCACAGCGGAATATGGCCTACCTAAAGATCACTTCATTGGAAGACCAGATCTCACGGTGGAAGGAAAGGCAGATAACTAGTTCGGCCAATATGCGAAGGAGTGTCTGAATGGCAGGGACACATCACTTGATGATGATAGCAATCATTCCAGGGACATCTTCAATGATAGGTAATGCAAGTCATCAAGGAAATGGCCGACTCTTCATAGAAAGCAAGGAACCCCAGGTATGAAGAATCAAATGTTGTTTCTAATAAGATAAATAAGCGTTATCTTGTATTGGCCCTCTCCTTCAAATTCATTGGGAATCTGGCTTATAGATTGTAGTGCTTCAAGGCACTTCATCGGATAGATGGGTGCACTCTCTAATTTGGTAGAGATGGAAACAATCATGGGATTATACTTGGAGCCGATGCCACCTATCCGAGAAAGGGTGTAGAGAATGTTAACTCTCAATTGAATAAGGGTAACTCGATTCATTTACAGAATCTCTTTTATGCACCTGATCGCAAGAAGAACCTGGTGTCCATCTCAGAAATGGAAGTCAAAGGTTTCAGGGTGGAATTCATCGATGGAAAGAGATGTTTGAATTCAAGTAGAGCATGAAAGTACATGTCTGAGATGTAACAAAGGAAAATCTTACAAGGGGACCATTCCCGTCATGTAGCAAGTCCATAGGGTTGGAACAACCTGAGGAGTTTGAGATTCATGATCAGGAATCTCATGTATACAGGTGGAAGAAATCCCTTTATGGCTTGAAGCAAAACTCCCTGGGCATAGTATGAGAGGATTGATCGCTGTCAGATGAAGCTGAGATTCACTAGGAGTGAAACCGATCCAAACCATTACCCGAAGGTTGTGGATGATAGACCTCTCATATCGGCACCTTATGAGGACGACCTATTTCTGACAGGTGCAGACCCTCTCATTTGCAGAAGTAAGAGGGAGTTGGATTTCGAATGTGGAATGATAAACTGCAAGCCTGTGACTACCTCGAGGATATTAACTTTCAGAAGTTATATGGTAGTGATGTCGGACCAGATTTGGGAAATGCCTTTGAGTTTCATAAACTCATTCGCGTTGATGTTCTTGGTGAACTTCCGTCCGGACATATGTTTTGCAGTTAGCATGGTGAGCTCATATTTGGTTGAGCCTCACTGGATTGGTGCCAAGAATCCTCTGAGATATCTTCGGGGCACAATCTCTCATGGATTGAGATACACTGCTGGAAATATGAAATTGCATGATTATTCGAACGCTGACTGGGTAGGCAGTGTGGAGGATCACTAGAGCACTTCTTAGTGCTGGTTCTCTTTGGATTCTGCTTTGATATCATGGATGAGCAGGAAGCAGAAGTTGGTTGCTATAAGCACCGCCGAGACTGAATACATAGCTATGAGTATGATCTCGTGTGAAGCTACATGGTTGTAGAAGCTCTTAAGTGAGCTGTTTGTACACATGATGAATACCACTGTGATTCTCTGTGACAACCGGAGGGGGGATTTGATTATTGAGGAATCCCGTATTTGATGATTGCTCTAGCAAATAGACATCAGATACCGCCTTATCTGCGATATGGTAAGTCGATGAGCGAGGAGGCTCCATCGCATTGATACTGATGTACAGGTCGCAGAAATTTGGTCAAAGCCCCAGGGAAAGGTCAAATCTGTGACTTCCCCGAACGACTTGGATTCATTGAGAGACCTTCTTATAAGGGTCCTGCATGTTGCATGCATTGAGCTCTGGGAGCTTTGGGGGGCTTGGGGTACTTACTGGAGCAACATATGACCATGTGGCGACTGTGGAACAGGATGATTCGTTCTCCTGTGGGTCAGGATGATTCGCTCTTCGTGGTGATTGTGGAACATGATGATTCGTTCTCTTGTGGACCAGGATGATTCCTTCTCCGTGGCGACTGTGGAACAGGATGATTCGTTCTCCTGTGGGCCAGGATGATTCGTTCTTCATGGCGATTGTGGAACATGATGATTCGTTCTCCTGTGGGCCAAGATGATTCGTTCTCCATGGCATCCACTGACAGGATGATTCGTTCTCCTATCGAGGCATTCTACCCATGCAGTATGGAACTCATGGGAAGTACCTCTCATTTGATCAATGAGCAGGGAAATGAGGATAGGGACCATAGTAGTTCTATCGATGGACACATCGTTGTATCTACCATACTCCCTATGCTAGGATGACCTCCATTGATCTGGGATCAATGAAACTGATCTGGTATCAGTATGAGTGGTTTGAGACACTCTCTTGTGACATTGATCTAGGACCAATGAAACTAATCTGGGATCAGTATGAGTGGTTTAAGACACTCTCTTGTGACATTAATTTGGGATCAGTATGAGTGGTTTGAGACACTCTCTTGTGACATTGATCTAGGATCAATGAAACTGACTTCGGGTCAGTAAGGGTGATGTGACACACTCTCTTCAGATGAAACTGACTTCGGGTCAGTAGAGAATGGTATGAGACATTCCCGATCAATTCTTCTTCTTCATGGTTCAACATAACAGAGCAAAGCAGAGCAGTACAAAGCACCGATGGCAGAGATAGTACCGTTGGACATATGAATCAGCGGATGGAGTTCTCCCTAGTTGAGAGGGAGTGTTAAAATTGGCAACTAGGGCCAAACTCCATGTGGGTCATCTTATTTATGGCAGCTGATATTTTTCTTGGATCCCTCTCATCGAGAGGTGTAGGATTGATCTAAAGATCATTCGATTCCGATAAGTATTTATGAAGATATGAATTTATTTTGATTATAGACACATTGTCAAGTCGGCCAACAACTTATATAGGCTCAGAAGCCCAACAATCATGTCTATTCGACCTCTACGTTTTAGTATAAATAGAAGAGGACTTCAAGTCATTTCTACACACACTTGGGATCTCTTCCTCTCTCACTTCTCTTTGGGTTTTAGTAGGAGGAGAGATCCTAAGGAATAATATTGCCCTGATCCAAAGGGCAGAAAGCCGGAAAAGCAGAAAAAGCTAGAAAAGCCAGAAAAGTCAAAATTGCCAGAAAAGTCAGAAAAGTCGGAACTGCCGGAAAAGCTGGAACTGCCGGAAAAACCAGAACTGTTGTAAAAGCCGGAATTGCCGGAAAAGATGGAACTACCGAAAAAGCTGGAAACGTCGAAAAAGCCAGAAAAGCCAGAACTACCAGAAAAGCCGGAAAAGCCGGAAATGCTGGAATTGTCGAAAAAGCTGGAACTGCCGGAAAAGTCAGAAAAGCCAGAAACGCTGGAAAAGCTGGAAATGTCGAAAAAGCAAGAACTGCCAGAAAAGCCGGAAATGATGGAACTGTTGGAATTGCCGGAAAAGGCGGAACTGTCGGGACTACCGGAACTGCCAGGAACAATTGGAGCTATCGACACTGCCCGAAACTGCCAGAACTGCGAGGAAATGCCAAAACAGTCGGAGCATTTGTCTCCGAAGGAGAGCAGCATGCAAGGGACAACTAACTAACATTGGGGCAGTTGTATGGTACTTAGTAGCGAATACACCAAGGACAACAAGCATGCTAAGAACAACAAGCAAGCAAGGTGCAGCCAACACATAGGTCAGAATGGCACCAAGGTGCAACAATGGCACATAATGCAGTACAGTGATGGGTACAGTGATGATTAATGAAGCGTGATGAGATGCACCATAGTGATGATGGATACAGCATGGTGCAGCGCGGTGAGGCGCAACATGATGACGAAATGCAGTACAACGATAGGTGAAGGAGTCACCTTGGGGAATTAGTTGAAGCAGCATGTCTTCAACTGATCTCATGTATCTTAGAGATGATCTATGCTCTTATCTAGATAAGTCAAAGTGTTGACTTCTCTTGCAAACGTACTATCTCTCTCTCTCTCTGTTGAACTATTGAAGAACATATAAGAAGAATTGATCAAGGGTTTCCCCACATTGGGGTTTGTCCCTCGATAGCGCCACATCTTGTGTCCTCTTGTCTTGGCTTGTCTTCTGTGATATGTTTATGTTCTATCTGCAGTTTACTTTAATGCTGATGTGATTGCTAATCTGGAAAAGATATGGAGCTAACTATGAAAATTGAAATACATTGCTCTAAGCATAGAACATACCTAAAATTAACAAATATAAATGTAAACATATACTGACACACAAAATACAAATAACACACATATTTCAATTATGTACACAATTCGATTACAGCTAAGGCCTCATGGTCGAATCACAAATCGCTCTTGCGGCTACATTGTATCCTCCCTATCTCTTTCACACAACACATACTCTTTTATATAGGAAATTACAAAGGGAGGGATCGTTTACGATCCATGAGTTTCTCCCACAATCGCTCAATCAAACCCCTAAATCTTTCTATGGTAGATAATTACATTAAATCAAGCCTTCTAAGGACTTATCAATTCCATCAATTTAGCTCTGTTTAAACATAATTTGCCCTGGTTTAAAATGATTGTCCATGTTTCCCATTTTATAGCTCTAAAGTTAAATTTTGATTAAGGGTGGTCAAAAGCTCCCGCATCAGACTCCCGAGGTACAAAAATTTATGACCTCCTGGTCATATGCTTCTCCTTCATCCCTTAGCAATTCTACCCACATCCTCTGTGGAATTGCCTTTATGATCTTTCCGTGAGCTGCAACAAAACCTCTGCAGTAACAAGTCTCCTTCTTGCTACACATGCCTCACCAAGCTTCTCTCCTCTGAGCTTAGTCTTTCGACATCTCTCTGGTTCTCTCTTCTTTGGAACCATTTGAGCACTCCATGCTCTAGGTTGCTGCAATCTTCTCACCTTCTTCTGCCGCTACCTGTACGACAATAGAAAGACCACAAACTCACCAATCTTCACATAATTGTACCTCTTTTTGCACGCAAAATCTTCTTTCTCGCAGGAAACCTTTTCCTGCATTGATACCAAAATTGATGACAACTCAGCTACTTTGATACAACAAAGCTACATCTTTACAATATTCGTGTGTGGACCTATGGGTTATGGGCCCACGTATATATCATAAGCCTTTTAATTGGCGGAAACACAATAAAACCCAACCAATCACTGGTCCTTCTTTGAACGTTTATAGTCCAAAACCCAAATAAAAGTTAACCCTCTTTGATAACATATCGGGTCCGCTTGGCGTGTTAACTCGTGCGCACATTCGAGCGCGATTGTCATCTGATCAATCAATCAACGAACGGTCCTAATGGTCGGAACTCAATGAGGTTTTAAGCCTGTTGTATAAAACCGTATCGCGTCCGTTTTTTGTATTATTGTCTGCGCTTCTTAGCACGCGATATGCGTCTGATCGCCATTAAACGGATGATCCAATCCTCCTAAAAGTTAAACTCATTTTAATGGTTTTCTCGGGTCCGTTAGCCCAGATAACTTGCTCGCAAGTTTTCGCACGATCACCGTGGACCTCCTCCCATCGGACGGCTATGATGGTTCCTCCTGGTTCCTCTTCTATTGATCTAGATGATCCGACGGTACTCGTTCTTTGCTGTTCAATCGACTCTAGCTGCGATTAAAGTTCTCCTCCGTTGATCTGTTCTCAGATCCAACAATTCGCTTATCGATGGAATTGCGTTATAACACAAACTTAACTCTACCATACTTGTTTAAGGCGAAGTTCATAGGAACTTTGTCCTTTACACTCGCACACGCATATTTACAGTAAGGAATATAAATGTAAACATACACTGAGACACAAAATACAAATAACACACATATTTCAATTATGTACATAATTCGATTACAGCTAAGGCCTCACGGCCGAATCACAAATCGCTCTTGCGGCTACACTGTATCCTCCCTATCTCTTTCACACAACACACTCTTTTATATAGGAAATTACAAAGGGAGGGATCGTTTACGATCCATGAGTTTCTCCCACAATCGCTCAATCAAACCCTAAATCTCTCTAATTTACATTAAATCAAGCCTTCTAGAGACTTATCAATTCCATCAATTTAGCTCTGTTTAAACATACTTTGCCCCGGTTTACAATGATTGTCCATATTACCCCCTTTACAGCTCTAAAGTTAAATTTTAATTAAGGTTGGTCAGATGCTCCTGCATCACACGCGGTGGGGGAGGTCGTGCCCCATGAGCATTGGGTGGTGGTGGAGGCCGTGTCACTGGAGCATTTGGTGGAGGGGGAGGCGGAGCACTACTCTGGGGCCCAAGAGTTGCAGTTGGACCGGAAGAGCTAGGCAGTGGTTGTGGTGGTGAAGGTGGCATCCCTACATGTGGTGGTGGTGGCAGCATACCTTGAGGCTGCATTGACATTTGTGGTGGTGGTGGTGGCCTTACACCTCCTTGGGGTGGTGGTGGTCCCCTTGCCCAGCCAGGAGGAGGCCCCATACCCAAAGGAGGATGTGGCCTTCCAGGAAAGCCTTGTGGTGGTGGTGGCGGCATGTTGGGTGGAGGTGGTCTTTGTGGTGGTCTGAACTGTTGCTGGTGGAGGCATTCCTTGTCCCTGCTGTGGGGGTTGATTCGACGATGGTGAAGGTTGCCTAGATGCATGCATTGGTGGTGGAAATGAGCCACCCTGTGGTTGTGGAGGCTAAGAGGGAGGCATTTTTCCATGTTGCAGAGGGCCATTTTCGAAAGGTGGTGGTGGGATTGGAGGATGCATATTACCATTTGTGTGTTGAGGCCCACTTGCAAACAATGTATGTGGTCTGTTCTTCCGAGTACCAGGATTGCTTGCAGCAAGCATTCGTTCTGCATCATAAAAATATGTTTTCAATAAGATAATGTCTGCAGTTAAAATAGAATGAACTCCATCTAGAGAGGCATTTCAATGTAGTAAAATAATAAAAAATAAAATTACTCCGTCCATCAATGCAATGGCAATTTGTCATAAGTTGCTTCTGTCACTCCTAATGGACATGGAAAGAATCCCCAACAACGGAAATTGAAGCATCTAAACAGAAGGATGGCGGTCATCACCTACAGGAGTTCCATGACGTTCTCCTTTTGTATCTTTTTTATATGCATATGATAGCGTAATTTGATGATTGCAAATATATTGACCATTCATTGCCTGCAAAATACTACAGGGTCAGTTATGAAAAATAACAGTCATCACAATTAAAAATAACACTAGTTAGTTCTAGTACAGTAGATGGAGTTTTGTCATCAAAACGTCAGCAATTCAACAATGTGGTAAGCCTACAGACACTCGGATCCCAAAAGCTGTATGCATGATTGGCAAGATCTGTAATGAAGGGCTATGACCTGGATTAAAAAGAGCACTTTATGCTGATATTAAACCAGATCAAAGGCATGTAAATATCCACGTTTCAAAAGTAATATAAGTCATGTTCCTGTTCAAAAAAATTGATGGGATTTTGTTGTCTCTACCGAGTCTATGATATAAGCTGGTAACTAATATTCATTTATCTAGATCTAAATTTGAGAAATCATCCGAAGATTATTCTCAGGTTAATTAACTGACATGAGCTTTTCTTTCATCATAAAATAAAATATAAAGAGAGAAAAAGACCCAACCACACCGTGGCTTATCAAAAAGGCAGTTGTAGCCCGATCTTAATAACTACAAATTATGGTGCATTTATCTTGCCATAAATTCAATGAATTATATCTCTGACAAAGAGCAGCTTCAAATAATGCAGTTGGAATGAAACAACATACCTCAATAGCAGCATCAGATGTCTCAAAAGAATCATAACTGACAAAGCCAAAACCTCGTGAATTCCCAGTATCAGGATCTCTCATGATCTGCAGTAAAAATGGATAGAATTATTAAATGCAATAGTAAGACCTCATAAATTCTTTCTTCACAGACAGACAGCTAGATAAATAGATTTTACTAATGCCCAGTCGTGGGGAGAATAAGCCAATGACTCAGAGAGAGATACGCCATAACAAATCAGCCATGCAGGTCCTGTGAGACAAGGATACAGTGTCCCACTTTAATCTAGAAAATTTAGTTAAAGGTTGGTGAGAGGTGAAGAAAATGGAATTTTTGTAGATCGAGCTTTCGTCAATCCAGCCTGTGGAAACATCACGGAAAAATACACATCGGGGAAAAAAATACAACATTCAACGTGGACCAAGCATCCTCTAATTATATCTGATTGGAATAGCTGAAACATGGAATAAATTAGGAATGCAAAAGTCTAAAACAGGTAGTTAGGGCCAACAATCCTCTCTAACTTGCTGACAAGGTGAAGATCCTGTTTCACCTTCTGTGCAAACAGTTATAGCTGAGTAATTGAAAAATATACTTCAAAGGTTCCATGATACAGCAAAAACAAACAGGAGATACCATAACATTAACAAGTCAAATAGGAATTGAAGAAAATCCAGAATAGAGCAAGAATTACTCCTCGAGTAGTGTGCCCACTTGAGATCTGCTGCCAAAATAATCAGGACAACTGGGCAAATAGCTATATGACTGGCTATAAAAAAGAAGCTTCTGGTTACAACTAATTTTACCTATTACCCACTATAACCCCCTTGATATCATTGAGATAGAAATTTTGGTCTTTCCTTCATTGTCAATGGTTTACCCATTCTGGGCCTAACTGTCATGACACACTGGATGCAGCAAAAAAGGAAGATGAACAACAGACGCCTGTCTACACAACAAAATGCAACACCAACTCAGGAAACCTGGTGGACGCAGAAGGGAAGACTGAACGAACAAACAAAAATAATCAATGTAGTTTCACTTATTGTGTAAACTTCAAATATTTAACTGCCTTGAATTAGCATATGAAGTTTACTGTCTGTTTGGCAAGGACCGGTAATATGATGTTAAAGCAACCATAAAAAATGCTAATGCAAATATCTCATCATAATCTACACCTTCCTTTTGAGAGAAGCCTTGAGCAACAAATTTGGCCTTGAACTTTTCAACACTTCCATAAGCTCCATGCTTGATCTTGTAGAGCCATTTCGAGGTGACAACGGATTTATCCTTAGGTCTAGGGACCATATCCCAGACATCATTCTTCATAATCGACTCATACTCTTCGTTCATAGCATCCTCGTTCATAGCATCCTTCCAAACTTGGTGCTTTGCAGCTTCTTCGAATGTGCAAGGCTCAGATTGAACAATGGTGCTCATTGCAATTAAGTACCCTTGGTACCTATTCGGCTTCTTGCTTTCACGAAATGTCCCCCTAGGTGCAACATGTCTCTCGACATCTTCGAGAGTCTCCCTAAGCCATGAGGGTCTCCTTTTTTAGGAGGGCTCATGAGAGGGTGGATCAATGGGATCCATTGGTCCTTCAGCATCGGGCATCGGCTCATCCTGCGGTTCTCCCTGTTTTCCTAAATCTACTTCTTTGTCCTTCCTTGGAAGAGGAAGGTTACTAATCTTCCCAAGGGAAGCATCCTCATCGAAGGTGACATCATGACTTATCTCCACTTCTCTTTGGCCAGGCACATAGATTCTATATGCCTTAGAAGTTTCACAGTAGCCCACAAATATTCCTTTCTTCCCAGAAGCATCCAATTTGCTTCTCTTTTTTTTCGGCATATGAAAATATACGGGACTACGAAAAATTCTAAAGTGAGAAACATCAGGTTTCTTACTGGCGAAAACTTCTTCAGGAGTTTTGGAGTCCAATGCTTGATGAGGACATCTATTTTTATCATACGCAGACTTCAGAAGGCTTTGATCAGGAAGCATGGCACGGGTGGCTTCTACGATAGAACGGTTCTTCCTTTTAGCAACGCCATTTTGCTCAGGAGTATATGCGGTGGTAGTCTCTCTCTTAATGCCAACTTCTCTACAATAGTTCACGAACTCAGTTGATTCATATTCGGTTCCATTATCGTTCCTTAATTTTGCTTTTCTTCCCGGTTTGATTTTCAACCAAAGCTTTGAAAGAACGGAACCATGAGAATACTTTGTCCTTCTTCTTCAAGAAATATATCCAAGTCTTGCGAGATAAATCATCCATAAAGATAGCATAATATAAATATCCTCCCAATGAGTTCGCGTGCATCAACAAGATAGATCAGAATGAATCAATTGCAATATGTCAGTAGTCTCGCTATCACTTGAGGGGAACGGTCCCCTTGTATGCTTTCCTTCAGCACACCCCTAACAAACTGTTAATTTTAGGCAACAATGGTATGTTCTATGCTTTAGAGAAAATTTACTTCAATTTCTTTATGAGCCCAATATCAATTTCAGTTTAGCAATCACATAAACATGTAAGTAAATTGCTAATAGAACATAAACATAAACAGTAGAAGACAAGCCAAGACAAGAGGACACAAGATGTGGCACCAGCCAAGCACAAACCCTAATGTGGGGAAATCCTTGATCAAATCTTCTTTTAGTATTCAATAGTTTAGTAGAGAGAGATAGTACAATTTACAAATTCTGATAATTTATAACAACAGAAAAAGAGTCCTAACCAGAAAAGTCAACATTGGTCAACAAGGCAAATTTGACCCTCAAAGATTCGTCAACTTCAGTCAACTTTGGCCTCCAAACAGCAAGATGAAATAGCCCTCAAAACACTCAAATTCTGCCCAATCAAAGTCTGCTCAAACAATCAACCTGCGGTCAGCCCTAACCACAGTCAACACTAGTCAAAACTCTTGGATTTTTGTCCTAGAATTGCGGCCTGCTTAGACAAATATTCCTGACCAAAACCGAAGTCAAAACAGGGCAACGCAATCAACCAACCTCCCAACAGCTCGGTCAACGTTGGTTAATGCAGCAAACAGAAACCCTAGTTCACATGTGTGGAGAGAGAGAAGACTGCCTTGGATAGTGTGCCCAATCACAAGAGGAGAGAGAGATATGTTTGATGAGATTATGCTGAAAATGACTTGAGGTCTCCTTTTTATATGCAACGTTGAGGATGAATTGGGGGCTTGTGTGCCTGTTTTGCTTGTTGGCCAACCTTGACAATTTGTCCATAATATAAATAAATTCATATCTTCATTTGTACATGTCAGAATCGGATGATCTTTAGATCAATCCTACACCTCTCTGAGAGAGGAATCTAATAAAAATATCAGCTATCATAAATAAGATGACCCATGTGGAGTTTGGCCCTAGTTGCCAATTTTAACACTCCCTCTCAACTAGGGACAACTCCACCTGCTAATCCATTTGCCAATTTGTACCATCTCTGCCATCCATGCACTGCTCTGTTGAACTATGAAGAAGAAGAAGTGATCGAGAATGTATCATACCATTCTCTACTGACCCAAAGTCAGTCCCAATCAAAAGAGAGTGTCTCATACCACTCTTACTAACCCGAAGTCAGTTCCCATTGATCCCAGATCAATATCGAACATCCTAGCATAAGGAGTACGGTAGTACACGATGCGTCCATTGGTAGTACTATGGTCCCTATCCTCATTTCCCTACTCATTGGCTAGATGAGAGGTACTTCCCATGAGTCCCAGACTGCATGGGTAGGATGTCTCGGCAAGAGAAGGATGAACCACTCGTCCTACTCACATGTCGCCAAGGGGTATCACAGGGGAAGGATGAACCACTCACCCTGTACACAACAAACCACTAGGGGAAGGCTGAACCACTCACTCTATGGTTTCTCACCGCTCCAAGAAGTACCCTAAGCCCCCCAGAGCTCCTAGAGCTCAATGTCCATCTCATACAGGAGTCAGGACCCTCATAAGAGGGTCTCTCCACGACTCCAAGACGTTCTCAAAAGCCCAAGAATTTGGCCTTCCCAAAGGGCTTTGTTAGAATATCGACAACCTGCTCATCAATCCCAATGTGATGGAGCCTTATTGATCCTCGTTGTACCATACCCCGGATAAAGTGGTACCTGATATCTATATGCTTGGAGCGATCATGAAACACGAGATTCTCTGATCTCGCAGAAGATCACGGTGGTATCAGCACATGTCCAAACAACTCACTGAAGAGCTTCCTCAACCAGAAAGCTTCATAGGAGGCCATACTAGAAGCTATGTATTCGGCCTCGGCGGTGCTCAAGGCAAACGATTTTTGCTTCCTACTCATCCAGGATATTGAAGCAAAACCCAAAGAAAAACAACATCCAGAAGTGCTCTTGTGATCCACCACACTACTAGCCCAATCAACATCAGAATAACCATGCAACCTCATATTTCCGGCAGCGTATCTTAGTCGATGAGTGATTGTGCCCCGATGATATCTCAAAAGATTCTTGGTGGCAATCCAATGTATATGATGAGGCTCAACCATGTATTGGCTCAATGTTTGGACGAGAGTTCACCAAGAACATCAGTGATCCTATGAGTTGACGATACTTAGAAGCATTTCCCAATTCAGTTCCAGCAGCACTACCACATCACTTCTTAAAGTTAAGTTCCATCGGAGTAGTCACAGGCTTGCAATCCACCATCCCAAATCTTTCCAATATCTTCACAACATATTTTCCTTGAGAGAGGAAAACTTCACCTGGCTTTTGCCAGACCTCCAATCCTAGGAAATGGTGCATCGATCCTAGGTCCTTCATCTCAAATTCAGAAGCCAACTCGCTCTTACATTTGTGAATGAGAGGGTCTGCACCTGTCAGAAAGAGGTCGTCCACATAAAGTACCAGAATGAGAGGTTTATCATTTTCAACCTTAAAGTAAAGGTTCGGATCAGCTTCACTTCTAGTGAATCCTAGCTTCATCAGATAGCTATCGATCCTCTCATACCAAGCCCGGGGTGCTTGCTTCAATCCATAGAGAGCTTTCTTCAACCTGCATACATGAGATTCCCGATCATGAACTTCAAACCCCTCGGGTTGTTCCACATAGACTTCCTCTTTGATTGAACCATGCAAGAAGGTGGTCTTGACATCCATCTGATGTAGGTTCCATCCTTGTGAGGTAGCATGGGCTATGATCAAGTGGATGGTGGGCAACAGGTGCAAATATCTCATCATAATCTACACCTTCCTTTTGAGAGAAGCCTCGAGCAACAAAGCGAGCCTTGAACTTTTTTGCACTTCCATCAGCTCCATGCTTGATTTTGTAGAGCCACTTAGAAGTGACAACCGATTTGTCCTAGGGTCTAGGGACCACATCCCAGACATCATTCTTCATAATTAACTCGTATTCTTCATTCATAGCATCCTTCCATACTTGTTGCTTCACGGCTTCTTTGAATGATGAAGGCTCATTTTGAATGATAGTGCTCATGGTAGTCAAATATCCTTGGTACCTGTTCGGCTTCTTGCTTTCACGAAAAGTCCCCCTTGGTGCAATGTGTCTCTTAGCATCTTCGAGAGTCTCCCTAAGCCATGAGGGTCTCCTCTTGGAGGAGGAAGGCTCATGAGGGAGTGGATCAATATGATCCATAGGTTCATCAACATCAGGCATCGTTTCGTACTCTTTTTCACCATGATTTTCTGTGTCAACTTCTTTGTCCTTCCTTAGGATAGGAAGGTTTTTGATCTTCTTGAGGGCCATATCTTCGTCGAAGGTGACACCATGACTTATCTCAACTTCCTTTTGATCAGCCACATAAATTCTATATCCCTTAGAATTTTCACTATAGCCCACAAAGATTCCTTTCTTCCCACATGCACCCAATTTGCTTCTTTTGTCTTTCGGCACATGAAAATATATGGGGCTTCCAGAAATTTTTAAAATGAGAGACATCGGGTTTCTTACCAGTGAACATTTATTTGGGAGTCTTGGAGTCCAATGCTTGATGAAGGCATCAGCTTTAAACATACACGATGCAATTTGCAGCGTCACCCCATAGAAACTTCAGAAGGCCTTGATCATGAAGCATGGCACATACAACTTCTACAATAGAGCGATTCTTCCTTTCAGCCACACCATTCTGCTCGGGTGTATATGGTGATGTACTCTCGCTCTTAAAGCCAGCTACTCTGCAATAATCTTGGAATTCATTGGATTCATACTCAGTCCCATTATCAGTCCTCAATATCTTGATTTTCTTCCCGGATTGGTTTTCGATCAAGGCTTTGAAATGTCGGAACCAAGCGAACACTTCATCCCTCTTCTTCAAGAAGTAGATCTAGGTCTTGCGAGAATAATCATCCACAAAGGTGAGATGATGTAAGTATCCTCCCAAGGAGTTTACGAGCATCATACTAGATATGTCAGAGTGGATCAATTGCAATATGTTTGTGGTCTTGCTACTACTTGAGGGGAATGGTCCCCTTGTAAGTTTTCCTTCGGCACATCCTGAGAATACACCTGCATGATCTACTTTGAACTCGAGCATACCTGTCACCATCTGTCTCGCATCGGGTAAAGCCTTAGAATGAAGACGAGCGAACCTCCGGTGCCATAGTTCAAATTGTAGAGATGTGTCGCAAGACATGGCTCCCAATGGACTTCCTCCAACTTGATACAAACTGTCAACCCTAAACACAAGAGTAAAAGCATCCTAATTTTTTTTTCCAAACACATACCTTTCCATCGATAAAAGCCACCTTGAATCCTTTATCTTCCATTGTTGAAATGGACACCAGGTTCTTCTTGAGATCGGGTACATATAGTACTTCTTGCAAATGAATAATGTTACCTTGATTCAATTGAAGGGTAACATTCCCTACTCCCTTCACAGGATAGGTGGCCTTGTCTCCAAGGATGATCTCCAAGTTTGTCTCCTTTTCTATCAGATTAGAGAGGGCTTCCTTGTATCCGGTGAAGTGCCTTGAGACACTACTATCCATCAACCAATTTCCCAAAGTGTCCGGAAGAGAGGCAATGGAGAGGGTCAATATAAGATAGTACTCTTTTTGCTTATTGTTAACAACATTGGATTCATCATACCTGGAGTTCCTTGATTTCTTAAAGGGTCGACCATTTCCTTGATGTTCCATTTTCCTTTTTCCTTTGCCATTGGACCTGCCATTCCTTTGACCGTTGTTGTTGTTGTTGAAGTTGCCCCTGGAGTTGTTATGATAGTCATCATCTCGAGGTGTATCCTTTTTATTATTACACTTCCTTGCATAGTGGCCAAACTTATTGCAAACAAAGCACCTACCCTTCCTTCCTCCCTTAGATCCAGGCTTTCCATGGAAATGACCTTTAGACCCTGCATTATTCCTCCTTTTGGCATGAGCAAAGAATGCAATGGGGTTGCTTCTATTAGAAGGCATTCCTTGCTCCACCATTATTGTTTCTTCTTGAATGCATCTCAACATCAATCCTTCAAACCCTGGAATTCGATCATTGTTGAGTATAGTTGTTCTAAATACATTCCAAGATCAACAGGAACAAAATTTTTATCACCGTCCATACATAGACCCGGGTTATCCAACAGTGGGTCATCTAACAGTTTAAATGAACTTGCATGTATATGACAACAGTATGTATTTTGACAAACTTTTATTTTTGTTTTCAGTTAGATAGATGCCGGAAAGGCACACTGTAATCTGCTCAAACAGAATACCCTGCATGGTAAATCTGTACAGCAACTCATACCGATCTTTTTGCAAAAAGCACAGATGTACAAAATGACTACGGCATATGCTTCAATGCATCTACACATGTAATTTTTCATATTAATGAAAATTACGGGTTTTTCCAGTGGAAAAAAAAAAGTTGTTCTAAATACATACCACTCAGGTGGGAGTCCTCCAAGGGTGGTGAGAGTAAGTTCCTTGTCAAGAATGACTTCTCCAATCGAGAGTAGATCATTCTTGATCTCAATAATCCTCAAGAAATAGGATTGAATGTCCTCATCCTTGCCCTTCTTAATATCCTTCAACTTATTCTTGAGAAAGAGAATTTGATTAGCATTACTAACCTTAAACATGCCAACCAACCTATCGTATATCTCTTTGGAGGTCTTCAATTCAGAGATATAGGCCACCAGATGCTTGTCTATGGAATCCCTAATAATATTCTTCGCTTTGACTTCAACGTTATTGTACTTGGTCTTAGCAACATCGGGTGCATTTGAAGGAGGCTTGAGATTTTACCCTGCACATAATCCATCACTTCCTTCTCTTCCAAGGTCAAATTAGTAGACATCTTCCATCCATGATAGTTAGATTTATCATGGAGCTTGTCTTCAGCCAAGAAGTAGGATGAGAAACCCATTGAGTCTTTTGTCCTTGTCCAACTATTTTTGGTGATTGCTCTTTCACTCTTGCTTGGGCTTTGTCTTCATCTCAACTCTAATACCATGTTAATTTTAAGCAATAATGGTATGTTCTATGCTTTAGAGCAATCTTACTTCAATTTCTTTATGAGACCAATATCAATTTCCATTTAGTAATCACATAAACATGCAAGTAAAATGCTAATAGAACATAAACATAAACAGTAGAAGACAAGCCAAGACAAGAGGACACAAGATGTGGCACCAGTCAGGGACAAACCCCAATGTGGGGAAACCCTTGATCAAATATTCTTTTAGTCTTCAATAGTTCAACAGAGAGAGATAGTACAATTTACAAATTCTGATCATTTATAACAACAGCAAAAGAGCCCTAACTAGAAAAGTCAGCGTTGGTCAACAGAGAAGATTTGACCCTCAAAGATTTGGTCAACTTCAGTCAACTTTGGCCCCCAAACAGAAAGATGAAACAACCCTCAAAACACTCGAATTTTGCCCAATCAAAGTTTGGTCAAACAGTCAACCTGTAGTCAGCCTTAACCACAGTCAATGTTGGTCAAAACTCCTCGATTTTCGTGCCCAAAATTGCGGCTTGCTTAGACAAAGATTCCTCACCCAAACCGAAGTCAAAACAGGCCAACGCCCTCCCAACAACTCGGTCAACACTGGTCAACGCAACAAACATAAACCCTAGTTCACATGCGTGGAGAGAGAGAACACTGCCTCAAATAGTGTGCCCAATTACAAGAAGAGGAGAGAGAGATATGTGTGATGAGATGATGGTGAAAATGACTTGAGGTCTCCTTTTTATATGCAACGTTGAGGATGAATTGGGGGCTTGTGTCCCTGTTTTGCTTGCTAGTCGACCTTGACAATTTGTCCATAATATAAATAAATTCATATCTTCATTTGTACATGTCAGAATCAGATGACCTTTAGATCAATCCTACACCTCTTCGAGAGAGTAATCTAATAAAAATATCAGTGGTCATAAATAAGATAACCCATGTGGAGTTTGGCCCTAGTTGTCAGTTTTAACACAAATACCTTCATGTTCTACTTTAAATTCAAGCATACCTGTCACCATCTTCCCTACATCGGGTAGAGCCTTATAATGTAGATGAGCAAACCTCCGGTGCCATAATTTAGATTTAAGTGATGTGTCGCAAGACAACTCCCAATGGACTTCCTCCAACTTGATATAGGCTATAAACTCTAAATCCAAATGTAAATGCATCTTTGAAATTTTTATTCCACACACGTACCTTTCCATCGATGAATGCCACCTTCCTTTGTGCTCCATCGCAAAGATAGATACTGGGTTCTTCTTTAGATCGGATACATATAGTACTTCTTGTAGATGAATGGTGTTACCTTGATTCAATTGAAGAGTAACATTCCCAACTCCCTTCACAGGATAGGTGGCATTGTCTCCAAAGATAATTTCCAAATTTGTATCATTTTCAATCAAATTTGAAAAAACTTCCTTATACCTAGTGAAGTGCCTTGAGGCACCACTATCAATCAACCAATTTCCCAAAGTGTCCGAAGGAGATGCAGTAGAGAGGGCACATATAAGATAAAATTCCTTTTGCTTGTTGTCAACAACATTAGATTCATCATATCTGGTGTTTCTAGCTCTCTTGGGTGGTCAGCCATTTCCTTGCTGAGGAGCGGGAGAATTTCCTTATTGAATCTACCATTCCTTTGATTGTTGTTGCCCCTGAAATTGTTGTTGTTGTGGTCATCATCATGATGTGTATCCTTTCTATTAGGACACTCCCTAGCATAGTGGCCAAATTTGTTGCAAATGAAGCATCTTCCCTTCCTTCCATTTTTGAAACTCGGTCTTCTTTGACATTGCTTGTTTGAACCTACATTGTTCTCGTTTCTAGCATGAGCGGAGAATGCAGTAGGATCATTCCTATTTGAAGGCATATCTAATTCCATCATCCTTGTTTCTTCCTGAGAACATCTAGTCAGCAATCTTCAAAACCTGGAATCTTCTTGTTGTTAATAATAGTGGTGTTGAGCATGTGCCATTCACGAGGGAGTCCTCCAAGGGAAATGAGAGTAAGCTCCCTATCAGCAATAGCTTCTCCAATTGAAAGAAGATCATTTTTATCTCAGAAATCCTCATGAAGTAGGATTGAATATCTTCATTTCTTTCCTTCTTTATATCCTTCATCTTGTTCTTGAGGAAAAGAACTTGGTTTGCATTGCTAGATTTGAACATGCCAACCAACCTGTCATATATCTCCTTTGATGTGTTCAAATCGGAGATGTAAGCAACTAAATGATTATGAATAGAATCCTTGGTGATCTTCTTGGCTTTGACTTCACCTTTCTTGTACTTTGTCTTAGCAGCAGCCAATGCATTTGAAGGAGGTTCCAAAATCTTTCCCTGCACATAATCCATAACATCTTGCTCTTCTAAAGTCAAATCAAGAGACATCTTCCATGCATGATAATTAGACTTATCATGAAGCTTATCATCAGACTTGAAGTAGAATGTGGAGGCCATTGAATCTTGTCCTTGATCAGTGATTGCTCCTCTCAGTGATTGCTCTTCTCACTCTTGCTTGGGCTTTGTCTTCAGCTCAGCTCCGATACCATGTAAATTTTAGATAACAATGGTATGTTCTATGCTTAAGAGCAATTTTACTTCAATTTTCGTATTAGCCCAATATCAATGTCCAGTTTAGCAATCACATCAGCATGATAGTAAAATGCAAATAGAACATAAACAATAACAGTAGAAGATAAGCCAAGACAAGAGCACACAAGTTATGGCACCAGCGAGGGACAAACCCCAATGTGGGGAAACCCTTGATCAATTCTTCTTATAATTCTTTAAAATTTCAGCTGAGAGAGAGAGAATACAATATACAATTTTCACTTGTCCATTCAAAGTGAAATCTGACCAGTCAAACAATAGTAACAAAAAGACCTAACCAGAAAGTCAACGCTGGTCAACAGGATCTTGACCTCCAAAACACCTCGGTCAAACTCGGCCTCCAAAAGCTAGTCAAATCAGCCCAAAAATAGTCCGAAAAAGTCCAGTCAAATCTGGTCAACAAAGGTCAAAGCTGCAGCAAACCCTACAGCAGTCAACAGTGGTCAAACAGCCTCAGTTTCTGTGCCCATAAATGCGGCCTACCCAAAGAGAGATCCTCCACCCAAAACTGGAGTCAAAACAGGTCAACGCAAGTCAAAACAGCCTCCTGCAATTTCAGTCAATGCTAGTCAACGGCTGGAACAAAAAACCCTTCTCTTCTTCGCACGTGTGGAGAGTTGCCTCTGAAATTCATACCCAATCAATGAAGGAGAGAGAAGAATGAGTGTGAGATGAGATGCTAAAATGAGGAGGCTCCTTGTATTTATATGCAACATTGTGGGCTTGAGGGTGCAAATTATATGGTTTGCCAACCTCGACAATTTGTCCATAATCAAAATAAATTCATAATTCCATTTATAAATATCAAAATGAGATCATCTTTACCTAAACCTCTTGGAGAGAGGAATCCAATAAAAATATCAGTTGCATCATATGAACTGTCCAAGATGAAGTTTGGCCCTAGTTGCCAAATTTAACAAAAGTTCGGATCTCTGAGGCAGTTAATGAACTTCAGGCAAGGTTAGGGTTAGGTTTGCTTATGGTTTTGGAGGTTTTAATGGAGGATCAAGAGATGTCAAGAGTGTGGCTTTAGGTCTAGGGATGAAATCTACTCCAAGAAGGCATGGTATTTTGTGAGATTAATTCTGCTCCAAGACAGGGAATCTAGTTATCTCTCTAGGGTAAGTTTTTGTCCATTTGTTTTGGAAATTTGTTTACAGAATTGTTGCAGGGATCCTGTAGGATGCGGTCTCCACTTTTGGGCCTAAATGACCTATGAAATATATTTGGATATGTGGTTGTGCAATGGCTTTAAGGGCTCAAACCTGGGCTTAATCCTATGACAACGAAACCTATTCCATGACTTGGGCTTAAAGTTAAGGTGGAGCAAAGGGCTGACAGGACTATACAAGGGCAGTGGAGGTCTTAAAATCCCTTTAGGGTTTTGGTTTAAGAGTTGTGTAGTGTCTTAGGGCTGTGTAGAATTTAGGTCTCAGTCTTAGGTCTAGTTTTGGGACTAATCTAAGGTCTGTTAGGGCTTAAATACAAGACCTTTTCCTTGTCAGCAGAATGAAATTAAAAGACCTGGGTCTCCTTTAAGTGTCACATCTAGAAAAATTGAAACTCTAGGACTCATACATGCATGAATGTCCTTGCAAGTTCACTTGATTTCTGAAGTATACATCTTAAAGAAGAGGTCAGAACCTCAGTCACCTACAACAGTTTGTAATATGACATTGACACTAATACAATGACCTTATTTGACACATTAAGTTGACTGTGTTAATGAGAGTTGGTGGGGTTTGTTTTAAGTATAGTGAAAGGAAGTTTGTTCTCCTACAGTTTTCACTATATGACATTGTTTATCACCATAAGACAGTGGTTGTAAGGGGTTCATTGTTTGAGTATCAGTATCATGCACTAAGCCAATCATTTACTTTTAAGTAACTAGTGATGTGCATCTTGTTGATAAACCTCTCATTGCAATTCTAGTACAATGACAAATACTTACCTTCTGTGACTAAAATTATGTAGACTGACCTAGGAAAATCAGTGACAAGGGTAGTAACTTGTACATTCACTGCGTGTATGACAACTTGGCATATTGAGAGTTGACTTGACAAAGTGACCTTGTAAGACAAAGAAAAGTAGTTCCTTGAGTATAGATGTGCACGTAACCTGTGACCTCATGTTAGCTACAACACTTGGATCATTGATGTAAATAGTTGTTGAACATTTAAGCAATAGAACTATGCCTATGACAATCATTATATATATCTAATGAATTATACAATGATCTAGAACTGAAGTAATATGACAGACTTAAGTCCGAACCTTGACCTGATGATCTATGACATGAGACTGTATAATATATAATATAACAGTGATAGCAAATCTTCGGTGAACTAATACACATTTAGTGACTTGATAAATCGAATAGTGAAATGAAAATGACTGTGAAAATGACATCATCTGAGCTGATTGAATTGGCACACATTGATACATTAACTTGACTCAGAGATATGATATGTATAGACACTTGGCATAATGAAGTTGACCTTTGACTTTGACTTGATATCAATAGAACTATGATGAATGCAATTTGACATATTGACATAAAACCTTGACTTACTTAATATAGACTTGTATTATGTATCTTATAGTGATGACCTAGAGGGTGTACCATCATAATGACATGACTTTACATGGTAGCAGGTCTTTAAGGGAAATCTCATTTTGTTGTACAAATTATTGACGTGAAGATGGATAGCAATGTATGAGCAGTAATTAGAAATGATAAGACATATGTCGGTAGCCCTCTTTGGGCCAAGTTTGAGAGCTTTACTAGCAGGGCATATGGATTACATAAGGCACCTTGGTTTGAGCTATTATTGTTCTTCTATGCCCTGTACAGGCAGTGGTTCAGTGGAAATGATGTGCAATTCAGCAGTGGCAGTGATGTGTAGTTGATAGCAGGTTGTACAGTGGTAAGCTTGTGCAGTGGTTAGTTGACTTGGCAGAGTTAGCAATAAGGCTTTGATGAGCAACTTTGTGTAGTGATCAGTTTGGACAGTGTTGTGTAGTGTGGTAAGTGGCTACCAAAATTTGACGGGTTATAGCAATATCTTCTTTACAGTATTCTTCTATTGATTCATAGCACAGGGGGATCCAATTTGAAAATTGTGAAACGTGATCCGTTGGCTCTTCATGGTGGTAGGTTGGTGCAAGGAAGGTGATTGGAGACACCTTCAACTTGTGGCTTGAGAACTCTTCAGGGTGGCAGGGTGGTGCTAGGGCATGTTGTGGGCTGCACAGGGCGTTGTGGCATCCTTTCAATTGGGGCTCATAAATTACAGGGCAACAAAGCATCCATCCAACAACAGCTGGTAAACAGAGTGTTGGGGCACTCATCAGGTTATGGCCTAACTCACAGGGCGTTGGATTGTCCTTTTGGTTGCAGCAGGTATTAGGGTGTAGTAGCGTCCTATAGATTGTAGCCTATGAATTAGAGAGTTGACACCTGCCTCAGTTGTAGCTGAAATCTTGATGTAATTATTTTTCTTTTAAAGGGAGAAGAAGACAATTACTAAGAAGCGTTTGGTGGTTTTTGACTTGGAGGGGGTTTTCCACCTAAAAATTTGTCTGTCTATTGTTTTATCTTCTGCATTGTTGTATGGTGTTGTCTACCATTGTTATATGTTTATGATTATCTGGATTCTGAAGAGAACAATAATATTAATAACTGAAGATTAACTAATGCTCTGAAAAAAGATTAAAATTGTTAATTGCTAAGAAAAATTGATTCAACCCCCCTCTCAATATTTCCAACAAATATAACAAAGTTAGGCAGTTAAATTTGTAAAAAGTTGTCCATATTTGTGTACATGTTGATTTACTGCTATGTTTTGTTCCGCTGTGCAAAGTAGTTTGTTGTGATACTTGGATTGGTAGCGTCATTGATTGTAAGGTTCTAACCTAGACTCCAGTATCCTGGAAAATCAACATTGACACAAATCCCATTGTCTGGGATGATACTAATCCATCCTCGGGATAGGTAGAGGAGACTCACTTGACAAAGTTTAATGATTACAAATAGGTGTCGATGGGTTCAAATGATGATCCACTAGTAGCACCAATCATGGTAGGCACTAATTGTGTTGCTACCAATACTGCTGCACATGTCCGGGTCCCTAAGGTATCCAACAAGTCCAAGATACTGGACAGTTTTGTATTTCATGCTAACAATTCCATTTCCAATAGTGCTGAATCGCTGATGAGTTTCATCATTCACATGTAGTAGGCTAGTAGCTTGTACCAAGCTGACTTTTAGACTCTAAATTCCACTTAGAACCTCGTTCTTCATGTATTTTGTTTCAGAAATATATTTCACTTGATGCCATTTTCCTATATTCACATTATACATGAGCAGATTTTGCATCTTTGGCCTCTAATGATATTGATTTATATTGATATACATGAGTACATTTTTTAATTAGTTATTTTATATTTTATGTATTTTTTAGTAAACTGGTTCATATACTAAGTCATTGGCTGATTCCAATCGAAGGCTGGTTCTGAGTTATTAAACATTGGAAGAGACAACATATGAATACTCTTTCAAGAAAGGATTAAACTAAAACAGATAACATATGAATACTCTTTCAAGAAAGTATCACAAGAGAAAAAAAAGAGCGAGTCTAAGCAGTTGCAATCATGAAAATGCATCTTATTAACTCGTATTGGCTTCCCATATAGTTTGATCATATTTAGAATCTTGATGGCCTGCAATATTAAAATGACGAGGGATCAAATTTAATGAGAATTGCTTCCCTTACAAACCTTGTAGAAAGCTAACTCTCAAAGAATAAGAGCTTATGTCAAACATATTTAGCATTGGGAAAAAGACACTAGGACCATACTCACATAATCTGCATCTTCTTCACTGCAGAACTCCACAAAGCCATAGCCCTGATGAAGACCAGTGACTCTACCTTTTGGCACATATACGCTAACTGCAAAAAACACCATAATCAAGATTTAATACAGGATGAGAGCTATCTACTCAAATAAAAATGTTTGTTTGAATACAGCTATCACAATTTTACTTACTAAGATTTATATTAGTTTACAGATGTAAAACCCTCAAGAGTGCAATGCCCTTCCAAACTTACAACTAACCCCAGAGACATATGTTAAAAATCAGCATACTGTCATTATGCCAAAATTGTCTTGCCATTAATAGGCTAGCCACTACATTCATGCTCAACTTACTACCCAATATGCAGCTCTCTTCCCATAAAAGTGATTTTGAAACTACTAACAAGTCCCAAATTGTAAAACATTTTAAACAAAAAAAAATTCAACTATGCTGTTTTCTGCCATTACATGGATTGCAACCACAATCACAAAGCTGAAATTGCTTTAACAATCACCATGCCAAAAATGCTTCAACATTAGCCTATGTCAATGCACAATTTATTGCATGCTAAAAAATTATGTCCCATGAAGAATATTTACCAAAATTCAAATTCAAATTTGCTGGGTCCATATTTCCAATATAATAATCACATAGTTATTTTGTACTTGCTTCTACTCAAAACCATAACAGCAATAAATGGGAAATTCATGAAAACAAAACATTTGAACATGTTTTTTCTCAGGCAATAATTTAAGCAATTGAAGTCCTTTTCCAATGGGGTTATCACCTAAGTCAGGTGGTTCACATTCGAATTCAAATTCAACAACCTTGAAGTTCAACAAAAAATCAACAGTAAAAATTTTATAATATAATTCAGCATTAAATTCAACAAGGTATAAAATTTGATAGTTAAAATATATGTTTATTTATATAAGTGAAAATTAATCTAATACATTAATTATTTATAAAGTTACTTATTATACACACATTAATACTTAACTATTACTTATATATATATATATATAGTTTTGGTGATTTAAAATTAATAGATAAAGTTATAGCTGTAAGAATATGCTATGAATTATAGCTCAGATAGGAACTTTCACATATGTTCAGTGTGACCATGCAACAAGTCAAGATATTTTTGAAAAGTCATTTTCGAAAAATAATTCTATATTTTAATTCACTTGGTAAAAATGTGAAAGTATTAGTTTTCGGAGAAGCATATGAAGGTTTCCTTGTTAGTTTTTTCGATGGAATGAAAAGCTAATTTGGAGTAATTACTACCTAGTACCTATGTGTGTGAGAAATTAATTTTGTTATGCTTCCACTATATTTTCCAGCCATCTGTGTCATTGATACATGCTCATATTTTCATTTTTGCTATTGAGTAAATTCAAGATCTGACTTATTTAATAAAGAAGCATACGACAGCAATCACCTAGGATTTGGAAAATTACATGGTAACACAGCTACTTTGGTTAAAAGATTGAAAATAACAATTTGTGTGCAGATCAAAGATAGCATCAGCTAGCCTCAGCTTCCAGGACATATTAGATGGTGGCTCTAATTTCCTATCTTGGAAAGTTAGGTTTACTCTCTTGTTGGAAGAGAATGATCTGTGGGACATCGTGAAAGATGCAGCGACACCACCAACAGATCCGTACCATTGGGCAGCACACAACAAGGACAAGGTAAAACCCAAGGGGATAATCATGGATGCCATCAAAGATCACTTGATTTCTCACATATCTCAGAAGAACACTGCTCAGGAGATCTTCGAAGCACTGGTAAGCCTCTACACAAGTGAGAATATTAACAGGAAGATGAGTTTGCAAAACAAACTCTGATCCATAGAGACAACCAGATCTGACACCATTACCAGTTACCTAATGAAAATCACACAGATTCGTGACCAACTTGAAGTAGTCAAGGAGAAGGTGGAAGATGCCGAGTTGGTAAACATGGCACTGAATGGATTCCCAGTTTTGTGAAAACCATTTGTCCAAGGTGTTTGTTCTCGTGAGAAACTTCCCAATTTTGAAATACTTTGGGGTAGTTGTATCTAGGAGGAAACTCAAATCTCGAATGGAGTGAAAGGCTAGCAAGAAGGATGGTGACTAGGTCCTAGCCCTATTCAATCAGATGAATAAGGGCAAAGGAAAAGGTTCCAATAAGGGTAAAGGGAAAGAGTAAGGAGTCAACCTCAAAACCAAGAAAGAATTACTTGAGTAAAACCTTATGCTTTATTTGTCATTAGTTTGGACATTATGCATCAAAGTGTCTAGAAAAGAAGAACGACAAAGGGAAGCAACAGCAAAAGCAGGTAGCAGCCACAGCAGAAATTTAGACGAAAAAGTTCGCTGTCAAGTTTGAAAAAGAATTCTCATTGGTATCTTGCCTTTCTACCAGCATTGTTCAAGGAAAGTGTGGTATGTGGACAATGGGGAATCTAGCCATATGACATCAGCCTGACAGTGGTTTTCCAGTCTAACAACGTGGGACTTGGGAGTATAGGTTGAGCTTGGTGATGATGCAAAGTATTCAATGGTAGGAGTTGGTTCTATTTCCTTCTAGCTCAAGTCAAGTAATTTGTTAATGATGTGTTATCTGTTCCAGGTCTAGTGAAAAAATTGCTTCTAGTTTTGGTTATGGAAGATATGGGCTTTGTAGTAGAGTTCAAGAAAAGACAAGTCTTTATCAGGCTAAGAGAATCTAGCCCAAAAGCAGCACAAGTGAGTGGTGTTAGCAAAAACAATTTGTACAGGTTACAGGGTGAATCTGTTCGAGCCCTGGTTCATAGCAGTAATAGCTGTAGAAATTATGGCACAAGAGGATGGGGCATCTGCATTATAAACCATTGTCTATTCTAGGGGAGATAGTCATAGGACTTCCAGATTTCAACATCGAACAACAAGGAGTATACAGAGGGTGCAGACATGTCAAGCATGCCAAGGCCTTCTTTCCCAAGCAGCGAACACAAGTCTTTAGAGATTCTAGACCTGATTCATTCAGATGTTGTGCAAAGATATCATAGCATCAATTTTGGTAGGTATGTACTATGCTTCCTTTATTGATGAACACAAGTCTTTGGAGATTCTAGACCTAATTCATTCAGATGTTGTGGAAAGATGTCATAGCATCAATTTTGGGAGGTATGTACTATGTTTCCTTTATTGATGATTTCTCTCACAAATCATGAATTTATTTCTTGAAGACAAAGGATGAGGTGTTCAACAGATTTCAAGAGTTCAAAGCTCTTGCTGAGAACCAGATAGGAGAGAAGATCAAGGTTTTGAGATCAGATAATGGGGACGAGTGTACCTCTAACGATTTCAAGAACTTGTACAAGCAAGCAGGAATCAAGAGGGAGCTAGCAACATCGTAAAACCCACAGCAATGTATCCATCATAGAGACTACTAGGGTTGACTGGGACTTGCCCATGTTTCTTTGGGCAAAGGCATGCATCAAAGCAGTCTACATCCTAAACAAGTGTCTGCACAGAATCTTAGAGGGCAAGACGCCAAAGGATGCATTCACTAGTATAAAGCCATAGGTCGTCCAACACACAAAGTTTCCAGTTTAGTAAGTCGATCTTCAAGTGAGGAGAAGGAGACATTAGCCCCTTCTGATTCTATCAGGAGACCTCAATGGTTCACATACACATTAAGGGATTTTGAGGAGTATGTTGAGGCTCCTAAGAGCACATTCAAGGAGAGCAGTCCTCCGAAGAAGTTTCCCAAATATATGGCATTGATGCGCACCATCATTGATTCAAAGCCCTCTAGTTTTTAGGATGCAGCAGACAAGCAAGTATGGTGAGAAGCCATAGTGGAAGAGAACACCTCCATCATAAAAAATGGTGTTTCGAACATAGTGCCAAAACCAAAAGGGAAATCAATTGTGAGTTCCATGTAGGCATGTTGCAAATGGCAGCATTGAGAAATTCAAGACAAGGTTTGTCGCGAAAGGGCTCTCCCAGAAAAAGGGAGTGGACTATGATGGGACTTTTGCTCCAACCGTCGACTACACTTATATTAGAGTTGTTATGTCTATTGTCCTAGTTATAGAATTGAGGATACATCAAATGGATGTGAAGAAACATACCTTAATGGGATCATTAAGGAATAAGTGTACATAGAGCAACCTCAAGGCTTTGAGGTACATGAGGAGTCCCATGTTTGCAAGTTTAAGAAATCCTTACACAGACTTAAGCAAGCATCGGGCACATAGTATTTCAAGATCAATGGATACTTGCTTATTATGGGCTTTACCAAAAGCATAATTGCGCATATCGCAATAATATTGAAATTATCACGGTATTATCACAAAAATCACACTTGTCGATATTATTGTCTCAAATTATAGCAATAATTTGCCCAATCGAAATTATCGTGACAATTTCAAAATTACCCCGATCAAACGAAAATGATTGCCCTGCTACTGGAAAAGACGATATAAAGTTCTAGTTTGGGTTTTTTAAGGTCATTTTTTTTTTGGTGAGATTGAGCTCTAAGGGTTGTGTGAGTCTTGTGACCATTTTTCATCAAACAAACAAGGGAAAATCCATAGTTTTATTTGCCATCAACCGAGCACTTTTGGATTGGAGACTTACTCTAATATACCATATCCATATTTCCATGTATGTAAAAAAAATTGTCTTCCTTTTCCTTGTTCTCCAAGTATAGTACAAATATGTTGTTTGCCTCTTCTTACCCTTTCTTAAATTTCTACATTTGTTCTATATCTTAGGACCAAAATTTAAAAATTTAAAATGGCAAATCCATTAGACCAAATGTGGAAGTATCGTGAACCATGTGAGGGTCATAATAGAACAAAGTTGAGTTGCAAGCTATGTGGAATGGAAATGTTTGGCGGAATTACCCGTTTGGATCTTGTTTTCTACTCATCCACGAAATCATAGCAGATCCCAATCTAAAACATCCACATGTAGTGCTTCTTCCATCAGTATCACTGCCACCCCAATTGGAATCGGTAAAACCTGTTAACTTGACTTCCTTTCCATCATATTTTAAGCAGTGATGTATAGTGCCACATAGATATCTCAAAATATGCTTGGCAATTATCCAATGGTCATGATGAGGCTCCAACTAAAATTGACTAAGAACATTTACGGAAAAACATATATCAGGTCTTGTATTTACCGGGTACATCAAAGAACCCACCAACTTACAATAACTAGTAGGATCGACAAGACTAGAGTTGGAGCTTCTCAACTTCTTGAGATTAGTGATCATGGGAGTAGTCATAGGTTTGGAATCCATCATACCGAATCTCTGCAATATCTCGATTATGTATTTCCCTTGACCCAGATATATTTCTCCAGGTTTCTGCCAGACTTCCAAACCCAAGTAATAATGCATGAGTCCCAGATCTTTCATTTCAAATTTGGCTGCCAGCATCTTCTTGCATTCTTGTATTTTGTGCTCCACACCTGTAATAAACAAATCATCCACATATAGTAGAATAATGACTGGTTCATTGTTCACCACCTTAATGTAGAGGTTTGGATCTACAAAACTTTTGACGAACCCAATTCTTAAGAGATATGCATCCGTTCTTGCATACATGCCCTAGGAGCTTGCTTCAAGCCATATAGTGCTTTCTTGAGTCTGCAAACATGTGTGTCCTTACTATTTATCTCAAAGCCTTATGATTGTTCAATGTATACTTCTTCATCGATGGTTCCATTCAGAAATGTTGTTTTTACGTCCATTTGATGAATATTCCATCCCATTGTAGCAGCGAGCGAAACCAAAGATCTTATAGTAGAATATCATGCAGTAGGTGCAAAGATTTCTTCATAGTCTATACCTTCCTTTTGAGAAATACCCCTTGCAAGGAATCTAGCTTTGTATTTGTTAATACTTCCATCAATAGCATGTTTGATTTTGTAAATCCATTTTGAAGTGACAATTGATTTGTCACTAGGTCTAAGAATGATTTCCCAAACCCCATTCTTCATGATGGATTGATATTCTTTTTGCGTTGCCTTCTTCCATTCTTGATGAGTAGCTTCTTCAAATGTAGTTGGTTCAACTGCTATTAATTTTATCATATATGCTGCATATCCTAAATAGTAAATATCTCTTTGGTCTTTTGCTAAAATTTCCTTTATTAGCTCCATGTCCTTTAGCATCTTCAAGAGTAGCTTTTAATACCTACTTCTTTACAATATGCAACTATTTCTTTTGAAGTGTATTCCCCACATTGTCAGATCTCAAAGCTTTAATCTTTCTGTCGGTAAAGGTTCCCACTTTAGATCTAAACTCCTTGAACTTTTCAAATACTTTGTCCTTAGTCTTGATAAGGTAGAGCCATGTCTTTCTAGAGTGATCATTAATGAAAGTCACATAATAAAGATGGCCTCCAAGAGATTTATTAAACATAGTCCCACACACATCGAAATGAATGAGGTCTAATATTTCTTTAGACCTTTTATCACTGCATGTAAACGACTTCCTTGTATTTTTCCCCAAAGCACATCCCTTACATACTCCTTCATGATCTTCCTTGATGTTGGGGATGCCATTTACCATTTGATTAAGAGAGGGAATGATCTTGTAGTAATATGCCCATATCTTCTATGCCATAGTTCAATAGGATTGATCTCCATGTGAACTAGGGCTTGAGGAGATGGAGTTATGACTCTATATAACCTTCCTTCACATACTCCAATAACTTTTGCCTTATCAATGCTTGAATCCTTTCCCCAAACCAAAACTTTTCCATCTACAAAGGCAACCCTATCTCCTTTATCTTCTAAACAAGAAATTGAAAGTAAATTCTTTTTCAAACCTGGAACATAGAGTATATTGTTGAGATGTAGCTTTGCTCCATTTTCCAGCTTTAATGATGTAGATCCCAGGCCCTTGACTGCATAACTGTTGTTGTCTCCTAGCTCCACTGCATGAGATGATGGTTCCTTTGATAGAGTATGAAGTTGTCCACTTTCTCCCATCATATGCCTTGATGCTCCACTATCAATGATCCATGCATTGTCATCATCAAGAGTACCTGTAAGTGCAGCCAAGAACCCTTCGCTTTTGACTTTCTTAGAGAGGTTGTAGATGATCCTTCCAATCCAACTTCCTGCAATTCTTATAATATTGTATCCCATCTTCAAGTAACTTTCCATAGAGGGAGTAGCCTTATCTTTTAAGCCAACAAAGTGATCTCCAACCTTCTTCAACCTTAACTTTGATACCATGTTGAGAAATCAATGCTAGTAGATATTAGGGTTTGATTCCTCTTTCTTGATAATTACTTGTGAATTATGTTGGCCTCTTTTACTTCTTTATTAGATTATCTTTCATCAAGCAATTACCAAATTATGTATGTGTGAAGATCACAAGAACAAGAGACACAAGATGTAGGCGCACAACCAAGGCAAAACCCCTATAAGGGGAAAACCCAATCAAGAACTCTTCCTTTAGTAATTCAATTCAAGATGAGACACTTCCAAACTTCTTAGACCTAGACAAAGACCTCCTCCAACCACCAAGTCAACCCTTCCTCCTTGTAGATGTCCTTTACTCAGCCTTCCAAGTGACAACTCTTCAAAGTGCAGCTTCATATCAGAATTTCGATCGCAGTAGCAGATTTTCGGCCCCCAACTTCAGCTCAATATCTTCCCACGTGTGAGAGAAAAGCAGCCCAAAAACTCGATTTTCCTCTTCCCAGTTTCTCTCCTTCTCCCACAACTTCTCACTCTTTTCTAGTTATTGCTTCTTAGAGATCGAACTTGTTGATGATGCTATCCAAATGAAGTCAAAATGCTCAATATATAGGCTTCTTGTGAGGTTGAATTGCCCTAATCCACGCCGACTAGTTGAGGGCAAGGCTGACTTGGTGTGGAGGTAACAAATTATTTTTTTGACTTAAAAATAATTATTTTTACATGATACAAAAGCCAAGAAGGCTCTAATAATAATGACAAAGACTCTAATGACTCAAGACAAAACATAGAAGTCCTCAATGGGGACTTTGACCTAGAAAACATTGACCCAAGCATGAAACCCAGGCTTTAATAAGTCATTTTCTTTAATAATAAAATTTTCTTTTGACACGTACAATTATGAAGACCAAAGCACGTTACATTCTTCAACATTTCTCTCCTATCAATTTCTGTGGTGAAAGATTCCTCCCTAGTTGATAAACATCAGTTTATCTTAGTTTTTCATTTGTCTCTCTTCTGGTATAGCAAATATCACTTTTGTCTGAGATTGTCGATTAGCATCTCAAGTTTTGAAGACCAGCAAGGAGAAGATCTGAAGCATTCTATTAATATTTATGGGCAGTCAAGCCCCTTGGGCAGTTAAATTTTGGAATCCGCAGAAGTGGCAAGAAAATTGAAGAATGAAGCCAAGAAAGGCCACCCGAAGTAGAGAGACAATATTTTGTCAAGCAGACGTCTTCCTGTGCAAGCCAAGCGAAGGCCACTCTAGCCAATTCAAGGGATTCTACAAAGAATTATAGTTAATTCTATTATAAACTAAGGGTTTTGGCGCAATCTTGGGATGGTCTAGAACTCTAGAAGTAATTTGGTAACAGGTCAAGAATCTTAAAGTGGCTTTGTGGTGATCCAAACGTTCTGCGACTAAGCAAGGCTTCTGAGATCATGACCATGACAGATCAAAGGCAACTCATGAATTTTCTTTGTAATCATCCTACTCGAGCTACTAAATACTACCCGCATTCAATTCTAACTGACCTGAAGCTCTTAGGGTTAGTTCCTGCGACAAGACAAAAGGATAGAAATTTCAGCACCCGACACAAGCTAAGATTAGTCATGTCTACATGGAAGCTTAGAGAAGAGTTCTAGCAGAATTCGCCTAGGATTTGCATTTGGGAAACAAGTCGAACACCGGTTAGGGCTTTCTTCATTATTGGATTTTGGATTGTTGTTGTTGCATGTAAATTAGATCATGCGTGTATTTGTGGGACCATCATACTATTGAATGAACTGAAGTGGGTCTCAGTAGAATTAGTTATATTTATCATTGTGATGAATTATTGACTTCAAGTTGTGAATAACATATGTTGTTATGAGTTGAAATTTGTTATCTAGCCAGCTTATGCTTATGAAGATGCCAATGTCATTGCACACTATTTATATTTGTTGATGACATAAATCAAATGGAAACCCTAGGACACAAAAAAGGGACAATTTCCCTAGTACATTACAGTGGTACTTGTATAATTATGTCACAGATTAACAAAAAGCATGGAGCAAAAGGTTGTACCTTGCAAAGCATTGTTATGATACCACCTACCATTTATCCATTGGGATGACGCATTTCAAAGCACTATATGGTTATGATGCACCATCCTTTTGTCAACACAATTTTTAGAGACAGCAAGGCACCTATTGCCAAAAAATGGATACAGGACAGTCAGGACATTCTCAGGGCACTCAAGGAAAACATGCAGGTTGCTCAAAATCGGCAAAATATGTATGCAAACCAACATCAAACAAAATGTAACTTTGAGGTAGGAGCCTCATTTTCTTGAGATTGCAACCTTATAGGAAGTCTACACTCAAGTAAAGTGGCACAGAAAAGTTGAAGAATAGGTTTTATGGGCTTTCCAAAGTTTTTTGGAAGATTGGTGAAGTAACATATGAGTTAGATCTACCAAGGGACAGGTTCCATGTGTCGTGCCTCAAGAAGGTTGTGGGACAGCAAGGCACCACCTCTATTGAATTGCCACCATTAGACGAAGGACAACTACAATAAATTTGGGAGACAATCATGGCCATGCGAGCAAAGAATTTAAGAGGAAAAGTAATTCCATGATACCTTATCAAATGGAAGAATCTACTGGCGGAGGACGTGACATGGGAAGGAGAACGAGATTTGCAGCCCCTGAATCTGCAATCGCTTGAGGGCAAGCAATTTCGGGCAATGGGGACTGTAATGTCATCTCTGAATTGAGGATGAATGAAGGACATAATGGCCTATCAATCCTTGTAGGCTACAACCCTCAATAAAGGGGAAAACCCCAAAATATCCAATTATGGGTGAGTTTTGGGGCAGCTGGGCAAAGAAACCCAAAATTGGGGTTTGGAGTAAAATTTACTCAATTAATTAAGCAAAAGAGACCCCTCTAGGAAATCTATATTTATAAGAGGACTGAATTCATTTTGGATCATCAAGCGTGGATTAACTCCTTTGTTTTTTGGGCATTAGCTCTGAGCATTTTAAGACCCCTTTTCTCTCCAATCAATTTCGGTGGTAAAAGATCTTGGCGTTTCATTTGTCTCTATTTTGGCACAGCAAAGATCACTTATGTCCGAGATAGTCGATTAGCATCTGAGGTTTTGAAGACCAACAAGGAGGGGATCTGAAGCATTATATTAAAAAAATTCGACAGTCAAGCCCTTGGGGGGTTAAAGTCTAGAATCCGCAAAAGTGACAAGAAAACTAAAGTTTGAGGCCAAGAAAGGCCACCCGAAGTGGAGAGATAGTATTTTGTGAAGTAGACGTCTTCCTATGCAAGCCAAGCGAAGGTCGCTCTAGCCAGTTTGAGGGATTCTACAAAAGATTACAGTTAATTCTATTATAAACCAAGGGTTCTGACACAATCTTAGGATGTTCCAAAATTCTGGAAGCAATTTGGTAACAAGCCGAGAATCTTAAACTGGCTTAGTGATGATCCGAACCTTCTACTTCTAAGCAAGGCTTTTTAGATCATGACCGTGACTGATCGAAGGCAACTCACGAATTTTCTTTGCAATCATCCTACTCGAGCTATGAAATACTACCCGTGATCAATTCTAACTGACCCGAAGCTCCTGGGATTAGTTCCCGCAACAAGATGAAAGGACAAAAATTTCAACAGCCAACACAAGCTAAGATTAGTCGAGTTTTCATGGAAGTTTACAGAAGGGTTTCGACAGAATTGACGTAGGATTTACATATTGGAAACAGGTTGAATACCAATTAGGGCTTTCTACATTATCAAACTTTGGATTGTCGTTGCTGCAGGTAAATTAGATCGTGCGTGTATCTATAGGACCATCATACTATTGAATGAACTGAAGTGGACTTTGGTAGAATTAGTTATACTTATCACAGTTGTGAATAGCATATGTCATTGTGAGTTGAAATTTGTTAGCTAGCCATCTTTTGTTTGACACAAAAAAGAAGGGAAAATTGCCTTAGAATATTACATTTGAACATGTTTTTTTCTCAGGCCAAAGTTCAAGCAATTGAAGTCTTTTTCAGTGGGGTTATAAAGAATACTTGCCAGTGTACCTAGATTTCTATAAAATATAAACTAAATAATAATATTCAATACTGTCTCTGGCTACCAAAGAAAAAGCAACATCCAATCATTATGCCAATACTGCCTCACCATTATTAGGCTTACTGTTGCATTCATACCCAACTTACCACCCAACAAGCAATTTTCTTCCCATAAAAGAGATTTTGATAATATTAATAAGCCCCAAATTGCCAAACATTATAAATTAAAAAGTTCACCGGTGGGGCCTGCCATTACATGGATGGCAACCACAATCACAATGCAAAAATTTCATTAGCATCAGTATGCCAAAAATGCTTCACCATTAGATAATGTCATCACCAAATTTATTGCATTGTAAAAGATTCTATCCAACGAAGAATATTTACCAAATGTTAACTTCCAATTCGCTGGGACAATATTTCTAGAAAAAACGCATTTAAACACGTTTTTTCTAGGGGCCATACTTTAAGTAATTGAAGTCCTTTGTGGGTGGGGGTGGGGGGGTGTGGGTGTTACCATGAATGCTCACCAGTATTCCACGATTTCTATAAAATATGAACTAAATAATACATATTCACTACTGTTTCTGGCTCCAACTCAAGCCATGGCATTTAAGCAGTCGGATTAACTTTTCAGTAGGGTTAGTGTAAATGCTTTCCAAAGTATCTCAATTTCTATAAAATATAAACTAAATTTAAAATATTCAATACTATCAGTGCTCCTAGTCAAGCAAATCTTTTGCTGCATATGACTCCACCTATTCAAACGTGAGACACTCTAGGGCACATCTCTGTGGCTCTTTGTCATGTCTGATTTATGATAAATAAAAATAGAAGATGGTGTATGGGCACTGCATGTTACCTCGTATAAGCCAAAAAATGGAACGTTCTAACAATGGTCTCAAACAATGTTTTGCTCTCCTCACTGCATCTCTCACAATTTACTCATAGTAGGTAGAAACCTAAATTCTTGCCCAATATTTCAAGTAGTGGTTCTCAGATATCTTTTTTAAATTCTCGGAAGTTTACAACATTGGTCAAAATCTAACAACTACTACCCCTAACGTCCCCAATACTTCTGTCAATAACACTTCCAGATTTTCTTTTCAAGTGTTTCATAAACCATGACAGAGAGGCTGCACCGCAAAGAATGTACATCCTTCGGTTTAGGTGCCAGGACTGAAGCATTGAAAAAAGACCCATTGATGTTGTTGCGTACTCCATAGTTGGATTGGGTATGAAGTGGGTCCACCTACTCGTTTAGGTCAAGCTCGGTCAAGCCCAATAAGACACACCAAGACTCCAGGAATCTGACCAAAATTGATGAGTTCGATGGAATTTGAGCAAGTTGCTTGGATGGTCTGGCCAAGTTTAACGTTCTTGACGGATTTTAATGAAGTTTGGCATACATCGAGCTATTTTGAGGAAACTCCAGAAGCATCCTAGGAAGAAATGTTGGGCATTGGCCACCTTTCAAAATGCTGCCACTAACATATCGGCGTATACTTCATCATGTGAAGACATGCAACAAAAAACAATATCATTACATGCTTAAACTCCTTACATACAACAGAACTCATAAAATTAACAGAGATCCAAAAGCCAATTGAAAGAATACTAGAACCACTGCATCTATTAGATCTGCTGTGTCTAAATACAACGAGAGGCCCTTTGTTTAGAGCAAACTGGGAGGAATCCAGTTATTAAAAAGAGTGGGTAACAAGTATACCAACGAAACGTTTAATATTTTATCTAAGTTAACTTATAACTGGGTATGTACATTGACACGTCAGCACATCTACCACCCAGTCTGACTTAACAGACATGATCGTTTATGCTATTTAACAGCCATGATCGTTTCTACTATTCAATGGCCACTAGTGGTTGCCACTTCTTTGAGGAATTGAACCCCAGTGAGAGAAATAACACTACCCCGCTTTCACCGACCCAGCTGTGCTCTTGTGACCGCCTATTTAGGCATTTTGGAGTCTTTCTCATGTAGTTCCATGCGGAGCTTTACTGGAGTTTTACACCATTGCAATCCATACTGTTACTCTTCGGCTTTGGTGTGCAGGTTGCCAGTCCAATTCATGCGACTACTTGCAAGGTATATCGTTTTGACCAAAGTCTTGCCCCAGGCTTCCCCCCCCTTAAATTTACACAGTGCGGATGGGGCGGAGAGCCACGAGAAGGGAACCCCGATACGCACCCTAGCACTCTGTCGACTTCACTACTGAACCAACCAGCCAGTTAGCAACCAGAAACTGATTTAACAAGCTCGGGGAAAATGTGTCTTTGGAGCAGAAGAGTAAAACCCTAGTTGAACAACCTTTGAAAACTGAGAAATTCATGTCACAGCTACGTGAAGTGACTTGCTCTTTCAGTTCAAATCCTCCATATAACACATTTCCAACTGAATGCAGCATAAAGCAAAAATCCTTAAACCTTAAAAGATAAAGATAACTTAAAACCCCACTACAGATCCTGTTCCGCGAAACGAGAGAATAAGGTCTGCGGTTTGTTCTTTTTCTTCCATTTTTTATTTAATGCAAATGAGACAATGAAGAGTGTGCGTACTTACCTACAGGCCCGGCTTGGACGAACAACTCCCATAGTAATTCTTCTGAAACTTGGGCATCCAAATCTCCAACCCAGGCGTAGCATCCTGATTTCTTTCAGTTGTATGCTGTCCTAGTGGATTGGCTCCTACGCCCGGTGTTATCCTGCTGGTAGGAGCCATTCTACTAGGGCAACAAGCTGAAAGAAATCTGCTACCTCTGTTACGAGAGACGCGACGGTTGCCACAGTTCCGAAAATAAAACAGGTGAATATATTTTATGGGAAATCTTTTACAGGTCGTAGTTGGCTCTTTTTGCAGGTTGTTCTTAGCCGTGTATTTTCGCTCTTAGCCGTGTATTTCATGATTGTATTCATTTAATAACCTAAAGCCCTCTATGGAGAAAATTATTTGACTATTTCGTCATTATTATTATTTTTTAATATTATATAAAACTCCGTCGATGCGATTCATTTAATAACCTGGACCTAGAGGCCTATATCGAGAAAATTATTTGACTATTTAGTTTTTATTTTTTTTTATATTATATAAAACTCGGTCATATTTAATTGATTTTTTTTATTTATTTATATATTAAAATAGAACACCGCAATGGTGGCATGTGCGTTTCAGATATTTTTATTTAATTATAATTTAATTAAATTAAACACCACTCATGCCTCCTGTGAAGTTTAATTTTTATTGATCAAAGGCCACCGCATGTTAGATAAAACTCATTTTATTTGAATTTATCGTGTTTTTAATTAGGCCGATAGGCTTTCCTTTGAAAGGGACTTTCGTCGTCTTTTTGTTCCTGAGGCTGACACCTGGCGGGCATAGAGCGGGCATAAACTCTCTAACCACCCACAAAGCTCTCGTCGTGTATTTATGAATATTCATGAAGGCGGTTCTACACTTTGTTTCTTTGCTTGACATCTGTTATCTGTTATATGTTTTTCTGTTGACATCTAGCAGTAAAACGATAATTATCGATTCATTATCCTCACTCATCAGGTTACCTGTAGTCCCATGTTTCTAATGGCGAACAGGTATAAGGAAATGTTACCCTGCATGATATCCAGGGCAGCCACAGTCGATGTAATATCGAGCGGAATGGGCGAGACAAGGAACGATGCACTGCACCATGGGAACCAACAAGCAACCGGCCAAAGATTGATGCACCGCCCTCAAATTCGTCGTTACGAATGATGTTGTGTGTCTCTGTGAGCTTTTTACCAGTAACAATCTGTTAGGTCAGCCAATAGACCAGAAACGAGCCCTGGCCATGTCAAGCTCATGCAAAGTCACCACTCTGCCAATCAATGAATGCAATGGTAAGAGATTTCTACTAACTCTGTTTCTGCGGGTGTTTTTTCTGATATTCTAGACGGTAAGTTGCTTATTTTTTATTTAATTTTTTGGTTTTCCGGCAGCTATTGGTATTTCCGTTGCTGCTCCTATAACAGCACCAGGCTCTGCGTCTCCTCCGCCAAAGGGCGTTCCTCCAACAAACTCCAGTGGTACGAATAGTACAGCCACACCAGGAATGAGTTCCTCTCCCAACAAAGGATCACATATTTATTTTTTATTTTCAAAATTTCAAACAGATTTCAAATTTAGATGCTGTTTCAACAGTTGATTAAATAAACTGTAAATTTACATTTGGTTAAATTTATTCTCCTTTCATGATATTTATAAATTAAACTAGGTTCACAGAAATGGAAAAGAAATTAATTGCATTCTGTTAAAATTACCATTAAGATTCAGCAATGATTTGGAAAAAATTGATTTGATTTTATTAACATGTGGGAGTTTTAGCTAATTTGTTTCTATTGTATTGAATTGAATTTCCATTTTATATATGATATTTATATATTAAATAAAACATCACTCATGCTTGCATTCACTTGAAATATTTATTGGTCTAGGGCCAATATCAACTAATATCACATATACAATTAAATGACACATATATTTATGGAAAATTTTAGGGGCTTTTTTCCAAAAAAGATTTTGGAAGTTCTATTTGTTCTAAAATTGATTCGCCCAAATTTTACAATATAAGATTATTTTACCTTAAAAATCACCAATATTATATAGAGACTCTATATAAAATCATGATAAATTTTAATAATTTTACAAATATATCAATAAACATTTTATATTTAACATATTAGGGACTAGTGAGATTCACCAAAAATTTTTGACTTCAAAATAATTTTCCTTAAAAGTTTCCCTACATATATCGCGGATTAAATTATTGGGTCATCAATTAAAAGTAAAACTCTTGAAATGTTGAAGAGATTATTAGCTTTGGACGACTGTTAAAAGAACCCTTAATATTTAAATCAGATTCATTTTTCCACTGACATGCTGAGTTGTTAAGTATTTTTTTCGGAGTAGATGGATTCATGAGGGAAACTATACATTGTTTATATTTTGGAATTTAGGCATATGTGGTTCATTTCTTTTGAGCTTAGTCTCGGAGTGTCCACAGTAGAAACCGGATTTGTCAACCGTTTCAAATCCCAACATGACCCATCATCAAGACCAATCTGAATAATGAATCACTGTAAATTAATTATTTAAAATAAATTAATATAAATATGGGCAAATTTAAAATAAATTATATATATATATATAAATTAATTATTTAAAATAAATTAATATAAATATGGGCAAATTTAAAATAAATTATATATATATATATATATATATATATATATATATATATATATATGTATTATAATGAGAAATATTAATTTCATAAATCAAACATTTAATATTAAGGTTTGTAGTTTGATTTTTAATAAAGTAGTTTTATCGATTTTTATTTTTCTATTTCCAAGCTAGAATTGAAGAATGGAAAACAAAATCAACATTACCTCCTCCCATGGCACTCATACTCCTTGGTACAACAAAAGGAGAAGTCATGCAAGAAGTTGTTATTCTGCCAACACAAAAGCATCATCTCGTAGCCCAATGTGCATTGGCATGTCTAGATTATTACATCTAACCATTATGTTTCCTTGATTGCGCAGGGCTATCTTTTCAATTAAAAGTGTTACTAAATCTCGAATCTATGTAAAGTTATGAATGAACTATCAAATCGCACGATGGAAACTCACACAAAGCTTTTATAAAAATCCCAACAACACATTATGAAGAAAAGTATTTGAGAATAATTCGGGCTTGATTCGTTGAGGTGGTGAATGATAAATGAGATAGGTCAGAGTAGTGCAATCTTTGCTCCTTTGGAAGCATTAAAATGGAGATAGAATGAATGCTCAAGGAGTATGAGTGGTTGGCATTTTAATATGGAAGTGTTGTAGTGGCTACAACATCGCTCCAAAATTTTGGTTCGAATGCAAATTAAGGAGACTACCTTGGATCCTACGATCGATCATCCTTGGTCACTTGTTTGTAAGATGATGATTTCAAGCTCCCTTCATTGATCTTAAGAGTTGTCCGCGTTCTCATCTTTATGCGGCATGTGTCATCTTTGGGCATAGGGGTTGTTGTTTGTCATGCAAAGAAAATGTTGTTTTGCTTCAAGGGAATTGTGTGTGTATGATTGGTTGTCATCACATAGACATGTTTCACACTCACTTCATGCACTCTTGTCATGAAAGTTGTTGCATTAAGCAAAGTATGTCTTATGCATTTTGGATGGTCTACGTTATGTCACTAAGTGTTTGTGTGTGATCATAGTCGAGTCCTATCACTGTTTACATCTATGTCACTGATCTCACACTTAGCCATTTCCCAAGCAACCTAGCCTCATTCAACTTCCAAGAACTTTGCACGTTTCTTTTGCAACCATCAAGCTTCCTCCCTTTACCTGTTGAAACCCGGCAACCTGCAGAGACCCTAGCCAACACTGCTTGCCAGAAATGCGCAGAGCAATCAGGTAGCCAACACTACTCTCATAAATTGCACAGAGGTGTCCTCTCAGGACCCCCATCCCGTAGCAGTGTCCTGTGCCTTAAAATTGTGCAGTGTTGTCCAAGCTTTCGTGTCTGTCTTGCATGCAAGAACTGCGTAGATGGGCTTCCCAAGGCCTCATTCCGGCAATAGTCACTGCCTGTTGAAACAATGTTGACCTATCGCTCAGTGACAATAGGAAAATGTGACATTTTGAGATCACTCCAAAGGAGTTGAGGAGAAGGACCAAGAGACCAAGTAATGGAAAAGATCAGGACCGCATGCAAACTTCGTAAGATGCATGATCATCTCGAAGTACACCTCTTAGTTGAGTTTGCAAGACTTCTTGTCATTGTCATATCATCATGTCTTTAATAACTTGCTTGTGTGTAAACACCAAAAGGTCATTTCATGTGTTTCCTCTACATGTCTTGCTTCCTTCCCGCTTGTTTGACCAACTGTCGCCTTCAGAATGTTGATTTCTATGTCATGCTTTCGACCTTGTTCTGGTGATATCAAAGGTTTGTCTTCATGTGCATGAATTGTTTTGACTATGTAAACACCCATCACACTCACACACAATGTTGTAAGCACTGTCGCACAAGTGTCGTCACAGTCGTTCAATGATCTATCTCAAGTGTCACACTTGTCACTCTCAACCTTTAGACAACCACACTGAGACATGTTGTCTTTTTGGTTTGAGGTGTCTTATCGTCAAGTCATGTTGAGTGTGTGTTCGCAAGGTCATGTATACACGAGTTCACTTGCTCACACACTTAGCCATTTTCCCAAAAATATGTTGATCGAACCACCCTCCATTAGTCTGACCGCCACTGAGTTGCATTGCACAGTCTCAGACCTCAATGACCAAGCATTATTACCCAGAACTGCACAGAGCTTGAGGATGCCCTCCAGGCAGTCTGCATTGCACAACTCTGGAATCAACCAGGCTGACTATCACCTGGAACAATGTAGAAGTTGCCAAGGAATCCATTTCAATCTACGCTTCCCGTAAGCCTATCAATCAAGCCTCTTGCTGGTCAACCAAAGAATTTGATTGGGAAGTGACCCCGAGCTTCACTCCTCCCAAAAATTGCGTAGAAGTTGTCTGACTTCTTGCCTACACTGACTAAAGCAATTGCACAGACAAGAGGGAGAGGCACCCGTTGCCTGTCACTGTACTGTCTCTAAAAATTGAGTATTTTTTTCAATCAGTCCCCCTGCCGGCCAGTCTGCCACTCCTCCAGAAAATTGCGCAGTTTTCTTAGACACTCCATGATGGCAGATTGACCCGCCAATACTCTGTTCTTCAAAACTTCTGTCTCCAAAAACTTCTTTACCAGACACAGTGCTTCTGAGTGAGGTTGGAAAATTCAATTTTTGGAGGCCTTTCCCTGGGTATTTTGTCGAGTTTGATGACTCAACAGAAAGTAGACACACGGGGCTACTTGACCCAGCAATCAAAGTTCGAAATGGACTCCTAAAAGTTGATTAAAAAAGCAATTCTAAACCGATGTGACCCTTTTGTAGGCTGGCGCGACCCTTCTGCTGCAGGCGCGACCCACGATGCGACTTTTCTATCTAATGTGCGACCCTTTTTCTCCAGGTGTGACCTTTCTATCTGATGCGCAACCCTTCTGTGACTAAAGGTTTTGTTTTCTCGAAGCAATTTCAAGCAAGAAAAAACATAAAAAATCGAGAATTCTTTAGATCTATCATTGAGAAAACATGCAATTAGGATAAAATACTCATAGCACTGAGCAAATCTATAGATCAATCTCGTTTGGATGCAAAATTCCCAAAAATACATAATTTACTAGATATCAATCTATATGATTCCACCATTAAACTACAACAAAATGATTTTTCATTAATTGAAACAAACAATTTCTTGACATAAGATGATATCGGATACACCATGAAAATCCACGGAATCAATTATGAACAGAAAAAACACAATAAAAAAAATTGTGTTGGCGCTTACTGACCTGATCTACATTCAGCTTCTCTAAAAAAATGAGTTTTTTCATTTTAATGCTCCTCTGTAAATTCGAATTTCTCAAACAACCTAATCCCTATTTGATTGGCCTAACACACACCTAAGCTAACAAAATCTATCACATTACTCCTAGTCTGGGCACTCTAATAACTTTTACAAAAAAATTATAAATAAGAACATTTAAGAGGTCCAACCCTCTTTAGTAAATAATTTTAACCAGTCAAGTCAAAGGTAATTTATCTCATTTGATGCTCCTGCATTAGTCCACCAGTTGCCCGACACCCGCTCAACCCAGAAACTACGTAAACATGTCTTGCATGACTGCCTCCCAGTTCTGCGCTTTTTTGTCCAGCAAGCTCCCGCAGCCCGATTCCAGCCTCCCCTGAAAGTCTGCGCAATTTTTGCTGTCAGACTCCTCTCTTGCCCGCACTGCCTTCCCAGGAAAAAATGCACAAATCTGCCTCCCAAATGAGCCAAATCCCACAAAATGTCACTCCTGTTCTGGAATACTCATCCCAACCAATGTTTTAAAACTCCGACTCCGACTCGGCCGAGGGTCGACTCCGACTCGGTATCGACTCGGCCGGCTCGATTTCAGTGACTCGGTCGTTGTAAAAAATACATTAAATATTTATTTTTTATAAAAACACATAATTTTAAAGATTTTCATTCATGTTTCCAAACACACAGCATTAGAATATAGATAGAAGACAACATATTATCAAAGTAGGCTCATGAATATATCCATTATATCAAAATGGCACCCAGTGCATTGTCCAATACATACACGATGATGATATAGAGATCAAAACAAAAACAAATAACCAAGGAGGCTATAAATGGCCTCTACAACAAAACTCTGTGACCAGTACTACTGGCTACTGCTAGAGTTGCCAACATCATCTGGCTCAGTGTTACTTGGGAGCGGGAGCGAAAGTGGGGAGCAAGAGCGAAAACGGGAGCTGGAGCGACATTTTCAGAAGCTCCTGGTTTGGGAGCGAATCCTGGAGAAGTTCGGCAACCAATGTCACTAACATCAAGGTACAAAGAGGGATTGGTGCTCTTGGTTAAATACGAGTTCCATACCCTAATACAGGACAAAATTCAATGGAAACATTGCAATCCTCCAATCCTGAAATCCTGAAAATCTGATAAGTCTGCTGAATTTTGAATGAAATCTAAAATTCTACTTTCTCCATATGAAATCCAATGAGGCCAGAACCACTCTCAAACATCTTGAGTCATTTCATGGTAATGTTAAAAAATTAAGTAAAAGGATGAAAATGAAGATTAAGGAGAATGTCACTTTTACTTTAAGAATTTAACATTACCATGAAATTTGAGTAGCATATCAATACTAGGAGAGGTGAATGGACCCCAAATAGCACTTAACCAACTTAGAAAACACCTTGGAGTCCCCAACAATCAGCTAAATGTTAAAAAGTTCAAAAAAAATTAGAAAAATTGTTGTTTTTTGTGGGGACTGGCTAGATTTAATGACTCGGCCGAGTAGATGTGGAAACGGCTGGGTTGACCGAGTCATGCAATAACTCGGCCGAGTCAGTCATGACTCAGCCTCCCGAACTGGTTTTTCTGCCGAGTCATAAAATTCTTCAATGACTCGGATCAACTCGGTCGTTTCGGATTCGATTCGACCGAATTTTAAAACTATGATCCCAACATCCCAATGACCTCTGCGCAATTTTTCTTGACAGTGCCCCAGAGCCTCGCATCCTGGCCTGACATGTGCTCTATGTTGTTTCAGAGCCTTGTCCTCTCTCCTGGTCACCTGCACTCGGAAATGAAAGACAATGCATCATGGTAGACTAGGGGATTTATGGATTTGATGTCATCTCGTCATGAGTGATTGCAGAAATAGGTACATGGATGAGACATGGCACGATGACAAACGGGATGAACAAGGAGCGCATGCTAGAAGACTTGCTTGTGGTTGAACGAACACACAAAGCATACCAAGTAGTAAGAAAATGAGACACATGCGCATGCATGAATTATCAAGAAAACACCAAGACCATTGAAGGCTTTATGCACTCTGCCATGTGAATGTGAAGTTATGGTACACCATGGGCACACTCATCGCACAATAGCACAACAACTCGACATGAGCAACACAGCTAGCATGTGCATACCTGCAGCGTCATGTCAATTTGTGTCACGAGTCACCTTGGCCTCATCACTACTTTGGGTCATAACTATGTAATCAATGTAATGTAACGTGGAAGTCCAAGAGACCCACAGATGAAGTCAAAGAGTCATGTATGTCGAACCGTCATGAGGGAAGCCGAACAGTCACAAGGGTTAGTTTCACCCTTGGCTATATATACACCTCATTTGTACATGCAAAGGAATTTTCACCTTGGCTCCTCCCACATAGCCTTGAGAGTCTGTAGTCTTTTCTTTGAGGAGCGAGCAGTGGCTCCAATGCCCCGCTATCGAGGTTAGTGATGTAATGGTGTATGGATGTGTCTTGGAACTTTCGCTTAATTCAAAAGCTTGTTAACAGGCGAACACATTTTTACACATGTATTGTATTCATTTGTAAGACTATTCTTTGGATGCTTGTAATGCATGTTGCTTTAACATGTATTAAGACAATTGAACTATTTCGGTTGTTATAGTACATATGTTGTTGGAAATGTGTTGCACCAATTGTTAATGTTTTCTCGCCCGCGTGGACTATTCTGCTGGGCACTCGACAGATTCACTCTTGTAAACTTGTTATAACGACTGTTGCACTCGTGTGGACTATTCCGCTGGGTGTTGTATGTGTTATGTTTTCACTTTGTGTTTGTGACTGTTGCATCCGTGTGGGCTACTTTGATGGAAGTTGCGCATGTCCTACTGTGTTGTGTGTCTCTAAGAGAGTTGGGACTATTCCCTTTCGACTTGAGACTCGCTCTCGACCTCTCCCTCTACAATGCAAGAACCTTGATACAAGCGACACTAAGCACTCACCAGGCACACGAACCTCATTGTTTGAAGACAAAGTTAACCACTCTCATGCACTTAAAAGCAAGAGATAAGGCAAATCTTTAAGATAATGGCAACCGGGACATCATATTGGATGAGAGTCCTACACCAAATGGTTTGAGGTCTAGTTGGGATTTCATACTGGGGAGATCCCCTGAATGTTGGCGGGTCCAACATTATCAACAGGAAGACTACATGTGTCAAATTTCTTATTCGAAACTAAGTATTTTTCTTATTGATAACTATTTGAACACTAATAGATAAAGAAAAATTAGAACAATAATATATATAATTGCTAAGATTATGTATGGAGTTTGATCTCATCCCTTCATTTTTAATGATGACAAATAAGATTTAGTGTTTATTAAATCATGGTCATCCAGGTGATATTTATTATATAAAAAATAAAAAATAAAAATAAAAACTCCAATCCCTAGTCCACGGGGTCTTGGATAGACAGTGATCGGGTACTCTGTTAAGGCACTCCTTAATGTGAAGTCACTAGTTCAATTCCATACTCTGATCAGGATGATATATTGGACATGATGAAGATGTAGTCCTGCCAAGCTTACAAAAAAAAAACCTCCAATCCCTAAATAAATGCTCATATCAATGAAAATATTGAATTAAATTGTTATAAATTTCATATATAGAGGTTATATATATGTATGCGTGCCAATTGGGTTTAATCTTGGTTATTTGAAGAAGAATTGTTATTCTCCCCACCCAATATTAATCCTTACAAGTGACATGCCGAGGGGAAGTAATTAGAGAGGCGAAAACTATGAAATAGAATATAAAAAAGCAAGAATAGAAAATACTAATTTCCATGTTTGAGGTGGGCTTAAATGGGCACAATGTGGTTTTGATCTAGCATCATCAAATTGGTTCCCTTTCTCAATGTCAATTCCAAGGCTAAGGGCACCTATGCCATATTCCTATTTCAGATTTAAGGGATGTGGTCTATCCCAATGCTTATGGAGCTGAGTGATTGCATAGGAAAGGGTCATCTGATATTCCATTGCCCTCAATAGGAATTGATAAAATTGTTGAGAAATATAATTTGAGCAGGAGCTTCTTGCACAATGTTGGTTAGCGGAGGTCCCGCGTAATGGTTTTTGGGTAGAAAGCCCAAGAAGTAGGATTAAAATATTGTAAAAACTCCGAATTATGCGGAGTGTGAAGTGTAATAGATTGAGTCAAAGGGTAGTCCGCTCGAAAATAATAAAAAGTAATGTAAATAGAGTCGGCCCGCACAGGGATCGCGGGCCAGGGAAGGGTATAAATAGAGCGCGACTCTATGAGGGAAAGGCAGTTCTTTTGAGTGATGAAATATAATGGGTTCTTGAAGAAGAGAGTCTAAAAGCGTCTGTAAGTCTAAGTCGAGGGTTGGGTAGTAGGTAGAGGCTCTGCAGCTGTGTGCACAAAGGCCTGGAAAGTTCGCAGTTGTGTGCACGGACCCTTGCAACTAGGTGCGCAAGGTAGATCTGGATGTATTGGTGGAGAATAATAATAAAGATAAGTTTGCTTCTGTAATTTTGTGTTATCGCTCATCTATCTTTATGGTTTACCTTTCTATATTTGGTTAATGCAAATGTGATAAGTGTATGCGAATCTGGGTTCATTCTGTGCGCGAATCGATTATGTTGGTTAAATGTTTGCTTAAAGACCCTGTTGAATAGTTCTGAATCATAATCACTTCCTTCAAGTATAATAGTGCATTAATAAGAAAAATATAATCACTATGGATTTGTGCGAGTACCGAACAACGCGCAGCTGTAAACCAGTGCGCAAAACTTCCAGACCACACCAAGACATCCCTAGGGTGTGGAAACCTGGTTCCAGCACCCTCCCCTGCTACCTCTGGTGAGACCTCAGTCCGCGCTCCGCACGTTGTTGCTGAAAGGGCCAGTAGTTGCGGGATTTGTTTGGCTAAATAACTCTTCCAAACCTGGGTCAGGCCCATATAAGCCAACACACAGGTTAGGTGTGAACATTAAGAAGTAGTTTGAGACAACTTCTAGTGACCTATTAGTCTTAGAAATCTAGAAGAAACAACCCATAGATTCTAGAATATTAGTGAATTATATTTGCTATAATCTTAGGCATACACCTCATTGTTGAGATAAAGTGGTTTCTAGGATTAAGGAGATTAGTTGCTAAGATATGGCGGATTCCTTTAATTAGCTTATAGCATTGAGAAGATCAATTATATCTCTTAAAGCATAAATATGACACGTTGGGAGAAGTTGAAACACACAAGAACACTTGAGAGAAGAGGAAACCAAGAGAAGAAGGAGAATGTATTTGAGAGGAGAAATGTAGATTCATTGTAGCAAACAATAAGAAGGAATCCAAATATTGGAAACATCGTATAGTTATACAGTAGTAGTTGCTACCTTCTTCAACATAACCATGCTTTTATTTCAACAAGTTATGCTTCTCTTTCTTGTAACAAATTTTTTACTATCAACTGCGAAGTTACAATGGACTGTGGAGGTACCCTGTAAGCTTTGATCATTAGAGTGATGACTTGATTTGAAGGGAAAAATCATTATGCATGTGTGTTATTCATTTATTTCTTTCATTGTTCAATGTTCAACCATATGTGTGATAGTTTCATGTTCATAAATATCCATTTCTATTATTAAATAAGTTTATATTTGATTTATTTCATTAAGAGAAACACAAGACAATAGTCATCTAGGGCTAAAAAATTTACATGCATCAGATCAAGTCTTTGATTGAGATCCTCGAGGGTTTACAACAATAAATCAATTGTCAAAAACAAGAACCAATAATTAGAGGGTTTCATTATTGTTTCTTGAAGGACTAAGCACTCTAGCCAAACATATTTTTTGTTATTTATTATGAGATCTAGGAATTTTGTGCCATTGATCTCAAAGAAGACAATAACTAACTTCAAATTTGAAGACCAAAATGATGGTGCCTCCAACGTTTTCCCTTGGAAAGTTGTGGTAACATTGTTATTGAAATAAAATTATATTTAGAGATATATTCAAGGAAGTTGTGCCTCCACCTACATATCCAAAGTTGTTGGCAATACAGAAGAAGGAAGGGAAATCTAAGTGGATGATCTTGCATGCCATGAAGGATCACCTAATTCTTCACATATATGAGAAGACAACAACGAGGAGATGTTTGATTCCCTAGTTGGTCTTTACCAAATTCATAACATTAATAGACATGATATTACGAAACAAACATATATATTTAGAGATGACCAAATTAGACACAATTACTAGTTACCTAATGAAGATCACAAAAATTTGTGATCAACTTATAATAGTCAGAGAGAAGGTTGCAGATGCAGAGTTGGTGAACATGGCACATAATGGATACCCAACTTCATGGGAACCATTTGTCAAAGGTCTTTTTGCTTAGGAAAACCTTCATAATTTTGAAATACTATGGGATGGTTGTATACGGGAGCAAAATTGAATGGAGTCAAAGATAATAAAGAACGGTGGAACAACCTAGCCCTAATTGGTCACACCAAGAAGGGAAAAAGTAAAGGACCTGACAAGGGTAAGGGAAAGAGTGAAGAGTCATCCTCATATCCAAGGAAGAAGGAGTTGAGTAAAATCAAGTGCTTCATTTTTCTTAGGTTTAGCCATTATACATCATAGTGTCCAAAGAAGAACGAAAAGGAGGAGAAGTAAGAAAATTATGTAGTAGCCTTTGCAGAAACTAAGATGAAAAAGTTTTTTACCAAGTTCGAGAAATATTTTTCAATGGTATATTGCCTCTCTACTATTATGATTATGAGGAATACTTAATATTTGGGAAGTGGAACATTTAGGCATATGATATTAGCCAGAGAGTTATTTTCTAGTCTAACAAAGTACGAATTGAGAGTCTAACTTGAACTTTGTGACGATGCGAAATACCCAGTAGTAGGAGATGATACCATTCAATTCTTGTTCTAATTAGGTAACACTTTAGAATTTAATGATGTCGTGTTTGTTTTAGGTCTCAAGAACAAAATTCTTTCATTTTTGGTTATGGAGGATAAGAGTTATGTAGTAGAGTTCAAGAACAGATAGGTCCTTTTCAAGTTGAAGGAATCTAATCCAAAAGCAACATAGGTGATAGGGGTTAGGGAAGACAACTTGTATAGATTATAGGGTGAACCTGTTTGAGCCCTTATTCATAACACATACAACTTGTGAAAATTATGGCACAATAGGATGGGGAACTTGCATTACAAAGTGTTTCCTAGTCTGATGGAGATTGTTGAAAAATGTGCAACAAGAAATGATAAATTTAGAATGTGCTAAAAATAGACTTGCTAAAAATAGCATGTCTAAAAATAACAGTTTGGCCAGTGAGGTCATTGGCCACATTGGGTGAGAGGTGAAACTGCTAAAAATATAAAGTTCTAAAAATAGCATTTCTGGGTCCCTTCCTATTTATAGTAGTCCCTAGTCTATCTATAGGAAGTAAAATTAATTTTGGTCTTAACAGCAGTTGGAAATATTAATTAATTAATTCAGTAGAGTTAATTAGTTAAGGAAATTCGAATTTGAAGTCTTTGTGAGCATGCACATGAGTTGTCCCACTGATTGAGGAATTTATCCATAATTTCCTCCACTGATTGAGGGAATAAGTATGAGTTCTATAATGAGAGAATCAGTTGACTTAGTTCTAACTAGTCAAGTCGAGTTATATTATTTTAACAAGTTGTTAAAGTAATAAAATATAGTTTGTTAATGCTTGCATGCATGTGACAACTATTATTTTAGATAACTGAGAATTCACTCATGGATAACTGTTGCATGTCAGTTCTGTCAGAGACCCAGTTGAGATCAGATGTGGGACAGTGTACTATCAGATGCTTGAATATTTCTAGTAAGTATTCCTTGCATGGAGAAGGATCTATTATAGGAGATTGGAGGACTTGTGGCCTATATATTGAGGCCTAGGTAGTCCATGATTTTCATCTTCTGATTGAAGATCATCAGAGTACAGAGAGAGCAGGATAGCTATTGAGCTGATTCTTTTTGTATGTTTAAGAGGATTTCCACTTGATTGATAACACAATGTTGGGGTTTTATGCTGGTGCTTTCCCCAGTGATATATTCTGTGTTATGTGTGATTGATTTCTCTTGATTAGTTATGCATGTTTCTACTTTATGTTGCTCATGAATTCGATTATGCTTCCACTTAATGTTTTGTAGAAGTAGAACAAGTATTATGCTTTAGGACATTGCATATATCGATTTGTTCTACAGGTGAAATTTCTACATGGTATCATAGCATAGGTGATCAAGGAGAGAACAATATACTGAGAGGAGATTTAAAATTTTTGAGTTTTGGGCCGAGAGTTTGCAGAGTAGATCTGAAAATTTCTGTACAAAATTTTCAGAAATAAATAGCAGTTTTGGATTCATTGCCAAAAAATACCCAAAATCAAAAATAAAAATCGCCTGAATTGGAGTTCGGATGAGGGAGATATCGTTGATTTAAAATCAGCTCTTTTTCTAGAAAATTTCGTGACGGCGGGAAAGTGGAAATAGATTGGTGTGCTAGCCAAGAACCTGTATGCACTTGAGGTACAAGATGCATGCAAAGCCTTGAGGATCAAGGCAAAGGTTAAATACTTGGTGGTTGAGAGGGAGAGTAAATTATCTCTCAACATGCAGAGCCCGAAGAATTCTCAGACGATTGTGGAGGAGCCACGATTGGTGTAGCAGCTTTAGGAGGTTGTGGAGCAACCACAACAGGGGAAGCTGATTGGAGATCGAGTAGAGACATCTACTCATGCAGAGACCTCCAATAGAGAGAAACTTCAAGCTAGGTGGGCTGAGGGATCACATGCAGCCATACCTCCAAGTAGGAGGTGGGGCGATATAGAGTGATTGTCCCAAGGAGGAGGGGTAGGATCCTTGAGGTACCCAACCTCTTGGATGAGACCTTGCTACAAGAGCCCCGATGTGGAGTAGCATGAACTGACTGATTGGGTAGAGACAAATGCGGATGGAGCGGCAGAGAGAGCGACAGTGCAGGGAATCCAAGGACAACACATAGTTAGCAGGCTGCAGCAATGCACGAGGCACAAGTGTTTTGCACAGTGTTAGGTGGCACAAAGAGGTGTGCAATGGTGCGAGATGCATGGAGATGTTGCAGTAGTGCAGATGTCAGAGAGGGAGCACTTGTCAGCAGTAGGTAGAGCTTTAGCATCAGAGTATGTTCCTAGCCCAACATAGTGGTCAGTTGGGAGTGTTTTTGTTCCACATGTTGTTGGAGCAAGTGGACCGAGTAGATGTGTTGCATGCAGAACATTCCAGAGTTATAGGATCGGGTTCGCGAGAAAGCCTTTCTTGTTGAGAGGGAGTGTTGAAAAATGTGCAACAAGAAATGCTAAATTTAGAATGTGCTAAAAATAGACCTGCTAAAAATAGTAGTTTGGCCAGTGAGGTCATTGGCCACATTGGGTGAGAGGTGAAACTGCTAAAAATAGAAAGCTCTAAAAATAGCATTTCTGGGTCCCTTCATGTTTATAGCAGTCCCTAGTCTATCTATAGGAAGTAAAATTAATTTTGGTCTTAACAGTAGTTGGAAATATTAATTAATTAATTTAGTTGAGTTAATTAGTTAAGGAAATTCGAATCTGAAGTCTTTGTGAGCATGCACATGAGTTGTCCCACTGATTGAGGAATTTATCCTTAATTTCCTCCACTGATTGAGGGAATAAGTATGAGTTCTATAATGAGAGAATCAGTTGACTTAGTTCTAACTAGTCAAGTCGAGTTAGATTATTTTAACAAGTTGTTAAAATAATAAAATATAGTTTGTTAATGCTTGCATGCATGTGACAAGTATTATTTTAGATAACTGAGAATTCACTCATGGATAATTGTTGCATGTTAGTTCTATCAGAGACCCAGTTGAGATCAAACGTGGGACAATGTACTATCAGATGCTTGGATATTTCTAGTAAATATTCCTTGCACGGAGAAGGATCTATTATAGGAGATTGGAGGACTTGTGGCCTATATATTGAGGCCTAGGTAGTCCATGATTTTCATCTTCTAATTGAAGATCATCAGAGTACAGAGAGAGCAGGATAGCTATTGAGCTTATTCTTTTTGTATGTTGAAGAGGATTTCCACTTGATTGATAATACAGTGTTGGGGTTTTATGCTGGTGCTTTCCCTAGTGATATATTCTGTGTTATGTGTGATTGATTTCTCTTGATTAGTTATGCATGTTTCTACTTGATGTTGCTCATGAATTCGATTATGCTTCCGCTTAATGTTTTGTAGAAGTAGAACAAGTATTATGCTTTAGGACATTGCATATATCGGTTTGTTCTACAGGTGAAATTTCTACAAAGAAATTATCAAGTCTCCCAGAGTTCAACATTGACTAGAAGGGAAAATGCAAAGCATTCCAAGGCTACTTTCCTAAAATGTGAACATAAATTTAAAGGGATTCTAGACCTAGTGCGTTTAGATTTATGTAGACCAATGTCAGTAACACCAATCACATGGAGCATGTATTATGTTTACTTCAATGATGATTTCTCTCGCAATACATGAATCTTCTTCTTGAATACAAAGGATGAAGTCTTTTATAGGATTCAAGAGTTTAAAGCTCTTATGGTGAACCAAATAGGGAAGAAGATCAAGGTTTTGATATTAGATAATGGGGTCGAGTATACATATAATGAGTTCATTGATTACTAAAAGGAAGAAAGAATCAAGAGGGAGTTGAAAATTACATAAAACCCATAGCAGAATGGGGTTGGAGAGTGAAAGAATTGATACATCATAGGGGCTACCAAGGTCATTAGTCATGATGATGACTTGTTAATTTTTATTTGGCATATGCATCCAACATAGCAGTCTACATTTAGAAGAGGCGTTCTCATATGGTCTTGGAGGACAAGACACTAGAGGCATCATTCAATGGTGTGAAGCCAGAGGTGAACCATTTTTGCATCTTTGGTTGTCTATTTTATATCCATGTAGCTATAAAAAATAGGACCAAGTTGGATCTCTCCAACAAGAATGGTCTATTTGTAAGTTACAAAGAGATTTCAAAGGCCTATAAGGTTTGTATTCCATAATAGAGGAATAAAATAGTAAGAAAGAAAGGATGTAAAGTTTAAGGAAGAATTTACATACATGAAGTTGCATAATCCCATTCCAATGATAGAGGATGAGGAGTAGGAAGCTCCAAAGGTTAATCCATGGTCACCAAAGAAAACCAATAGTGTCCAGTTTAGGATAACAACCTTCAGAATAGGAGGCAACAACATCATCCCCTTCTAGTTCTATTAGGAGACCTCAATGGTTCACATGAACATTAAGGGATGCCCAAGAGTATGTTGGGGCTCTTAGAAGCACATTTACAAAGAGTAGAAATCTAAAGAATTTACTTACATGTCATTGATGAGTAGCATCATAGATTCCGAGCCTTCTATTTTTCATGAGGCATCATACCAACATGTATCGCAGGATGCCATGATGGAGAAGTATGCCTCCATTATGAAGAATGATGCTTGGGATATAGTGCCAATACCAGAGTGGAATTTAATAATAACTTCCAAGTTGCTCTACAAAATCAACCATGTTGTAGATGGTAGAATCAATATGTTCAAGGAAAGGTTTGTGGAAAGAGGTTCTCCTAGAAAGAGGGAGTGGGCTATGAGAAGACATTTTCTCCAATCATCAGGTACATTTCAATTAGGCCAATTATATTTTTATCTTCATCTATGTGATGAAGGATACATCAAATAGATGTGAGAATAACTTTCCTTAATGAAATTATTGGGGATGAGGTGTATATAGAGTGGCCTCGGGTTTTGAGATAAATGTGAAGGAGACCCATGTGCACGGAATTAAGAAATCCCTATATGGACTAAAGAAAGCACAAAAAGCATGGTATTCTAGGATGAAGGGATATTTGTTGAGCATGGGATTCACCAAAAGTATAGCATATACCAACTTATATTATATATTTGTTGGGATCAATTTGCTTATTTTTGTGCTCTATTTAGATGACTTGTTTCTTACATATGTAGAGAACATATTTGAGGGTTGCAAAGTAGATATGGCGACTAATTTTGAGATGAAGGACATCAACATGATGCATTACGTTTTTGGTTTGGAATTTTGGGAAAAAAATAGGGGATATGTAACACCCTCCATGCCAGCGTCCAGGGACCAATTTTTTAGTTTTGTACCAGCGTCCTTGGGATTTGAGCCACTTTTTCCGGTCCAGAGCCCAGGTCACTGCCCAGAATGGAACGATATCTTAAGAGAAGTAAAGTAATAGGGAGAAAATGAAGTAGAATAAATTAGTTAAACAAGCCCTTAACGAGACCCCTACTAGCCATGACAGGAATTTCGTCAAACATATCGCTAATATGTAATCTATAGGTGTAAACAACCAAATTAAGCATAGTAATATCATACTTATCTGAGAATCGCTAAGAACAATTGTTCCCTTATGTCATTTGCTGCATTATCATCTATTAGGTCATAGATACATTGTCCATTCATTTACAAGTAAAAAAATACTGAGATCCATAATAGATGTTGTCATAAAACATACATATAACCAACATAGTAAAAACATAAATACCATAAATATATCAGCCATAGAATCCACATATAAACCGGTACATTTACACATGAAAACCAAGGGAATGAATTTCTCATTAATGAGTGCAAAAACCAACCGGATATAGGAATAACACGTTCCACCTGACCATAGATTGGCTGAGCCAAATCTCTCTTCAACCAATCACCCTCGTGCCATATTCCAAGCATGAATGGGTGACTCATAACCAATAAAAAAGAACCAAACAAGCATGAATGCTACCAGAGTTCTCCACCTACACTGTGAGGAATTTGAGTGCCTCCTAGCCTCTTAGGCTTTATCGTAATCCACAGTCTGATCCAAGGATCATTAGGCCCTACACCAAGACACACTCTCTAGGCTTTACCTTACATATCATACTGGGAATACGAGGCCCAACGGAGAGCAATCCACCTTTTTTATTTATCGTATATCCCGCCATTCACCGGTAAGGATTCCTAGGCCCACCGAGGCACACAATCTTGACTTTATCGCAACCCACAGTCTAGCTCAATGGTTACTAGGCCAGTGGCTTTACCATGATCCACAGTCTGGTTCAGGGACTACTAGGCCATGTGATTGTCATTTCAAAGATCCACCCCACTAATCTTCAAATCCATTCGACAATCCAGCTGAACCGAAGTATGCAAACCCATCTCATCAAGGCTATTAGGAAATGGTAAGGCTAGGCTGAAAACACTGTCATCCCTGGAAAAACCCATGCCATGACAGAAAACAACCACATGCAACACAATGCATGCCAAATATAGCAAGGAAAATACACATGCAAATCGATACCTGCAGAGAATCTTGTTGTAGTTTTTTGATCCTGCCTTTCCTTGCTTGATCTTTGCTTCCTCTTGCCTTCTTTTCCTTTCTTGATCCAATGCCAAAGTGTTCCAATAAAACTCTATGTGTCTAAGAGTGAGTGAGTGAGAGAGAGAGAGAGAGAGAATAATGAGAAAGCTCTAAAACTGAACTGGCCAAGCTTGCCAACTGATCATTAGAAGCCTTTTATGAATGAGGCCTCTATTTCTTTGTTTTCCATTATTTTCCTCCTCACATGCAACCTATGTCATTTCACCTTCCTTTTCTCGTAATTTACATTATTTTCATAAATAAATGTGCCAAAAATGCCATTTTGCCTTTCCAAAGCCTTATCCATTGCCTTTGCCAATTTACTTAGCCATAATAAACCAAATGAACACCCCCTAGGATGTCTTGCCCAACATTAATCTTGGAATACATGTCCCATCATCGTGGTCTTATATATTTTCACATGATTTTTTAACTTTGGTTGTTATAGAACCCTCCCCCTTAGGGGAACACCGTCCTCGATGTTTAATGACACCTATAACTAGCAAGACCGTTCAAAGAAAACATACTACCCATGGAGTTTTATAACATAGCTCGTTGTAGTATTTACAATGACCATCTACTAAAACATGACAAGATGCCATTTATTGGAGCTTTATAACACAACTCATTATGCTATTTACAATAATAAGCACATATACACATATATTTCACATTTTCTTAATAAAAAAATAAAAGGATATGATGCCTGCACCTGCAACAAGGGAACCTAGAGGATCACACCTCCACCCTCAAAGTAGTGCTGGGATTCACCTCCTTCCCAAGAAGTCCAAAATCCACTGCCATATTCAAAGATGCATCTAATGTCTAGCGCTACAATCCAACATCACTTGTCCTCTTGGTGAACAGTTACCAACTCATTGTTCTAGGGCACACTCCCAACGTGCATTTGATTCCATATGGCAATGCTAATGACCAAAACAAATATATCTATGACCTTCCCTTCTCTGCTACACAGTCCCTCGGGTAATTCGGTCACCCCCTTCCATGTACTCACACACCTTTCAAGTTCTGCTGGCACCCCCCATCCTGGGCAATCCATCCCTTGGCAAGGCTTCCTCGCATCAGAATATACAAAACCCAAGGCATATCCCTACCTTAAAACCATCATAATGGTCATAGCATGCTCATGGAAATCAATGGACACTATTGGTTACCAGTGTCCCGCAATGGCCCTGCTCCTGAATGCTTTACCAACATACTGCTGCCTATTCTAATTCTTTTCGTTGTTGTTTCTAATTCTTGTAGCCGGTTTCGATCATCCAACCGGGCATTTCTGTGCTTCCTGTACCAAGCACATAACTTCTATTAGATTAAAAATAAATTGAAATAACTTCAGATTATACCTCATTGGTGGCCCGTCAATAAGGTATACTTGCAATTCTGTTTGCTTTATGTCACAACAACTCAAACTAGCATATTTGATGTCACATCAGGTTAGCTCAAAACAAAACCATCATAGATCAAAATCATAAATCACATGTAACCATCATAAACCAGAATCATATATCAAATGTAATCATCATAGATTATAATCATAAATCTCATGCATAATAAAATTGAAATAAAATATTGATACTTATCCTTTAATCAATCCTTAACTTCTACCTTTGTCTTTATTCTATACACACATCAGATCAGTTGCCATAGTTGACAAACACCTAGTGCCTTATCCTCAACCATGTGCACATACACATAGTGTGCGTCATACACATACTACCATACACAACATACACTTACAACCAGTGTACAACACAACACAATACACACGCCTACACCCAATGTACACCACCACACAATACATACACCTACTCCCAGTGTACAACAAAACACATACGTACACCAACCCCCGATGTATGACAAAATACATCCATCTATACCCAATGTACAATGGCACACAATACGTGTACCTACACCCAACGTACACCACAACAAAATACATCTATACCTGATGTACAACACCACACAATACATATACATACACAGAGTACAACATAAATAATACACATGTCATGATACCACGACTACCCAATGCACATACATAGTATCGCACACCGCAACACAACATGTACGACGTGCACACAACACCACATGTACACAACATTACATGCACAACATGCACACAACACCACATGTAAACATGTACACGACACCACATGCTAACATCACCACTTGTACAATCATGCACACAACACCATATGTATATAGCACCATATGTACAACATTCTCACAACACCATATGTACATAACACTGCATATACAACATGTACATAGCACCCTATGTACAGAACATTGCATATCCAACATGCGCACAACACAATATGTACACAACACCACATATCCATCAGGCACATAGTATAATATGTACACAACACTGCATATCTGACATGTATATAGCACCATCTATACCCAAAACTGCATATGTAACATTCACACAAGACTTTCTATACCACCCTGTACTTAACATTGCACAAACATGTACACACAGTGTATATGCACAACACTCCATGCGCACAACATCACAGATGCAACATGTACAACATATGCACAATAGTAGTACGACACATCCAAACCACATTGTCTCTACCAAGAAACCTTCTTCCAGTATCTTAACCATGCTTGTCTCAGCATGTTGTAGACCACAACTCTTCTATTTCGCTGATGTAGCCCTTGGTATAACCTGCCCATAATATAATCACATAATATCAACTCATAACCACATGATATTTACCTCATAGATTTTCCAAGGCTACTCCTCCCAATTAATTCCTCATAAGATCAGGAACCTCTTCATGCCATTCACCTACATAAGCAATCAGTCTTCCACAAGAATGATCAGTGACAACCCTTTTAGACAGTGACATAGATACGTACAAGTATAATCATTAGCATAAAGAAATCATCATATTGTTAAACGATGACATACATACGCACACATATACATATAAATATTTAGCATCAAACAACCATGATCCGTGAAGACCCTATCAGACACAACATACATACATACATACATGTATACATATATAAGAATCAACATAGTCACGATCACAACATAATTATTGTTGGGTCTTGAAAATGTCATTCATTTCCATTACACTTTCACTATTATGTCCATTATATCACCTCCATTTTACTACTATGTCACTACATTCATCCCACTTTCATTATCATTGGGCCACATTTATGTTTTTCCAAACTTTATTAATTCTTAGCCTTTTTAAGTGAATTTGTGGTTAAAAATTAGAAAATAATGTGCATATGCTTATACCTAACAAGTGGGTTGAGATTGTTGACATGTGTAGGTCAAAAGAGGCTTCTAGAAGACCCTTATGTGGCACTCTAAGGCCAAATTCGAATTTGAGTGGAAAGAATCATGGGATCATGATGATATGTGTCACATCTCCTAATTGTATTGAAACTTTAAGAAGACATATGTCTCATCAGTTCCTATTTTGATTAGGACTTTAGAGGTAGAGGGAGAGATTCATGGACTCTCATTAATGAGATGGCTTCTCATCTTTTTGTATAAATAGGAGATCTCTCTCCTTCATTTGTTAGCTTGTTAGTATTAGCTTAGCTTGGCTTTGTAGTTCTTCCTTGATGGCTTTGGAAAGCTTTGGAGAGCTTTGTTGTACTTTGTAATTTTGAAGAATTTGAATAAAGCTTTGATGTTCTCAACATGGAAGGAGATGTGAAGTAGATGTCATGGAGCACATTAGAATGTAAGGTAGAGTAGATTTTATTTTGTAATTTTGCTTTTGTTTCATTTATGTATATCATTTTATTGCTTTCAAGTTTGATAGTTTAGATTTTCCATTCATGCAATTTTAATTCATGCAAGTGTGTTCAACCGGTTGATTGTAGATTAGTTTTTCTTTACATGTTTTTGCATCAAATAGTGACATAAGATTTGCTTCTCTGCTGAATTTTTTCTTAAGCTTTTCAATTTCAATTATGCTTTGATTTCAATCTTATTTATTTGCTATTGTTAGTTAATTTAGATATCAAATTCTTCGTGTCATTTGACGTTATCTCTAGAGCCATGGCTTAACCCCGAAAAGCTACTTGGCGAGCTATCGGATTATGAGTGAAGTGATTTGATTTTACTTTCATCTTTGCAATTAGATATCAGGTTCTTCATGTTATTGACATTATCTCCAGAGCCATGGCTTAACCCCGAAAAGCTACTTGGTGAGCTATCGGATTATAAGTGAAGTGACTTGATTTTACTTTCATTTGCAAGTAGGTAATTTAGATATCAGGTTCTTCATGTTATTGACGTTATCTCCAGAGCCATGGCTTAACCCCGAAAAACTACTTGGCGAGCTATCAGATTATAAGTGAAGTGACTTGATTTTACTTTCATTTGCAAGTAGGTAATTTAGATATCAATTCTTCATGTTATTGACGTTATCTCCAGAGCCATGGCTTAACCCGGAAAAGCTACTTGGCGAGCTATCGAATTATAAGTGAAGTAAATTGATCTTGCTTTCGTTAGTCTGCAATTTTTGGTTTGTTTGAGTGCAATAGTTTAGATTTTATTTCTGTAATTAGATGGGCAGCAGAGACAGTGATTTCATGATCAGTATTTCATCTTTTGTTTGATTTAAGTAGCTACATATTTACATTCCTGTTCAAGTATTAATAGCATGTTTTGAGATCTTTTGAAGTGCTAAGTTTTGGAAGTTACCATAAGGGACATAAACCTTGTATTGAAATCTACAACCATACTTGAACTTTAAAAGTATTCTCAAGACTTTAGAATAGGATTTCCATTTGCATTAGACACTTTAGGAGATCAACAAGAACAAAACCCCAAAACAAGATAAAAACTATAAAACAACGAAGTAAGAAAAAAGGTTAACTAAGCACATATGGTGCACCACACTTCATTAGTTTACGATACCCGGATTGATAATTTATGTAGAGAAATTTAAGACGTTAAATTGACTAGACATTTTGGCACCGTTGCCGGGGAAGTGTAATTACGAAACCTTATTTCTCACATCTAAAAAAATTAATAATTCTTGAGTATGCTCTCCTCCTGCACTTTGTGTGATCTGGAGGATCAGAAAAAGAATTGTTATGTAAAAAAAAAAGGGACAAAATAAACTTCATCATTTCATTTGATTCAATAAAAAAAAAAACAAAAAAAAGCAATAAAAAAAGTCAAAAAATAAAATAAAAATGAAACCCAACTGCTTTGATAGGTTCAGCTGTCCAAGATTGGCTGGTTATGGTTTGTAGTGGTCCTTAAAACACTCTGTCCTGTTTTAATAAGATTCAGCAAATTAGCTACGGAATGCAACCTGATTCCACAGCTAACGGTGAATTCCGCAGCTAATTTCAAGGTTTAGCAGGTTACAGGCGTCTAATGAAGAAACTGACCACATGGGCATCTCCGGAATTGTCCCGACATGGATCCTATCCTAGTCACCCAACCCAGATTGATAAAAAATCAGCTTAAGACCTCAGTCAAAGTCCTGTTTTTAGCATATTTACCTTGAAGTCTTTTGCTGCCTGAAATTGAAAATCATTAATCATTCTTATAAAATTTCACAATTTCAGAGAAGAAAGAAAAAAGAGAAAACGATCTATGGCTATCTTCAATCCTAGCTTTCACTATGGCCTCAATAGAAAATCTACATCCCTGTTCAAGCTTTGGCCTTAAAACGAACCTGCAAAAACATTTAAAAAAAATGAAAGCCTCCTCTAGTTGTTTGCCTGACTCTTGTAAACAACAGCAGCAGATCAATTCTTTCATCTCTGTGTAGGCTCTGAAATTAGAGAAAGAGCAGCAGTATGCAACAACATTGCGTACTGTTTATCCCTGTGCATGCGTTTTTTTGGTTTGTTTGTTGTGTAGACAAAAATCAGCGTTCACTTGACAAATAGAAATCTAATGATCATAACAAGGGAGACCACCCAATTCATGGAAAATCCATACTTGAACGCACGACATCCTTGAAGGGGGTACTAGAAGATATGAAATCTGTGCAGATATGAGATCAACAGGCCTACGTTGATGTTGCCCTTCGTAGAGCTGACTTTACATCTCCTCCTGGACGTTCATATCCTTCACTGCTAGGGTCATCTTCATTGTATCAGTACTGATTGAGATTTTATAATTTCTGAATGTGTTGGTAGCATACATTTTTGAATTATCTTTGGAGACTGGAATCATAACCTCTGATTCGAAATTTCACAGTCGAATGCAGCAACTCAGGAAAAACGCAAAACAATGAAAAATGTCAAACTTCAACTACACGATTTGGCCAAACAGAAACGAATTTGAGAAAAATAAAACATGGGTTTTTTCGGCAATAGGGTCAATTAGATAAATCCTAAATCGTTTTAAGAAATTCGTGGCGGTTTGAGAGAATTTCTCGGTTCTCTAAAGCCTCTTTTTGCCTGCCGCGTGAAGAAAAATGAATTTTAATTAATGAACAGGCTGTGATTTAATTCGGCGTGCCTGAGGAAGGGAATTCTAATTAGGAATCAACTGTGTGCTGGCATCTAAAACTTGATTACATGCCTCCCATATTTAATAAACTCATACTTCATCACACCTGTCAGACGTGTCCGAATCAAATACGACTCTTCCCGATTGATCTGTTTAACGGCTATACCTATGATGCTCGACGTATTTACTCACTAAAATATGAAGGGCATAAGAGTCATTTGCAGGCTTAGGATATGTCTTATTATATCTTGCTGAGATTAATATTTTTTACCGTCAGGGCCACGCTGCAAAACTCTGCATTGTTTTTCTATCCACTCTTCGTAGCATGACGATGGCAATCCTGTGCTATCGACAATTCTTTCCAGCCTCGTATGATTTAGATGGTACTTTCAATTTCTCGCTGGTGAAAATGTGAATGAGATAGACCAAATTGGCCAATCCGGATGATCGTCCATATTTTACAATGGACAAGGCGCAGACAATAGAAAATAGAAGCATGACAACCAAGGGAAATGGGTTGTTTTATGATTTAGAAACTGGAAGGAGTGGAGGTTTTATCATGATGTACCTTCAGTTGTTTATAAAACTAGAAGTTGAAGCTTTGTTGCTCATTTTCCTTGGCAGTCTTGTGTATTCCAGAAGTCTGATATAACTGCTACAACAGTGTAATCTTCGAAGTTTAATCTTGAAAATAAGTTATGATAATCCTAATACACTTAAATGCTCAATAAGTATTATCTTGTTTGTTTTTCAAGTGAGATTTTGGCACTGTTTGCATGCTAATTGTGGGCTGATCTGAATCATATCAAAGTCTGGTGCATTATAATTGTATTCTTGAAATAATTGGTTTTTGTTTGATCTTGAAAATAATCTATCATTCCTGCATACTAGCTCTTGCATCCTTGCACTCTTGCATAAGCATCTTTTTGATAGTCGAAGTGCTCTAAAATTGTTCCCATGCCTAATTGCTAAGTAACCAAAAGATTGAATTCATCTTCAAGGTTTATGATTCAGATGGCAGTAGGAAAGTGACACTTCGGATATATCTCAAAAAAAAAAATAAGCAACACAAGAGTTGGTACCCTGATATTCCATTTCCATCGCTGAAACTGTTTTGCTCCATATGCCACTACCATTCACAGAGTTCCTACATGCAGACAATGAAGAAAATAACTTAAATCGGAAAACTGATGGTTGGCTGTCTTTTAGCTGTGGAATGCAGCCTGATTCCGCAGCTAACTAGCAATTCCGCAACCATTTTCATACTTCTATAGGTTATAGGTGTCAAGGGACAAAACGAACCACATGGGTAGCTGGGAAAATGTCAATACATGGATGGTGTCCTATTCATTTGATCCGAGTCGATGAAAAAAACTCTGGTCAAAGGGAAGTCAAGGTGTGTGTTATCACTAAGTCACCACACTAAGTTGCCGCATGTCATGAAAAAAAATAATTTTGAATCAATGAAATGAATAAGTTATTTGCTCAATTTTCTGAAGGTATTGATTAATTTTGGACTGATGTTGAAAGATGAATGGCTAACTTTTTATTCAAGATTTTCAGCTACAGAAACCATGCACATTCCGCAACTAAAGTCCAATTCTGCAGTTGTTCTCCAATTTCGCAGTTGAAAAACCTCACTAAATTTCTCATACAAAATCAGATTTTGATTATTCAAGTATCGTTGAAAAGATCTCAACAAGATCTACACAATTAGAAATCCATCATTAGAGTTTGAACCGATAAATAATGAAATAAATTGCTGAAAAGAAGCAACATCAACTTGAGGCACTAATGCCAAATCAGGTATAAATTCTTTTGATTTTTCCTTTGAGAACTTGTTTCATTAATACAATTTCTTAGTTTTGTGTGTAAATATCATAACTAGAGGGATTTATCACCTCTCTCCTTTGATAATCTTACATTCCATTGCAGAAGAAGTATTAGTTTTTTTTGCAGGTTTCAGGAGGAAGGACAAATGACTACAAGAGAATGGTGTCTCTCTAAGAGACCAATTTGTTTCATAAGAGGATGATCAGCAACAAAGAGGAAATATGCTGATGCAAAATCAGATCCAAACACTTGAAAAACTTTTAGATACTATTGTCTCCATCACATCCATACCTCATAATAAACCATTCACCTCATTTCACTCCATATTTTCCATTTACATTCACATACACTTTCCATTTCTTTTTGTCCATTCATAACCCACAAATAAAAGCAAGAGGCTCATTCACATGCTTATTGCCCATTGCCATTTCTGCTCTCCATTGCCATCTTCCATTTTCATCTTTCATTTCCTGTCATTTTCATTTCGCAAATAAGCCCTGCTTCAATGCAAATTATTGAGTCCATAGTCCTTTGAGTCTAAGTTCCTTGTAAAGACACCTTGAGGCTTGCATGCCTTAATGGCAAGTTCTCATGCTGACAAACAATGAGAATACATTAATGTCCCTTGTTCATCAGATCTTCTAGGTGACTCGACATCGGCAAAATTATTCGTACCTAGCAAGATGTGTTTGGGCATCTTGATTCTAATTGTCATCAATGGTGAGAGTTCTCGTTTTGTCTAGTGGCATCCATCAATGGCCACTAAGTCAACAATTTCCTGCTATGTTCGACATCAAAATATCTTTTCACATAGTAGGAATTGTGCCAATGAGTTTTGAAGACATGAAGACTATTATTTTCAGCATTTTGGAGCAGATTCAACAAGTTTTAGTAGAAGCAATAAAAAGTCATCTTAACTCTTTATCCATGACTCCTCTTGTTCAGCCACTTGAAGAAGAATATGATCAGAATTTTGCAGCCACCACACATACAACTCATCCATTCCAAAGGGTAAGTTAAGGTACATCATTTTCTAACTTTTGACCATATAATTCCATAAAAAGCTAGACTGATAATTGTTGGAAAAACATTTCTCTTCCTCATTTCATAAAATTGCCAATACCATCAGTTGGAGGGGGGAATACATTCATATTCATATCTTTCCATGTCCATATCATATTCAGGAGCCCACATACTTCCAACATATATTAACTATTACATTGTTATTATGAGCATACGATGGCTTTTCAAAAAGTGCTTAAAGGATGAATTGGATACAAACAAAATCATGGTTGTCACACAAGAACCAACCATCATGCAATCCAATAAAGATATACTTTGCAAACAATAATCAAAATATCATTATGCAAAGTTCAAAGATCAAAATAGAATGCAACAACAACAAAAAAATTGGTTGTAACACAAGAACCAACCATGTTGCAATTCAAGTAAAACACTTTGCAAAAATATGAAGTTATCAAATGATATCATGCAAAATTAAGCCAAAGCTCAAGGATCAAAAGAGTTAATGTAATATATATTGCATGAGGACATGCAATAACTTCAGTTGGGGGGTATGTTGGGTCTTGAAAATGTCATTCATTTCCATTACACTTTCACTATTATGTCCATTATATCACCTCCATTTCACTACTATGTCACTACATTCATCCCACTTTCATTATCATTGGGCTACATTTATGTTTTTCCAAACTTTATTAATTCTTAGCCTTTTTAAGTGAATTTGTGGTTAAAAATTAGAAAATAATGTGCATATGCTTATACCTAACAAGTGGGTTGAGATTGTTGACATGTGTAGGTCAAAAGGAGGCTTCTAGAAGACTTTTATGTGGCACTCTAAGGCCAAATTCGAATTTGAGTGGAAAGAATCATGGGATCATGAGGATATGTGTCACATCTCCTAATTGTATTGAAACTCTAAGAAGACATGTGTCTCATCAGTTCCTATTTTGATTAGGACTTTAGAGCTAGAGGGAGAGATTCATGGAATCTCATTAATGAGATGGCTTCTCATCTTTTTGTATAAATAGGAGATCTCTCTCCTTCATTTGTTAGCTTGTTAGCTTGTTAGTCTTAGCTTAGCTTGGCTTTGTAGTTCTTCTTTGATGGTTTTGGAAAGCTTTGGAGAGTTTTGTTGTACTTTGTAATTTTGAAGAATTTGAATAAAGCTTTGATGTTCTCAACGTGGAAGGATATGTGAAGTAGCTGTCATGGAGTACATTAGAATGTAAGGTAGAGTAGATTTTATTTTGTAATTTTGCTTTTATTTCATTTATGTATGTCATTTTATTACTTTCAAGTTTGATAGTTTAGATTTTCCATTCATGCAATTTTAATTCATGCGTATGTCATTTTATTGCTTTCAAGTTTGATAGTTTAGATTTTCCATTCATGCAATTTTAATTCATGCAAGTGTGTTCAACCGGTTGATTGTAGATTAGTTTTTCTTTACATGTTTTTGCATCAAATAGTGACATGAAATTTGCTTCTCTGCTGAACTTTTTCTTAAGCTTTTCAATGTCAGTCATGCTTTGATTTCAACCTTATTATTTGCTATTGTTAGTTAATTTAGATATCAAATTCTTCATGTCATTTGACGTTATCTCCAGAGCCATGGCTTAACCCTGAAAAGCTACTTGGCGAGCTATCGGATTATGAGTGAAGTGATTTGATTTTACTTTCATCTCTGCAATTAGATATCAGGTTCTTCATGTTATTGACGTTATCTCCAGAGCCATGGCTTAACCCCGAAAAGCTACTTGGCGAGCTATCAGATTATAAGTGAAGTGACTTGATTTTACTTTCATTTGCAAGTAGGTAATTTAGATATCAGGTTCTTCATGTTATTGACGTTATCTCCAGAGCCATGGCTTAACCCCGAAAAGCTACTTGGCGAGCTATCGGATTATAAGTGAAGTGAATTGATTTTACTTTCATTTGCAAGTAGGTAATTTAGATATCAATTCTTCATGTTATTGACGTTATCTCCAGAGCCATGGCTTAACCCAGAAAAGCTACTTGGCGAGCTATCGGATTATAAGTGAAGTAAATTGATCTTGCTTTCGTTAGTCTGCAATTTTTGGTTTGTTTGAGTGCAATAGTTTAGATTTTATTTCTGTAATTAGATGGGCCGCAAAGACAGTGATTTCATGATCAGTATTTCATCTTTTGTTTGATTTAAGTAGCTGCATATTTACATTCCTGTTCAAGTATTAATAGCATGTTTTGAGATCTTTTGAAGTGCTAAGTTTTGGAAGTTACCATAAGGGACATAAACCTTGTCTTGAAATCTACATCCATAATTGACCTTTAAAAGTATTCTTAAGACCTTGGAATAGGATTTCCATTTGCATTAGACACTTTAGGAGATCAACAAGAACAAAACCCCAAAACAAGATAAAAACTATAAAACAACGAAGTAAGAAAAAAGTTTAACTAAGCACATATGGTGCACCAGACTTCATCAGTTTACGATACCCGGATTGATAATTTATGTAGAGCAAGTTAAGACGTTAAATTGACTAGACAATTACCAGATAGCATAAGGTCTATGTTAAGAGAACTCCTTTTATTGGTGTACACCATGGACAACATTGAGAACAATCATTCCCAACATAGCCAAGGAGTATGACGCCTCAAATCCATTCACATTACCTTTCTTTATTACCTTTCCCATGACTGTCTCGTCATCATTTATCTACACCAATGGACCCAACCAGTCCAATTTCCTGTCATACTCTTGCCTTCAACTTCCTTTATACATGCACCAACTTCATCTGAGTCTTAGATTGCTTGTTGGATCTCATTCAACTCTCTCCAAGCTTCACTAAATTTCCTCTTTCCCAACCAATTCCCAAGACTAAAAACTTAAAAAGTAAGCATAAGAAATAAACAAGGAGAAAAACATGAAAACCAATAACAATACGACACCACAAAAAGGTGGCATGATCATGCACTAGACATAAGAAAACTGCAAATCAAGCACAAGCAAATCACAAAAGACCAAAAACACAAGACTAACAACAGACAATGTGACTCAATCCCCATGGTTCCCAAGGAAATCTCAACTAGAGCCTTCTTCAATATTTCATGGCAACCTCTCTTGCCATGTAACTCCCTCCATCACAATACCACAAACACATAATTTTCAATGTATAAATAAATATAACAATATACCAGTTAGCTTACTTTGTTATGCCAAGCATGTTTCCTTGTAGTTGAGCACATTTGTGCAATATCTTAAGGGACTCCAATTCCCTTGAAAGATCCATTTGTAACTAGAGACTGGTTGATATACCTGTCAAATACATGTTCATGATTATAACACATATCCACATAATATCAAATGAAATCAAGGTTAAGAATACTTCATGTATGCAAGAACTCATTCATTTGAAATTAGGTTTTCCAAACATAGCCAAAAGGAATTTTTTCCCAATCCCTTTCTTTTACCTTTTTACCTTGTTGCAATTGATTCTTACTATGCACCATCACATCACCCAAATTTTAGTTATATAAACAAATCAATTGTTATCTTGGCGTGCTAATCCCAAGCATGTTTCCTGCAACTGTTCACATATGCCAACCACATGTTCCAAATATCAAGACATTTGTATCTATCAGTTTGAAATCAACCTTTACCAAGACTAACAATCATATCATAATCCATAATCGACTCATAGTCATTATACATAACGTTACAACTGTCATCTACTTACACTCAAGTACAGGTCAACTATCTCAACACATATGTATTGGTACAATTGTCTTAAAACGAGATAATTTCTTGATGCAATTTTATGGACACATACTCATATCATGCAATTCGTCGAGCAATCAACCAACTTGCAAACATACCATGTTAAATAAATCAACTAGATGACATAATAGACACCAAACACTCAAACACCAAATAGATGACACAATCAAATAGTCAAGCACCAAGTATACTACATAAGCAACCTCATACCTTGATGTATCTCAGGGGAGGCTATCTTGTCTGCACAATCAATCTAGTTAGCACGATATAACTTCACGACATATCAACTCATCCATAAATGAGACCATGATATCCATGGTAGTCACTAGCTCACATGCCAACCTCATAAGCTCATAAACATTTATCATTCATCCATAATAATCACATCTGAACAGTCAATCTAGATTAGTACAACATAATATCACATCATATTAACTCATACCTGAATATCGTAACCATAACCATCTGCATAGACCGATCTAGATTAACACAATACATATGACATCAAGATCTTAAATGCAATAACCCTGATCATCAAGTTAACTAACATATAGCAACACAAATTAACCTATAGCATACTCAACAACAAAATATAATATATGACATAATCATAATAAGTTAACTTATAACATACTCATCAACAACATATAACATAATCATCGGGTTATCTAACCTAAAACAACAATAGCAATGCATACAACCACGTGCATATGACTACACTAATCAACTAGCATCTATCATTTATGTAGCTGTAACATAAATAGAATGAAAGACATACACATAACCATAATGTACATAACAATCCTTAGCCTACATACCTGCATGCCCAACATACAAACCTCTATGACGACATGATATTGCCTCGAGATCCAATGCTGCAACTTCACTTTAATGATCTGCATCTCCTGCTCTATATCAACCAAGATATTAGAATCATAACATACTAATATCATCATGATGACCTAATTGCATGCAATGACCTCGCAATGCATGTTTTACCTTCTATAAATCATAAATATAACCATGAAAATGCATGCATGTAGACATCGACATGCATGACAACGCATATACACCCATACACTCATGACAACACATTCGACAACAACACCATCAACTTTCACATGGTGACATCACTACACCCATGATCAACACCATGCAAATGCAACAAGCACATGGGCTTACAACACAAGAAATACATATGCAACCAACATGAGTGCATGACCAACACACCGCCCATCCAGACCAAGGGGTGAACCATGCTCTGATACCACTCTGTAACACCCTCCTCCCACATCTACCCAAGTAACTAGCCAACCGAGGTAAACATGTGACAAGAGGCTACTGTGATTGGATTCAACCTCCTATGTGACCTTAAGGAAATGGAATCAATGGAAACACAACATACAAAACTTCCACATCAGCTATAGGACCCTTGAGAACCATGCCAACACTTCAGGAAGCTTGCCCTTGGGTCCCACTGAAGTTTTTGATCACTTGACCTCTAGACACTCTCATGCTATGGGCATGCCAACGTCCAGGGACCTCTGGACGCTCTCACAGGCATGCATGCCAACATCCAGGGAACAATTTGTCCAGTTCTGTGTCATCATCCCTGGGATTTGACCCACTTTTTCTGGCCCAGAGCCCAGGTCACTGCCTATAATGGAATGATGTCTCGAGAGAAGTAAAATAATAGGGAGACAATGAAGTAGAAGAAATTAGTTAAAAAAGCACTTAACCAGACCCCTACTGGCCATGACAGGCATTTCGTCAAACATATCGTAAACATGTAATCTGTAGGTGTAAACAACTGAATTAAGCATAGGGATCTCATACTTATCTCAGAATAACTAAGAACCATTGTTCCCTCATGTAATTTTCTTCATTATCATCTATTAGGTCATAGATACATTGTCCATTAATTTACAAGTAAAAAAATACTGAGAGACATACATAGTTGTTTTCATAAAACATAAGTATAAACAACATAGTAACAACAGAAATACCATAAATATATCAGCCATAAAATCCACATATAAACCAATACATTTACAAATGAAAACCAAGGGAAGGAATTTATCATTAATGAATGCAAAAACAAACCGGAGATGGGAAGACCATGTTCCACCCAACCGTAGATTAGCTGAGCCAAATCTCTCTTTAACCAATCACCCTCATGCCATATTCTAAGCATGAATGTGGGACTCATAACCAATCGAAAAGAACCAAACAAGAATGGATGCTACCGGAGTTCTCCACCTACAACTTGAGGAATTTTAGTGCCTCCTTATTTAGACCCACTCTCCGGGCTTTAGTGTACATCCTATCCTGGGACTACAAAGACCAATGAAGAGAAATTCACCTCTTGGATTTACTGTATATCTTGCCATTTACCGATAAGGATTCATAGGCCCACCGAGGCACACAATCCTGGCTTTACTACAACCCACACTCTAGCTCAGGGGTTACTAGGCCAGTGGCTTTACTGTGATCCACAGTATGGTTCAGGGACCACTAAACCATGTGCTTGTCATTTCGGAGATCCACCCCACTCAACTTTGAATCCATACGATAATTTAGCTCAACCAAAGTGTGAGAACCCATCTCATCAAGGCTATCAGGAAATGGCAAGGCTAGGCTAAAAACACTGTCATACATCGCAAAACCCATGCCATCACAGAAAACAACCAAATGTAACACCATGCATTCCAAATCTAGCAAGAAAAATACACATGAAAATTGATACCTGCAAAGAATCTTGATGTAGTTTCTTGATCCTTGCTTGATCTTTGCTTCCTCTTGCCTTCTTTTCCTTTCTTGATCCAATGCCAAAGTGCTCCAAGAAAAATCTAAGTGTCCAAGAGTGTGTGTGTGAGAGAGAGAGAGATTAATGAGAAATCTCCGAAATTGAACTAACCAAGCTTGCCAACTGATTCTTAGAAGCCTTTATCATTGAGGCCTCTATTTTTTTCATTTTCCATTATTTTCCTTCATTTTCCTCCTCACATGCAATATGTGACCTTTCACCTTTATTTTCTCCTAATTTCCATAAACAAATGTGCCAAAAAAGTCAATTTTCATTTCCAAAGCCTTAGCCATTGCCTTTGCCAATTTCCTTAGCCATAATAAACCAAGTGAACACCCCCTAGGATGTCTTACCTAACCTTCAGCTTGGAATACATGTCCCATTACCATAGTCTTATATATATTTACATGAGTTTTAGTGAGTCCTGTTACAAGAGATATTCCTTAGGTAGGGTATGTGTGCAGTTGAGATCCAAAATAATTTTTGGATGGAGGAATAAAAATTTAGGGCCACACCCATGATCATTAATTTGAAGAAGGTGATAGCTTCAGATTTAGAATTGGTAGATCTCATGTTGCACAGGTAGCTAATCCTTAACGTATTTGGTCAACACCAAACCAAAGATATGTTTTGCAGTGAACACCTTGAGTTAGTTCATGGTGGAATCAAGTAAGGAGCATTGGTAGCAACAAAACATGCACACCAATATTTGAGGGGAAAATTAGAGTATGGTCTAAGATATCTTGGAGATCGTGAAGTGAAATTGTAGCCTGGGTATATAGACTCATATTGGGTAGGTAGTATAATAGATAGGAAGAACACCACAGGGTGCTTCTTTAGCTTGGGGTGGAAGGATATATCCTAGTTTTGTAGGAAGTATACATCCATGGCACCTAGTGCAATAGAGGTAGAGCATATGGAAACTAGCACAATGAGTTAAGAGGCCATTTTTCTTCACAAGTTGATTGCAATTTGATTTGATTAGGAGTTGGATTCAATAATGATTTACTGTGATAATCAGAGTTTTATCAAACTCTATGAAAATTTAATGTTTCATGAGAGGTTCAAGAACATAAATATTATATATAACTTCATTTGAGACAAGATTCAAAATGGGGTAGTGAAGCTTCAGTATATTCCCACTAATCAGTGGGTAGCTAGTATTCTAATCAAAACCTTGGCAAAACAGAAGTTTGAGGCATTGAGAAACAAACTTGGATTGATGCATAATTCCTTCCTCACTAAGAGGGAGTGTTGAGAAATATAGCTTGAGTAGGAGCTTCTTACATAGGTGAGGTGTGAACATGAAAGAAATAATTTGAGATAACTTATTGTGATCACTTAGTAAAAGTGGGAAATAATACCATCTTGTAATTTCACTTAAATAAATATAAATGAAAGTCAAATTTTCTATATTCTTCTAGTCTTAGAAATATAAATGAAATATTCTAGAGATTCTAAAATATTAGTCAATTTGCCCTGGATGCGGGTGGGCATTGAAGTGATGGAGGTTACGATCTGGCAGATAGGCGCGTGGCAAGCCCAATGGTTCGGCGGCGCTATGTAGGTACCTAGCTTTGGAACAATTAAGTTGATCGGCAGTCACCTTATGCAACATTTATTTCGGTGGGGAGGCCGAGACACCAAGAGTCTCAGCATGAAAACTCAGGCCCCTGTGACCCCGTCCTCAATTATGAACTCAGTTGCTTTGATCTGGTTTTGTGATGCTCTGCCGGTCTCCATGTCGAGACAGCTCCTGCCTGTAGGTTCTCGCTGCTCGCCGGAAGCCGAAGTGCACAGCCTTCGCACCTCGGTGGGAAAGCGTTGCCCGCTGGCCTCCTGCATTAGTTTCATCCCTGGATATCACCACTCGCACAGCCAGTTCTGTGCTCAATTCATCCCTGCGCTGTTCGGCTTTCTCCCCCATCTTCCTCTGTCGGGTCCCCCTCCATTCCCCGTCGTCGATCACGAATTCTGTGCTGCAATGCCTAGGCTGAGGCACCGCATGAGAAGCCGCAGGGGGGGCTCTAGGCCTAATCCCTCCCCTTCCCCTTCCTCCAGCTCGCCCCCCGCTCGCAATCCCTGTGATTATGTTCACCGCTATATTCGTAGAAGTGGGCAAGCTCGTCGCCTCCCTCCCTCCTCGCGGAATGACTCCCTCCCCTCTTACCTGTACATTGACCCTCGGCCTGCTTTCGTCGCCTCTCCCCCGTCCTCCGAGCCCCCTATCAACCCGCAGGCCTCCCCTTCTGTTCCGCCTGCTCCTTTGCCCGTAGATATCAATCCCTCTCGCCAGGCCGACGACAGCAGCTCTGGCCCGCTCCAGAACACTGGGACGACTGCCGGCAAGAGTGTAGAGGTGGAGGGCGCTCCTCAAAGGATTCTCGACCCAGCTCCTGAGGACAGCGGCTCTAGCCAGCTCCAGAACACCAGGACTATTGCAGGCGAGCATGTAGCGATGGATGACACCTCTCAAGTGGTTCCTGATCCAGAACCAGACGATAAGGAAGGTTGGTGGTGCAGAATTGAAGAGGAATCGCCCTCGGGTGACTATAGAATCTAGCGCCTCTGTTTTTCTCACCATCATGACTAGTCTTTTGCGCTTTATGCTGGTTTTGTCGCCTATGTATCTAAGCATGTCCAAGCTGAACTCTGCAGTTAATTTAGTTCTTAATCTATGTATGAGTCAGTTTCCCCTGATGGGCGGCTCAGTCTTTTGGCTTACTGTTGTCAACTCAACGCTGGTTTCCTCTTGCGAGGCAGCATTCAAACGCTTCTTGGGCCGGTTTCCCCTTATGGGTGGCTCAATTTTTGATATTTTGCTGACTATATGACATCACTCTGATGGCTAGAACTCTCTGTACCATATGTTTCCTTAATAGATTTAAGCTTACTTAGAAAAAAATATATATTAGTCAATTTGATTTGTTTTAATTTTAGCCATGTACCCCATTTCTTAGATAAGGTAGTTTATAGGATTAAGGATATTAGTTTCTAAGATATGGGAAATTAGCTGCCATGATTGAGGAGATTAGTTTATATCTCTCTTAAAGCATAAATATGAGAATATGGGAGAAGTTGAAACAAACATGAAAACACTTGAGAGAGGCAGAAACCAAAATAAGAAGGAGAGTGCATCTAAGAGGATAAAGGGAATATCCATTGTAGCAAACAACAAGAAGGAGTATGTACAATAGCAACATCATATAGTCGTATAGCAGTGGTTATTTCCTTCTTTCTTCGACATAGCCATTACTTCTATTTAAGCAAGTTATACTTCTCTATTTTATGGTATTTTGGTTTATAATGCAACTGCTAAGCTACAATAGACTGTGGAGGTACCTTGTGAGCTTTAATCATTGGAATGATAAGTTGATTCAAAGGGGGAATAATTTTCCATGTGTGTTATTCATAGATTATTTCCTTTGTCCATTTTTTATCCATATGTATGATTGTTGCATGTTTAGAAATATCCATTTATGTGATTAAATAAGATCATACCTAATTTATTTAAGAGAAACATAGGATAACAATCATCTAGAACGTAAAAATTTACAACAATTTCCATAGGGAGTTACAGGTGGGTTATTATCCCACCAACTACCAACTAAAAAGATTGAACCAACAGAATGATTTTTGTATGTTTCTCACTATGCAACCCCCATGAAATCATCCACCTCATTTTCCCATTCATAAAGCTTTAGAATTTGGTTGGTTGTGTCAGTTACACCTATCCTTAGTGTTATTTATGTTTTGTACATTCTAGGAAAATTTGTCTTTCCACCTGATCCAACATAGGGTCTACTAGTTCATCACATTGAGTTATGATTTTTCTATCACTTTTTCACATTTTTTCATCCCACACTTCAAACCTTCAGGCTTATGTAGCACATAACTATCCCATCTATAATGGTAGAATACCATTGCAAAAACATTGGTTAACAAATACTGGTATGGTGGAGCAACCATCAAAATAACTAATCCAAATTGCAACTCACAAATGATTTGATTACTAGCAAGGAAAATCCAAGCCTCACTTAATTTAGGAATCATGAACATGAGCTCATGGACTAGGTATCAAATAGAAATCACCACAAGAAACCAATCCATTAAACTAGAGACTAAATACACCTATTGTAATATTCTATATTACACACATGGATTCGATAAGACACTACACTACAATAATCACATCAAGTGAACACACATGATAGTCAAGTGGGATATTTGTGGGAATTTTAACTATTCGAGTTATTATTCCATTTTCATGAGTATTTATACAATGGAGAGATGGTTGGATCAATTTTACGCACTCTAACTAATCATTTGTTAGATTTTATTTATACATTTATCCTTTACTTAACTTATAATCTACATTATTATATTTAGGATAATATTTCAATATAATGTATGATGAATTTTATAAAGTCTTAAGAGGCCTCCCAACTCTCCCACGCCATCAAAGCCTTGCTTCATCCTAAGTCATCTACGCAACAACATCCTAGGTCTATGCTCTTGTTGACATATCCTTATTATGCATTAACCATGTATATTGGTCTACATAGGGAAACAAATCACAATAGCCACCCACTATATAGTAAGATACATGTATACAAGTTTCTATTGTGACCTATTACTCTTTAAACTTTATCTTAAATTTAGTAGGTGATTGTGTAGTTAGTGCGTATTCAAGACTTGGCTACCTACCCAAGAATGGTCCTCCCTATTATTAAACCATGGTACCTATGGGGTGATGCTTGGCCCATTGTGTGTTTATATTTCACCCTACACAACACCCCATGGTAGAGTGACATGTTTTGGCAAACCTACCATTTCTTTTCTTTCTAACTTATGAGGTCACAACCTAGGGAACTTTCCTACAACTCTTATACTAAGGGTTTAATCAATTCAATAGTTCTTGTGTCATTATCTTGTTCTTTAATCTCTTTGTGTGTGTATGTGTGTTAATTGACGTCTCTTTCTTTAATTCATTATTTTCTTGTGATGTCATTGTAGCAAGAAACTTAGAATCAATATCCTTAGAAAGTGCTCTAATAAAGTACTCAATCAACTACTACAAAAAATTATTTGTCAATGCTCAATCTTTTAGTCAAGTTCTTAATGTTAATTCTCTAATGTTTGTATTCTCACCACTCATTTAAACTCTTCTTTGCTACGTAATCATATAAGTTTCTCTGCTACTCAATCTATACCATTTTTTCTACTAGGTCAATTTTGGATACCCTCACTAGATGTTTTGTCCCAAATCTTGTAAACCCGAAGAATATTTCTAGTGGAGAACCTTCCCTTGAAGTTGTCTTGGAGCTTGTAAAAGTCACATGAGGTTCTCCTAGGGTTAGTGATGGACAACCCTAGTTATCATCATATAAGAGGATACTCTAAGGTTAATAGTGGACAATATTAGTCATCACCCTATATCCATTCTCACCTTCTCAAGGGAGACTTAGTTGACCCCATATGACCAATTAAAAGTCACCAATATTTGTTCCTCCCATCACATTTCATATTATAAAACTATTTCAAAATTATTTTGATAGAGTTATTTTTCATATCACCTTGAGCTTCATTGCATTAAATCCTAGCAATCTTAACTTAGGGGGACCCCCATTGAGCTAAAGGAGAGTCTACCTGAAGTGGGAGATGGTTGATGAAGTAACAATAGACTTCCTCTAAGTTTATGTCAAATCACACTTGAACTTCCATACTTTATCTCAATAAGTTAAACTTTGTGTGATAATAGGACCCAAACATGTTGCATGTAGTGTATAAGGGCATGCAAAAACAAAATGTAAGAGAATGTTTACTATGTAGTGAGGTTAATAAATACTCTTTCTCCTTGAGAAAAGTATAGATGAGAAAAACTAGATCAAGATTATCAGAAATAATGTACCATGCCTCCTACAAAGAACCTTGCATATTTATGGTATCAAGCTCATGGATTCCCTTACAAGAAAGAATATGCATTACGTAGTGTGTATCTTGTCTCAATTGGTGTGGAATGAATCTAGTCTACGTGTGAGAGTCCATTCCAGTGGTACTGGTGTTATGGATTAGTGTTGGTGGAATAAGAAGAGAACATGGATGACCATTGTTGCAATACACTAAGGGATCTAATTATTGCTATAGTAGGTGCATATGAGATGATATAAAAGCTAATTGATGTCTTTCTCTCAAGTTGCAAAGAACAAGTGAAATCCAAAAATAATAGCTACTTATAGAGTATAAAAATGAAGAGAAAATATATCTCTAGGACTATGTTTCACTAAAGGGTGCATCATGGAGTTGGGAAGAAACAATGTTACCAACTTAATGATAACTATAACCTCAAAACTAGAACTCTAGCCCAAAAAAACATCAAAAAACACCCCAAAATTGAAAAGTGTTAACGTTTAAAATTTCAACATTTTTTAGCCATGGAATTAAAAATCAAAATCATAATTACAAAAAACCTTAACATTTCAATAATTTTCAACTATGATGTCAAAGACCAAATATCATGAGTATGAAAAACCTTAAAATTTTGACATTTTTCAACCATGGAATTAAAATCAAATATCACAAGTACAAAAACCTTAAAATTTCAACATTTTTCAACCATGGCATAAGGGACCAAACATCATGGCTACAAAAAAAATCTAAAAATCAATACCTAAATCAGAGAGTGGTTCTATGAAGAGAAATTTACTTTTTTTTTTTTTTTTTGAAGGTTCAAATTACATCTCATTTTAAAGCGTACAGTAAGATAACTTGATTTATTTTCAACAGGGAATGAAAATTGCAATGATTTTTTTAAATATGGCCTCTAAAATCATCATTAGTCTACAAAGAATCATGAAAAACATCGAGGAAAAAAAAAGAAAGCAACATCAACAAAAGCAACATAACGCTTTTTTTTAAATTAAAAACAAGTTTTTTTCTATTTATTTTTAAATTAAATAATTAAAAAAAGCAATTTAGTGTGAAAAAACACCAAACTAATTGTGAAAGAAGAAAATTACATAAAAACAAAAATATTTAAAGGTATAGAAATAGAGAAAAACCTTAATAACCTAAATACAAACGATGGCTTTAAAATTCATGTTTTATGGTAACCCATAATTCTCTTGTTTGAGAACCAATAATGTCATCCAAGCCTCATAAGAATGTACATTTTTAATATTAATAAATGTAAATAGTTAACCTACTTCCTAAGGAATCTCTCTTATGATGATGATCCCAACATGTGGACATTCAAGATAAAAGAAAATGTAGTGCAAAGATCCATAGCCATTAATTGTTATCCCCTACACATCGCCATGAAAAAGTATAAAATTATGATTTTTTTAATTAGGTTTTAGTAAAGAATTTTTTATCAAATCTTTTTTTTCTCATTCTTGGGTCGGGTAAGGTTGGAAAAATGGGGAAAAAACTAATATTGTCTCCTCTCATAAAATTCATACCCCCTCAATGCAACACAAGGAGAATTCATGCAAGGAGATGTGCCCAATACAAGGGTGTTGTCTCATAGCCCAACGAGCATTGTCATGCCTGGATTATTACAAACAACTACTATGTTTCCTTGATTACACATTGCTATATTTTTTATTAAAGTCATCGAAAAAATTTCAAATCTACATAAATTCATGAATGATTTATCAAATCACAAAATAGAAACTCTACAAAGCGTTTATAAAAATCCCAACAACACATTATGAAGGAAAATCAAACATACCTTAGGCTTGATTCATTGTAGCGATGAATGATAAATGTGACGTAGGTTAGAGTAGTGTCATACTTTGTTCTTCTAGAAGCATGAAACTTGAGATAGAACGAATGATCGACAAGATTCAGTGGTCCACATTTCATATATGGAAAAGAAATTTTCCAAGTAGTTTTATTATTGGAAACTACTTAAACAGTTGGCCACAATTAGAAATATTTAAAATTATAAAGGAGAAAATGGAACATTAGCGGAGATCACCATCAATATTAGGTTTTGAGTTTGATATCATCCCACCATTTTTGATGATGAAAAAGAATATTCAATCTTTAGTAAATCCTAGCCATCAACCTAATATTTATTATTAAAAAAACCTATATTATAGAACCCCAATTCCATAATAGATACTCCTATCAATGTAAATATTAAATTAAATTGTCTTTATGTGTGTAGAGGTTATATGTGTGTATGTATGTCATTTGGGTCTAGCCTTGAAAATTGAGAGAAATGTTACTCTCCCTACTTGGGATCAATTCTTACAACTGACATGTTGAGGGAAAGTACTCAACGGATAAAAACTATGAAATAAAACATTAAAAAAACAAGAATAGAAAATACTAATTTCTGTGGTTGAGGTGGGATTAAACACATGCAATGTCTTAAGATTTGGATCCACCACATGGGGGCTTCACTAAATGAACCTCTAACATAGCAAGTGTGTTCATGACATAGTAAACAATACCCTTAATTTGACTACATATTGAAAAATACCTCTAAAAATCACTCTATTTAACCCCCTATCAATACAAACCCAATACACCTTCCCAATTTAAAAACCCCTAATTTCTCTAGATATTGTAAGTATCCATTTTTCATTAACATTTTTTATACCCATGTATTTTTTTTCTATTAATTTTAAGCTCCATTTTTTATATAAAACATATAAAAACCCTTTACCCCCTATTATATGCACAATATATTATGTCATTTTTCCTCAATATATATACCCCAATATGAATGCACGTGGTATGGTATTTCTCCCCAGTGAAGCCCCCGTGATCCAACATCATCCAGTTGCTTCCCTTTATCAATTCCAATTGCAAGGTTGAGAGAACCTCTGTCATATTCCTATTTCAAATCAATGTTACGTGGTCTACTAAATTGTCTTATGAATTTAAGGAATGATTTCATAGGGAAGGGTCATCTGATATTTCTATGTCATCAAAAAGAGTTGATGCAATTGTTGAGAAATATAACTCGAGTTGGAGCCTCTTGCACACGTTAGGTGTGAACATGTGAGAAGTGGTTCAATACAACTTCTAGATACCACTTTGTAAAAGTTGGAAATAATACCATTTTGTAATTTCACTTAAATAAATAAAGGAGAAAGTTAAATTTTCTATGTTCTAGTATTAGAAATATACATGAAATAATTTAGAGACTCTAGAATATATTACATTTCTTCTAATCTTAATTATAAACCTCATTACTGAGATAGGGAGGTTTCTAGGATTGAGGAAATTTGTTGCTAAGATATGTTGGATTCCTTTAATTGGTCACTAGCATTGAGAAAATTAGTTATCTCTCTCAAAAGATAAATAGGACTAGATGGGAGAAGTTGCAAAACACATGAGAACGATTGAGAGACGTGGAAACCAAGAGAAGAAGAAGAGTGCATTTGAGATAAAAAGTGCATATACATTGTAACAAACAAAAATAAGTAATCCATATAACAACAACATTGTACAGTTGCACAATAGTAGTTTTTTCCTTCTTTCTTCCGTAGAGCCATGCTTCTATTTCAACAGGTTATACTTTTCTATTCTATACTATTTTTGTTTTTCGTAGAACTGCTAAGTTATAACAAACTATGGAGGTACCTTGTAATGGAATGATACATTCATTTGAAGGGGAAAATAGATGTGCATGTGTGTTATTAATTTTTTGTTTCCATTGTTCATTTTTAAACAATATTTGTGGTTGGTGCATGTTTAGAAATGTTTATTTTTGATATTAAATAAATCCATATCTAATTTATTTAATTAAGAGAATCATTACACAATAGTCATCTTGGGCTTAAAAAATTATATGGTATTAGAAGAGGTCTCTGATTAAGATCCTGAAAGGCCTGCAATAGTAGATCGACTACCCAAATTAGGAACCGACAGTTATAGGGTTTCATTATTGTTGTTGGAACAGCTAAGAACTCTTGCAAGGCATTTTTTTTATTTAATTTTGAAATCTTGGAAGTTTGTGCATTTGGTCTCGGAGATGGAAGCATATAACCTCAAATTTAAGGATATTTTGGATGGTGAAACCTCTAACATTTTTCCTTGGAAAGTCACAATGACATTGCTATTGGAAGAAAATGATATGTGGTATATGATCAAGGATGTTGTTCCTCCACCTATAGATCCACAATTGTTGGAAACACATAAGAAGAAAAAAGTTAAATACAAGCATATGATCTTGGATTCCATGAAAGATCACCTAATTCCTCAGATATTCAAGAAGACAACAACAAAGGAGAAACTTGATGCCTTTTTTAGCCTCTACCAAAGCAAGAATATTGACAAAAGGATGATATTGCAAAACAAACTTATATCATTAGAGATGACCAAATTAGACAACGTTAGTATTGACCATATTAATATCATATAGATCTGTGATCAACTTAAAATAGTTGGAGAGAAGGTTGTACACACAAAATTGGTCAACATATCATTGAATGGGTTCCTGATTTTATGGGAACCATTTTTCAAAGGTATTTGTGGTGAGGAGAACCTTCCTAATTTTGAAATACTATGGGATGATTATATCTAGGAGAAAATTTGGATGGATTAAAGGAACTACTACATATAGAAAAAAAAATGGACACTTTGCTACGACAATACTCATAAAATTGATTGTAATATTGCATTTTATTTGTTTTTTTTCTTAAAGCCCCAAACAACATTGGATATCTGACGCAAAAAATAAATGTGTAAAATATCTGATAGATTCGTCGTATATCTGACACCTTCTTATTATGTTGGATACCCAACGTGTATGTGATGAGCATTGGGTTTCTGACGTTTGAAGAGGTCATCCATAACACTGTTGGAATACCGACGTTAGACATGGTCAATTTTTTTGACCTTTATATGTTATCTCCCCGTAATATGTGAACATCAGAAATCTGACAACCAAAACTATATAAGGGCTATTTTTTGCTCAAAAATGATTTATTAATTACATTACAAATAGTTAAACTGCAATTTATTTTTGAAGATAATCAATATTGAAAGTTTGGTAAGGAAAAATGGGTGATGGAAAATGTTATTTCCCTTGTACCAAATGCAAGGGCTCCAACAGGAGGAGACTTTTACTAAAAACAACTAAATAACATTGTATAGAATTTTGCACCTTGAAAGCATGCATGGATATCGCCCCTTGGTAAGTTAATCATTATATGTCTTTATATTGCACACACACACACACACACAGATATATATATATATATATATATATATATATATATATATATATATATATATATATTTTAGTTAGGGGTTTATGGTTTAATGGATTAAGGGGTTAGGTTAGCTTAGGGGTTAATAGTTTAGGGGCTTAGGGGGTAAGGGGTTATTGGTTAAGGGTTTAGGGGTTAGGGATTAAGGGCTTAAGGGTTAGGGGTTTCAAGGCTTAATTAGGAGGAATGGGGTTAAGGTGTTAAGGATTAGGGAGATATGATTTAAGGGGTTAGGGGTTAATGGTTTAGAGGTTACCTAGAGGTGGGTTTATTGTATATATATATATATATACAATATAATAATATTTTTAAGCGGAAATGTAAAATTAAAAATTTTAATCTTTAAAATTTAATAAAATCATTTAATAAAAGTTACAATATGGTACACATTTTCTTAAATAATAATGAAGTATTATTTTTAACCAAAAATAACACACACACACACACACACACACACACACACACACACACACACATATATATATATAATAACTTTTTATTAATCAATATTAAATATATATTATAACTTTTTATTAATCAATATTAAATTTAAAACAATATAAACCAAAAAAATTACTTAAAATGTATCATAAAACTACACCTTTAAAAATCTCAAAATATTCAAATTATAAAAAATTCGACTTCAAATTATAAGTTAGGGTTAGTGGTTAATAGATTAAGTGGTTAAGGGTTAATATATTAGGGTCTAATTTACGTTTAAGGGGTTTAAGGAGTAGGGGATTTAGAGGTTAATTGGGTTTTAGGGAGTAGGGGTTAGGGGTTTATGGTTTAAGGGGTTTAGGGTTAGGGATTAAGGTGTTAGCTGACAGGTAAGGAGTTAGTAGTTTAGGGGCTTAGGGGGTAACGGGTTAATTCTTAAGGGTCTAGGGTTGAATGGTTTATGTGTTAATGTTTAATGGCTTAGGGGTTAGGGGTTTAAAGGCTTAATTAGTGGGAATGGGGTTAAGGTGTTAAGGATTAAGGGGATTCTAGGGTCTAAGGGTTTAAGGGTTATGCCAGATTAAAGGGTTAGGGTTGGTTAATGGTTTAGAGGTTAGGGGTGGGTTAACAACTAGGGATTAGAGGGAAAGTTTCCATCAACTTAAAATCCCGCATGGTCACCAAGTGAAATCAAGGAAGAATATGGCATAATGATGAAGGCAAAATAAGAATAGGTTATTTTTGTTGGTTCTAACTATATATCTCACAAAGTGTCTCTCTTTCTACATGTCAAGAAAAGTAACACTTTTCCTAAAAAATTTCAACATATTCCATAAAAATCTTGATAAATTGCACAATCTTCATCATTAATTTCTTGTTTTTGTTTCTCGCTCTCAGCGAAGTTGATTTCTATGTCTAGACTACGAGCTCCTAAGTACCCCGAATGCTTGGATGACAATAACCTCTTAACCCTTAATGCATTAAACTATAATCCCACAACTTTGGACCCCTGATAAATTAAACTGTGATCTCCAATTAGTTGGGTTTGGTAAAGGTTCCATCCATGTCAAACTTGTGGTCTCCAAGTGAAATCAAGAAAGAACGTGACATAATTATGAAGGTGAAATAAGAATAGGTTGTTTTTGTTGGTTTTGAGTATATATCTCATAAAGTGTTTCTCTTTCTAGATGTCAAGAAAACCAACAATTTTCTTATATTTTTTCAACATATTCATAAACATATAGATAAATTGTGCAAGCTTTCTCACTCTCATCTAAGATATATTTGTTGTTGTATTTGTTTTCTTATATATATATATATATATATATATTGTAAGCTTGGTAGGACTACATCTTCATCATGTCCAACTTCTCACCCCAATCGGGGGGGATAGCACAAGATTTGAACCCAAGACTTCTGGTTCGGTGAGACTTTGATTTGAACCCAAGACTTCCGCTTCGGTGAGACTTCATTTCCTTGGCCATTGTCAATTAAGCCACCCCAAGTGGACTTGTTTTCTTCTATTTTCTTTTTAACGTTTATATCATTTAAATAATTGTTATATATACTAATATTGCTTTATTGTTTGTAATTATAAATAAACAATTCCATAGGGAACTTACCATGGATTAGGATGACGTGGTCATTATATAAGCTCTTGCTCAGGAACATGGAGTGAATATTGAAGATCAAGTTAATGATCCTATGGAAGAATATGATGATACTAATAACATAGTTTAAGAAGAGGGGACAAATATATTGATACAAGAGACATTTAATAATGTTGGAATGGATGATGATGACAACAAACCAGATGGTGTTTTTCATAAAAATCTAATTGATAAGGCAACAAAACTTCTTTATGAAGGCTCCAAAATAAGTCTTCTCTCTGTTATATTGCTGCTAGTGAACATAAAGGTTATGAATGGTTTGTGAGACACTTATGTCACACAAACCCTAAGGTATGTAATTGTTGTAGCGACTACAACCACCCTCTAAAATTTTGGCCTACATCGACTTCGAAGCCTCCCTTGAAGAGATTCACTTGATGAATGCACACACTCGGGTTCACTCAGTGACCTCTTGTGAGTCTTTACATTTGCCTTGCTCGTTCATTGCATTCAATTCTATGCATGTTGATGTCTAAGTCATGCTTGTGACCATGTTCTGGTTATGCCCAAAGTCTTTACTTCGTATGTGTTTGTTGTGTTCACCATGAAAGCATCTGTCGCACTCACACACGGAGTCACATTCACTATCACACAAGCGTCGTCTCGATCATGAACGATCAATCACGAGTGTCGCGCTTGTCGCTTGCACCGTTGGTCAGTCATGTTGAACATGTGTGTCTGGATGGTTTGGTCATTTCGTTGTCAAGTCATGCGAGTGTGTTTGTATGATCGCCTATGCATCTTTCGACTGTTCACACACTTAGTCATTTTTGTTGAAGTTCTGACGACTAGAATCCTCACTGACTGCCGAACCATCACCCTCCTTTCGACTTGATCGACTGTCAACCAGAACAATGCAAGAAACTCAAGCATCACTCATGCTAGCCACCCGGACAGTCGGACCCGATTGTCACCCCGGGAGTGACTCCCCTAAAAAATTGCGCAGAGGCCATTGACCTTAATCGCTCAACTAACTGAGGAAATTGCGTAGACATGCCAGACAGACACCAAGTTCCTGTCCCTGTCTCTTTCAGAAAATTGTGTAGTTTTCCCAGTCTGTCACTTGGACAGTCGACCGACTTTTCATCTCAGAAATTGTGCAGTGCTCATGAGCAAGCATTCCACTTCCCATCAGTCAACTTAGCACAGAAATTGCGCAGATATGATCATCAGGCCGACCTCCCAGCCTCAGTGCAATTTTTACAGCCAGTAGCCCCTAACAATAGATTTCTTGTTCCCTCTAGGAATTACACAGTTTCTGCTGCCAGTGACTGAGCAACCAACTGCCAGTTCTATTTGGGAATTGCACAATTTTGGATGCTAGTGACCCCAACAGCCGAATGGCAGTTCCATTTAGGAATTGCACAGCTCCGACTGCTAGTGACCCAGCAGCGAACTGGTAGTTCCACCTGGGAATTGCGCAGTTCTGGCTGCTAGTGTCCCAGGTAGTTCCCCAGAAAAACTGCGCAATCCCTGCTTACTGACCCTTCATGCAGCCCGACCTGTTCCTCTAGAAAATTGTGCAAATATGGCTGACCAGCACCTGCTGACTATTCATTCCGGAAAATGTGCAGAGCATGCCTGCCTTTCCCTCCTGTAGCCCAGACTGTCCTTCCCAAAATTTGAGAAATTTTCCCTCCCAGCCGAGCCAGGCATTGCAGACAGCCGCTGTCTACTCATATTGTCTATCTCCATCTCTTAGTAACTCTTGCACAGTGTTCATCAACAGTTGCCCGGAGCCATCATCTTGCATCACAACCCTGCTTCCTCTCCCAGTCACCTACATTCGAATGATCATGTCTCGTGGTAGACTAGGAGAATTTGGATTTGATGTTGTCTCATCATGAGTGACTGCAGGTACACCTACACCAACAAACATGTCAAGACGACAAACAATATGAACAAAGGGAGGACATGCAGATGGACAAGTTCACCAACGAACGAACGAATGAAGCATGCGAAGCGGATGAACACGATGAACATGCACCTTCAAGAACAAGTGAGCCAGTCAAGCCTTCCAACATGAATGCAAGGAACAACATCCTAAAGCTTCATCAAGAAAACCAAGGACCATCAAAGACTCCATGCGCTTTTCCATGCGGAGGTGAAGCTATGATACACAAAGAAGAAATCCATCACTCAACAACATTGTAGCTCGACATGCACTGCAACAGCAACACGAATGTACCAACATTGTCTTTTCAAGTCATGTCGAGTCAAGTCATGAGTCTTGTTGCCCACATCTCCACTATGGGCTTGTTTTCAATCAATGTGATGTAACATGGAAGTCCAAGAGACCAACTTGTTGAACATAGAGTCATCTAAGTCAGAAATTCATGGAAGTCGAATGGTCATGAGGGTAATCGAACAACCACAATGGTCAATTTCACCCTTGGCTATAAATACCCCCTTCATTTGTACATGAGGGGACTTTTACCTCATCTCCTCCCACTTAGCCAAGAGAGTCTGTAATGTTTTCTTTGAGGAGTAAGTAGTGGCTGCAATGCCACACTGATGGGGTTAGTGATGTATGGTGTAACGATGTGTCTTGGAAATTTTGCTTAATTCAGAGGCCTATTAACATGCCAACATGTTTTCACACATGTATTGTATTTGTTGTAAGACTGATATTTAACACTTGTAATGCATGTTGCTTTAACCTGTGTTCTACATCTGAACTGATTCATTTGTTGTAATGCATAATCTATTAATGGAAATGTGTTGTATACGTTGTTAATGTTGTCTCGTCCGTGTTGACTTCTCTGCCGGATATCAGACAAACCTTTCACATGAATCTTGCCGTAACAATCATTGCACTCGTTTCGGACTGATTCATGAGTGATGTACGTGTTATCTTACCTTGTATGTTGTGATTGCTGCATTCGAGTGGACTGCTCCGCCAGAAGCTGTGTATGTCCTTTTGTGTTTTGTTTTCCTAGCCGAGTTGGGACTAATCCCTTTCAAGCTGGAACTCACCTTCACTCTCTTCCCCTCACAGTGAAATAACCATTGACACAAGTACATTTACACTCACCAGGCACATGAACGTCACTTCCCAAAGAAAAAGCAGACCACTCTCCTGTGCTGACAAGCAAGAGTTGAGGCAAATCCTTGAGACAATGGCAACCGATCCATCATACTGGATGGAATTCCCACACCAAATGGTGTGAGGTCTAGTTGGAACTTCATACCGGGGTGATCCCCTGAATGTTGGTGGGTCCAACACCATCAACATTTCTGGTGCTAGAAGGAGGGCAACCAGTTGTACATGGTTGAAATTCCCCTCACACTCATTCAACAAACATCTGGTCAAGGCAATAACTCTCACTCTTTCTCACCTACACGCGACTCAGTGGTTGGTTACTCCTCACCTCCCAGTGCTGAGCATGAGACTTCATATCAACACTTTCACTCCATTCGTCCCATCACTCACCATCTCGTGAAGGCAGTTAGATTGATCCCAGAAAGACAAAATTGTTATAGCTCCAAATCTCACTCTTATGGTTTGTGATGCTGCACTCATGGCCTAGGGCAACCCCTCCTTCCAGACCTGGTCCAAAAATTTAAAAAACAATGTTTTATCCCTTATACGCGACATTTCCCTGAGTTAAACGCGTGTATACGCAGGTAGGTGTATACCCAACCCGCGTATATGTATTAAAACACTTAAAAAAAATATAAAACTCCTTAATTTCGGGCGGAGATTGCGGGTTTTACCTGCTGATCACCTGTTAGTGCCCATGGCCCAACTGTTCCCAACCAACTCCCAACTAAAAAACTACTTTGGGAGAAGTATAAAAAGGCTTCAATGGGAAGGCCTAAGGGAGGAGAGAAGAGAGAGAAAGGTTATTATGCTGATATTTCCCTGACCAGGTCTGAAGATCCTTGTGCCTCCTGCACTTCCCCCATTTTTACAGGAAACCCTTGTTTCCTTGTGTGATGATGTCCATTCGCTACTTGTGATATCATGGAGTAAGTCATGGAAGGAGTTTGTTAAAGGCCTGAGACTGGACGAATCCGGAGGATGGTTCCATTTGGAGCCTGCGAAAGGACGACTCAGGTGAAATTGTTCTTTTCTGTACTTTATTTGTCTATAATAAAAGAAACACATGTCTTTGTTCTTGATGTAAATCTTCTTCATGTTTGTGATATTCATGTTAAAATTCATATGTGAATGGTTGTTTAATGGTATAACTAACTACCGTTCTTTATAACATGAAGATGGTTTCTTTATAATGTTTAGTCCATATACTGTTGTACTTTCTTGAATTGGTTGTTTTGCAGGTCAAAGGAGCAAAAGGAACTCCAAGAACGGTTTGGACCCTCGAAGGACCTCCTCAAACGTAGGACCTCAGGTACGTCCCTTATCGTAGAGTTTGATTATATTAGCATAATGGCTGTGTGGAATGTGTGTTTCTCTATATAGACAACTTTCAGTCTGCTAGGGTATCAACCCAAGACCCTAGGGGAACTTTTCCCTTAACAGAATTGGCGACTCTGCTGGGGACAACATCATTGTTGTTCCTAGTTTGGGTGTTTTCAAGCCAATCAGGGTTCAACTGTCTGTTTGCTTGCTGTTGTTGTGTAGTCTGTTCTTGAATTGTAAGTTTAGTCAGTTTCTTCAGACTGTTTTTTATTTTTTCTTGAAATCTTTTATATACGCTGTTTTTCTTGCTTACAGAGGCGTATATACGCATGTTTCCTTAAGTGAACCCACGTATACGCAAGCTTCCTTAGGCACAGTGGCGTATACACGCAGTCTGTACATTAGTACAGTCGCGTATATCTTGCAATTTTCAAGATTTTTAAAATCTTTTTGTCTCTGAAGGTCTGTCTGCTGGGTTGATTCAGTCCTGAACAATCACTTCCTAGTGTCAGTTGTTAGTTTTACAGCAAGTATCTAATTTCGAATTCTCTCTGATTGCGAGAAGTGTTGGTCTTGTTTTTGTTTTTGCAAGCGTCATCCTTTTTGTTTAAGCACGCAAGATTTCTTGCTGGGAATCTTGGATGCTCTGATTCATCAGGGCAGGAAGATTGATCTCAATCTTTGTGTTAAATCTTGTTTTTGGTGACTTTTTGTTTGCTTGACAAAACTGCTTTTTGTGACCATCCACTTTTTGTTTCATGAAAGTTGTTGATTGACACTTTCTTGAAATTTGTCTTTTTGATCTCTTGGTCTTTGTCGCCAAATCTTTCATTGCTGCTTTTGATTGTTAAGAGCATCTTTAAACACATTTCTTTTTGTTGAGTTTTCATCCATGGTGTGTTGTCAACTTGCAAAAGTGTTTGTTGCCTATTTTGTAATCATAAAGTTTCAGTCTTGTTGAGAGCATTTTTGAAAATACATTTTTGTTTTTGCTTTTGAAGAAAACTTTTTGAAAAACTTGGTTTTGCTTTCTTGAACTTTGTTTTGATTTGGTTTCCTTTTAGTGAATGAAAGTGCTTTTTGTTTGTCTTGAAACTTGTTTTTAGTGTTTAGATGAAATGAATGGTAGCATCTCATATTCCATCTAAACATTTTAAGTGGCAAAATAAAAATTGATAAGCAAGCAACTTTCATTTCTTGATTTAAGAGTAGTTTTGAGTCTTGCATCAGCATGTACTTGTTGCATTAGGATAGATTTGCACATCTTTTTAGGCATCCATAGTTTTGTTAACTTTTGTGAGTGTGAAGCTTGAATTAAAGAAAAGAAAAGAAAAATTTGTTTTATTTGAAGTTCCTCTGAACCCTGTAGAAATTTCTTTTCATCGAAAAATGAAAACAAGTGCATTTGCATGTAGTTTGGTTTTTATTAATTTCTTTTGCGTCAAAACACCACTAGTTTCACTTCCACTTATCCCGTGACTTAAAGAACAACCTATTTTAAAATCAAGCGCTAATTAAAATTCACTAAAACTTTTTATTATCAAGTTAGATACACCAACAAGTTTTATGATTTTATGGCCTTGGATTAGGCGAGTGGAGAGATAACTCTCCAATGCCATTTAAACTGTCAAACATAGGAGTTTGAATAGTGAGTGAAAATCCAATAGCGTTAGGAAGACCAAGAAAGCTCTGAATCTGGGAGTTAAGCACGAGGGTCTGTAAAGACAGGGAAGAGAGATACCCCCTCTCCTACTTGTCCGAACTTACCTCATGACTGTTCCGCCTGGCTTCTGCGACGAGTTGGTATCCATAGTTGCTACTCCTAGGGATCTACACAGGTGGCTGCGGAGGGGAATCCCGTGGCACCTGAGGTCGACATTGCATCACTCTCAACGGTACCACTGGAGGGCACCCTTGCGAAGCTTGGGGGCTTGCACCGACGCAGGCTGTTGTTAGGAGGTCAGCGTAACTTCCTCTGTTACCTTCACTGATAGGACTGGGCCGTCATTATCCCAGGCTATCTTCGGAAGGCCACTTAATTCAATTTCTTGTATTTTGGTGTCCGGTCCTAATCACCTGGAGCGGAAATACTTGGAAGTTGTTTGACGGGCTGATATCTTTAGGGACTTCATAGTGTGTGCTCTGTGCTCTTAGTTTGCCTAGCTTTCAATTTTTTGAGTCTTTAGTTAGATCTTAACAAAAAATTCAAAGTGGTTGACCGATCACCTAGACGGTCTCGAAGACTTCGTGGTCTTTCACCACCAAGTTTAGAGCCTTCTCCTAAAAGGCACAGAGGTAATACTGCTAGTGGGTTTCGTCCCACGACAGTTGATGCATCGGGGATTGATCCTCCTCTCAGGGGCATTAGTGTTCAAGTAAGGCCTGGCACTTCTGCAGAACAAGAAAGGAACACTCCAGTTCTTTCTCGAGTTCTCTTTCAAACAGAGAATAACATAGAGGTAGAAGAACTCTCAGAGTCGTTAGCAGCTCCGAATTCTCCCCTACCATCTAGCCATCCGGAAGTATTACAATACGTTGGGACTCTGACGCATAGACCGTCAAGTCCAGGTCACATTACGCACTTACCATCGATGACCACTACTGGAAGCATGGCTTCTACTACAAGTGCTACAACTATGCAGACTCCAACATCAGTACAAGGGGGAGGAATGATTTCCATCTCCTCTGCTTCTTTGTTTGGGTCTTTTGCTAGCACATCTTTAGTTGCGTCTACCTCCATTCCGTCCACGAGTGGAAATTCCCAAACCAATGCTTTTAGTTCTGGATTATTCCCATTTGGCACCCATTCATAGGGTATTCCGTCAGTTCCATTTAGTGCCGCCACGTCCATGATGGGTGGATCGGTTTCATTCTAGGGTTTTCCTTTCGGAAGTGGTCATATACCACATTCCAACCTGACAGTAGGATCTATGCCTTTTTCTTCTATAGGACAAATCAGCAATCCTTTCCAAGGTTGGACTAACCCTGCGGTTAGTGGCATGGGAACTGGGAACCCATTTTTCGGCCAACAAGGGAATAGGCCGTACTCCACAGTTAGTTCGTTTCAAAGTATTCCTCCCTTAGCTTCTGCTTACAATCCGTATAAGGGGTTATCAACTCCTTATAATCCTTTAGGAGGAAGCTTTGCTGGTTATGGAGGATTTGCGGCCGGAGTTGGTCAAACTCCAAATTTTGCTGGATCACAAGGCTTGCCTTTTGGTTCATCCAGTTCTGCTGGTTACTTCGGGCAGCCTGGTGCCTTCCAAAATCCAGGCCAATCTTTTCAGAACTTTGGGAGCTCCGCCCAGTCCGGGTGGAATCCCCAAGGTCCTCCTAGGCTTCCGTTTTTGGCAACTTTGAACTTTCCAGATCTCACTAAGTTAACAAACGATCCAATCAAATACAATCCGGCCTGGCCTCCGGTCCCAACCAAACTCCCTTCGGACATTCCAAAATTCGAAGGGAAGAGCGGTGAAGACCGAGGCGACCATGTAACCACATTCCATTTGTGGTGGTCATCGAACTCCCTTATTGATGACTCGATTAGGAAGAGACTTTTTCAATGCACCTTGAATGGTAATGCAGCCAAATGGTATATAGAGTTTCCAAGGGGCAGCTTTACATCTTTCGATGACTTAGCTAATATTTTCTTAAATCATTTCCAATTGCCTGCTCGTTATGATGCCGGAACTGAACTTCTGGCCACTTTTCGTCAGGATAAGGAAACTCACATTTCTGACCATATTCAGGAATGGAGACGGAGAAAGAGGCTCATTAAAGCCGAAATCCCTCCGGAGTACCGTCTCGAATGGTTTTTGAAATCTTTACAACCCGAGATCTCTAAGGATGTCTCCATGTCTGGAGTCTATTCCGAGGAGCAAGCCATTTTTAGGGCCCAGCAATTAGAATTGATCTACTCTCAGTCTGGGATCCTACAAAAATACTTGCTTGATGCTCTTGGGTCTAAGGTTGATATAGCCAAGTCAAAGCCAGGTCCCCATGCGGATGGTATCGTTGGATCGATAGACACAAATGCGGTGAACTTGTTGAGCCAATTGTAGCAGTTGTCTTTGCAAACTTCTCCTAACAACCAAGTCACATCATCTAACCCTCTGACTTCCCAACCCTCTTCGATTAATGCCGTCCAATATGATAACCCTAAAGGAAATCAAAATTCCAATGGGAAAAAGAAAGGATGAGGTAAGAAAAAGAACTAGGATGGGAAGGTTGACGCAAACAAATCCGGCAATAATGCTAGTGGTGGTAGAAATGAGTCTAGAAAGAAAGTCAAGTTTCCATGCAAGTTGTGCGGTGGAGACCATTTAACTCACCTCTGCCCCAATATTGAAGGCGCTCAACGCTTGTTAGGCCAGCAAGGGACTTCTAGTTCTCAGGTTGTGTTAACCAACCCTTTTCCCCAAGGGCAGCAACTTCTTACTAGCGTGAGTTCAAACCCTGGAACCTCCGTAGGGGGCAACCAGGAAGGGGAAAAATCATCAAATGTTTTCATGATGTGTTCTAACATCCATGTGGCTACTCGGTCACGTGATTACGGTGAAGCCAAAACTTCCAAGGACAAGACTGCTCCCGGAAATACCGACCTTCATATTGAGCGACCCCCTGTCGAGATTATACCACAGATACCGAAAGGTTCCACTAAATGCGCGACTATTAATCCTAATGCTAGGGCCACCTAGAACTACTCCATTGTTGAGGATCTGGCTCAGAGTCCGTGCACCATGTCTGCTTTAGAGGTTCTCCAGTTGTGTCCGGCTCAACGAAGTGCTTTACTTTCCGCAATTGGGGCAGTTGATCCGACTAACTCTTTAGTGCTCACTTTCGACATGTGAAATGTCAAAAAGTGACTCCCTCATCATATGGCTTTCCAAGAAATTCTACATACCAGAAAATTAACATTTTTTGCACTGTTATTGATGAAGGAGCTTCCACGTGCGTCATGTCGTTGTCATGCTGGAAGGCTATTGGATCGCCTTCGGCTGTTCCTTCACCTACCTTCTTGACTGCTTTTTATGGTCATTCTCATAAGCCGCATGGGATTATCCTGGCCTTTCCTATATGTGTTGGAGGGAAGGTCATCAATATTGAAGTAGAAGTCATTGATGCTAACCTAGACTACAATCTCCTCTTAGGAAGGAACTGGGTATACGAAATGGATGCCGTTGTTTCAACTCTCTTTCATGTCATTTGCTTTCCTCATGAGGGGAAAATCGTTAAGGTTGATCAATTGGATTATTGTCCAGTCGATCCTCAAGCAATCTCTGACTCTACTGTTCCCTTAGTGGATAACCCTCGTTCGCCTACTGAGAATCTAGGAGTGGGGATGTATTCCTCATTGATGGGTAATTTTGATCTTCCCTCTCCTATCACTAGAATCAATGTCGTTTCATCATTTAAAGAGTCTCCTTGAGAAGAGTTCTTCCGAACTCGTTATTTTTCAGACCCTTGGACCTTGCCTTCACCTACGACCACATTAGCTGAAGGACAAGTAAATGGAATGGCATTCCCTATGTCTGTAGCTGAGCTTAGATATCAGTCTATCGTTAACTCTGCAGACAACCACTCTACTCCTTTTTCCGAAGAGGATTTAGATGGTGATGTGGCCCCGGCTTGGAGCCTTGATTCTACCTCTGCCTTAGACTGCTTAGATTCGGTTTTACCTTCTGAAGAAGCAATCCTTGAAGCGATGATGGGTATAGATCGACCTTGGGAAGACTTACACCATCGTTCATACTTTCTTCCTCCATTGCAGGAAGTAGAATCTAGATTCTCCGAGCTCTTTACTAGCGATGTTTGTACGGTATCAAATCCTTTGGCTCTAGCACACTTTCGTGCCGAAGGTAATATTTCGGTGATTTCAAAAATGATATCTATAAACATCTCTAGAGACCCTAACATGATTGAGAATCTCTTCATCGGAATCGAAATGTTCCCATGAAGAAATTCAAATTTACAACGACCTTTTCAAGGAATTTCGAGATGTATTTGCTTGGTCTTATGAAGAAATGCCTGGCATTGATCCTTCTATAGTTCAACATGAGATCAAGACGTATGAAAACGCCAAATCGGTCCGTCAAAGGCTTCGACCGGTTAACCCTAGGAAAGCAGCAACAATTAAAGCTGAAGTTGAGAAGCTGCTCAAGGCGGGTTTTATATACCCTGTTCCTCTTACTGATTGGGTTTCTAATCCAGTCCCTGTGGATAAAAAGAAAGGAACAATCCGAGTATGCATCGATTTTAGGGACCTAAACAAGGCTTGTCCGAAAGATAATTACCCCATGCCATTCATTGATCAGATTATCGACGAGTGTGCGGGTAATGAGATTTTTTCCTTCATGGATGGTTTTTCCGGTTATAATCAAATTTCTATCCGTCCTGAAGATCAACATAAGACAACCTTTATATGTCCCTGGGGTACCTTTGCATATAGAAAGATGCCTTTTGGTCTTAAAAATGCTGGAGCCACTTTTCAGCAGGCCATGTCATATGCTTTCCACGACATTAAACATATCATCGAAGCATACTTGGATGATCTCGCTGCTCGTTCTCGAAAGAGAACTGATCACCCTAGTCATCTTCGAATGGTTTTTGAGCGATGTCATTTTTATAAAATCTGGTTGAATCCCAACAAGTGCGTTTTCGCGGTTACGTCCGGTCGGTTGTTAGGGTTCATTGTGTCAAATGAATGGATTAGGGTTGATCCCTTCAAGGTTGAGGCAATAGTTCAGTTGCCTCCCCCGTCCTCAATTCGACAACTTCAAAGTCTTCAAGGGAAGGCTAATTTCTTAAGACAGTTTATAGCGAACTATGCCGAGATCACTAAAGGGTTCATGCGTTTGCTACAGAAAGGAGTTCCATTCGTGTGGGACGACTTTGCGCAGTGGTCGTTCGATGCTTTGAAAAAGGCATTAGTCTCTGCCCCGCTTTTGAGTCCACCAGATTATGGTAGGGACTTCCTTTTATATCTCGCTGCAGCAGAATCAACCATTGGTATGGTTCTCATTCAGGAAGACGATGCTCTCACAGAGCATGTGATTTATTATTTGAGCCAAGGCTTAATAGGTCCTGAACTTCACTATTCTCCAGTTGAGAAGTTGGCTTTGGCAGCTGTTCATGCTGTCCAACGGCTCCGTCATTATATCCTGCTACAAAATTTTTTTGTCTTTGCGGCAGTCAATCCATTTCAATTTGTCCTCAGTAGGCGATTGATTGGGGGCAAATATAATCGATGGATAGTCATTTTGCAAGAATTTTATCTCGAGTTCTTGTCTGCCAAGTCTAAGAAATCCATGGTTTTCGCCGAGCTAATTTCAGAGCTGCCTTGTGGAGAGGATACTATTTATGAGGAAAGTTTTCCCGACGAACATTTATTCCTCATCTCTTCACTCGACCCTTGGTATGGAGATATCATTGTCTATCTCCAGACTTCGAAGTTTCCCTCTACTTTCTCTAAGGATGAACGTCGGAAATTACGTCACCTGGCTAAAAATTATGTTATCATTGGTGACACATTATACCGTCGAGGGGTTGATTCAATCCTTCGGCACTGTTTAAACTTAGAGGAACCAAAGTCAGTGCTAAATGACTGCTACAGTGGAGCTTGTGGTGGTCATCTATCAGGGCTTGCTATAGCCCAACGCATCTTGCGTGCCGACTATTTTTGGCCTTCACTCTTTAAAGACTGTGTTGAAGTGGTCAAACGCTATCACCCCTGTCAAATCTATACTCGGAAGATGCACACACATCCAACTCCTATTTTTCCCGTTGTCACTGTCAGTCCCTTTACTAAGTGGGGTATCGATTTTACAACTTGTAATCCGCCTTCAGCGACGAATCACAGGTACATTATCGTGGCTGTAGACTACTTTACTAAGTGGGCCGAGGCCATGCCCACTTATAAAAACGATAGTGACACGGCACCATTGTTCCTTTTTAATCAGATTATCTCAAGATTTGGTATCCTGAGAGAGATTGTCACTGATCATGGCAGTCATTTACAGAATCAACTAATGTCTGAATTGGCTCTTAAATTGGGTTTCCAGCAGGAGCATTCGTCTCCTTATTATCCTCAGGCCAATGGACAGGTCAAGGCAGTTAACAAAACTCTTAAGACGATCCTGCAATGGACGATCGACAAAAATCGATCCAATTGGCATCTTATGTTGTATCCGACTCTTTGGGCATATCGGACCTCCGTGAAGACTGCTACTGGTTTTACACCTTTTCAGTTGGTTTATGGGATGGAATCTATCTTTCTGGTTGAATGTGAAATTCCATCTCTTAAGTTAGCTGTTGAGCTCCTTCCAGAGACTTCGAGTCTCGAAGAGCGCCTCCTTCACTTGGAACATCTCGATGAGCAACGTCGAGATGCCGCCACGATGAATGAGGCTCATAAGAAAAGGGTTAAAATGCAGTATGATAAAGTTGTCCATCCTCGAGTCTTTTCTGAAGGTGACCTTGTCTTGGTCTATGACCAAGATAAGGACACCTTGGGGGCAGGCAAGTTTAAGCCTATGTGGTACGGTCCCTTCATTATTAAACGAGTTTTAGAAAAAGGGTCATATGAGTTAATCGATTTTGAGGGAAACAAGCTGGCGGAGCCCCGAAACGGGCTCTACCTAAAGAAGTACTTTGCTTAAGTAGGAGTTAGGCAATGGCTTCTTTGTACATTATGTATATTTGTACATATCTCATCGAGAGTTTTTTGATATCAACACTTTTTGGTCTGCTGTGGCAGGTGTTGATGGATGACTTGGTCTATTTTGGGTTCACCGATGGTGCTAGTCGGCACACTCGGAATCTCGCTTCCGCAGCTTGGGTACTCTACTATCCAACTGGTCAATTGATGGTATCAAGGGGCGTATGCATTGGTCCCGCTTCAAACAACATGGCTGAGTATACTGTCGTCATTAATTTACTATCCGAGGCAATTTCTTATGGAATCGACTCGTTGGTAGTTTATCTTGATTCACAATTGATAGTGTCACAATTGAACAACATTTATCGGGTAAGGGATCCATGTTTATTTCGCCAGTATTTAAGGGTGAGGTTGTTGCAAAGATCATTTACTTATATTAATTATTTGCACATTCCAAGATCTCATAATTGGTTAGCTGATTCTATTGCTAATCAAGCATTAGACTGGCATATCAATCATTCATCACAATAAACTCAAGCATAAAAAAGTCAAACTGTATATATATATATATATATATATATATCATAAAGCATCTCGAGTGTACATAAGTTTGTACAAAAAATATACAAAATTGGGACTCAAATGCCCATAATCATGTCTGGTATATCTAGTGCCTCAGCTCAGGATGAGCGGCTAAGTAGGTAGCTATCACATTGGCCACACGCCGAAAAGTGCGAACCCAGTCACGTGGCATGCCAACCACATGACGCTGCATATCCTCAGGAAGGTCCTCTACAGCAGCCATCGGTACTCGGTGACTTAGTCTCACCAAGTGTCGTTGAACGGTATGTAGAAGTCGTTCTGTATCAGCAGCCGCCTCTTCAGCTCCTTGGCCGCGCCGTCCATGCCACGGAAACCCATCTGGTCGTACCGACCCAATATCTGGAACATGATCATCATATTAGTCATTTGAATCCCATCAAAAATATTTTTCAAAATTCATTATTATATTTGAAAAATCCAAAAAAAAATCATAAAATCAAAAAATACTTACCAATGTCGCCCCATGCTGCAGTCGGTGGTAATGCTAGATCGGGATCTCCTCGGAAATCCAACCCAGCATAAGGGTAGTCATCTATGGCGATGATCTGCTGATCCCACCAAGTAAAGAAGTCATCGTCAAATGCAGTTCGTGGGATGTCCCCACCCCCTAGACGTTTCATCAGGTCGGCCCACCTGCCCATGCGTGGATCTCGTGGGGTGCTGATGGAAACTGCTACCCTAGGGCAGAGTGCGGGGACCCTCTCAAAAAAGAAAGAACACAGAATAGTCCCATATCCAAAGTTTTTGGTCTGTCCCCCCTCTTGATAGAAGTGAGTTGGCTCTTCATGCTAGCTAGAAGAGGAGTACACCAGTCAAATACAGTGGTGAGACAATCAACTGCCACGCTCATGGTTAGCCGTGATGCCTGGTGCAGAGAAGCTGATCCGTTCACTCAAGCTATGGTGAACAGGATTATCCTCAGCGGTAAACTCGCCACATGTGTGATGGAAATCTGGCTCCCAACCTTTTTGGGATGTCTCGGGAAATATATCTGTACGTAGTCCTCGATTGAGAGACTGCTCCGTGTCCTGCCTCAAGAATGTACTACCTCTCCCCTTCGGGAAAGGCCCATGATGAAATAGATATCTTCCACTTCTATCCTGAGTGGCATCTGGTCAATCATAAAAGCATCCTCCTTGATATTCCAGTAATCGATGAGAATCTCAAGCAGACGTGTGTTTGCTTTCATATTTAGTAGTTTGAAGAATTTAAGCAAACCATATCCCCGTAGGGCATCTAAAGCATTAGGATCGTTCATGACTTCATCATCCACCGCGGTATGCTCTCTTTCTCGCCAAGTGACCGGCATCCTGAAGAAAAAATGATTTTCAACCGTTAGTTTTTGTTTAAAAATGTTCGTGGCATATACGCGGGTCCCTATGCACACAGTCGCGTATAGGGCCCGCGTGTACGCGGGTTTCATATTACCAACCCGCGTATACGCTGCGGTGAAATTTTTGGCAAAAAATTCAACGGTAAAACATTAATTAAAAATTCTAAAACTAGTCACAATCAATTGCAAGACAAGTATAAGAGTTACCTGGAGGTTTTTGAAGAATCCGAACGGTTGAATTTGGCATATGGGAAGTTTGCTTCTTTTGTTCCACTTCTTTGCTCTCAAACTCAAATGGTGAAAATGGTGAGTCCAAAAGCTCTTTTATAGGTTTTGAAAATGATTTTTTTTTTTCAAAATTTTATTTTGTTTGGCATCATGTGATTTTTAACTTGGGAGCTTGGAATGTCAAGAATGGTTTGATTTTCAGGACATTTTGGACGTTTTTTCGACAGTTTCGAGACGGTTCCATGACTGCTGACCCGTCATGGCAGGTATCGTTTTCTCACTGGCATATAGGTTAGGAAAGCCATTTTTCTGTTGCATTATGCATACTAGCCTCCATTTGTCAATACATCTGCCATAGGGTCGATCCCATCGTGTTATGGTTCGTAAGCCATCTTCACTCGTTGATTCTTTAAATCATGACACGATGGTAGAAGCCATCCTTTACATGGGCATCGTAGTTAGCACCTCACTAAAATTTGTTGCCCATGCTGCTCCGATTTGAGTAGGCTCAAGAGTCCTCTGTAGTCCCACCATGACTTATGTGATGAAGACTCATTCCTCTTTGCTTCTTCGCTTCGTTCTGGCCTTATACCCTAGAGGCTCCTTTGTGTTGAGTTGTACTACTGCATTGCATGTTGACTACTTGCACCTTTTGGCCTAGAGCCGGCTTCACTTGGACTCGTGTTTAAGCCAACTTTTGACCATGACAACTGCAAAATCAACCTTTCATATCTTTGTCCTCTGCAACTTGACACAACTTGACCCGTGGAAGGAACACACCTTTGAGTGTCATTGACCAGTTTTCACCTCCCTGCATTGAGCATAGGAACGTTCCATTCCTAGGAACTAGATCATCTGCTTCACCGACACTCGTTCTTTCCACTGTACCATAGCATTCTTTTATTCTTTTTCAAGCTTAACAAAAAAAGAAAAAAATTAAATATTCCAAAAAGAGCGGGATCGGGACAGTATTTCCATTTATTGTTGGCAGCCAGAGTCAGCCGTGTCGCCCTTGAACAAAGCACTCAAAACAAAGTCTCCTCCATTTGGGCAGGATTTTGTTTGACTTAGGTACGCCTTAACCTTTTTATTGAGTCAGTTCTCCCCCGATTGGTTATCTCTTCCAATCATATGGAGGGTTCGTTCGTGCCTCCTGCATGACGAACTTATACACAGTCATCATATGCTGCCATATAGTCACATTGAGTCGTGATTTTGTTCAAGGGAAGTTAGCCTGAGTTGGCCTCTCTGTGGTGTCTCTTGACTCATTTTTCAGTCGGCCATCCCTGGTTGTCAGTATCATGTCTATCATCACATTAGTTATATAGGTCCTTTACTCGTGCCGGTTTGAGAAGGTCTCCATTGAATTCTTGCTGGTAGGTCTTGTCCTTATCGACGACGACATCTTGCTCTGAGGACAGGCCTAGCGCTGCACCCTGGCCCTATTTTCATTATTGATAGGTCACCTTGTGCTCAGAATCGATCAGTATCATGGGTCTTTGACTGAGTGGTTTCGCTTGTGTTCGACATCAGCTTACAATATCACACATTGGGATTCGTGCAGTACCTTGGTTTCCATTTGACCCCATTGGTGGATACCTCGCCTCTGTGTCAGCTTCCATTATTGGTTGGTTCAGAGGGTTTTTGTCGTGCGCTAGCCACATCTTGTGTACGTCGGAAACGTACTTCGGTTGGGTTACTACATCTCTTTCATCCGATTCCTTCCACATTATTGGCCTACGGGTTACACTCACACTAGATTGATGAAGGATGCCTTAATGCCTTCCTTCTAGTGGATCTTTCCCTATCGACTCCGACTCATTGCTCCGGGGCAAAGATCTAGAGTCCATTTGGCAGTACCTTGCAGTTTGCAGTCATTAGTGGTAGATCCTTCACTATCGACAGTGGGAAACCATCATTGTCTCCTGATCGATAGATTCTTATAGGTGTTCGACTCCAGATCATCTATTCACACTTGATAGATTGTACTGGGTACCTTGACGTTCATTATCATGATCGGTGAGTAGTCTCACGCTTGTTAATGGTATACATTAATGACTGGTAATCAAACGATTTCTCACATGGTTGAATTCAGATCATTTATTCCCATGGTGTAGAAATGTACCACTGCGGTCGGTGAAGACTTCAGGTTGTATTAGCATTCATTGGTTCACTTGACAGTTGCTCCTGTTTCTGCTAGTTGATACCATTCCACCTTATATGTTGCAGTTAGTCATGGCGACATTCTATATGCTGGCACTTGAGTTTGCAGTGTAGTACCATCCCATTCCATCATGTTCAGTTGGTGCCTTTTGAGATCAATATTTGATATCAGTGATCCGGTTCATCCTTCAACATCATTGACATTCTTATATGTGATATTCAGACATGTACTTGTTCGATCATGATCAGATGATCCATTATGTATTTTCCAGTCATTTATACTTGTATACTCAGTGGATCCGCTTGTACTTGATATGCGGACATGCTTTATTTTTTCTGAGCATGGGTATGCCCGCCTCAGACAGTGTTTCTTTCTGATCTCCTTTTGTGGCTTGGCAGGCAGAACTCTGGTGAAGTCCTTCTCGGTTTTTGACAGATTTCATTTCCATGTACTTGCTTAATACATTTCGGCCATCATGTACCCCTTCTGACCTCATATATTAGGGGGCATCTGTTATAGCTCCAAATCTCACTCTTATGGTTTGTGATGCTTCACTCATGGCCTAAGGCAACCCCTCCTTCCAGACCTGGTCCAAAAATTTAAAAAATAGTGTTTTATCCCTTATACGCAACATTGCCCTGAGTTAAACGCGTGTATACGCAGGTAGGTGTATACCCAACCGACGTATATGTATTAAAACACTTAAAAAAAACTAAAACTCCTTAATTTCGGGCGGAGATCGCGGGTTTTAACTACTGATCACCTGTTAGTGCCCATGGCCCAACTGTTCCCAACCAACTCCCAACTAAAAAACTACTTTGGGAGAAGTATAAAAAGGCTTCAATGGGAAGGCCTAAGGGATGAGAGAAGAGAGAGAAAGGTTATTATGCTGAGATTTCCCTGACCAGGTCTGAAGATCCTTGTGCCTCCTGCACTTCCCCCATTTTTACAGGAAACCCTTGTTTCCTTGTGTGATGATGTCCATTTGCTACTTGTGATATCATGGAGTAAGTCATGGAAGGAGTTTGTTAAATGCTTGAGACTGGACAAATCCGGAGGACGGTTCTGCTTGGAGCCTGCGAAAGGACGACTTAGGTGAAATTGTTCTTTTCTGTACTTTATTTGTCTATAATAAAAGAAACACATGTCTTTGTTCCTGATGTAAATCTTCTTCCTGTTTGTGATATTCATGTTAGAATTCATATGTGAATGGTTGTTTAATGGTATAACTAACTACCTTTCTTTATAACATGAAGATGGTTTCTTTATAATGTTTAGTCCATATACTGTTGTACTTTCTTGAATTGGTTGTTTTGCAGGTCAAAGGAGCAAAAGGAACTCCAAGAAGGGTTTGGACCCTGGAAGGAGCCCCTCAAACGTAGGACCTCAGGTACGCCCCTTATCGTAGAGTTTGATTATATTAGCATAATGGCTGTGTGGAATGTGTGTTTCTCTGTATAGACAACTTTCATTATGCTAGGGTATCAGCCCAAGACCCAAGGGGAACTTTTCCCTTAATAGAATTGGCGACTCCACTGGGGACAACATCATTGTTGTTCCTAGTTTGGGTGTTTTCAAGCCAATTAGGGCTCAGCTTTCTGTTTGCTTGCTGTTGCTGTGTAGTCTGTTCTTGAATTGTAAATTTAGTTAGTTTCTTCAGACTGTTTTTTATTTTTTCTTGAAATATTTTATATACGCTGTTTTTCTTGCTTACAGAGGCGTATATACGCATGTTTCCTTAAGCGAACCCGCGTATACGCAGGTTTCCTTAGGCACAGTGGCGTATACACACAGTCTGTACATCAGTACAGTCGCGTATATCTTGCAATTTTCAAGATTTTTTAAATATTTTTGTCTCTGAAGGTCTGTCTGCTGGGTTGATTCAGTCCTGAACAGTCACTTTCCAGTGTCAGTTGTTAGTTTTACAGCAAGTATCTGATTTCGAATTCTCTCTGATTGCGAGAAGTGTTGGTCTTGTTTTTGTTTTTGCAAGCGTCATCCTTTTTGTTTTAAGCACACAAGATTTCTTGCTGGGAATCTTGGCTGCTCTGATTCATCAGGTTAGGAAGATTGATCTCAATCTTTGTGTTAAATCTTGTTTTTGGTGACTTTTTGTTTGCTTGACAAGACCACTTTTTGTGACAATCTTCTTTTTGTTTCATGAAAGTTGTTGATTGACACTTTCTTGAAATTTGTCTTTTTGATCTCTTGGTCTTTGTCGCCAAAGCTTTCATTTCTGCTTTTGATTGTTAAGAGCATCTTTAAACACATTTCTTTTTGTTGAGTTTTCATCCATGGTGTGTTTTCAACTTGCAAAAGTGTTTGTTGCCTATTCTGCAATCACAAAGTTTGAGTCTTGTTGAGAGCATTTTGAAAAGACATTTTTGTTTTTTCTTTTGAAGAAAACTTTTTGAAAAACTTGGTTTTTCTTTCTTGAACTTTGTTTTGATTTGGTTTCCTTTTAGTGAATGAAAGTGCTTTTTGTTTGTCTTGAAACTTGTTTTGAGTGTTTAGACGAAATGAATGGTAGCATCTCATATTCAATCTAAACATTTTAAGTGGCAAAATAAAAATTGATAAGCAAGCAACTTTCATTTCTTGATTTAAGAGTAGTTTTGAGTCTTACATCAGCATGTACTTGTTGCATTAGGATAGATTTGCACATCTTTTTAGGCATCCATAGCTTTGTTAACTTTTGTGAGTGTGAAGCTTGAATTAAAGAAAAGAAAAGAAAAATTTGTTTTATTTGAAGTTCCTCTGAACCCTGTAGAAATTTCTTTTCATCAAAAAACAAAAACAAGTGCATTTGCATGTAGTTTGGTTTTTATTAATTTCTTTTGCGTCAAAACACCACTAGTTTCACTTCCGCTTATCCCGTGACTTAAAGAACAACCTATTTTAAAATCAAGCGCTAATTGAAATTCACTAAAACTTTTTATTATCAAGTTAGATACACCAACAAGTTTTAGGATTTTAGGGCCTTGGATCAGGCGAGTGGAGAGATAACTCTCCAAGGCCATTTAAACTGTCAAACATAGGAGTCTGAATAGTGAGTGAAAATTCTGTTCTTTTCACGAAGAAAATCATCCTGAGATTTCTTGTCTAGGCTGGAAGCAAGTCACAAATACTTTTTATAGTCATACACTTGAGGTGGGAAGCAATATGCAGGAGCAACCAGAAGACACATACAATGATGAAGAGGTTGCACCTGATGAGCCATCAAGCTATGAACATGTGGTGAACACGTATCAGTGCTCGCGAACAATGGAAAATACGAACACCGAGAAGCAGCCCCGGAAGCAAACCGACCATTACAATCTTAGAATTAAAGGGGATCCCCCCACACTTAGGGAGATGCAAGAAAAGGTCAGACTGATGATAAGGAAGACTGATCCACCGGCTGCCTCAAAGCAACAAACATAGAGCAAGTCTGGAAAGATAGTGGCGGATAAGAGTACGTACATGAGTAGCAAGTTTTAGAACACTTCGCTAGATAGCATGAACATCTATTCCACCCCGGACACCTCGGTGAGTCTACCACCTCTGGATTACAACATTGTTGATGACATGAAGAAAACTCAAGCAAACATCAGTTTGTTTGAGTTGGCTAACATCCAGAGTCAGCGAGATATCCTGCTGCGTGCATTGGGACAGATAGTGACGAACAATGCATCCTCTACTAGAAAGGGAGAAAGTGTACCCCCGGATCAGTTTCAACTGTGCTTAATACACTCCGGATGGAAGAAGAAAACTCAGGTTGCCCTCCATTCCTGCTATCTTTTGAAATCTTCAACTACAATGTTCACAACTGTTTGGTTGATTCTGGTGCGGCAGCCAATGTCATGCTGCTCTCCATCACTAAAAGGATCAATGCATAGTGGAGTGAGACATCCGCGTGAATCATCCAACTTGATCGAACATTGGTACCAACCATTGGTGAATTACGAGACGTGATCATTCGACTATCCCATGACAATCGAGTTCACCAATGTATCAACATAGTGGTTGTGGACATCCCGAAAACATATGGTCTATTACTCAGTAGAGATTGGTCCAGCAAGTTGGATGTATATTTTTCTACGTACTGGTCTCACATGTGGCTTCCACACAAGGGAAAGTGCAACCAAATCCGGGTGGAATCCGAGAGATACATGAATCATAATGTCACTCCCATCAATGGCAAGAATGAACTGTTGGCTCTCGCAGAACTCATGTTCGACAACTACCTTCTTAAGACAACGTTGGGGTGTTATCCTGCACGACCAGCTCCAACCCCACCAGACACACAATTGGGACTCCTTCCTTGCCCAACTGATGGTAATGAAACTTGTACAACACATTGTACCAATAGTAGCAGTAGTAGTAGCAGTAATAGAACATCAAGTGATCCATGTATAAATGAGTTGTGGACTTTATACTTCGATGGATCAAAGACACAGGACGTCTCAGAAGCCGGGTGTGTTCTGATTGACCCTTGCAATAGGAAGCACCTGGTGTCAAGCCATTTGGAGTTTGAGTGCACGAACAATGTAGAAAAACATGAAGAACTCGTGTTGGGCTTGCAGAAAGACATCAACCTCAATGTGGTCATGCTTAAAGTGGTAGGTGATTTAGAGATAGTGGTACGGTAGGTACGTGACACCATTCACTGTTTATCACATCTAAAAAACTACCAAGAAGAGGTATGGTCACTAATTTCAAACTTCCAAGCGTTTAATATCATTGTTGTACCACGTATGTGTATTGCAACTGCCAATGCATTAGCAAATGCCACCTCAAGGATGTCACCAATTAGGGATAGATTTACTATTGAAATTTTATACAAAGTATCTATCCCGGACAACATAACTAACTTACACATGTTTAATGATGATCAACATATACTACATTTTATGGCCAATGCTGATGTTTTCAAAGATGTAGTAATAGACAATGATAAGCACGAGCGCTCTTTGCAAGCAGGAGTTGATGACACGAAAGGCCACATTATCACAAAAGGTGTGGTATCACTGGAAAAACTATATGCTTTGCAAGATTGGTTCCAAGGGCCAAGGAACAGTAAGACCCATAGTTCCACCATGAGGCACAAACTGATAAACATGGGAACAAAAAAGGATCCGAAGTTTGTCAATCTTGGTACATGTTGTACATAGCAAGAATGGTAGCCTTCATCCGCTTGTTCAAACAATACCGAGATGCGTTCACGTGGATGTATGATGACCTGAAAACTTATGACACACATATCATCCAATATATCATCCCAATCAAGGAGGGGGTCAAGCCATATCAACAAAATCTCAGAAGAGTACATCCGTTGCTTGAACCCCTCATATAGAAAGAGCTTACTAAATTGTTGGATGCACGGATCATATATAAAGTTCGTCATTCCACTTGGGTCTCCAACCTTCTGCTTGTACAAAAGAAGTCTGCGAAAATCTGCTTATGTGTCGATTTCTAGAATGTTAGTCGTGCCTCAGACAAAGACAACTACCCCGTGCCGTATATGGATCATATTTTGCAAACAATATCTGGGGCACAAATTTTCTCTCTACTTGACAATTTTTTAGGATATAATTTGGTTCTCGTAGTAGAACCCGACAGACTCAAAACTACTTTCTATACCAAGTGGGGTATGTTCGCTTATAGATGAATTCCATTTGGACTTGTAAATGCAGGCGCAACATTTCAGTGCGCTATGGAAATCACCTTTCTCGGACTCATTGGGAAAAGCGTGGTGCTATACCTCGATGATGTGACTGTGTTCTCAAGAAGACGAGAAGACCACATACACTATCTTAAGAAAATTTTTGAGCTATGTTGAAGATACAGATTCCTTAAACCCAAGAAGAGTGTCTTCGCCATGTAGGAGGGGAACCTCCTTGGACACATTGTTGCTAAGAGCGAGACCGAGTTGGATCCCAACCAGGTCCAAGCTATCACACAGATTCCTCACCTAGTCAACAAGAAATCCATGCAGTCCTTCTTGGGAAAGATAAACTTCCTTTGGAAATTCATCTTGGATTATGCACAAATAGTCAAGCCCATGGAGGACATGATCAAGAAAGATGTAGTTTTCACTTGGGGCAAGAAAGAAAAGCATGCATTTACCCAGATTAAGCAAGCCATTACCGAAGCGCCCGCACTATACAACCCATATTTCAAAAAAGATTTCCTGCTATACACCTTCGCTTCTGATAACTCACTAGCTACAGTACTCACTCAGAAAGACGAAGCTAATGATGAACGTCCCATCTCTTTCATGAGTGCAAGCATGCAGGGACCAGAGCTTAACTACCCTTCCATTGAAAAACAAGCTCATGCAGTTTACAAGGCTATGAAACACTTGAGGCCCTACTTGCTGAAGAACCACTGCATAGTCTTCATCCCCGACCTAGTAGTGCGTACATTTCTAGTACAACAAGAGCTGGGAGAATGACAGGTGAACTAGATGAGAGTTTTGCAAGAATGTGATCTTGAAATCAAGATAGTACACACGATCAAAGGACATGGGATTTGCAGACTTGCAACTGAAGCAGTACACGCCCATGAGAACGAAGAAGAGCTCACCAATTGGGAGTAGGAGATTGAAATTTACAAAGTAAGGCGAGAAAACCCCATGGAAAATGGAAGCTCTTGGTACGCAGATACACGCCAGTACCTTGAGCATGGAACCATACCCTCTCACTTTTCTATTAGACAGAAGAGGGCATTCCACCTGAAAGCCTTAGTATATCAATCAGTGCATGAAGTGCTTTAAAGAAAGAATAGTAATGGAGTTTTTCTCAGGTGCCTGGAGGCACAGGAATCAAAGAAGGTACTTCAAGATCTGTATGATGGACCCGAAGGGGGTCACTTTGCGGAAAATACCACTGCACATAAGGTTATGCAAGACGGTTTTTACTAGCCCACATTATTCAAGGATGCACATGCCTATGCTCGCAAATGCCCAGTATATCAATGGTGTGCTAACAGAACACGAAGATCAACAACCCCACTATACCCTGTTGCTGTGACTGAACCATTCCAACAGTAAGGCCCATACACCATTGGGGAAAATTTCTCTCATTTGTCAAAGCAACACCACTATATCCTAACAACATCTGACTACTTTACGTGATGGACAAAGGCAATTCTGCTCAAACAAGTGAACAACCAAGAAGTCATTAGCTTCCTACAACAAAATATCATCTCACGCTTCGACGTTCCGGTATCACTTGTTTTTTATAATGAAACTTATTTTTCGTCTTTGAAACTCTATGACTTTTCATTACAGGATGGTATTGTGTTAAAGCATTCATCAAATTACTATCCGCAAGGAAATGGTCTATAGGAGTCTACAAATAAAAACCCCATCCGTATAATCAAGAAGACCGTTTTCTCTTAGTAGTGTAATTGGAATACCGCCCTGACGAATGCACTATGGTCTAACTGTGTAACACCTAAGCCCTCTCTAAATACCTCACCATAGTTCCTGGTTTACGGTAAAGAAGTTATCCTCCAGCCAAATATCTACTTGCCTACTCTTCAGATTTCCCAGGAATCCCAAGGAAAGCCTTGCCAGCTAGTGCGGCGTAGGATGGATGCTCTCCATAAGCTCCAGGAAGAAAGGATGAAAGAAAAATAAAAATTCACACTCCACCAAAACCGTATCAAGAGGTGGTTTGATAAGAAGTCTGTAGGGAAATCTAGCTTCGATGTGGATGACTTAGTTCTGAAATGGGATAAGCCCCATGAAGACAAAGGCAAACATACGAAGTTCCAGTCCCTATGGATTGGCCCGTACACAGTTCATGAGAAGCTTGGTCCATACACGTATCGTTTGCGATCACTCGACGGGAGGATTGACAACCTTCTTGTCAACGACCAAGATCTCAAGCATTATTTTCAGTAGGCCACGCTGCGCCGGTGCCATGTACATAGTCTACTTGCTGCTTGTTGTTTCATTTGGTTTGTTTTGCTTATTATCTTTGCTTTTGCTTTGTTTTATTCTACTTACTATTTTTGTTCACGTGCATTTTGTATGTTTGATATGTTACTATTTTTGTTTCCAGAAATAAGTGCTACCAACTACAACGTTTTGGCTTTTGAATAGAGTATGTGGCTGAATTTTGAAGAGACTTATGACGCTACAACACTTGGCCAGTCCTGCGTCCATTTTCTCTGTGTTTGGTTACAACCTTCGGCCGATGAAGTCCTGAAGGAAAATACAAAATGTTTGTAAGGGAATCTTTGGTCTAACCGTGACCCTGTATCGACTAGAAAACCCCATGCCTATACTCAGCTTTCTGCTCTGTGTGTTTAAGCTAATCCAACTAGTAGAAATGGAGAAGGGGAAAATCTAAACGAGCAAACCTATATCAGAGGTCTTACATGCTTCTCTAAAGGAACAACCTCTTCTGCTTTCAATAAGTCGGGATCTCTCTTCCGCCCCAAAAATAAATAAGTGCCTATGCACAGTCCTCTTGAAAACTACAAAGGTGAAAGAAGAGAAAGGCTTCTTGCATAGAGAGGTGAAGCATGCAACTCCACCGGGTTTCTGACCAGGCTCGCTGGCAGTGGAGCAATGTGTGCGTTCTTGTGTGACTCCGTCGGGGTACTATTGAAGCCTGCTGGTAGCGGAGCAAAACTAGAGATGAAAAACTTATAATCTGAAAATCTTCAACTCGCAAGCTAGGCTACCCTTCCCGGATTCCAAACACTGAGATATAAGCTGAACTTTTGATTGTGTTTGACTAAGTTGGATAAAGGGTGGACCATGTATGTCCATGGGGTAAGTGGGGAAATTGAAGTAACTTGCACAGTGATTCAATACTCCCGGAAAGACCAAGGCCCTGTGCTAGCAATGAACCGAAATAGAGAAATTGGAGTTCTACCAGTGTGTCGCCAAGTGTTGTAGCGGCTACAACCACCCTCCAAAATTTTGGCCTGCACCGATTTTAGAGCCTCCCTTGAAGAGATTCACTTGATGACTACACACACTCAGGTTCACTCAGTGACCTCTTGTGAGTCTTTACATTCTGCCTGCTTATTCATTGCATTCAAGTCTCTACATGTTGATGTCTAAGTCATGCTTGTGACTATGTTCGGGTTATGCCCAAAGTCTTTGCTTCGTATGTGTTTGTTGTGTTCACCATGAAAGTATCTGTTGCACTCACACATGGAGTCACATTCACTGTCGCGCAAGCATCGTCTTGATCATGAACGATCAATCACGAGTGTCACGCTTGTCTCTCACACCGTCGCTTAGTCATGTTGAACATGTGTGCCTGGATGGTTTGGTTGTTTCGTCGTCAAGTCATGTGAGTGTGTGTTCGTATGATCGCCTATGCATCTTTCGACTGTTCACACACTTAGTCATTTTTGCTGAAGTTCTGATGACCTGAATCCTCACTGATAGCTAGATCATCAACCTTCTTTCGACTTGATCGGATGTCAACCAAAACAACACAGAAGCACCAAGCTAGTTCTTTCAAGCTGCGCTACCCTCAAGCAACTCAAGCATCACTCATGCTGGCCACCCAGACAGTTGGACCCGACAGTCACCCCGAGACTGACTCCCCTAAAAAATTGTGCAGAGGCCATTAACCTTACCCGCTCAATTGGCTGAGGAAATTCTGCAGACAGGCCGGACAGGCACCAAGTTCCCATCCCTGTCTCCTTCAGAAAATTGCGCAGCTTTCCCAGTCAGTCACCTGGACAGTCGACCGACTGTTCATCTCAGAAATTGTGTAGTGCTCATGAGTAGGCCTTCTGCTTCCCATCAGTCAGCTCATCTCAGAAATTACGCATAGATGATCAGCAGGTCGGCCTCCCGGCCTCAGTGCAGTTTTCCCAGTCAATAGCTCCTAGCAGCAGACTGCCTGCTCCCTCTGGGAATTGCATAGTTTCTGCTGCTAGTGAATGAGCAGCCAACTGCCAATTCCCTATGGGAATTGCGCAGTTTTGGCTACCAGTGACCCCAAATTCCAAATGGAAGCTCCCTCTGGGAATTGCGCAGTTCTGGTTTCTAGTGACCCAGAAGCCAACTAGTAGTTCCCTTTGGGAATTGCGTAGTTCTGGCTGTCAGTCTCCCAGGCAGTTCCCCTGCGCAATCCCTGCCTACTAACCCTTCATGCAGCCCGAACCGTTCCTCTAGAAAATTGCGCAAATCTGGCTGTCCAACCCCCGCTGACTGTTCGTTCTGAAAAATGTGTAGAGAATGCCTGCCTTGCCCTCCTGCATCCCAGACTGCCCTTCCCAAAATTTTTGCAATTTTGCCTCGCAGTCGAGCCAGGACTTACAGACAGTTGATGTCGACTCAGATTTTCTATCTCCATCTCTCAGTAACTCTTGTGCAGTTTTCATCAGCAGTTGCTTGGAGCCATCATCCCACATCACAGTCTTGCTGCCACTCTCGGTCACCTTCATCCAAATGATCATGTGTTGTGGTAAACTAGGAGGTTTTGGATTTGATGTTGTCTCATCATGAGTGACTACAAGTACATGTACATCAACAATCATGTCAAGATGATGAATGGGATGAACAAAGGGAGCACATGTAGATGGACAAGTTCACCAATAGACGAATGAACAAAGCATGCGAAGCGGATGAACGCGACGAACATGCTCCTTTGCGAACAAGTGAGCCTGTCAAGCCTTTCAACATGAAAGCAAGGAACAACATGCTAAAGCTTCATCAAGCAAACCAAGGACCATCGAAGACTTCGCACACTTCGCCATGCGGAGGTGAAGCTATAATACACCATGAAGACATCCATCACTCAGCAACACTGTAGCTTGACATGCACTCCAACAGCAGCACAAATGTACCAACGTTGTCTTGTTAAGTCATGTCGAGTCAAGTCATGAGTCATGTTGCCTACATCTCCACTATGGGCTTGTTGTCAATCAATGTGATGTAACGTGGAAGTCCAAGAGACCCACTTGTTGAACATAGAGTCATGTAAGTTAGAAAGTCATGGAAGTCGAATGGTCATGAGGGTAGTTGAACAAACACAAGGGTCAGTTTCAACCTTGGCTATAAATACACCCCTCATTTGTACATGAATGGAATTTTCACCTCAGCTCCTCCCACATAGCCAAGAGAGTCTGTAATATTTTCTTTGAGGAGTAAGTAGTGGCTCCAACACCCCACTGATGGGGTTAGTGATGTATGGTGTAACGATGTGTCTTGGAACTTTCGCTTAATTCAGAAGCCTGTTAACATGCCATCACATTTTCACACATGTATTTTATTTGTTGTAAGACTGATCTTTAACACTTGTAATGCATGTTTCTTTAACCAGTGTTCTACATCTGAACTGATTCATTTGTTTTAATGCTTATTCTATTAATGGAAATGTGTTGTAAATGTTGTTAAAGTTGTCCCGTTGGTGTCAACTGCTCTGTTGGACATCAGACAGACCTTTCACATGAATCTTGCTGTAACAAATGTTTCGAACTAATCCATGAGTCTTGTACATGTTATCTTACCTTGTATGTTGTGATTGTTGCACCTGAGTGGACTGCTCCGCCGGAAGCTGTGTATGTCCTTTTGTGTTGTGTTTTCCTAGCCGAGTTGGGACTGATCCCTTTCAACCTAGAACTCACCTTCGCTCTCTTCCCCTCACAGTGAAAGAACCATTGGAACAAATACACTTACACTCACCAGGCACGCGAACCTCACTTCCCGAAGACAAAGTAGACCACTCTCCTGTGCTGACAAGCAAGAGTTGAGGCAAATCCTTAAGACAATGGCAACTGGGCCATCATATTGGATGGGACTCCAACACCAAATGGTGTGAGGTCTAGTTGGGACTTCATACTAGGGTGATCCCCTGAATGTTGGTGGGTCCAACACTGTCAACAATAATATATGTTTTTACACTTAGTACATTATGATAAATGTTTCTTTTTTCCTCTCTTTTCATTATTAGTTGATCATCTGTAAAATTTGGATGAAATATGTACAATTTATATTCTTTGCATTAAGTAGTATCGATTTTTTAATTATGTAGTAGATTGTTAGGTAAATTTATATATCATCATCAAATTTTCTCCCCACACATACTGAGATTTACATGCCTTTGTGAAAGATGTTGGAATGGAGTAACAATCTATTCATGTTTGCCTTGATGATCATATTATGTATTATGAAGAACATCGTTAAAAGAAGAATTCCCAAAATTTCAATCATTAGGCATCGAATTGATTTGGTAACAAAAAATGTTCCTCGCAAGGTTCTTCATTATATTCCCATAATTCTATGTTTACGACGATTGTTTAGGTGCAAAAACATAGCATAGTTTATGGATTACCATGCAAAGAACACAAGTAAAGATGGTGATATTTGAATGACTTCAAGTGGATCCGCAGTTAAGATGATAGAGGAAATATGGCCACATTTTAAATATGAACCTCATAATCTTAGGCCTTTACTGTCAACTAATAGTGTCAATCCTTCTGGAGAGGTCAGATCTCCTTACTTGGTGTGTCCTATTTTTCTTATCAACAATAACATTCCTCCATGGATGTCAATAAAGAGGGAGCACATAATGTTAGCAACAATTGTTCCAGGTATTTGTTTAGAATAATTTTTTCATCATGGTAACATCTCATTTGCATTGTTTGTTTCATAAATATGTCTTAAATGTTTGATATTTTTTATTTACTGATATATGTAGTAATTATGTATTGTATGTTCAATCGATTAGGTAAGTACCAAGTCAAAGATATGAATGTATATATTGAGCCTCTTATCAATGAGTTACTAAAGTTATGGAAGGGCATCACTATGTATGATGTTTGTATACCAATAGGTGCGCAAAGAGAATTTTAAATCCATGCAATGCTTATTTGGAGAATTCACGATCCGCCAGCGCGAACACATTTATGTGGTATGTTTTAACGTTACATTGCACTTTAATAACATTTTACTTTATAAATTTCATGTCATGCATCATTTTAAATAACATACTTCAAATAATTTCTATATAATTTAATCCATCTCTTGTAGGTATTCAACCATAGGGCAAATTTTTATGTCCAAAGTGTGGTCCTAAGATGAAATCTCATTGTTCTAGAAGTTTAGGAAAGGAGGTGTTTTATGAGTATAGATTCTTCTTCTCTAAGAACCACAGATATCGAAGTATTGAAAACCATTTTTTCAATTGAGAAGAAGAGTATGAGTTAAAACCATAGAGAATTCCACCTTGTCTATGGCAATTGCAATATAATATAATTAATCGTCAAGGTATTGATAAAAAATTCAATAATGTATCATACACAAAATGTTTGGAATATTTTATATTTTATTGCATTTTGTTCATTTTACTAATTGACAAGCATTGTTATAATATCTTTAATAATACTTCACCCTAAAGGTCATGATCATGAATGCATTAAAAATGGCGCTCTTCCATGAGGGATGAAAAGTTATCTCATACAATTCAGTAGGATCCCCTACTCTGAACACCTAGAATTTTTTCAATTTTTTGATACAATGCACATCAAGAATAATGTAACGAAAACATTATGTTGAATCTTAGATGGAAGTAGTGACAAAGAAAAAAATGTTAAGATTTGTAATGACATTAAGGAGGTCAATCATGAAATGCAAAATGTGATTCATTCGAATAGCGATGGAGACCAAAATATAAGTTCCCTTACATGGTTATTGACAAAGCAACAAAACAAGGAAGTAAAAGAGGTCATTGAAAAAATTAAATTTCCCACTAGATCTTCTTCAAACATAAAGAATATCCTATAAAAAAAGGTGAATTAGGTGGGGTAGGAACTCATGATTTGGCATATCTTGGTTAAGGTAATTATTTTTATGTATATATTGTATATTCGTGAAACATCTTGTTAGTGTTTTTTCTACTAATTTAGGAATAAAAAATAATTCATTTTCTGTCACACTATGTTCTACCTCTATCTCTCCCAGAAAAATTTGACAAAAATGTCAAACAAGTTACATATTAGCTTGGAAAATACACGAGGTAAGTGGTGATTTATATGCAAAGTGTAATTTAATTTGTTCAATTTGTCACGCAACTTATATTTGAGTGCATGTGTTTTACTTGTAATGTACTTATATATATATATTTTTGATGAAACCTATGATTTGCTTGCATCAATTGTAGATGGTTACTATCTAAATAAATCAATAAAGAATAAATAAAGTATTGGAGGAGAGAAATTCCTCATCTAATGTGTGAAATACAAAAGTATCTACCTTTGACATTTTTTAAATGAAAAAGAACACTACCTCATAAACCTAGTTGTGGAGATTAAAAAGTGTGGACTTGTACACACAAGGTCAATGTGGATGGTTGAGAGGCACTTGAAATGATTGAAGGATTTGGTTAGATAAAGAGCACATCCTCAGGGTTTTATGGTAGAGGGATATATGGTATATCAAACCATGGTTTATATTACTCAATATATTCCTTGATATAAACCATGGTTTATATCAAACCTTCTTTGAATATTTAACATCAATGTATAATTCAAGGATACCTACTTGATTTTATTACAAGGAAGAGATTAGGTTAGAGCCCCATGCTTGATCTGATAATCACCCTATGAGTGACCTCAGTTGAAGATTTATTAAACAAAAAGGTATTACAGACCCATGTGCTGGTGTGTGCGTTCAGTGTTATTGAAACAATGGATCGATTAGATTGCCAATACACAGAAAATAAGTGGAAAGATAGCAGAGGAATACAGTAAGCAACACAAAGACACAAACAACTTTTAATAAGGAGTTCACCCTATTCTCCAGGGCTACGTCTCCGGTCCAGCTTCAATGGTGGCCTTGTTTTATTGTGTCTTACAACAGAGAATTTACAATACAGGGACTCAATGTGAGTTCTCCTGAAGCATATTTTGCTTGGTAGGGTGGTTCTTGGATTCCCCAAGCCACTCAAAGTTCACAGACTCTTTTCCTTCCTACCAGCTCTGTGACCCTCGGTCTACAGTGGAAAGAGCCAACTGTGATGCTCAATTCGGACGTATTCCTCTATTGGAAGGCTTGAATCTTCAAGCTCTCTGGTGCTCGACGCTGCCTGTGGTCAGCTCGGCCCTCTGTCTCCTCTGCTTGGCTTTACTGTTCTCTATGTTCAGTCCTCCTCTCAGGGTTCACTGTTCACTGTCTCTCTTGGTTGCTTGGACTCCTCTCTATTCCTCCTCTCTAAATCTTTTATTTGACTGTCTCTGTTCATGGCTTTAGCCATTCGATCTCCATGCATGTTCGGTTCCTCTCCCACCTACGTCGATTCGCCTACCGCCTGCATGCTTGGAGTTCCCTGTTTAGCGTCAGCATGAATTCTCGGGAAGTAGCCACGCGTCCCCATCAGAACAACGCCAGCCTGCTCGTCGATTCGTTTCTTCGGTTATGCTGGGGATACGTTCTTTCTCCAACGTGGCAGTCAACGGATGCCAAATCCCCTTAAATCGCGACTTAATTCCCTGTCGATTCCGCTTTTGTCTATTGGGTGCAATCTCAGCCGTCCGATCTGGGCTCCTCAAGATCCAATGTCATACGCACGTCGAGCGCGGTTGACTTGCTCGACCGATAATGCACGATCAACGACGGTTTTTCTCTCACCTCCGCTACCACGCGTCGATCGCTGAGTGGGATCGCTCCGCTCTCCTCCAAAACCTCTTACTGTTCAAGGGCGCCCCGATCAAAACCACCGATTTCCAGGTCGTGGGTCCCACCTTCGTACGTTGGCGACTTTTGTTTCTCCGCCCATGGTCCTCTGGCTCCCAACGCGACCAAGGGCTTAAGGCCCCTCCATTTCGGCCCTGTTTGCCCAGCGATGCACGATTCGCGCCTCGAAAATCAGCTCCTTTTCCTGTTTCGGGGCTCCCAGGGGCTACATCGACCTCCTGCGCAGTCTCCATGGGCCTCGGTCAGCGCGCTTTGACCGAGGTCCTCGTCATTCCACGCCGGCTGCCATGGCCATTGGTTCAGGGTGTTTTCGATTGCTGTTTTGGATTTCATTTGAGATTTGTTCGACCTGATTTAGTCACGGTTCTTTGACAGTCGTTTATGGATCCGATTCAGATCAATGCTACTACCTTGGTTGGTTCTAATAAGAGAGGCTAATGTTTTTGAAGTGATATAGAGACCATCTTCTCTTTGATGGGATAGATGGATCATATTTATTAGACTGGAAGGTGTGCTCACCTAAATCCAACAACTCATATTTTTTTCGATATAATATATTGGGAGGATGCTAAGAGGGAGATGCAGACCTAATTAGGGTTGCATAAAATAGAAAGTCCTCCCACTCCTCCAGTTTCTCCTTTAACTAGTACCCCTAATTGTTTCCAGATTCTAGTTGTTATTATTTTCATATAAGAAGAGCCCCATTTTGTTTCTTGGAGTATTATTCCTGGATTTCCCTAAGCTAGATACACTTTTTTAATACCCTGTGTTTTGAGGGAGCATGGAAGTGCTTGGTTGGAATAGAAAAATACTTCTCTAGATGAACAAGGATTTGTCTTAATCTAATGAGGAAAGCTCCAACTTCTTGCAAATTCTACTTAGTTATGCAATGACGACATTTCTTTTCATGTTCCCCTCCCTTTATGACTAGTTTCAGAGGGTTGGTTTTGATGACTAGGATATTAGTGGATGTTCATGAAGCCAACTATGAAAAAACCTTAAAGTTTCGTTTAGCTTCATCTAGAAGTGATTTATTGGAGTTTTCCTCCAAGATTTTTTAGACTTGGAACTCCCATTACTTCACCATTAAATCTTGAGTCTTCATGTTTGAGTTGTCTAATGTTAGCATGTATTATTGTCCATATTTTGGAAGGTTAAGCACATCCAGGTCCTCCATTCCTATCTCACCCTCCTCTTGAGAGCTAGGTTTTTGTTCCTCTTTTCTAATTCTATGCTTATTCTACTTATCATCTTCCTCTATGATATGTTGGAAAAGTTGAGTTTAGTACCCTTTATAAAATTCATCTGGAGATGGTTATGTACCTAATTTTAAAAGTGTTGCAAAGCTATTATTATAAGTTTTCATTCTTCACCTTAATATTTGATTTTTTTTTATTGGTTTTGTGTTTGGCTAGGACCATGTAGAACCCTTCCCTGCCTTGAGTTTCTTTTGGATTCTCTGGGAATTTTTGGGGTATAAAGAGGATAATCCATAAATAAATGGCCATGTTCATGGCATTTTTTGCAATGGAAATGGATGTGTTCATAATCAATAGTTTGAGTCCAATCCATGTCCTAGGATTTGACAATGAATTATCGTTGGGAACCTTAACATCCATTTATATATAGACGAGCACATAAAATATAATTAGCCACTTTACTTCTATCATATACCTTGACAATCCTTCCCAATGCATTTCCAATCCCTTCTAGTGTCTTTAGGTCCCAAAATTGTTGTAGGAGTGAATTAATCTTGATCAAGATTGGAGAAGAGGTAATTTAATCTTTCTCAAGGGAGAATCTCTCTATAGGTTTGTTGAATTGAAGAAGTATGGTTCTTCTTCAAACAATTTGTCTCCGTCCTCTGTGTAGTGAAAAATAGTTGTAAAGAAGCCTTTTGGACCCAAATTTAGTTCCATTTGGCATTTGATTTTATAATTGGCTTTGATTCATTAGACAAGAGATCTCTTAGATGGCCAAAGGCATAAGAACTTTCCTATTATAACATGTTCCTTCATATATTGGATTTTCCCTCCCACTGTCAAGGAGGTAACTTCATACTTGGGGTTTATGGGCACCTTAGCTAGGTAGTCATTTACTAGGCATCTAGCATGTGGCTGAGCTGGTTAGTTTTCTCTATGTGGTTTCTTTGTCAAACTAGATCTTCCCTGCGCCCACCATCTTTGGTTTTGTCGAATGCTCCTAAGAGGCCCCTATTAACACTTCCCTGAAATATCTAGATTGTGTCTCCTCAATTATTTTCCCAAGATTATTTTCTACCAAATAATTCATTTTGTCTATTTGATTGCTTTCCAATTCCATGGATGTGTACTCTTACATCATCCTCTCCATTGATGAATGTAAGTTAAATACCCAAAATCATGGATCTCTATGTTGAAACCCCAATGGGGGTCATGGACCTCAATCATCACTCCAATTGTCCAAAAAAAATATTTTCTCTGATGTCCCACTATTGTTTTGAATTTGGAATGCTTACATTATTTAAATAAGTGTAAATATTTAGTGGATATTCTGTAAAAGTATATTATACCATCCACCTATTAATTATAAGTAATTAAATTAAAATGTTGGAATCTCTATACACATATCAGGGTAAACATAATAAATATTGGTTGTGGTTATGGATTTCTTTTTTATTAGTATTTTTTAAAAATACAAAAATCAAATTGCGAATATAGTAATGTGCGTCCCCACGCACATACACATTTTGTCAATAGTTGTGTTTTATCCATGGCTAAGGCTTTAATGCTAGTAGGGGACAATTCTCATTTGTTTTATGCTCACCAGTGAATAAAATTTACTCTTTTTTTTTAATATATATATGTAAATGGTAGTCTTCATTATCTTTTTTTTTTTATCTAGTAAGAGTAGTACCTTCCATTGATCAAGAAAATTACATAATGTACAAAAGTATGGGGTTATGAACAACAACACAACCCCTAACCAACCTCAATAAAACCTACCTAAGGATTAAATCACTTAACTAGCACTCATAGCAACACTTAAAAACCTACCTTCTTAGCCTGAAAGATAAGAAAAAAGGGTTTTAAAGACTTAACAGGACCAATGAAAGACAAAAGTTTCGGGTCACAGAGAACCCGACAGCCTTTGAAGTCGAGGGCCCACCAAACCTATAGCCCAAAGTACAACAAGAAAAGACTTAAAACAAGCCTTAAACTTGGGAATATAATGTAGCCCGAAAACTGAACGATCCGACCCTTGCAGATATAACGGTTCAGAACATATTTCAGGTGACCAACTAGCCCATTCCTTAAAAGATCAAACGGACCCGATGGAAAGCCTAAACCACTGATCTAAACTATTTCGGGTCCGAAATAGGGTTAATCGACTATTAACTTGATGGCCCGAAAAACCGTTTGGTCCATCCATCGTAGATCCGATGGTCCTAAGCCAATATCGGGCCGGTAACATGCCCTCTTGATACCAAACCATTCGGACCTGATGTGTGGCATTAACTGTTGCTTTGAGATATTTCGGGTCCATTTGGAGGGTTATCTTCCAAGCATTTAACCGCCCGAAATTCGTTGGATGCCATAGATTACTGCAATCGATGGTCGACTGCCAGTCAAACTGGCCACTGTTTACCACTTGCTTCTTTACCGCGATTGGTTCCATTTCCTCTGTTTCCATAGGCCTGATTACTGCTTTTATTTCATGGATTGATAATGCTCCCTGTCTACGGTTGCTTTTCTATTATAGTCCTCCCTCAAATCTCTTGAGGGTGTCAACTCCCAAGCATATCTTCTGTTGTCTCTAGTGCAGAGCACACCTTCATTTGCCAATCGATCCGCTAGCCTATTGGCTGTTCTGCGCACATGAATAAATCTAAGTGTTCTTAGGGTCCTCAGATGGGATTGTATTCGTTGGTAGACCTGCAGTAACCGCCAGTGCTTTGAAACCTTTTCTGGTGCTGTGCCATTGCCTATCTTCTTGACTAAATTGATTATCAATTCAGAGTCTGCTTCTATGATGGCATTTTGTAGATTGGAGTTAATCAAGATTTCTAGGCTTTGCTCTAAGACCATGAGTTCTGCCATATTGTTAGTGGCCTTCGCCAAATGACTATGAAAGATGATTTTTATATAACCCTGCTCATCCCTTATTACTTTTCCATAGCCAGCTATCCCAGGGTTTCCTTTAGAGGCCCCATCTATATTAAATTTCAAAAAGCCTTGAGGAGGTGGTTGCCAGATGTCCTTTCTCATTGTTATGTGCCTTACTATCCTACTTATGCCCTGAGGGGTAGGTAACTGGAGACCCAATTGAGAGAGAATTTGAGCTTCCTGCCTCAGAGGAGGGTTCTCAAGTGGTTTTTTTAAAAGGGTGCTCAGAGTTTCTTTAAGCTGTCTTAAAATCTGAGCTAAGATGTTCTGGGTAGAACCACTTCTGTTCTTGAAAATCCTGTTGTTGCGCTCTTTCCAGACATCCCAGATCAAAAAAGCTGGAATCAGAGTCTAGGCTATGTTGATTACTTCATTTCTAAGAAGTCTTTTCTCCATTTCTTCAAAGTGCCAGTGATACTATAATTGTCCCTGTCAGTTTGGCTAAAGATTGAGGCTACCCAATTCCATAAGGTAGTGGTGAATGGGTAGAGGTTGAGAAGGTGATCCATCGTTTCTTCATGCAGACCACACAATTGGCATCTATATGGACCAACTAAACCTCTTTTCCTAAGGTTTTCCAAAGTCAGAATTTTTTTGTGTTGCACCAACCATATGAACAATTTGATTTTCATCCAGTGCGAGTTCTGCCATATGTCCTTCCATGTCTTGTCAGGGTTTGGATAGTCAATCCCCATGGTATTTCTTTTAGATTCTTTGAGGTTGAAATTGCCTTCATTGTTTCTCCCCCACCTAAGTTGGTCTGGTGAAGTTGAGGTCAAAATATTTCTCTGTTCCAAGATCATTGCAAAAGCTTCAGCTCGGGCCTTCAAAGGGGTCTCCTCCCTGTGTATTAGGTCCTTCCATGTTCTCCATTTTCCATTGCTCCTTGTCTAATCCCAGAAGTCACTTACCCTAAAAAGACCCTTGTTGTCAGCGTCATTCTTGAGAATGGCTAGTTCTCCTCTGCACAGGTTAGGTTCTTACTTCCAGTTGTCCTCCTAGAACCAAGCTATGTTTCCATCTCTGATCTCCCAAAAACTATGCTTCTGGACTATGGCTTTATTCTCCCAAGCATTATTCCAAATGTGGGAGCCCTTGATGAACCCTGTCATCCGAATAAGATCCCTATCTTGCCAGTTATTTGCATACTTCTATTTCCAAAGCTTAGCCCAAGGGGTTCTCATTTCCTTTATCCATCTCCACCAAAGTTTATCCCCCAAGGCTTTGCTTAGGGTTTCCTGGTCGTTAAGACCCAAACCTCCATGGGACTTGGGTTTACAAATCTTGTCCCAAGCTACCAAAGCCCATTTCCTTTTCTCTTCCCCTTTTCCCCAAAGAAAATCTCTTTGGATGTTCCTGATTTGTTGTATAACACCTTTAGGAGCAGGAAGAGCTGAAAACATAAAGATGGGAATGGTTTTTAGGACAGCCTTTGTAAGCACTAGCCTTCCCGTTAAATTCAAAGGTCTGCTTGTCCATTTCCTGATCTTGTCCTGCAGTTTATTATTCACTGACTCCCACACTTCCTTGCTTAGGGGTTTGTCAGTGAGAGGTATTCCCAAATATTTGGAGGGAAGTTGATCCCTTTGAAAGTCAAAGATTCTAGAGAGGTTTCTCTAAATAGCAATATCACTATTAAAAAAGAAATTTTTTGATTTGGTAAGACTCACCTCTATGCCAGCTGCCATAGCAAACTCGTTCAGGATGTGTTTGAAAGCTTTTGCTTCCTTGACCGTTGGAGTACCCTGCAACATGGTGTCATCTAGAAATTGCTGATGAGTCAAGGTGTCCCCATTCAAGGTTAGTACAACCTTGAATTCTTCCTTCTGCATTAGCTAATTTGATCGCTGTGCCTAATCCTTCCATCATGAGAATAAAGAGGAAGGGGGAGAGCGGATCTCCTTGTCTGAGACCTCTTGAGGGCCTAAAGACTCTTGTTGGGGAGCCATTGAGTAGGATAGAAAAACTAGCTGTAGTAACAAGGGCCATTACCCATCTTATCCAGTTATGGTCGAAGCCATACGCTTTTAGTACTTCCCTGATGTACGACCAACTTAGCTTGTCATAAGCTTTGGCTAGGTCAAGCTGTATGATCATACCCACTTGCTTATTGCTTTTAAGAGAATGCACCACCTCATGATCTTGAATGATATTATTTTGAATTTGTCTTCCTTCCACATATCCAGTTTTCTCCTCCGATACAAGAGTAGGAATAAGGGGCTTGAGTCTGTTAGCAATTACTTTAGAGATAGTTTTGTACACCACATTGCATAAAGCTATGGGTCTGAATCTATCTGGCGTCATAGCTTTTTCCTTCTTTGGAATCAAATCTATGAAAGAAGCATTGAATGCCCTCAAAATTGTTTTGGAACCTCTCGAGTCCTCCACAACATCAAGGATGTCTTGTTTGACAATTTCCCAACATGCTTTGAAGAAGTCTACAATGAACCCATCCAGGCCTGGATCCTTCCCATTTTGCATCTCTTTGATAACTTCATTGACCTCCTCTTCAGTCACTGACCTATTGAGATTATAATTGTGTTCCCTGGTTACAAGCTTTGGAATATACTTAGTGAAATTATTGATATACAATGATCTGTCTAAGAGTGGCTCCTCAATTATGTGTTGGAAATGTTGAACCAGAACTGTTTCCATTTCTTTGTGGGTGCTGAGCTCTTTCCCTTGAGTGTCTCGAAGTTTTGAAATTCTGTTGTTCACCCTGTGGGCAACTGTAGACTTGTGGAAAAAATTTGTATTTCTTTCCCCTTCTTTTATCCATTGCACTCTAGATTTCTGTCTCCAAAATGTCTCCTCTTGCTGACATATTTTATCCCATTCCTGTTGAAGAGAGTCAGCCTGCATTTTCCTTTCCTTGGTAAAGCCATCTGCGATAAGAATCTGATTAATTCCCTGTAGTTTCTGTTCAATTTCTCTTTTGGCTTTGAAAATATTGCCAAATTCATTTTTGTTCCATTCTTTAAGCCTGCATTTGATGTGTTTAAATCTCTATTGTAGTAGGAACATTTTTGTGCCTTGAATGGGCATGTCTTCCACCCACCATTTCCTCATGTTCTTGATGAAGTTGGGGTGAGTGAGTCAGACATTTTCAAACCTGAAGGGTTTGTTCCTTGGAGTGCCTATAAAAGAAGCTTCAATCTGGATTGGCCAGTGATCCGAGCCTCCAAAAGGAAGGATTAATGCAGTCTGGTCAAGGCCCATGAGAATAAGGTCCTCCGAGATTATGAATCTATCTAGTTTAGAGGCAACTTGACAAGCCCCTCCCCTCTTATTGTTCCAGGTGAAAGTTTCATTTATTGTCTCTGTATCTACTAGTCTCATGTCACTTAGGAAGTTCTGGAAGGCAATGGAGTCCTTGCCTAGTATCTTGGTCCCTCCTTTTTTTCCTGTGAGAGATTTTATCATATTAAAGTCTCCTCCTAGAATCCAGGGCATAACATGATGTCTTTCTCTCAGCTCCTCCAGTGAGGTGAGATGCTTGAGTCTGTCTTCAAGTTTTTGGGGTCCATAGACATTTGTGATCATCTATAGTTCCTTATCACCCAAAGGTTGGATCACCATCGACAGGTAGTTCCTGGATGCCTCAGCATCCAGGATTCCAAGTTTTTGAGGATTCCAAAGAGTAAGAATCCCTCCTCTAGTGTTGTTTTCTTTAACTTCTAGATACTCATACTTAATGAGCCATTTGCTATGTATCTCTTTGATTTTTTCTATTGAAAAATTAGTTTCCTGTATAAATACCATGTCTGGTTTTTCTTCTTTTATTCTATTGCTGAGATTTCGTTGTTTTCTTTTACTTCCTAGACCCCTAATGTTCTAGGTTGCGAGATTCATTATGAAAGGTTTGTGAATGAGTAACTGGTGAGATCCTTCACCTTACCTAAGTCAATCATGAGTTTCTCGCACTTTGTTAATAGCTCATTCTGTCTCTTCCTTCCTCTTTTCTTGCCTGGATTCTTGGAGGAGTGACCTGGTGTAACTTCCATCGACTTTACCCCTCTATTTTCCTGGCTTTCATGGTTCCTTTTGACCCCAGATCCTTTTGCTTGAGATCTCCAGAGGAAGAGCTATTGCACTCTGTCAAACTCCTCTTATGGTAGAGAGTCAAACCCTTTGGTGGTTCCTTGCTCTAGGAACTTTTCTAGATCCAGATTCTCCCTCTCAAGGATTTCCTATAGTTCGTGGTCCTCCGTTCCAACTTCACTTGGGGTCATTTCATGGTCCCTGCCAAGTTCCATAGTGCTGGGCAAAACCTCCCTTGGTATGTTGTTTTCAAGTATATCCTCCATGCTGGCATCTTTTTCCTTCTCTGCAGGATTATCCTCCGAGGCTTGGTTTGTTCCATTGTTCACTCCTTCTTCTTCTAAAATCTTGAAACTGTTATGACTTGGTTGCTTTTCCTCATTAGCTTTCTTTTGGTACTTTTTCCCCCTTTCCCTTTGCCTCCTACCTTGGTGAAGCCTTCAGGTCTTTGCTTGTGTTGGCTTTGATATTATCCGTCAGTTTGTTTAGTGGGCAGTCTTTGAAGAGGTGTCAGCGTTCATGACACTTACAGCATCTGAATGGGACATGTTCATAGTCAACCGCCTACACCCATTCTTCATCATAGACTTCTAGAATGATTTCATCCGGAAGGGCTCCTGATAGGTCCATTTATACATATATGTGTGCAAAGGATGTGTATTTTCCTTGCAGAGTCGCATCTGATATTTTTAAAAAATGATCTAATTTATTTCCTATGGCTTTTAGTGATTCTGGCAACTAGTAATCTAAAGGTAGGGAGTAGAGTCTTATCCATACCGGTACAGAAGTGAATGTCTCTTGTTTCAGGACAAAATTCATCACCCATGGTCACATGTAGAGGCCTGCAGCAGCATAGAAGTATGGTCCTCCTTCAAAAACTTTGTCCTTATCCTCAAGGTTTTTGAACACCACTGTGAAGAAACCCTTGGACCCAAGGTGAAGGGTTATGTCCCCCTTTGGTTTCTAGTGGTTTTTAATCCATGTGTTCAAAGCCTTCTCCGTTGGCGATATTCCCATAAATTTGCAAATAAATGCATAAGTAGCCATGTCATCCCTATGTGCTTGTAGCGCTGGATCATTTAGAACAACCCTGGGTTTAATGGTTGACTTGGGTTTGCAGGGTCCTGTCCCCGCCTTGTGCTCCACTTTCTACCTGTTGTCTCCTGTTCCTTGCTCCCTACGGACTTCCTCTTGATTCTCTTTCTGTATTTTTGTGCTTATTTCTTCCATTTCTACCTCCAATGGTTTCTTAAATCTATACGAACCCGATTTTTGTCTCTGTTCGCAACTACCTGACTGTAGGAGGGAGTAGAACTCCCCCCTCCTTGCCCCTTCATTGTTACCAAACCTAAAGCCCTGTTCCAAACCGTTGCTCAGCTTGCTCCCGTTGCGCTCCCGCTTTCAAACTTCATAATTTGTTCAAATGGTAATCTTCATTATCAAAATTACCTTTATAATTTTTTTCAAAATATATTATTTTATTAAAAATTAAGAAAATATTATAATTTAACTAATATATAGTTTTTAAAATATTTAATGTTGATAAAAGATAATGTATAGTTGTCAACTGGGTTTATCTTTGGTGTTTGGCAGGAATGATTGGAAGTTTCCCCAACTAGGTTCAATTCTTGCAATTATAAATTTGAACCTCGACTCTCATTATTTACATAATGCTTCATACCATAGCAATTTCCAATTAAAATCCCACATGGATTAAAACAGTGTGGAAGAATGTTATAATTTTGACTCAACTCAAGTGTCTAGACAACTGAACTTGTGACCTCTTAATAACAACCCAAAAGAAATCAAATTACCAACCAACTAAAAAAATCAACAGTTTTAAATATTTTATCCTACATTCACTTCCGACCTCTTTATGTTGTATCGATGAGGGTTTGTAAATTGCTTTATTTTTGTGTGTTTATACTATTAAGGGTTTTTGTGTGTGTGTTTTGTGTGGCTGGAATAATGGTTGACCCTGACTCCACCATGAACTTGAGCTCATCAAAGCACCAACTCGATTTGGCATGAGTTTCAGAGAAAATGGCGATATGGAAAACACTGGTTGGAATAACGTCTTCTATTTGAGAAGTTATGTTAGTTTGCGCTTGCAATTCCTCCTCGTCTAGAAAGACTCAAACGATGTGAGAGGCGCCTGTGCTGCAGATGGTTGGCGAATGTTTTATTTATATCCCGGCCACAATTATGTATGATGTTTTCCAGACATGCAGTGGCGGAGGCCAATTTGGCGGCCATGGATACACAGATAACAAGAATAGAAAATGTGTGTACCATGCTGCAAAATGTGCACCAATTTCTGTCAGGTAACTCTTTCTTTACCTTATTTATAACCAACAAACAATTTGGATCAGCCTAACCATGTGCCAAGTTGCCAGCGACCCACGGTTCAATTCACGTTATTGGTGTGCATATCAAGAAAACTATTTAACTATTTCGTTATTTTTTCTATTTAACTATTTGACTATCAGGTGATGTTGAAAAATATACAATATTCTGCCACATTCAAGGGCAGGGAGAGTCATTTTGTCAAGCTGCACTGACTTGTCTAGACAATTGTTCAATTCCCTCATTCATTATTCATGGAACCACCTTGTTATTTTATTGTAGACTGACTTTTACAAACGCTGATTAATGGTTTTCTATTTTCCCTAGCATTATGTTACTATTAAGTGATGTTGAAAAATATACAAATAGAAGGAAAACTTCACCATGTTTATGTGAATTTAAAGCACAGGACATATTTAAATGTGAAAATTATTTTTGTTTGTTTGTGGGGTTTAATCTTTATCAGGTTCTAGGTTTAAATTTCTTGGTGAAGGGTTGAGGATTGAAACTCTCCTATGGAACATCCAGACTCGATCAAACATTAGATACTTTTAATGACAACATCACACAATTGAAGTTGATTATTCTTCCATCCAACATAAAGCTGAACCTGACATGAAACTAGCCCAACCTAAACTAGCCCATGGGATCCTTATTGTATTTTTTTTTTCTTCTGTAAAGCATCATCAACCTATCCTTTTGTGCCTCTTCTAAATTTCCTATAAGCAAGGTTTGTCTTCAAAGTTCGGATAGCTCATTAGCTGATTGACCAGTTAGTCTCTCTAGAAGGTCCGGTCTCTCTATCCAACCAGCTATCTATTATCCCGGCAAGAAAGCAGTCTATCTCTAGGCAAGGAAAGCATTGACTGCCTAGCCTATGGAGCAGTACCTATTTACCTACTTGCAAATTAGACTATAGGAAAACGGTGTGGCCAACCAACTTGAATCTGCCAGGGGCGTAGAGCCCCCACTATTTTTCTCGGGTAATTTGAGATCAATGAATGTAGTTCAACTGACAATTAGTGGAACAAGTATAATTTGAAATATGAGTGATGATTGGGTTTGAAATAAAGCAATGGTAATGCAATCCAGCAACTCAACGGCTTTCATAGATTCTTCTCCAAATGATATAGGATCAGAGCACAAAACCCCAGAACTCAGAGCATGCAGAGGTATATCTATAGCTGCTGCCATGTTAAAGATCGATGGATCTCAATGATATAATTACTGAGGTCACTAATCTATTGAAAATAACTCGGAAATTCTGATCTGATTCAAATTTATCTGATTCCTGACAAATTTAGCAATCAGACAAACGAGTAGCTTCTTAGCTATCTTTGGTGAGGAATATGTGCCTGACTTTTACTGCTAGATGGTAGAAATCTCAGCAGCACCACCAACCTTTGGTTGAGTGAATGGGATAAAACTCTTCTACCTTAGCGTTTTGTAAGTTAGAGCTGGCAAAGCTCAGGGCTGAATGTAACTCCAGGCACCCATTTCTCTCCATCGCTTGGGAACTCTGCACCAGCCACTTAATTTCTTGATGGAATCTGCCCAATGATTTGAACGTCGAGATTTTCTACCACGATTGCACTGGAAGCCTAATCATCTAACAAAGACCTTAAAATTTACAGAACTGAATGCATGCTTACATTATCATGTAAAAAAACTGTGAAGTAAATGACAAGAACTCTTCCATCCACATTACAGGAACAGCCCCCACCACAGATTACAGAGGTCTACAATAGGAAAACAAAGATAGAAAATGAAAGTCCAGTGATTGGTATAAATGTTTCTGAAGACAGAAAATGAAGACAGAAAAGCAAGCCCAAAGGAGGATCAGAAAAACAACCCACAAATCATAAGCAATTCAATTTACCTAGTACCAGTAAAACAATGTTGAATTCATATGAAAGCCCAATAACAAAAGTTTCTCAGTACATGAATGAATCCTCTTAGAGATCTGTACCCTTATCTGTATGTATACACCTAACTAAACTTACACTTAATCTACATTTAGAAGACTGCTTAATAAAATGAAATTAACACATGCGACTGTGTGTGCCCTCTTTTACTTAGAAATGATATGTGTTGTGTGTGGAGCATGATTGTTCAAAGGTCTTTGTTTCAGACGGATGTATTACCCAGGAAGTCTTGTACACCCCTCCACGCGGGGGGGTGCGGGGGTGCCGATCCCCCGGCTGGGGGGTCCGGGGGCCAGCGGTCCCCACGGCGGGGGCTAGGGGGCAACAACCCTGAAGCTAAAAACAAATGTAAAATTGCCTTGTAAAAGTATAGTAATTTCTAGTCAATCTGGGCCGTTCATTAGGCAGATGATCTGACGGTAGAAGTTATGTTTAGTTTAGATTTTTTTGCCCTAGAAGGCAACCCCTCTCTTTGTATGAGGGTATTGTATTTGAGGCTGTGAAATAGATGTGTATTCTGTGAGCGAGAAACAGAGAGGTGAGACTGTGAGAGAAAACATAGGATATTACAGCGGATTTGCTGTAGGTTGTGTCTCTTCATTTTGCTGGATAATAGAAAGGAAGGACTGGCTGTTCGGGGTGGACGTAGCCCAAACTGGGTGAACCACGTATATCTGTGTCTCTCTTGTTTTGTGCGTTTTCTGTGTTTATATTTCTGCAATATTTTATGTGTTCCATTGCTCCGTAATATATAATTTTCTAACAACTAGTATCAGAGCCGAAGGTCTATTTGGCTGATAAACTTGCAGGAAAGAAGGGTTCCTGGTTCGAGTGGGAGCAATGGCGGAAGATGGTAAGTTTAGGGTCGAGAAATTTAACGGCCAAAACTTATTGTTGTGGAAGATGCAGATGGAAGATTATCTGAATCAGAAAGATCTATACCTACCATTGGGCGGAAAAACAAAGATGCCGACAGGTATGAAAGACGAAGAATGGAACCTTCTCGATAGAAAGGCACTCGGAAAAATACGGTTGTGCCTTGCTGCGTCAGTCGCCTTCAACATTTCGAAGGAAACCACGACAGAGGGTTTGATGCAGACGTTGTCGAAACTATATGAAAAACCCTCAGCCTCAAACAAGGTATTTCTTATGAAACGGTTATTTAATATGAATATGTTGGAAGGTGGATCTGTTGCAAACCATTTAAATGATTTTAATACAGTTACAAGTCAGTTAAGTTCTGTAGGGGTAAACTTTGATGATGAAGTTAGAGCTCTGTTATACTTGTGCTCATTACCAGAAAGTTGGAATGGTTTGGTAATGGCCATTAGTAACTCTGTTTCTGGATCTAGTACTTTAAAGTTTGATGATGTTGTCGGTGCTATCCTTAGCGAGGAAATGCGACGGAAAAGCTCCGGTGAGACATCGGGAAATTCTTTGAGTGCAGAGTCTAGAGGAAGAAAAATGGAAAGAGGAAAGAGCTCAGGATATTGCAGTAAATCAAGGAAAGGCAGATCCAAGTCCAGATCGGGGATAGTGTGCTGGAAATGTGGAAAGAAAGGACACCTAAAGAAAGACTGTAGATCTCAGAAGGGAAAAGAAGGAGATGCACAGCAAGAAAACAATCATGAAGCAAATGTGACAGGTGAGGTGTTACAAGATGCTTTGATTCTTTCTTTCGAAAATATTACTGATTCCTGGGTGGTAGATTCAGGGGCTTCATTCCATGCCACACCTGATAAGAAATACTTTCATGACTATGTTCAAGGAGATTTTGGACAAGTTCGTCTGGGTGATGATAAACCCTGTAAAATCGTTGGAATGGGTAAGGTTCTTGTAAAACATCAGAATGGAAACCAATGGCTATTAAAGGAGGTAAGGCATGTTCCAGATCTAAAGAAAAATCTGATTTCAATAGGGCAGTTAGGCGGTGAAGGTTGTGTGACAAATTTCACAGATAAAGCTTGGAAGGTCACCAAAGGAGCCCTGGTAATAGCAAAAGGCGAAAAGGTTGGTACATTGTATTTATGCAATGGTATTTCTAACTCTGTTAATGCTTTAACTTCCAAAGGAGCAGATGCAACATTATGGCATCATAGGCTTGGACACATGAGTGAAAAGGGGATGAAGATTCTTCACTCAAGGAATTTGTTGCCGGGTTTGAAGAATGTTGATTTGGACTTCTGTGAGAATTGCATTTATGGAAAACAGAAGAGAGTCAGATTTCTAAAATTAGAGCTTGTGCATACAGATGTATGTGGACCTGCTCAGGTATCATCTCTCGGTGGCTCTCGTTATTATGTTACTTTTATTGATGATGCAACTAGAAAAACTTGGATTTATTGTATTAAGAATAAATCTGATGTATTTGATACTTTCAAGAAATGGAAAGCTTTGGTTGAGATTGAGACAAGAAAGAAATTGAAGTGTCTTAGATCAGACAATGGAGGTGAATATTGCAGCAAAGAGTTTGATAGGTACTGTTCAGAGCATGGAATTCGCAGAGAGAAGACAGTTCCAAGAACACCACAAGAAAATGGTGTGTCAGAAAGGATGAATAGAACAATCATGGAGCGTGCAAGGTGCATGAGATTGCATGCAGGATTGCCTTTACAGTTTTGGGCAGATGCTGTAGATACTGCTGTTTATCTAATAAGCAGAGGGCCTTCAAGTTCCTTGGATGGTGGTGTTCCAGAGGAAGCATGGACAGGTAAAAAGATAAACTACTCTATTTCAAAGCCTTTTGGTTGTGAGGCCTTTGTCTAGATTGATAAAGAAAATAGAACAAAGCTTGAGGCAAAGTCAAAGAAATGTACCTTTATTTGATATGGTGTTAATGATTTTGGTTATCGCTTATATGATTACGAAAATCACAAAATCATTAGGAGCAGAGATGTAATATTCAATGAAAAGGTCTTGTATAAGAATCAGTTGTAGGAAAAGAAACAGGAAAAGGAAAACAAGGAATACGCAGTTCTTGATGAAATCACTGAAAAAGGAAAGGTGCTTGAAAATAATAATAATCAACAACCACAACAACAACAACCACCACAACAACAACAGGCACCCCAAACACCTGAAAGTGGTGTTAGAAGATCTACCAGGATAAGTAGACCCCCTGAACGATACTCTCCTTCATTATATTATTTATTGTTGACTGATTTCGGTGAACCCGAATGTTATGAAGAAGCAATGCAGGTTGAAAGAAGGAAGACATGGGAGGTAGCCATGGAAGAAGAGATGGACTCCTTAATGCATAACCAGACTTGGGATTTAGTCAGGTTGCTTGTAGGAAAAACTACATTGAAGAATAAATGGGTTTACAGGCTGAAGGAAGAAGATGGAGGAAAACAGAGGTATAAAGCTAGACTTGTGGTGAAGGGGTTTGCACAGAAGAAAGGTATTGATTTTGATGAAATATTTTCTCCTGTTGTTAAAATGACTTCAATCAAAACCATTTTAAGTCTTGTAGTAGCTGAAGATTTGCATCTTGAGCAATTAGATGTAAAGACAACCTTTCTCCATGGGGATTTGGAGGAAGAGATATATATGCAGCAACCACAAGGATATGAGGTGAAAGGGAAGGAGAAACTAGTGTGCAGGTCGAAGAAGAGCTTGTATGGCTTAAAACAGGCTCCAAGGCAGTGGTATCTAAAATTTGACAAGTTTATGTCTGAACAAGGTTATACTAGATGTCACTCTGATCATTGTGTTTATTTGAAAAAGCAAAATGACGGCAGCTATATTATATTGTTATTGTATGTAGATGACATGCTTGTTGCAGGATCTAACATGCAGGAAATAAATGTGCTCAAAAGAAAATTGGCAAATTCATTTGCAATGAAGGATTTGGGAGCTGCAAAACAAATCCTTGGTATGAGAATAACTAGAGACAGGAAAAATCGTAAATTAACATTGTCTCAGAATGAGTACATACAAAAGGTATTGAAAAGATTTAACATGCACAATGAAAAACCAGTTAGTACACCTTTTGCTAGCCATTTCAAACTTAGCAAGGAAATGTGCCCAAAGACCCAAGAAGACATGGATTATATGTCTAAAGTTCCATATGCATCAGCAGTTGGAAGCTTAATGTATGCAATGGTCTGCACAAGGCCTGATATTGCACATGCAGTGGGAGTTGTAAGCAGGTACATGAACAATCCAGGAAAGGAACATTGGATGGCAGTGAAATGGATTCTCAGATATTTGAAAGGTACCACAAATAAAGCATTATGCTTTGGTGGTTCAAACATCTCCCTACAAGGATATGTTGATGTAGATATGGCAGGTGACAGAGATAACAGGAGGAGCACTACAGGATATGTATTTACTGTTGGAGGAATAGCTGTCAGTTGGGTTTCAAAAATCCAAAGTGTTGTTGCACTTTCAACAACAGAAGTAGAGTATGTTGCTGCTACAGAGGCTAGTAAAGAAATGATGTGGTTACAAAGGTTTATGGGTGAATTGGAGCATGATATGGGCATGTTATACAGTGATAGTCAAAGTGCCATTCATCTTGCAAAGAACTCAGCATTTCATTCCAGGACTAAACACATACAACTCAAGTACCATTTCATACGATCAATGTTGGAAGATGGAGAGTTGAAGCTGGAAAAGAAACACACTAGCAAGAATCCTGCAGATATGTTAACAAAAGTTGTAACCAGGGAGAAACTGAGAACATGCTCAGTTTCAATTGGTCTTCAAGGATGACGATGAAGATGAAAAACAACCAGGTCCAAAGAGGAGTCATTGTCCAGTAAATGAAGCAGCAGTGGAGTTGCTACAATCATTCTCCAAGTGGGAGATTGTTGTGTGTGGAGCATGATTGTTCAAAGGTCTTTGTTTCAGCTGGATGTATACCCCAGGAAGTCTTGTACACCCCTCCACGCGGGGGGGCCGATCCCCCCCGGCTGGGGGGTCCAGGGGCCAGCGGTCCCCGGCGGGGGGCTCGGGGCAGCGCCCCCGAAGCTAAAAACAAATGTAAAATTGCCTTGTAAAAGTATAGTAATTTATAGTCAATTTGGGCCGTTCATTAGGCGGATGATCTGACGGTAGAACTTATGTTTAGTTTAGGGTTTTTTGCCCTAGAAGGCAACCCCTCTCTTTGTATGAGGGTATTGTATTTGAGGCTGTGAAATAGATGTGTATTCTGTGAGCGAGAAATAGAGAGGTGAGACTGTGAGAGAAAACAGAGGATATTACAACGGATTTGCTGTAGGTTGTGTCTCTTCATTTTGCTGGATAATAGAAAGGAAGGACTGGCTGTTCGGGGTGGACGTAGCCCAAATTGGGTGAACCACGTATATCTGTGTCTCTCTTGTTTTGTGCGTTTTCTGTGTTTATATTTCTGCAATATTTTATGTGTTCCATTGCTCCGTAATATATAATTTTCTAACAATATGCAATCTTCTAGAACTGGAATCTAACAATAACCTTAGCTTATCCTAACTATAGATAGCAGATGCATTCATGCATGTGCCTTCAATGGTGGAAGCCTAGAATCCTAGATATAGTGATGTGCCTAGTGTTGTATGCATCCATTGTGTGTGTGATGTTGTTGTAACAGAAAAATGCTGTAGAAGACTATATGAGGTACACTCTTTAACAACTTCTCACTGCAGTAATAATGCAAAAGCTAATTTAAGCCCAAACAAATTTTCGCTTTTGGATTTGCCACCAAACAAAATATTTCTTTGGTTGGAAACATACGTTCTACCACCTCCCTCCCCTAAGGAGGATTCAGAAAAACATGGAACATCCTGCAGTCACTCTAGAGAGTTAAGGACCTCAATAGGATGGAAAATCTGCCCCCAGAGGAGAAAAAGAATATCCTCATAAAAGTTCAGGATATGTTGAAAAGTAGTTTTAAGTGTAGAAGATCCAGTCCTCCATCATTTTATCCAGAATCCCAATCTGGAAGCTCCTAGAGGCATCCTAGCGTAGAGCCAGACAGGGAGGCCATCGAATAAAAAGCCTTGGGAATGCTCCTTTGATCAAGATTGGCTTGGGTATCCCAACGTAAGATGAACCTAATAGGTGACTTGCTTCAAAGAGCTAGAGTAGAGTTTACTTGTGCGTGTCTGTGGAGTGGCTGAGCGAAGTATCTCTGAGATGGTTGCTCAAATGATGATGTGTTCAAGTGCTAGGCCTGTAAGGCTAGTATTCTTTGCTGGTTAAGGTTGAATGTTGTCCCATCTGCTATGTGTTGGTATCAAAGGTAGTCAACCTCAATCGCGGCTTCACTTTGCCTGTATTTGAGCCCAGATTTTGCAATTTCTTTGGTCGCCACACCACTGCTCGACCAGGTAAGTATCATTTGCTTCCACTACCAAAAACAACTAGACTACCGTATCACTAGAGGATTGGGTTCGATGAATGAACCTGCCTGTTTTCCGCCTTATTCTGGTGCGCTGCAGGAGCCGAGTCGAGCCCCGGAGTGAGTTTTCCGCCTTGTTCTGGTGACTAGGTGAGCTGCAGGGGAGTGCCAGGTCGAATTGGCTAGGAGCAGCGCGCGGTTATTTCCGAATTCGAATTAGAATGTGCATTAACTCATGGCGGCAAGACGGTGATGGACTCCGTAATTCCTGTTAGAAGTCGACTTTAATGCGGAGGGTGGCGGAGCTGGCCGAGGGTGGCGGAGGGCAGAGGAATTCCCATCAGCCGGAGCCGGAGGTTTTTCCGGGCGATGACGGAAACCGGGCCATTCCTCCGCCTAGGTAGACTACTCCTATAGTTGTTAGACAAAACTATGTCAGTAACTCACAACGAGGAGATCGAAAATGGTGTAATGAGAATCTTGCAAGAAGATATTGGCGGGACTTCCTATCCCTCCACAAACTTGGATATGTTAGAAGAAGAAGAATGAGCTCACAACCAGGAGGTCGTAAATGGAGTCATGACAAGCCTGCAGGAAGATATTGGTGTGACTTATGATCTCTCCCCACACTTTGGGGAAAATTTGGTGGGCTTCAATAAGTCTAGAGGCCATGAAGGTGAAACCCCAACTTCGAACTCGGGGATTGATCTAATTTATCTATTGGAGACTTCCGACGACGATCTCAACAGTCGCTCGAGCCCCGTTTTCGAATTGAAGAGAAAATTTTGTCTATCTCCTCATAATACACGGAGGGTTTGTTGGACAACCTGGATCTTGGATCCTTTGTGGTAAATTGGAACTTTGAGGATGAGTTTGAAAGCTATCAATAGCTGGAATTGCATGAAAATGGTTGTGATGCGAGCCAACTTTAGGATTATATGAACAAAGATTTTGTAAGTGAAGACCTATGTTTTGAGAGATAGTCGTCGTATTAACGTGAGATTTCTAACAACTTAAGTGTTTGAATGAGGGATTCTCATTCTCGGATGTAATAGACTCTCCATGTAACACTCCTATCCATTATTATTATTATTAAAAAAAATTATTCTGATGGATGTAGAAGTTGGGAATGGAAGTTATTACTATTTATGAATTCTAGAATTTTAAATTGTGAAAATTGCATTAATATTTTCTAATTTTTATAATTAAAAATATTTTATGGTGATGATTAATAAATAAATATAGTTTATTATTTACTAAAAAACAGATATTAATTTTTTAAATTTTATTTATATGCTTCACTGTATTAAGAAAATCATTTAAAAATAGTATTTTTTTTTTAAATTAAAAAAAATTATCAAAATTATGAGACAAATATTTCATGTGAATCAATATTGGACAATTTAAGAAAAATATTTGTGATTTTTAATTTTACTAGTTTTACAAAGGTGACAAACTATTTCATTTACATAGTTTTTTGGAAATTGATCAATGTCAATTTTCATAGTAAAAGTCATAAAAAATTAATATTATTTTAATAAGGTTTATATTTTTCTTTATACTAATCAAAACATAAGTTTTATTATTTCTTCTTGAATTTTAATATTATATAGTTTTATTTTGAAAAATCATTTCATCCTTTATTTCTTAATTGTTCAACAAACATTAAATATTTTTATGTTATTTCGATTTTTGCTAAAGTAATTTTGAGGTTTATCCTCATGATATTGTTCAAATTCTTGGTCCCTGACAAAATCTTGAACATGTGACTTTTCTTTACACGATAATGTGCACATTCTAATAATAAAACTCTTGAAATGTTTAAGGAATTATTTGTATTGGCGAGCCGTTAAAATAACTCATATTTTAAATTAGATTCATTTTCCCACTTGCATGCTTAGTTGTTAAATATTCTTCTTTCTCATGCTTGGATTCATAAGGTAAACGATTTACTTCAATTATATTGTGAATATAGTTAACGTTAGAAAGTCCACATCAATGGTGTGTGGTGTACTAGTATAGCCATACTATTCAAAATAAATAATATGTATAAGAAAATTAAAATAAATCGTATTAATAAAAAGATTATGTAGGATTGAAAATAAAATTAAAGACCCTCCAATTAGCGTGGTTGCTGAAACAAGTATGTGCATGTTTCATTCGAAGAGAAATAAGTGTCGAGGTTTATGCCAAGTTTATGTCTTACCCAAAATTCATAACGAAGGTGCACCTATTAGACACATTGTTAATACGATAGCATCATTTCGAAAATTTCTTGCGAACAAGCTTAAGCATTTAACAAGACATTGCCAATAAGCTTTTAGCAAGACATAGCCAATTATTAGATTCTATCCATATGGTTTCTTAACAAGACATAGCTAATAATTATATCTTACATGTTGGGTGTGGAGCCTAATTATCTTATGTATTCAAAGGTTTCAGCTGGATGTATACCCCAGGAAGACTGTACACCCCTCCACGCAGGGGTTCGGAGGGGCTAATCCCCCCTGGTTGGGGGGTCCGGGGTCCAGCGGTCCCCTGGCGGGGGTTCAGGGGCAATGCCCCTGAAGCTAAAAATAGATGTAAAATTGTCTTGTAAAAGTATAGTAATTTCTAGTCAATCTGGGCCGTTCATTAGGCGGATGATCTAACTGTAGAAGTTATGTTTAATTTAGGGTTTTTTGCCCTAGAAGGCAACCCCTCACTATATACGAGGGAATTGTATTGCGTCTATGGATATCTGTATTCTGAGTGAGGAAAAGAGAGGAGATTGAGTGCGAAGAGGGAGTTACAACGGATCTGTTGTAGGTTGTATCTCTTCAGCTTGTTGGATAATATAATAAAATAAGGATTGGCTGTTTCTCCGTGGATGTAGCCCAAATTGGGTGAACCACGTATATCTGTGTCTCTTTTGTTTTATGCGTTTTCTGTGTTTATATTTATGGAATATTTTATGTGTTCCATTGCTCTATAATATATAATTTTCTAACATTACATGTATGGTTTTTTAATTAAAAGATCTTAAGATCAAAGAAGGAGATTTTTTTAGTGAGCTTTGATGTGTATCACTATTCAATTTTTCTTTTAAAAAATGAGGCAATTTTGATCATCAAGGATATAATAGATGATAAAACTGTAAATTTATTGGACACTTGTTTAGAATAAACCTTTAAACTTCAAAGGATAATTGTATGAACAAATTGAAGGA